>JAJEOU010000510.1:2318702-3038702 GCA_021534815.1 Acrocephalus arundinaceus
GAAGCCTGTTGTGGTAGAAGATTTTCCAAGGGAAGAAACGGAGAACAGGGGCAAGAAAAGAGGAGAGAGCAACAATGCCCTCAGGAGAGGATGCCCTAATTTTGGGTCTGCCAGCACTCACAAAAAATAAAACAACTTGGACCTGTCACAATGGTGAAGAAAACCCCAAAAACGTGGCCCAATGCAGTGATTTTTACAAGAGCATCTTGTGACAGGACAAGGGGGAATGGATTCAGAGTAAGAGTGGGTTCAGATGGGACAGCAGGAAAAAATCCCTCCCTGAAGGGTGGGCAGGCCCTGGCACAGGGTGCCCAGAGCAGCTGTGGCTGCCCCTGGATCCCTGGCAGTGCCCAAGGCCAGGTTGGACATTGGGGCTGGAGCAGCCTGGGACAGTGGGAGGTGTCCCTGCCATGGCACTGGATGGGATTTGAGGTCCTTTCCAACCCAAACCATTCCGTGATTTCTGTCTGCCTGGGTTTGCCTGCAGTGACACTGGGTATCACTTTAGGCAAACCCAGCACCAGGCTGGATGCTGACCCAAGGAATCACACTTTGAATTTCTGAGTGGAACTTTCTTCCCTGCTCATCAAAGCACAGGAGAGAAGGAGGAAATCCCATCTTGTGGAAATCTAAAGCAAAATTTCCCAAATCATAGAAACAGAACAAACTACCCAGGGAAGAGGAGGAAGGTGCAACTTTGGGAGGTCAGGTCTTGATGCACGGGATGCTCCCAGAGTCAGAGACCAGTGCTGAGGGGAAATATCAGTAATTTCTCCCTCTCTACAGATATCCAAAAGCCACCTGGACACCATCCCGAGTGATCTGCTCTGGGATGTCCCTGCTGGAGCAGGGGGGTTCTCAATAACCTGCAATGGTCCCTTCCAACCTGATCCATTCTCCGATCGATTCAGTGCAAATACTTCCCAAAATTATGAATATATGAACACCAGGCATTCATCTCCTCAGGATTCCACACTTCCACACAGGAAGGTGACTGCACCCACAGCTTCTGATGTGTATTTTTTTTTTTTTCCATCATTCCCACAAAGCTCAGGACAGCTGCACATTCCAGGTTTACCTCCGGCTGCTGCAGGACACTTGCTGTTCTGTGAGTCTCTCCAGCCCAGCTGAGCCCTCTTTCACGTGGATAATTAATTTGAAATTAAATATTAAATATTAATAAATATAGCTCAGGTAATAAATTGCATATACTAATTTAATTAAAAATAGATTATAGCATATTTTACAAATGGGACATTTTTGTAAGGAAATATAATGGACTTGTTATGTTTCTACTTTATCCTAAGAAGGAGCAAGCTTCTTGTGCATTTAGTCCTTATTGTGTCTCATTAAATTTTTAAAAACAGCTATTTTAATTGTCAAGTATTTGACAGACTGCTCGAAAAACCTGACACTTAAGTTTCAATTTTACAAAATCCATTTTTAATGAGGACTTTTGAATGCTACTTTATTATCTATAATCGTTTTGAAGGGGAAAAATAAAGGGGGAGAAAGGGGGAAAAACTCAATTATAACAAAACTTCTGTACCTGGCCGAAGAATCTTTTTAAATCGAGAAGTGTTTGAAGTATCTCAGGTAGAATCTGGGCTTTGCTGTGCCAGGCACTGAGGCTGATCAGCAAAACCCACAACTTGTCCTCAAAGCTGGGAGAGTTCACTGAGACAGCCTCACACAGGTTGGGTTTGGTGGGTTCTGATCCTGAAAAAAGTTTGAGTTAAGGATGCAAATTTCACAGCAGGATTGAGAGTTGTGGAATCTCCCCCTTTGGGGACATCCCCAACCCACCTGGACACGTTCCTGTGTCACCTGCTCTGGGTGGCCTTGTCATGGCAGGGGTTTGGACTCCATCTCCTGGGGTCACTTCCAGCTCTAACAATTCTGTGAGGGTCATGGTGAACCTGAGCTGTCCTGTCCTCACCAGAAGCCGTGTTTGGGACAGAGTGGGTGCACAAATGTCGATTTCTACAACATCGCCTTCACACTGAGCCCCGTGGCAGAGCAATGCCACCTCCTCTCTACCTGCACCAGCAAATTCTTCCATCCTGAGAAGGGATGGGCACAGGGAAAAACAAGCCCAGGAGCACAGAGAGAGCTTTGGAGACAGGTTTAGTCCAAGAAGACAATTTTCCCTGGAGGAAAATGTTGCTTTTTATCTTCTTTTTGCCAGAGTTGGGATTAAATGTTTGAGACACTATTTCTTTTTGGACTCAGATGTTTATTAATTCTTATCTATATTAGAGTCTCACAAACCCTGAGTTCTACAGCACTTACAGGGTCCTAACAAACTAAAAATGGAGCCCCATCTCTCTCTCTACAAGGCCTTTTAAGGATAAACTGTCCAATTAAGAAATGACACCTAAATTATTTTTACTTTTAACCCAATAACCAACCACCCCTGGCCCACAATGCAGACTTTTCTACCCAATTACAAAAAACCACCCAAACCCATGAAGAAGAAGATGAAAAAGAAGGATTGGCCTCTGCCCTAAATCCTCCATATTGCTTTACATATATTACTATATTCTAAACCTTAAACTCTCAGTTTTGCACCCTGTGATATCACACACTTCTGTTCAAACTGCACCCCACAATCCCAGTGCTGTCACTCAATTTTGGAAGCCTCTTCCACAGCCTCAGGTGGAATGCAGGGGGAAATTCTTGGGGGTCTGACAGAAAGTCTGAAATTCCCAGTGCCCAACAGAAAAGTGGCCATTCCTGGTGGCAGCAGCATTCCCAGGCACAGGGAGCAGCACATCCCTCGGCACAGGGAGCGCCCGGAGTGGGAACTGAGTGGACACAGGTGACAAACACGACACAAACCCGGGGTAAATCATCCAGCCAGGGGTGGAACTGGCCTTGGATTGGGAAAAGGAATTAGCAGGAGCATGCAGAGGGAGGTGGGGGCCAGCTTTGTGTGCCACCCTCCCTGTACTTACAGCCAGCCCCTGGCCAGGCTGGCCCGAGCTGGATGTGCTGACAGGGCTGCTCAAAGCTGAGGAATTCAGTTCCCTTTCTCCACTTTCTCGGGCTTGTGCTGCTATTTAACTCTTTCTTGGAAGTGCATCTGACATCAGAAGCTTCTGGGTGGTTAGAAGTGACAGTGGACTGGCAAATGGGGGCTTTCCCTTCGATACCAGAACATTCCCTGGCTGAATTCCCACTGGGAATAACCAAGCTCACTGCCTTCCTGAAGAGCACAACAACTCCGTGCTTCTCTTTGATTCCTCTTCCTCCCAAGGAAACATCTCCATGTGGGCAAAACTCTCTTTTTTCCCCCCAGTTTATCTAACTGGATGGAGTTGAACCAGGCTATGAGCCTGCAGAACTGCAGAGGCAATTTGGAGGGAAAGGGCTTGCACATCACACCAGCACCGAGGGAGACGCAATTGATTCACTAACAAGTTAAATGGATTTTCTGTACCAATTTTCCACGTGTTAAATACCTGGCAGCCCACGAGGACACTTCTCCTCCTTAAGGGAGGGAGAGTCACACCCTCAAGGAAGGCACAAACACACCTACAAATATTTTATACTGTTTTAATGTGAAATACATGTTGTTCCAAGTTAACCACTGGCCACTAATGTCAGCAGAGGACCTGTTGCCCTCCTTGGCAGTCTCTCTGATGGCCTGGCCTCGTCCCCTTGTTCCTGCTTTCCCTCCCCTCATCCCTCTTTCCTCCATTACCTGTGCCCTGCAGCACTGAGGTCTGTGCTCCTGACACGTGGCCGGGGTTTGAACTTTGGAGATCGAAGGCAGGTCAGAGATTTCTACTTAAATTGAAAGTTTAGTAGAGATGTCACCTCGCACCAGCGACAAAAACCTCACCTCACTGCTCGGTATCCAAATAATCCCAGTAAAATTCCAAGCTTGGTGAAGACTTTGTTACAGCACCTCCTGTCCAGTTTGAAACCTGGGAAGTTTTCCTATCACCTGCACTCTCTCTAGCACAAGTTGCCAGAGCTGAGGATTCCCTCTCTGCAAACTTCTCAGCAGGAACTGAGTCAGCACATGGCTGAAGTGATTCACAGCCCATCTGCACGCAGAGATGGTGCTCAAAAGCAAATCCCAGAAATGAAGGGAGAAGGGGATTTATGGCAGTGTCCTACAGCCACTGGAAAATTAGGGACTGCATCTCATCCCCAGGTTTCCCTTCTGAAAGGATTCTAAGGGAAGCAGTTATGCCCCGAGTGCACAAACTCACCACTGTAAGGCACAGAAGAAAATGAGTTTACAGATAAATTCCCACTGATTTAATCCTAGTCTTATCCAGGCTGTGGTGGAAACAGTTTGTTCCCATGTACAATCCACAGAAAGAAGGGAATGAATGAGAAAGGAAACACCTCAGTCCTGACCTCTGCCTCTCCCTCATCAGAAGATTCTTCTGTGAGGGAGCACCACCAGGTCGCTTCTCACCCATCCCAGGCACTACATTTACACTTTTACAGTCACCTCCCATTATTATTTTTTTTAAAAACTTTTTTTTAGTCTTATTGACAGACCTTTCTGACTGCACTGACATCATATTTGTCCTTGCCAGGAATTTCCAAGTAAAACCAGAGGCAGAGATGCCCCTGTCAAACAAAGTGCAGACACCCCAGGAAGCCAAAGAGAGAAAACCCCCCAAACCTGTTCACACCACCTTCCTTTTCCTAAGGATCACCATCTCCCAGAGAGCCCTTCATACCTCCAAAATTTACACCTTGTAACCAAACCCCTCAAAACCAACTCACCACTCTCTGGGTTTGATTTCTACCTCTAACGGTGCCTTTTGCTCGAGCCCTGGTCACATGCCAGCACCCATCTGTGTAAATACACAATTTTTCTAGCTGAATTGCACATCCACAGCCACGACTCAACCATAGAAAGATCATGTAAATAATGGAAGCTGACAGCATAAGTAATTTTTTTCATGTATCAGACGCCATGGTTGACTGCTGAACTGTGAGATCTGCTGTTTTTAGACTGCGCTAAGTTCTCCCCTTTCACCCCTGAAGATTCGAGAGTAAAGGCTGGATCTTGAATCACAGGCTTCAGATGTTTTTCTTATCACACAGCTCAGTCAACACTTGTTCACATCCTGTGACCTTTTCCTGCAGCGAGCTGCATCTTTCTTCTGCCTTTCAAGGCCACTTATCCAAACTGGTGGGACCGGGGACACGGGGAGTGACCATCACAAGCCACGTGGCTCCTCAGTGTCCTGATGGAGGGGGTGGTGAAGAAGTCACCAAGCCCTGAAAGAACGAGCGAAAGCAGCACTGTGGAGCTTTTAGTATTTCTGCTTCCTGACGTTCCCGTTAAGTGAAGAAATCCATCTTGCAAATAGGAGAAATTAAAGGCAGCGAGTCCAAACGCAGGGAGGAGGAGCATCAGGCTTTGGGAAAAAAAAAAAAAATGTCAGGTCTCTAACACAATGGCCTGTGTAATTGGTTCTTTTGAAGTTTCTAATCACTTTTGGAAAGATCAAGTGGAAGTGACAAGTGAGGCTATCGGAACAGTGACTCCGTACAATGGTGGCACATGGGACCCGAACCGGTTTGTGTGGTAATTGTTAATTGTTTGGGGGCTTCCTCTAAGCACAAAACATATCTGAAGAGTTGCTATCAGGAAAAAAAAAAATAAATTAAAAAACAATCCTCCCAGTATAAATTATGTGGTCAGCGTTTCAGATCTCATACAAATCATTTGCCTGTGAAAACGTTATCAAAATATGAGCTATCCCTTTCAAATATATTTTAAACAATGTTAATGTATTTTCACATGTCATCAGTTGACAGCTCCACCATCGTCGCTCGTCAGCCACCAGGGAAATTTGCATGCATTTGAATTCACCCTGCCAAGCACAGGCAGCCCAGACTGACAGCCCATTTAACTGGGTGATAAGTTAATCTGTACAATATTTGATAGATTTCTGTCTTTTACCTAAGCCCGAGTTGGTGAAAATGATTCAGCCACGGGATTTGCAAACTGGCCGTGCCTCTGTTGGGTCTCGGTGGGAGGTGTTGCATTTCTTCATGGGTAATGCTGATCTCCACTCGAGCTGGCCACATCAAGCTGAACTAAACACCATCCCAAACCCACCAGGAATCACTCTTTCCAGGCTTCTCCTTCTGCAAATCCAAACCTTCGGCCAAAACTCAAGGTAATGATGAACTCTGAGATGGTTTTACAATGGCAAATGATCTGCATCCACCACCCGCCTGCTCCTGAGGACTTCCCTGTTCCCTCAGTGCATCCAAGGGTTGGATTAGACCCTGGGGAAGGGTCATCCTGTCCCAAAGCTCAACACAACATGAGGGGCACACCACAACATCTAAAATTCCAGCAGAAAACAACACCTACCAAAGCTCTCCCAGAACCACGCGTCCCTCAGACGCTCGCAGTCATCATTAAACCAGATTTTAGTCACATCCCTTGCATTGCCAGAGTTTTTCATTAAAAAATCCCCTACGTCCAACAACACCTTCTGCTCCCTCACAGAAACCCTGATTACAGCAAAACTCGGTGATGCTCATTTGCAAGGCCACCCAAACAGGGGGCTCCAGGCTTCTGCTGGGGTTGTGTGTTTAACCACAACAAAACACAGAGGGCATTTTGATGTTCGGAAATGCCCAGAAGGAGATTTCTATTTACTTTCTCTTCCACAGTACATTACCAAAGCCAGGAGCCTCAGTAGTCAGCAAGCCATTATTTATTTATTCAAAACATCTTTCATTTCCTGAGATGCAGCGTGTTATTTACAGGGCACACACTGTGTTGTTACATGAAGTAAATTTCAACGGGCAGATTAAGCTCGGGATACTTCACCCATAATGATATATCCTGATAATGGCCGTTTTCAAAGGACTGCTAAAATGTGAGTAAATATCTCACTGGTTTCAGGAGGAAATGCTCTGAAAGGGCAGGCAGGGCAACGGAGCTGCTGCCATAGGCGGGCGAGTTTGATGGATGAAATTTAATGGGCAGAGCCTTTATTCCAAACTTGATGGAGAGATAGAGAAAGCTTTGGAAACACGAGAGATAAATCTGTGCTGAGCCCTTTGTTCAGATGCAATTTCAAATAAAAGTAACCCATTTGCAGCTTTTGGAAAGGAGCCTTTCCTCATCAAGGCACAGGCTTAAAATATTAATTAAATAAAACTCAAGTCTACATAAACCTTGAAAGCAGACGCCAAGAAAAGGAATATATTGAACCTAAAGGTGGGGTAAAAAGTGGGAATACCCATGGGCAAGTTCCAGGGGGGAAATGTAGGTCAGGATCCTGCTCCTCAAAATGCATCAGCATTAACTCTCCCAGCTAATGTACAGAGTGTCAGTTTTAGAGACAATGAGATTTTACACATTTTTTATCTATAGAAACCCTTGATGTCAGCAACCAAACTTTATCCCTCCCCAGTATTGTCATGAGTATTTCCTGATCTTCATAAGTGATAGGAAGGCTGATAAAACACCCCTTAAAACTCTAATAACTGCCTGAAAAAACAGCAAATTCACCAGTTTATCCAAGACAAGTACATTGTGGACGTTGAACTGTCACAACTCTCCACAAAAATCCCATTTCCATCTGGTTTTGTGGTGCTCACCTGTAGCTGCTCCCTGGGCAGGACACAGACATGGGAAGGGCATGGAAATTCACAAACCACAGGAGCAAAAGAGGGATTCAGCACCAAAGTGGAGGTAATAATGATAAATTTAGGAAATTCTCTCTTCAGAGGCCTCTCAAAATCACCCTGAGCAAGGGTGGGCAGGGACAGGGCTGGAGGGGTGGGAAATCCTTAACTGTGAACCAGGAGAGGCAAATCTCTTAAAGAAAATAATTCCTCTGTGCTGGGCTTTCAGAAGCACACAGCAGGAAAAAGGAACCTACATTGTTAAATAATAATAATATTAATTACTAATAAAAATAACAAAAATAATAATTCTCTAGGAGCAATAAGGAGGTCCTGGGCTGCTCTGAACTCCACACACTGAAATCCTTGCAGCAAACTCAGAAAAGTGTGTGAGTCCATCAAGAAGCCACTGGTGCCACTGGTCTGAAACACTGAGACCAATCTGAGCCCTCTGGACTGCAAAAATGATGCTGGATCACTCAGCTCACCTGCCTGAGCCTTAATTTCTCCCCAAAACAGAGACAGGATCCTACTTTTAGCTCTGATGGCTCACACAAGGCCTGGGTACAAAGGGACCCAGCTGCCGCTTTAACAAAAATAATTTAACATGGGATAAATAGCCGTGATATGAGGGGTGTGAGAAGCCAAGGGGAGAGTTAATAGCACGAGGGGAGGTGGTGTGATGGGTAATGAGGTGCCTACAGGGGAGGGAATGGGAGCAGGGCCAGGGACAAAGGGTTTGTGCCCCGAGCAGAGCCGGGGAGGGAGGCAGAGGGTCCAGCACAGCTCGGGGAGGTGCTGCCGTGATGCCGAGCTGCTTTGCAGGGTTGGGATTCTCTGGGATGTGTCATTGCCGTGTCTTTGTCTTGGGAAAGCTCTTGGCACGGGATTGCACATGGCACAGGCAGCAGTGAGACCCCCGGTGCCCCCCAGGGCGCCCCCAGACATTGGAGGGAGCTGAGGACAAAGCAGGGGCAGCTCCTGCCTTTCATCCCTCACTACAAACAGAGGGAAAAAAGGAACCCCAACCCCTAAAAAACCCCACAGAACCTTTGATTCGAATCCCTCACTGTAAACAGGAAACCCAACCCCTCAAAAACCCCACAGATGTTTGATTCGAATCCCTCAGTGCAAACAGGAAACCCTCAAAAAACCCCACAGAACATTTGATTCGAATCCCTCACTGCAAACGGGAACCCCAACCCCTCAAAAACCCCACAGAACCTTTGATTCAATGGGAGGTTTCGCTGCCATCAACCACTAATCAAGAATTAGGGTTTTTGCTAAAATTGGTAAATTTCTCCTGCTTATTTTTCACTTATTTCACTCCCCACTTCTTTAAGATAATCATCAATTTATCAGCTTTTTGCTCCCACTGTGCACTGGAGGCTGCATGGGCACAGCCCATGTTTTCTGCACCCAGAATTCCATCTTGAGGCACAGATTTGGCTCCCCTGCAGCCAAAATTGCAACGTTAAACACTATAATTGTAATCTCCTGGCCACAAGACCAGATTTCCCCCTTCTGCCTCGACCAGGGGTCAACACTGATGCGCAACACTTCATCCAAAGTGTTTGGCAGCAGCTACTGCAGGCAAAAAAAAATTCCATTCTGCAGGATTTTCAGCCAGGACAGGAAAAAAAAAAAAAAAAAGAAAAAAAAAAAAAGGATGCCAATTTGTGTAAAAAAAAATTGGAGGCTGATTTTAGATAATTAAGACTTCACTCCTCTCAGTTCTTTGGAAGAAAGCAAAACAGTCTCCAAATATTTTCTTCTTTCCTCGAGCCTATTAAAAGCAAACCAAACACGTGTACGTGCACACAACGGGCATTTAGGATCCCTTTTAAACAAATATCTCAAAATTCAAAGGGAAAAGAGAGGGGCAGAGAACTCCACAGCCTCTCTTTCCCACCCAACAAATCGAGCAGCTTTCCCGGGAGCCAGGGAACGTGCGCTCCCCATGGATCCCCAGGGCTGGCTGTCCTCTCCCATATGGCACAGCAGCCCCGGCCAGCTCAGGTAGCAGAAGGCACTCCAAGAATCCAGCCTGACTTCCCAGCACATGAAGCATGGAAGGGTCGGGCTGTGCCTCATCTGTGTCCCTACAAAACCAGAAGCGCTGGCATCTGCAATCCAGAGCGTCATTTGGCACAGAGGAAAAAATTTAAAGTAATTTCCAGGTTTTTGTGCTTTTTTTCTTTTTGGTTTTTTTTTTCATCTGTGTCCCTACAAAACCAGAAGCGCTGGCATCTGCAATCCCCAGCATCATTTGGCACAGAGGAAAAATTTAAAGTAATTTTCAGGGTTTTTGTGCTTTTTTTCCCTTTTTTTTTTCTTTTTTTTTTTCCCCATCATGCCCCCCTTCCCTGCCAGTGCCACATGGTGATTTTTGTCCTTCGGAGAGCCAAAGGCAAACACAGGCATGCTCAACCTCCATTGTCAAAGGGAGAGGTTTCCTAGCAACAATGCCGGTATGAATGGAGCCCAAGTTTCCCTCCCGATCCCTCATGTGGCATTAGAGCAATTTGTAACACACGGGCAAGGGGGAAAGGAGGATCTGAGGATCCTGGCCATGCAGCAGCACCCAAATCAGCCTGTCAAGTTTGGTTGGCACCACAGCTGCCAAGTGTTTTTAAGTGTAAGGCAGAAGGAAATCCTGGAGTCTGTGCCCATCCTCTGTCCCAGCTGCTCCCCTGAGCCCCAGGAGCAGGGAAAGGATGATGTTCACAGCAAGGAGAGCAGCCAGCACCTCTGCTGATGTGCTCTGCCTCTCAAATCACCCTAAGAAACTCAGCTGTAACCAGACTAAGCTCCAGGCAAGCACCACTCATCCAAGCCTGGCAGGATTTGGGGGATGTGTTGGCAAAAGCCTGTGAAATGTGCACTCAGCATCTCCCAACTGCAGCCACGTTATCCCCCACAGAGCCCTCACGTGCCAAATGGGAAGGTGTTGGGAACAAGGGAAAATAACATTGGAGCAGGGGAGCCCAGAGGAAAAGACAGAGGAAAACCAGCAGGAACTCGTGGGGGCTCCATGGGGATGGCTGCACCTCGTTCCCTTCCTGCCCAAACTCATCCACACAGCAAATCACTGCTTTGGTGGCATCCAACATCCCTTCTCCTTATCATTCCTTTTTTTTAACCCTTCACCCAGTCAGACTCCCCAGAGAAACAAAAAAATCCTCTCCAGGAAAGGAGCTGTAACAGAAATCAGAGATTTAAGGAGCCATGGAATGGTTTGGTTTGGACAGGACCTTAAAGCCCATCCAGTCCCACCCCTGCCGTGGGCTGGGACACCTTCCACCATCCCAGGCTGTTCCAAGCCCCATCCAACCTGTCCTTGGACACTGCCAGGGATGAGCCACAGGTGTCCCAGCTGCCCTCAGCCTCTGTTTTTAATTAGTGGTGTATGATAGGTTCCTAAATTAATCCTCTCTTCTGACTGACCAGGAGCCAAAGTGCTTCACTGAGCCACCGACTGGAAATGCCCAAAGTTGCAGGGTTTGACTGCTGCCCATTATGCCTAACAAGGGAACAATGACCCCTCTTAGCCAGAGTGGGCCCAGGTTTCCCATATCCCAAATCCGATTGTGCGGTGCCAGCTGTAACTCAGGGAGGGAGCACCCTGCGTTTGTCACATCCACAAACAGCTCTTGGAGCCTGGAGCTCGTTGTGAGCTCCAGAGCTCCGGGATGTTTATTTACAGGGCACCAGGCAAGACATCTGTTCAGCCTGGCTTTTTAACTGAGAGGGAATTGATCCTTGGCAAAGCAGTTTTGGGAGTCAGGAATTGGTTTCATGGCAGGCCGAGGGTTTGGCCAACACTATCATTTAGTTTGATTTTTGTCCCTTCTCCCAAGCATGCTGCCACAAAGAGGCCACGCTCAATCATCTGAGATGTGCAGCTAGGAGAGATTAAATAAAATTAAAACCCTTTTCTGAGCAGTGGTGATGCTTCTGACAGATGAGGTTTGAAATGCTTTCGATGAATTTAACGGGGAGTAAGAAATCATGAGAAATACTGCAGGGCTGAGGCCTGGCCAGCTGCCTGCGAGCTTGGCAGGGTTATGGGGACACCACACACAGAATCACTGGGCTGGAAGGGACCTCCAAGATCATCCAACCCAGCTCTAAAACCTCAACTAAACCATGGCCAGTGCCACATCCAGGCTTTCCTTAAACACATCCAGGGATGGTGACTCCACCACCTCCCCGGGCAGGCCATTCCAATACTTTATCACCCTTTCTATAAAAAACTTTTCCCTAATTTCCAGCCTAAATTTCTTTGGCACAGCTTGAGGCTGTGTCCTCTCATTCTGTCTGGAGTGCTGCCTGGAGAAAGAGCCCAAGCCCAGCTGAGCACAGGCACCTTTCAGGGAGCTGTGGAGAGTGATGAGGTCACCCCTGAGTTTCCTTTTCTCCAGGCTAAACATCCCCAGCTCCCTCTGTCTTTCACTGGGGTGAGGAAGGCAGACCAGCTGGGCACAGCACAAGGCCACACTAAAACTGCTGCTAAACCACACGGAAATCTTCAAAACGCCTCAGAAATAAATCTGGAGGATTTGATTTTTGGTTCTGCCATGAGATACTGCCATGCTCCTCTTTGGGCCTATTTTTTGCACATATCAGTGGGGAAAGGAGCAACAGCCCTGCTTGGGGAGACACCACTGAGCACCAAATTTTCCTCACCATGGCAAGTACCAAACCCAGCCAGATGTGAGCCAATATCCCAGGGCAGAACACGGCACAAGAACCCAAATAAAAATAGTCTTCATTCATCAAGGCATGGCTATCCCTTTTCCACTTGAAAAAAATAAAACCATCTAAAAGCATTCAAGAAATAGAAATATTTACTTTAATAAAACAAATTTACATTCATTACCAGGCCAGACTTAACAAACAATCTAAGTAAGTGAATTTTAGCTGAACTCAGGAGCTGTGCAGGGTAATGACTGCGCTGACCAGCTTCAAAACCATATTAAGACTACTGATTATTTATTATAAAATGCCTGCACAGAGGGAGAGGCCTAATTGTGTGATGAAGATCCCAACCCCTGTGGGTATCACAGCACACTGTACCTGTAAGAGTCAGGGCTCATTAGCCTAATCACAAAGAGCAATACCAGGAGCAGAGCTCTGCAAAGCCACTGATTTTTTACATCCTACGAGTTTCATACAAATACCTTTTTTTTTCCCATTTTGGTGGAGTTCTTTATGTTCTATCCCTATCTGAGAGCTTTCCCCCAAATCCTCACTGCAGACAGCAGCAACCCCGGGCTCTGCAGGGCCACAAATGTTCAGCATCTCCTGCAGTCCCTGATTAATCATCTCCATCCCCTCCCCACGTGTGGAGCCACAGAGCCCGAGCAGGGGAGGGTGCTCAGCAGATGTGTGGGTGGTGGGGTTGGACAGGGAGCTTTTCCTCTGCATTCATCTCATGTGTACAGGCACGGGTGCAGCAGGGATTTTTTTCTGCAGTCTCTAATCTGTGTCACTGATGAGGCTTCCCTGTTATGCTGCTTTGCAATGCAGACACCAACTCGTTCTGTTGGAATCCCTGAGCCTTGCCACAATGAGTTTGGAGCGTGAATGCAGCCAGGATAGGATTCATACCTGCATGTTCACTTTCCTGCCCTTTTTCTCAGCCCTCTCCTCCACGAGGCAGCACTGAGCAAAGTTAACACTGGTTTTTCATAAGGAGAAATATTGCCAGGCTTGTCTAATCAGTTATCAATATCTGTGGAGGAAACACCACAAGGCTGCATTTTGCACCCTTTCCCTCCACCTTCCAAATAAAATAATTCCTATTTGCTCATCGAAACCACGTGGCCATCAGTGAAAGGTCTCCTCCTTACAGCAGGTTCTAATCTTAAGATTGCAAAAGAAATTTAAGAAATCCAAGAAAATAGACAAAAACCATTGTGTCAATCCAATCCACTCACGTGGCTGCCTCACAACTTGCACAGGGACAGAGCAGATCCCTGGACATGAGGTGGCTCCTCCAGGACACCCCAGCACTGTCCATCCTCCCAACATGGAGAGGTCAGCCCAGGCCACTGGTTTTAGGGAGAGCCACCATAAATTCCCTGGATTATGGGTCTCCACCAAGTGCAGTGGGATTTCCAAGCAAAGGGAAGAGCCAGTGTACAATTTTCTGGAATCTGATGCTGTTGTGACCCTCAAGGCACTGTTTTTTTGCGAGACCTGCCATAATGTCCTGTATTATGGGTCCTCACTGAATGCAGTGGGATTTCCAAGCCAAGGGAAGAGCTGGTGCACAATTTTTCTGGAATCTGGTGCTGTTGTCACCCTCAGGGCACGAGTGCCAGGCCAGCAGGGACAGGCTGTTAACCCAGCCCCTGGAGACACGAGGAGTATTTCACTCCATATCCTCCCACCTCATAAATGCCTTTTTAACTCCGGGTTAATCCCCAACAACGCTGCTGGTCCACTTAAATCCCCAGAAATGAAGACGTGTGAAACCGTAAACCCGCGGCTCCTTGGCTGGCGGCAGCGCTGGAAACGCTTCACAGGGACCATGTGCTTTTCCAGTCAGGAGCTCTTGGCCCCTGCTCCTGGTGTTCCCTCTGCTGCCTGCCCGTGTTCCCTGGAGCAGCCTGACCTCCCTGGCAGCCCCATGCACACCCCCAGAGCTCTTGCCCCTCCGCTGAGAGCGGTTTGGCACCGCAAACCCAACACCCAGCGAGCCAAAGGCATCCCTAGATACGTTCACAGCCACTGCTGCTTCCTTTGACTCGCTCCAGAGGTGTCCCAAGGGCTCTGTGCTGCTGCCAAGGAGCCGTGACATCACTTAGAGGATTAATAATGGCAATATATTCACAGATACGTTCACAATGCGTTCACAGACTCGTACGGCGGAGTTCTGCTTAAAGCCAATACCTTCCTTATCCTCCTTCCCACACCCCAGTTTTCCCATTTGCTTATCTATTCCCTCCCAGGGAAGGAGGTCAAAGGTGGGAGTAGGATTAGGAGTATTTTCCTCTTAAACCAACAAAAACCTGCATTACTGAAATGATGCTCTGTGCACAGCCCTCGCTGAGAGCGCAATTTATAAATTCCTGAAGGAAGAGACCACAAAAAACTTTGTTCCTCGTCCCGTTACAGGATTTAGAGAAGAAAGATTCTCCCACTGAAGTTTTGGAACAGGAAATGTAGAACAAGAGCTGCACAGAGGCAGCCCCGGTCACACTCAGGTTGGTCTGAGTCATTTCAGAGCGGCCAAAAGTCTGTTGAGTCTTTGCAGAGCAAACAAGCGGAAAGACACGGCTCCTGCTGGGTCGTAAAGAGCCTGGCTCCTGGTTTTATGGCATGGAAAAACCCGGGGAGAGGAGGGGATGGCTGAAAGGAGCAGGGGCTGATGGAGACAAAGCCAGAGCGTGAGACAGCGAGTGGATATGAGCTCACCTGGACAGTCACACTCTCTTTTCCCACCTCTCAGGGCTTCCAAGAAAACATGGATTTTCAGGGGTGCACTGCATGGTTTCACACCCAGCTCAGAGGTTTTTTGCTGGATGGAATGGGAGAAAAGCACAGGAAAATTTGCACCCTCAGGTACATAAAGGCAGCTAAAGATAAAGTATCACCTGCTCCAAGAGGCCCAAATCCACCTCCCACTGCCCCAAGCACTGTCATGCTGCATCCTGGCTCCTGCTCAGAGGACGTTTGGACTGAGCTCAGCCCCCCTGAGCACCCAAGGAAACCCAGCTCCATTGGTGGCAGGAATGAAGTTGTACAAATTCCCATTATTCCCCCCGAGGGGGAGCCAAACAAGGCCCTGCTCTGAGCAAAGACTCACTAAACGTGTCTTGACCAGTCCCACCTTTAGTACCCAACTTCACTCTGAGGAATAGAAATGGGCTTTTGTTAGAAATTACTTGGAAGGGATTTCCCCCTCTGCTCCAGTCTGATGAGACCCCTCATGATCCAGCTCTGGGGTCCACAACATCAGAAGGATGTGGAGCTGCTGGAGCAAACCCAGAGGAGGCCACAAAGATTTTCCAAAGGTTGGAACACTTTTGTTTTGGAGCCAGGCTGGGAGAGCTAGGAATGTTCACCTGGAGAGGAGAAGCTCCAGGGAGAGCTCAGAGCCCCTGGCAGGGCCTGAAGGGCTCCAGGAGAGCTGGAGAGGGACTGGGGACAAGGATGGAGGGACAGGACACAGGGATAATGGCTTTAAGCTGACAATGGGGAGGTTTAGATGGGATTTGGACAGGAATTTCTCCCTCGGAGGGTGGGGAGGAGCTGGGCTGGAATTCCCAGAGCAGTTGTGGCTGCCCCTGGATCCCTGGCAGTGCCCAAGGCCAGGTTGGACATTGGGGCTTGGAGCAGCCTGGGACAGGGGGAGGTGTCCCTGCCATGGCAGGGGTAGGAAGGGATGAGCCTTAAGGTCCCCAAACCATTCTGGAATTCTCTGAAATATCTGCAGCCATCTCAGTTCTGCCCTGGCTGTGCTTTAACCCCATCCCAGGATGCTCTGAAGGAAACAAATCTGCACAGACCCACAGCGATCACAGGAACCTTTGGGTGTTCCCTGTGGGTTGTGACCGAGGTTCCCAGCTTCCAAAGCCTTCCAACAGTAAGCCACATCCCACTAAATCTTGGAGTGCTCCATTGAAAGCACAAGAGTGAGAACATCTCAGGGAGATGATTAGAGAAATCAGGTAAAGAGGTAGATTACATCTTTGCTCATTAAAGCAAGAAAATTCCTGTAAACCTGCGCGAGCTTATCATAAAAGTATTTTCTTTCCCTTGACACCTTTTTTTCTGAAAAAAACAAAAAAAAAGAAAAAGATTTTGCACACCTCAAAAGCAGACAAATAAACAAACATCCGAGTCACCTTGGGTTTTGGGGTGGTGGTTGTTTTTTCCTTTGCCTACTGCTCGCAGCATCACAATTTTCTCCGAGCGTGAAAATAAAAATAATATTTTACATTAAGAAAGGAGACAACTTCAGATTTGACAAAGCTCTTTTTCTTAGTATCGACAAGCAATCATCATCCATCTTACAAATGGGAACTTGCCTCAGAGCACATCCACACCATCACTGGATTTCTGGTCCTCGGAGGACTGGGATAACAAACGAATCTTCACCGGCTTCAATGATTTCAAAGCTAATCAGAAGATAAAAAGGCTGGCAGGACAGCTGACAATACATTACCAACCAACAACAGATCCGTGCAGGACATTTATGTATTTAAATTCCAGGCGTGGGGAAGCTTGGGCGCATTCCTTGAATACAGGGAGGCTGGAGGGAGGGGAGGCAAAACCGGGAATGGACACCACACAGGGATTTGGGGTGTTCAACCTGCACCCCACAGGCTGTGCCACCACAATGGAGCCACACCCTCCATAATGACAACACCCAAGGTGCCCAAAGGTCGCCCTCTCCTCACTGGTTTGTGCAGGAAGGCAAAACAAATGAGAGACAACAAATCCTGGCAACCCCATCCAAAAACTTCCAGGGTTCCCTGGGAGGCAGGAAGAGTCTCGGGATCAGCACATTACATGGCACGTCAGGAGAATAAAACACAGCCCCTCCCATGGTCTGAGTAACCAGAGAAGGAGGAAAACTTAAATACATTTAAAATTTGGGTAATGGATCAAAAACTTCCCTGATTTTCCATGGTATCTTCCTGACCTAGACTCTGCTTGTTCTTTCCACAGGGTGTGGATATTCTGAGCAAGGACAAAGGTTAAAATCCTGATTCTTCAATCAAGCACAGCTCCCTGCTTGCCACAGAGCCCCCAGATTTCTCTGCATTAAGGTCAGCAGCCAAATTCCCATAAAACAGGCTCTGCAGAGGGAAAAAGGGCTGGGTCCCAATCACCCTGACACAGTTTTCCTTTCGGATTCAGTATTTTGTGGCCAAAAAGATCAGTTTAGGTGGTTTTAACAGAACAAGGTTTGTGCAGTAATACCTGCTAAGAATCTGACTTATTTTCTTGTGCTTTCATAACAAGTAGAAATCATGGAATGGTTAAGGTTGGAAAACCACTGGTGGTCATCTAATCCAACCCTTCACTCAAGCAGGATCACCTCTGGAGGACATTACTCAGAATCTTGTTCAGAGACCACACCAGATCAGTCACAAACACTGATGGAAAATGTAAATGCTCCTTCAGTATTTCCTGGGAAAACTCTTAAATCTATGGATAGCTCCCTCTCTTTGGAGTTTGCTCTCCAAAGCAAATGCCTGCACCTGTCTGACCTGAAATATGAGCAGCTGTAGAGATCCCAGTGATCCAAAGGGGTTCCTCAAATCTCCATCCAATGGAGGAGCAGCCTGCATTCCCCAGTGCCAGGAGCTGATGAGAACCCTTGGAAGGGGAGCCCAGGGAGAGGTGGTTGGGACATCTGATCATCCTTTGATGAGAGAACAGCTCCCAAAGAAGAGCCACAATAACCTCCTGCCTCTGGAAAAATGTTAAAACATGGCTCAGCAAGATCTTCCCACTGTTCCCCTTTGCCTTCTGACTCTGGAGTTCAAAGCAGTGAAGCCATTTCAAAGAGAGAGGAATAAATTCAGGTTTTGGTGACTGATCCCAAGTTTCCCAAAAGCTTCTGATAGGAAGGGATCGCTGGGGGCAGCTGTAACTGGTCCAGGGACCTTTGGATTATCTGCAGATTCTCTGTTTATTGGTGAAAGAAACCTCTGCCAGTTTGCTCAGTGGGGCTCAGGGGGAATTTTGGTGGGAGCCCAGAATTCCTGATGATCCTTTCTGTCACCAGAGCTCTGCCATCATGTCCACTTAGAGCCACTCTGATGCCTTAAGTTTGAGCTTTCCTGTATTTCAGGTTCTGTGGTGCCCAGGGGTGCAGCTCTGAGCTCACAGTCAGTGTCACTCAGCTCTCTGCACACAGCAGGGACACAAAACAAATCCTTGTCCTGCTGCACACCAAGGACAACTTTCAGCCCAACAGCACAAACAAGGGTGGCTGGAGGGAGGAACAAGAAGGATGGGAGCTCACAGCCTGGAGCTGGGATTGGACAATTAAACCCCAATGTGCAAATGGACCAAAACTTATCAAAGTGTGAGACCTTGTGTCAGGTCAGCCATTTTGTGACCATTTTGTGACCATTTTGGGTGTAGCCCTGACCAGGCCCTGTCCTGCCCAAGGTGGATCCTCTTTCAATAAATCCCTGTTTATCTCCAGCTCTGTCCAGTTCTGTTCAGGTCAGCCTTCCCAGCTCCATGGGGCTGTCACGGGTTCCTCTGCCCTGACTAAATCCCAGCTCCTGAGAAGAAAATAAACACCAGCCCTTTATCACCCTCACAAGGTTGGCACTGAGGACTTGCCAAAAAAACATCTGGAAAAGCCCCAGGATTGCAAGGGAAAGGGGCTGACGGGCTGAGGGAAGCAGCTCTATCCCCCCACACAACAGCTGCACTATTTATTACATTTTAGTCTTCGGTCAAGTTTGAGACAACAACTGAAGAGTGAGTTTCCATTACAACATCCATCATTGTATCAACCTTATTTTTTGTGATATTTTGTAAATTACAATAAATTTGCTTTCTTCTGAATATTCAGATGCTTCAAAAGGTACCCAAAGGATGCAATTAGACCCTAGGGAAATATGCTATTATGTGCACATATCATGTTTTGCATAGGCTTTCCAGCATCTACATAATTTATGTTTTTCTGCATAATTTCCCCTTTTTATGTTTCCTATGTGTTTGTGAGATAATGCAGGAGTCAGTTCTCTCCCACCAAAAACACAGAGAGAACTTAAGTCTGCATTCTTACTTCACCCAATCTGCTTCACTTCCCGCAAAACCCTTGGAGAAACCCCTGGAGAAATCCTTTCATGTGCACCAAACATCAATGCCCGAGGAAAAACCCAGAAGGTCGAGGCAGCTCTCTGAAAGGAACCAGAACCTTGTCCACTCCCATATTCATCTGGGCATTCGAGGGGCCTCTGATGGATAACGTTGGGATGGGGAAAGCTTTTAAACTGTTTCTAATCCTCGCCCGGCATTTGAGCAGCGCGAAAATAATTCCCCCAAACTTTCAAGTTGCTTTTTAGCTTTCCGCGCCAGCCACTCGCGTCCGGGCCGGCTTTTAATTAAAAATAAAATAGGAAGAACAATAAAAAAAAAAAAAAAAAAAGGAGGAGAGTTTTCAGGCAGGATGCAGGAAAAGGTGATACCTACTCTCATTCTTAACTCTGCTGGCTGGAATTTCTAATTTGATGGTTTAAAATTTGTTTTAAAAAAATTGAAAAGGGAAAGAAACGCATTGAATGGGATGAGCTCATGCAGGTGATCCCTGGCCACAAGCTGAGACCCCACTGAAGTACTTCAACATGGATATCCTCATTTTTAGGATGTGATAAGCAACTCATGGGCTGGAAATTGATATTTAATGTCTTTGGTTGGAATTTTTGTGCTCTCTCTCAGGTACCATGGGGATTTCTCTTCTCCAGGAGGTCAGGACAAGAAACAGAATTTTCTTGCACCCCTAATCCCCATCCTCACTGCACTCCTCAGCCACATTGGCCGTTCCACATGCCCCAGGTTCTGGAGTCATGGAGAGACTGAAAACTTCCTAAAAAGTCAATAAATACATTGACAATAATAATAATAATAATAATAATAATAATGGCCTCATCTCTGCATTCATATATTCAAGTGCTCAGAAGATTAAGCCTTTCAGCCTTAAAAATAAAACTCGTGGCAGACAAATACATAATTTACCCATTCTCCTCCAAAAAAAAAAAAATCCAGCCTAACACAAACAACCACTCCCAAGCATGGTCCTGCGAGTGAAATTGGGAGGAAAAAAACCATATTTCCCTTTGTACCTTCCCCAGAATATTTTGGGCTAATCCGCTTATTTACAACGCACTCCTGAGTCCGTGTAAAATAGTCACGGAGCAGTAAGGAGACATTATAAGAATGTTTTCTTCTCCACAAACCATGACAGCCTTCAAATTGCCAACAAAAAATAAAAAAAAAACCCAACCAAACCCAAAAAGTCTCATGTGAATAAAAGAAAATATTTCTGTTGTGAAACCTGCAGCGTGAAGCAGCAGGAATAAAATAATCTGCTAAAATTTAAAGAATAAGATTCTTTGTAGAAGACATAAGAGACACCTGCTGCTTTCCTTATTTTTTATTTATTCTAATTAATAAGTTCAAACTAAGCAGTATGCAGATGTGTAAAAACAAACAGCTCCCAAAAATTAAAAAAATGAATACTTGTCATTAAAAAAGTTCATTTGAAGCTGAGAAACTGTATGATTAATTAATCAGAACAGAATCTGCTTGCTTAAAAGCCTATTGACATATGTTTTAAAATCATTTGTGTAATTCAAGATAACGAAGAGCAAGGAGCACGTGCTGGATTCTCTCCCAGAGCCACCACTCCCATGAGCACGAGATGATCACAGTCACTTGGTGCTATAAAGCTTATTTCTAAAACTAAAAACACAAAAGAGCAGAAAAATGCTTTTAGAGAGGATTCCTGTGTGCTCCAGCACCTCTTTCTTCAGGAAGCAAACCCAGTGGAGCTCACTTATCCTCTCCCTCTTTTCTATTTATTTATGACAAGCTCAGAGCCTCCCACCTCCCACAAAACACTCATTGATTCCATATATCCAGCCTTTTGATAATTGATAAATTATAATAATTGTATTTGGTATTGATAATAAAATTCCGAAGAGCTGAAGGACTTGGAAAAAGCTGGAGGTTTGGCCAGGGCAAAAGGCACTAAAAGGGATTATTTTATTCGAATGAAAGCAAGCACAGTAGGTCAAACCTAGGTTTGGGGTGGTGAGGGAAGTGAAATAGTAAAAGAAATTTATTCCTGAAGAAAATTACAGGCAGAGAGGACAGCGATGGGGGAAAGGGGAATTTGGGGATGGGCCCATGGTGTGCCCTCAATCCCAGCCCTTAAACCTTTCTCCAAGCACTTCCCAAGAAACAGGGGAGCAGTTTAGGGTTCCTTTCCTCACACGATGTGTGAGGATCACCCATCTGCCAGCCACACTGGGACCTCAGCAGGGCAGGGAGCAGCCTAGGCTGGAATTGTTTGGCCTCATCTTTGTGCCTCTAAGATGGAGAGCCAGGCCCTGAAAGCATCAACCCCCTCTCATCCCCATAAATATTGCTCTGATCTTAAATTCTTTTTAAAACCAAGCAGCTCAGGAATCACCAAAGGCTGAAAAAGGCCTCCAAAATTGAGTCCAAGCATTAGCCCAGCATGGGCAAGGCCAGCACTGGACCTGCAGCCCTTCCTCCAAAGGTCCAACTCTTATATTTCCCTGTGGGATTGGAAAATTAAACAAATCCGTGAGAATTCTGAGGATGAACCCCACCTTTCTCAGCTGCTCAGCCCCTCAGGGAGCACCCAGGACATCCCCAGCACCCTGAGCCGTGTGGGTGCTCAGGCTGGGATAATCCCCTGCTCACCAACAGCCCCAGAGCAAACCTGGGACAATCCCCAGCTGGCCCTGAAGGGCCATAAATCAGAATTAATCCCTTAAAATGGATTTATAGATGAAAACTACCCCAGAGAAGCTGGAAAGGATGAACTTCCTTCCACCTCTGCCCTTCCCAAAGCACTTCATTTCTGCTGCTCCTGCTGCAGCATCAGCATCTAAACCAGAACTCACCTAAATCATGGTCATGCAAGAAATAAAAATCCCTTGCAAATCTCTTTACACGAAGGAGAACAAATTTCAAACCAAATTCCTTCAAGCAGCAGCCACCGTCAGGATTATTGGGCGTAAAATCCCCGTGGGGGAAAAAATAAATAAATAAAAATCAACACAGAGAAAACAAAATACAACTGAGTCTTTCAAACTTCCTGGTACTGCTTGGTCATCTCAGATACATCAAAATGAAAAATCTGCTTTTTCTCATGGAAAAAGTTCTTCAATAAACCCTAAGTTTTCAGCCCAAAAGTGTTTGTGACAAAACTTGCAGGCCAAAACAGTTAAAGCTCTAAGTCAGCACTAAGAAACAGTAGCCAAGGATGGATTTTTTTTTCTCTCTAATTTTTTTTGGCACTTGTGTGGCATCTCCAGGTCACCAGGATTTACAGTGCAAGGAGGGCCGGCCATCCATGTTTTATGGAATGTACACAGAGATGCCTTCCCTGCTTTCAGAGGGGTGGGGCAGAGATCCCAACTCGTTCTGACCTCTGCTATTTACAGAGACCTTTCCTGGCAGGGCCCGCGCTCCCAAGAACAGCCAAGAGATTATTTTCTCACTCGACTTTTTTATTTATAGTATTGTAAAAATAAACGTGACATATTTAGGGGATGTGTCATATTTCATCGAAGCTCGACCAAGGCACACTTTGGACTTTTTCTTTTTAAAGTTTGTCCTTTTTAAAGCATAATTTCCTGACGGTTTTCTGTTTTCTGTGATCAAAGATTTATCCCAGTGCCCAGTTTTTGTACCCCTTCAGTAACCACCTCAAAAAACAAATAAGCAGAGACCTTATGAATCTTACTGGACCAAGAAAAATAATTAAATTCCATTTATAGCAAAAAGGATCATCCTGAAAGTTAAACCTGGTTCTAAAAGGAGCAGAGCAAGTGCACATTTTTTCAGCAGGTTCCTATGCACAGTCCTCATATTAAGCATAAAATTAAAAAGGAAAATATAAAGCCTTAAAAAATTTAAATCCAACTGAGCTGCAATGAGTTCATCTGCTTGATAAAGAAAAATATCTGATCCAGGCTGAAGGATCCAGCAGCTGAGTGTCAATATCACCTTAAAATTTTGGTGGGTGAAGAACATCAGGGCAGCTCTGAGAGGAGCAGACAGGATGCAGATTTTGGAAATGGGATTTGTGGACATCACCAAGGATGAAATGACAGCACAGGCCGGGTTAGGACCACCCTTTTATCCCAGGCACACTGCCACCAGAAGATCTTAACTAATGGCACATAAAAAGAGGGTTATTTTTAAAATATTCATGTGAGAGGGGTCTGTGACTGCAGTGCCATAAACCCCAGGAGTGCAAATGTCTGCTCCACTCCCATCCCTGCCCTTCTTGCTCTGCTCTGCCTTTCAGAGTCCCCAGGACTGATATTTTCCCTTTTCCCTGGAAATGAGGGTGGTTTAACAGCTCCTTGTGCCCCATGGGACAGCCCCGGGCACAGGGGTTACTGCAGGGCTAAAACCCTGCTCAGCCTCCCTAAGCCAGGCCTAAAATCATCCCTGTGGACCCACTGAGAGATACTCAGTGGTGAGAACCACCCCAAATCACCCAGGCAGCACTGACACATCCCACAGGCACACCTGGAATGTCTTTAAACAATAAATCCATTTGTTGCCTTCCTTACTTTTCAAAGTTAACCTGGAAAAAATGGCACCACAGTTCCTCCCTCCCTGTCTTTGACCAAATTTGCTCAGTTTCCACCCAAATGTTTCCCTCTTGGCTTTTCCCACAAAACTCAAGCTGGGATGGGCCTTGTTTGGATCTTTCAAAGATGCTCCTCGCGTGTTACCAACACCCAGGGCTTCGTTTTGGGACAGAAAATTGCAAAGTCCGACATCTCTGGACTCAGTAAATTCTCATTTATGCACGTGGGGTCATCTGGTTTTAATGTTAAGGGAGAGCAGGTCCTGAAATTGGGAGCACAGGACTCCACAGTGCCAATTCCAGTGCTCCAAAAGCCTGCACAAAGTTACCCACACCTCCTGGCTGACATTAAAAACAAATCCTAACCAGAGCCAGTTGTAATAAAGCAGCGTGTAGAGGGGAGGATAAAAGCAGAATATTATAATTGATTATTTAGAGGGGAAAAAAGAGGATGAAAATTATCACAGGTGGTGATGGCAGATGCGACAGCCCAGGAAACTTGGCAAAATATGGATTAGATTTGATTACTGATGTGGATACTTCTATGGTGAGGGTCCAACTTCTTCTAAACCCATCCAACAGCAAGGAGTGACATGTAACAACATAAAATTCAAGTTACAGAATTTTCTCCCTTTCTTTTTTAAATACCCAACTCACTGCAATCAATACCAGCTGCTGTGAGATATTATGAACTGCCCGAGCAAGGCAATAAAATTCCCTCACTAAAACAATGGCAGCACTTAAATGTTTAAAAACTGCTCATCATTGTCAGGTCTCAGAATGGATGTGTGAGCACAGCAAAGACCCCAGCATGCAGAATTTACCATGGCACGGGGCCAAAGCTCCTGGATTTCCAGGCAGTGAATTAAATGATATTATTATAGGTCATGGGTGATGCTAATTGATTTTTTTTTTTTAATTTCCTGCTCTGTAATATTTTAAGATTTTTGGCTGGGGGAGTTTTAGGGAGATGTTGGTGAGAAACCTCAGCTGGGGACAGAGATTTCATTCTGATGGTTCAGGGATCTTCCACCATGTCCCATCCCTGGCAGGCCCAAGGCCAGGTTGGACACTGGGGCTTGGAGCAGCCTGAGACAGTGGAAATTGTCCCTGCCATGGCAGGGGTGGAAGTGGATGAATTTAAGATCTTTTCCCACCCAAAACATTCCAGATTCTTTGGTCCTTTGCACCTGTTGATGAAATCCTTGCCCATTGTGTTGCACATTTGAGGGAAAAATCCCTATAAATGTAAACTAAGGCTGTGCATTTTCATGTTTTTTATAAGACAAAACAATGATAAAAATGTCTTTCAGTGACAACTTTTTCAAGGCCAGTTTGTCCAACAAAATTAATTTATCATCCACTTTTTTATACATCTGAAAGTAAAGAACCAACAATGACAAAGGGTTTGTGTTTGGAAAACACACATCACCAGCACATTCATTATTTTTTTTTTTTTAAGAAGTTTTCCTGCTCTGCAGGCAGGGGAAAATCTGGGAAGCACGAGAGCGTCCTGCCAAGAAATGACCAAGACCCCCAAGTTGTGCTCACCAACTTCATCCACCTCTACCTCTGCTAAGAGCAAACAAATTGTTCTTCATAGAGCTCCAGCCTCACCCCTTCACCTCCTGAAGGATCACAGAAGAAATATGCCACTGGTGGCCAGGAGAACTCCCCGAGGTTTATCTGTAGGAGGTTCAGCATTTTATTTCACCTCTCTGAAATATAGACCGAATAGGAGCCCTCGCCTCATACAAATCTTCCACAAATCTCCCTTTGTTCCCAGCCTTTAGGAAAAAAAAACTCTGAAAATTTAATACAATAAATCTCCAGGGAGAAAGGGGAGGTGGAATGACCCAAAACCAACAGAGGAAGGGAATTCCAGGCCACAATTCCAGACCTGTGTGCATCCATGAGGAGTTGCCCACATGAAGAAGGAGAATCCAGGGTGGGCTAATCAGCCTCACCTTAAAAATAAATAAAATAAACCCCACATTGGCCTGGACAGGAGACAAGCTCCATCTCCCATCTCAAAGAATAGAAATAAACTGCAATAATATTTCTATTTAAAAAAAAAAAAGTGAAAGCCCTTGAGCCATCCCTCCCCTTGCGAGCAATCAGGAGGTTTTTTCTCTTTCATGCTCGGCTTTTCTTTTCTGTGCCATGAATTTGCATTTTCTCATCTGCCTAATTCCAGCTATGGGGTTTTTGTTGTTGTTGTTGTTATTTTAATATAAAATCTCTGTGGTTGGTGAAGGAGGCACAGAGAGAGAAGATGCACTTCAGCTCCTCACGTGTTTTCAGCATCCTTGTGGTGGAATTGGCCCCTCAGAGAATCAACTTCTGACCTGCTCTAAGTTCCTCTTCACAGAGATACATAAAAAAAGCCAAAATTCCTCATTTTACAGCATCTCCTTTAACCCAAACTTTATTTAATTTTCTTGTTTACCAACAATGACCCTCACTCCCACCCACCATCCAACCCCAGCAGGGAAACACCTCTTTCATTTTTGCACCAACTCCCATTCAATTAAGCCATAAAAGATATTTTTAAACTCCAGAAGTTTTGGACACCTCCTTTTTCACATTGAGATTAAATCCCTACAGCATAGGGACACTAGAGGAGCTTGTCCCCATCCTCACCTACATCCCATAAAAAAAAAACCACAAAAAACCAAAAAAACAAAATAGTATTTTTTTCCCAAATTGAGAGCAATGCAGGTGGAGGGAAAGGGAAAGGGAAAGGGAAAGGGAAAGGGAAAGGGAAAGGGAAAGGGAAAGGGAAAGGGAAAGGGAAAGGGAAAGGGAAAGGGAAAGGGAAAGGGAAAGGGAAAGGGAAAGGGAAAGGGAAAGGGAAAGGGAAAGGGAAAGGGAAAGGGAAAGGGAAAGGGAAAGGGAAAGGGAAAGGTGTCTCCTGCAAGTCAGTAATTACCCCATAACCCTGAGGCATCCTTTATCCCAGAAAATTGATGTAATAGATGTAAAGGATACACATGAGTCAAATATACAAAAAAAAAACATGTCCAAACGAGGGCTAAAACTGTGCATTTTCCATTCTCTTCCCCTTCATTCATGTCTGAAAACACTGCCCAAAAAACAACTGTGGCTGTTTAATGAACTACCCTCAGTTCTCCTCTTGCTTTGCTGGATCCACCTCACTCCTGCCAATATCCCACTTGCAACTCCATCTCATCCAGGCACAGCCATTCATTCCCCTGGAACAAAACCCATTTTTGGGATGTGAACACAGACTGGATTTTTCAGCAATCTGATATCCAGTGTTTCCCTAGCACTAAATGGAGTTCTTGTACATAGGAGCAGCCGCTGTTCCACCATTCACTGATATAAATTACATCAAATTAACAGTAATCAAATCAGGGCTTCAGCTGGTACCAAATTGTGGATTCAACACCAGTCCTGGATTTCACTGAGCAGAGGAAAGGCAGAAGAAAAGGAGAAAAAAGGTTGGATGGGGCTTGGAGCCACCTGGTCTATGGAAGGTGTCCCTGCCCATGGAATGAGTTTGGCTTTAAGGGCTCCTCCCTCCCAAACTTTCACGATTCTAAAATGAGTCCAGCCTGTCCCCACTCCCAGTTTTTGTCACCTTTGCTTTTCCAAATATGAGATTTTCAGCACCCCGACCCCCCCCCATCCAGGGGTTGTAACAGCTCCTAGAGAAACCCAGGTAATGAAAGATTTTTCAAACTCTTCTGCTCCCTGTTATACTTTTGATGCTGAAGAGGGGGGAAAAAATGAAATTGAGAGGAAAAACCCTTTTTTTTTGCTTCACAATACAAACCAAGGGTTTGCTGCCTCTGCCAAGGAGGTTTTTGTCACTGCCCCATAGCTCCTGCTGGCTGCTCCCCCTGATTTTGGGATATTTTTAGCAAGCCTTTGCATGGATTAATTTTCATAACACACCTCAACCTGGATGCTGCCACTTCCCAGGACAAACTCTGCTCTGATCCATCACACAACCACTTCAGCTGATTTTTTTTTCCCTGTGCATTGAGGAATTGAAATTCCCCAGAGCTGGGTAAAGCAAGGCCATCAGCAGATCACTGCTAGGAAGCTTCCAAAAGGATTTTAAATCCTTAAAACAAGGCTCCAAATAATTAAAATTATTAATTATTTTAATTATAAAATTATTGATAATAAAAATTAATTGTAGCCTTCCCATGTAAGAAATAAGGAATTTCTGTGTGATTCCCTATATCCATAAGGAAGGAAATCCTTGGATTGCACTGCCCTGCTGCCATTCCTTCCCAGGGCAGGCTCTGTTCCCTTCCATCAGCAGAGAACAAGGAGCATTTTCTATCCTATTCCAAACTTATCTGTCTCCAAACTTCCCTAAATCATATTTGCACCAATTTTAGGAGGTAGAGACAGAAGGCCTGAATTTGGGAGGTGTTTTCAAAAATACAAGGCAAGATTTTCAGAATAAAGTGGCCAAGATGAAGCCTTGCACAGGATAAATTCTGAAAGATTTCATATTTCTTTTTAATGCATCCAGGAGCTTCAAAAATGGCTTTTTTTCCCACTTAGAAAGGAGGGAAATAGGTAAATAAAAAGCTTAAATAGCACAAAACCAAAAATCAATGGAGTTTTTTTGATTGTTCTCCTTTAATTTCTGAAGCCAGTGCAGTTGTGCCTGCACCCACCAGCTCTGAGCTGGGCTCAGGAAGATTCCATGTCAGGAGCAGTTATCCCTCAAAAGGTTCCCTGCTGATGGCTGAGAGCAGAACTGAGGGGAAAAAAACTGGCAGGAAAGATGTTTGCAAATATTTTAATAGTTGCCAATTTTCCTGACGTTATAAAGAGCGTGGCTGGGGCTGGAGATTTTCTTCCAGCCTCAGCGTTCACAGGCAGTGATTAAATGAGAACCAGAGCATTCCTTCAGATAAGAGAGAAAATCACAAGTCCCCAAAGCTGCAAAAAATTCTTGCAAATGTGTTCAAGTGACAACAGAGACTCAGAAATAAAAGGCCAACCTTAAAAAAATAAATAAACATTCCTCACACACACAACCTAATTTTTTGTTATTAAGTAAAATTATTTTTTAGAAGCTGTTGTCACCAGCTTTTTCACTTTTTTTTTTTTTAAGGATTTTTGGGTTTGCTTGCAGCCTGAATGTATGAAATTAAAAAAAAATTAATAATTATCGGGCCAGAGAGAGTTTCTCAGTGAGGAAGCTTTTCCACAACAGCCAGAAATAAGGGATTTACATCCCTTGGTTTCTTCTTCTGCATACAAGGTTTGTCTTGGGGCTTCCACTGTCAGTGGGGAGAGGGATTCCTCCAGAGGGAGAACCACAGCACCATTGGAAGGAGAAACCTCTGCCTAAAGCTGCTCCTTCCCTTCTCCCTGCTGAGTGCAGGGGAAGCTGAAATCCCATTTCTAATTCCCAATTTCCCAAATCCCAGCTGCAGGGACCATGCCTCAGCATCACCTGGCACAAAGCACGAGGGTCAAATTGTCCAAACTGGGATTGAAAAGTCGCAATTTGAATAACCAAAGGCACAGGCAGTGACCACAAGTTGGGATGGAGATGCACAAAAAAATAAAAATAATCAATAGGGAGAAAAACCCTCTAAAATTATTTTTTCTGGCAATTTCTATAGTACATGGTACTGTGCATAGCTGGGACAACTCCAGTGACAAAACTTAAATGTTTTCCCCTTTTTTTCCCCCAAATCCCAGCTGCAGGGACCGTGCCTCAGCATCACTTGGCACAAAGCACGAGGATTGAATTGTCCAAACTGGGACTGAAAAGTCGCAATTTGAATAACCAAAGGCACAGGCAGTGACCACAAGTTGGGATGGAGATGCACAAAAAAATAAAAATAATCAATAGGGAGAAAAACCCTCTAAAATTATTTTTTCTGGCAATTTCTATAGTACATGTTACTGTGCATAGCTGGGACAACTCCAGTGACAAAACTTAAATGTCTTTCCCCTTTTTTTCCCCCAAATCCCAGCTGCAGGGACCATGCCTCAGCATCACCTGGCACAAAGCACGAGGATCGAATTGTCCAAACTGGGATTGAAAAGTTGCAGTTTAAATAATCAAAGGCACAAACAGTGACCACTGAATTGGAATAGAGATGCACAAATTCAAATAAATTAAAATAATCACTAAGGAGAAAAATCCCCTAAATTCATTCTCCAGGCAATTTCTACAGTACACAGCACTGTGCATAGCTGGGACAACTCCAGTGACAAAACTTAAATGTCTTTCCCCTTTTTTTCCCCCAAATCCCAGCTGCAGGGACCGTGCCTCAGCATCACCTGGCACAAAGCACACTTTGGGTCAAATTGTCCAAGCTGGGATTGAAAAGTCGCAGTTTAAATAACCAAAGGCACAGGCAGTGACCACCAAGTTGGGATGGAGACACACAATTAAATTGGAATAATCACTAAGGAGAAAAATCCCCTAAATTCATTCTTCCAGTAATTTCTATAGTACACGGCACTGTACATGGCTGGGACAACTCCAGTGACAAAATTTAAATGTCTTCCCCCTTTTCTTCCCCCAAATCCCAGCTGCAGGGACCGTGCCTCAGCATCACCTGGCACAAAGCACGAAGATCAAATTGTCCAAGCTGGGACTGAGAAGGCACAGACAGTGACCACCGAGTTGGGATGGAGATGCACAAAAAAATAAAAAATAAACAATAAGGAGAAAAACCCTCTAAATTTTTTTTTTCTGGCAATTTCTATAGTACATGTTACTGTGCATAGCTGGGACAACTCCAGTGACAAAACTTAAATGTCTTTCCCCTTTTTTTCCCCCAAATCCCAGCTGCAGGGACCGTGCCTCAGCATCACCTGGCACAAAGCACACTTTGGGTCAAATTGTCCAAGCTGGGATTGAAAAGTCGCAGTTTAAATAACCAAAGGCACAGGCAGTGACCACCAAGTTGGGATGGAGACACACAATTAAATTGGAATAATCACTAAGGAGAAAAATCCCCTAAATTCATTCTTCCAGTAATTTCTATAGTACACGGCACTGTACATGGCTGGGACAACTCCAGTGACAAAATTTAAATGTCTTCCCCCTTTTCTTCCCCCAAATCCCAGCTGCAGGGACCGTGCCTCAGCATCACCTGGCACAAAGCACGAAGATCAAATTGTCCAAGCTGGGACTGAGAAGGCACAGACAGTGACCACCGAGTTGGGATGGAGATGCACAAAAAAATAAAAAATAAACAATAAGGAGAAAAACCCTCTAAATTTTTTTTTTCTGGCAATTTCTATAGTACATGTTACTGTGCATAGCTGGGACAACTCCAGTGACAAAACTTAAATGTCTTTCCCCTTTTTTTCCCCCAAATCCCAGCTGCAGGGACCATGCCTCAGCATCACCTGGCACAAAGCACGAGGGTCAAATTGTCCAAACTGGGACTGAAAAGTCGCAGTTTAAATAATCAAAGGCACAAACAATGACCACTGAATTGGGATAGAGACACACAAATTTAAATAAATTAAAATAATCACTAAGGAGAAAAATCCCCTAAATTCATTCTCCAGGCGATTTCCATGTACACAACACTGCGCATAGCTGGGACAACTCCAGTGACAGATTTAAATGTCTTCCCCCTTTTTTTTCCTTATAATCTCATCTTCATCAGCTCAAAAAGTCCAAAGATGACAGGGATTTTCGAGACCCTGGTGACAGCAGCGCTCGGAGCCAGCCCTGCCAGCCCGTCCCTGGCACAGGCAGCGGGATGGGCTGCGGGAATGCCGGGGGACATGCCTGGAAGTCATCGCTCCTGGCTCACCTCCAGTCAGCCACTAAAGAATCAGTCCCAGTAAAGTTCACGCCATGAGCACCGAGATGTGAAGTGCAGGGGGAAAGCACGGGAAATGTTACATCTGCAGGGAAGGGATTAATAAATGTTTAAGGGAACGGCTGCTCTCGAGGCCCTGCTCCTCTCCGTAAAACTGAGATACTGCTCGGGTTGTGCCGAGTGGAGTTTGTCAAATCCCAAACTCAGTTGTCTCAATGAATTTGTGGGGTGCTGGGTGATCCTCCCGTATTTATCCAGCCTGGGTTGGAGCTGTGCTGCCTTGTGAGCTGCTTGAATCCTTTCCAACCCTTTCCCTGTGTGAACATCTTCAGCAAGCGCCTTTATTTCCGACTCGATGGACGCCAGCGACCCCATTCAGAATGCAAATGGGAAGAGTCTTTCTGGAGATGCCTTGTGCAGCTTTTACCTCTTCCAGACACGTTTGTGTTGGGCTCCTCATTGTTCCTCATTGTTTATGGGAATGCTAAAAGCACGATCCGAGCCCGGGAGAGCACATGGGGATGGGCTGCGTGTCCCCAAGAAGCCACACAGAGCTGTCACACGGAGCCACAGCAAGGGCTGGGCCATCCTACAGCTCCCTTGGTCATTGTTCAGCCAGAGAGCGGCTCAGGGACAGCAGAATTCATCTAAAATTGCTGAAATGCTCATCCAAACTGGGCTGGATGGGGATTGGAGCAACCAAGGGATGGTGGAAGGTGTCCCTGCCCATGGCATGGGATTGTGATGGGTTCTAAAGTCCCTTCCAACCCAAACCTGTCTGGGACTTGTTAATTCGTGACAAGAAGGATATGGAGAGGCTGGAGCTGTCCAGGGAAGGGAATGGAGATGGGAAGAGGCTGGAGAATCCCTGAGGGATCTGGAGAATTCCTGAGGGAGCTGGGAAAGGGCTGGAGAATTCCTGAGGGAGCTGGGAAGGGGCTGGAGAATTCCTGGGGGAGCTGGGAAAGGGCTGGAGAATTCCTGAGGGAGCTGGGAAGGGGCTGGAGAATCCCTGAGGGAGCTGGGAAGGGGCTGAGCCTGGAGCAAAGGAGGCTCAGGGGCCCTTGTGGCTCTGCACAAGTCCCTGCCAGGAGGGGACAGCCGGGGGGGTCGGGCTCTGCTCCCAGGGACACAGGGACAGGAGGAGAGGGAACGGCCTCAGGCTGGGCCAGGGCAGGCTCAGGGTGGATATTTGGGAAAATTCCTTCCTGGAAAGGTTTGTCCAGACCTGGCACAGCTGCCCAGGGCAGGAGTGGAATCCCCATCCCTGGAGGGATTTAAAATCCATGTGGATGTGGCACTTGGGGAAGTGGGGCAGTGCTGGGGAACAGTTGGACTAAATTGGAGAGGGCTTTTCCAACCTCATTGACTCAGGGATTCTTTCTTTTAAATCAAGAAGTGCCACTATGCCAGCTATGAAAATGGGACAGATTTAATTTCTGAATTCACTAAACCATAAAAATCAGAAGATCTCCATCAATGGATTTGCCTAAAAGGCACAAGAAGTGCATCCAACAATTTCAGAACCCTGTGGATTACACATCCCTGCACCAAGTCTTATCCACCCTGATTTTATGGATACATCTTTGAGGACTTTAGGGCTTCATGAGCTCCCCAGTTAACAAAAGTTGCTTGCAAGACCTTTGACTCACGTGCAAAAATAAAGCAATTCTTGGAGAAGTTGTATCAGATACACACAACACAAAACTGCCAGCAGCCCAGGAATGTGCAATCAGCAATTAGGACTATTTAATACTCCCAGATAGAAAGGAAAAAAAAAAACCCACACATGGAAAAGTGAGATTTATCAGGCAGTTAATTGCCAAGCATTTTAATTTAAGAGTTAGGAAAATGTAATTCTAATTATTACCGAATTATGCAGTCATACATTTTCATACTCGTGTAATATAGGACCCTCGGAATGACATGACACATTTTAATTAAAACACAATTACTTATTGATGATTAGATCTGTTCAAACAGTGCCTCCCTTCCAGCACCTTTCCTGTGTTCCTCGCCGGTGAATGGCACATCAGAAACAGCAAGAGCTCAGATGTGATATAACAAATTTTTTAAGATTTAATTAATTAATTTTTAATTTTTTTCTTTTTCTTTATAAGTTTATTTTTTGAAGCTGTCTCTCTGTATCTCTTAAATGATAAAGAGCTATAAATAATACAGATTTCTCCTTCAGTTAGGGTATAATCTGTGACTTTGTTTCTCTCTTTACCAAAGAAAATTCACCTGGTCTTTCACTTGTTCATCGCACTGAGCACATGAACCATCAGAAACTTCCCAAAACTTCTGTTATTCTTTTCCAAGTTAAATTTTCTGTTCACCAACAACTCCTAAAACAAGCCAAGCTTTAGCAGGAGGAAGTATTGAACAAAAGAAAAGAGCCAGGTGGGCTCTGAAAGATATTTACCCATAGGAACAAACCACACCTTGGTCATCTTTTTTCATGAATTTTTCCCTCTCTCCAGCCCCAAAACTATTTTAGATTTTCTTCATGAGCACACAAACCTTCAGATTTACCAGCAAAACTAACTGAAACAACTTTTTAAATATGTCCAAACCAACATAACGGGGTTTTTTTAGCTGTAAACAGGAAAAAAAGGAGATGACATCAGAATTTTAACCGATTTTTTTCCCACTTAGTGTGTAATGGAGCATTTAAAACAGCTTCAAGATTGAAGAATAAATAAAAAACTTACAGCCAGTTGACTCAAAATCCAACACACAAGTGCAGGAGACCGCTGTGACCCCAAGGAAGTAAAAATTTAAGTTAGTCATCTCCTATTTTGTAAAGCCACAACACAAATGTTAATTTTTGGTAGAAATCCCACACTTTCCCACTGAAATTCTCTTTTTTAGTTGTCGACCAATAAAAGGAGCAAGAGAAACAGCAAATATTTCCTTCCTTACCTCTGGCATTGAGGATTTGCTGACAACAGCAGCACTCAGCACCTCATTCTTGGGGGTGTTCTCCTCTATTCAAGGGTTTGTTGCCACTAATTAAGGCAGATTCTACTTCACACTCCTAATTAATTAAGGTAATTAAGGTATTCTACCCCCCTGCTTAAAGAGCCCTGCATTGGTTAGACTTTTCACCAGTTTGAAATCTTGATTTTTTTTTTTTTTCCATTCGTTTTTAAGACGGTGACATCTCGGCCTGGAACGTTAGATATGTTATCAACTTTCCCACCAGTCCCCTGAAAGAATTTCTGGTCTCTGTAATAAAAATTCCAAAGAAAAATCCACCTGAGGTTAAATGTATTTATTTATTAATTTATGCCTTGGAAGCTCACACTGGAATTTCATCCCACGCTTCACTATTTTTTTTGTGTAATGGGATTTTTATTCCTTCTATCACTTTGTTGTTGTTTACACATATTCCTCTTTTACCTGGTCATTTGCCAGATGTTTTGGTGTCCAATCCTTGGAAAAACCGCCCAATAAAACCCTCCCACCTCCTCCGTTCCTGCAGGAGTGGGAGTGATTTAACCTTCATCATAAATTCGAGGTTGAGCCTGTAGGGAAAACATTTATGGAACCACGGAGCTATTCTGGGCTAAATGACAGAACTGAACTTCCCGGTGACTCAGAATCTCAGCCAAACTCGTCCTAATTACGGAGGAGATAATTGTAATTTCTTGGGAGATGACAGCTGTGTTATAACGCCAGAAATGCAACTTTCTGCCGTGGCTGCAAATAATCCTGCTCCTGCTCTTGCAGAGGAAACTTGGGGAGCCACCAAACAGGTGTGCAAGGGGAAAACAGGCACGTTCCAATGGGGTTTTTCTCCAGGATGATCACGAATCCATTGGCAGCAAAACCAGCACGGGGAACACGAACAGCGTGGAAGTCTCCAAAGGCAGCAAGGAGAAAGGGAAAAGTTTTCCAGGGTGATTTTGAGGGAGCAGTTTTCCAGGGTGATTTTGGCAAGAGGGAGGATGATACAAACCTGGGAGGAGCTGGTGACTCCCTCGAGGGCCCAAAGGTCCTGCAGAGAGACCTCCACAAACCAGAGGGATGAAAAATCTCCGACCATGTGAAGTTCAACAAGGAAAAGTGCTGGATTCTGCAGGGTGGGACAGCCCTGAATTTATGGACAGACTGTGGATAAAGGCATAAACCATGGATTTATGGAGTGAGGGGTGGGAAAGCAGTGCCAGGAAAGGACCTGAGGGTCCTGGTTGAAGGAAAGTTGGATCTGGGTCAGCAGTCCAGATCCTCTGGTCTGGAGCCAGGGGGACATCCCTGTCCTGGGGGGATCAGGCCAGGCCAGGGAGGGGATTGTCCTGCTCTGCTCTGGGCTGAGGCAGCCTCACCTCGAGTTCTGGGGTGGTTTGGGGTGCCACAATATAAAAAAAAGACATTAAACTGTTAGAGAGTGTCCAAAGGAGCCACGAGGGTGGGGAAGGGCCTGAGGGGCGGCTGAGGGCACCTGGAATGTTCAGCTGCAGGAGGGGAGGCTGAGGGCAGAGCTCGCTGGGTCAGCAGCATCCTCTGAGGGAAATGCAGGGACAGGGACTGAACTCTTCAGTGTCACCATCAGGGACAGCACCCAGGGAGCAGCTGGAGCTGGGGCAGGGCAGGGTTAGGGAAAGGTTCTTCCCCAGAGGATGCTGGCACTGCCCAGGCTCCCCAGGGAATGGGCACGGCCCCCAGAGCTCCAGGAGGGTTTGGACACCCAGGGGTGTCCAGGGTGGGATTGTTGGGGTGTCTGGGCAGGGCCAGGAGCTGCACTGGGTGATCCCTGTGGGTCCCTCCCAGCTCAGGATATTTTGTGATTCCTTGATCTTCAAGCTGGTGTCAAGGACTGGGACACAATGAGATGTCCCAATCCAGCAAGTGCCACCAGCTCCCTGCAGCATGTCCTGGCTCCTGGATCCTTAGATCCACATGGACATGGGGCGGGACATTCCTTGCCTGTAGGTGTTAATTTTAAACTTCCCTCACCAATCCCATATCCAGAGGGCAGGCAGGTGGAATTTAGGGTGAGGGGGAAAAAAATAAAGAGAACGTGGAAGGGGGGAGACGGAAGCTCTGGAATAAATTCATTTTTGAGATTCACAAAGGGGCAGGGAGAGCTGTACCCCAGCTGATTTCACCAGTGCAGCAATGCTTTATCGAGATGGTTTTGCATTCTCCGAGTGCAGAGAGCACAGAGGGATGATGATGATGATGTGTTTGCAGGGGTTGCATTTCTTAAAGGAAGACAAAACCAATCAGCGATTAATATATAAAAGCCTGACACTCGATATAGGGATGAAAAAGAAATTACAGCTCCCACTATGCAAAACCTGTGGGGAAGCTCTTCAGCCCTCCCAGCGTGAACAGGCTGCTGTTGAATATTCCCTAAAATCTGGTTCTACATGTTTATTTCCAACTCCTCTGAAAATGATGATGCAGGGCATGCTCTTCCCCTGGTTTCTTTAATTTCAGTGTCTCTTCAGGCACTGATGCAGAGTTTTTCCCCTTTATTTAAAGAGCTGAACAGGTTGGTTGAGATCTTCAAGATTCCCCTGTATGAATTCCAGCTCTCAGCTGTTTTCAGGAGGAAAACTTCCTATCAGGATATTTCCTGGTTTTCAGGCAATGAATCCAGTGCACCTGGAAAGAAATGGTCACACAAACATCCTTGGAGAGCTCTGCCTGGTGGGAACATGTGCAAACCCACTTTAGCCAATTGAAAATTTGATTTAACTGATTTATATTTCATGTGTGAGGGAAGTGAGATGACTGAAAGATGAACTTTTGAAGGCCTGAGGAGGAAAAGAGTTGGGAATCTTGGGACGTGACATCACAGTTTTCTGAAAGGGATGTGATGTCATATTTTGTCTCCATCACACCACATCCTGGAATGGGAAGGGTCAACAACACCAGTTGTTGCCAATGCCTCACTGGAATTGGCTCCAAACCTCAGGAATTTTCACCTAAACCATGTGGATTCTATATTCAATACAGATGTGGAGGGGGAGAAGGCAGAGATTATTATAATAGTTAAAATAAAAAAAATTCAAAAGCAAAATCTACCGATTACTGACTAGGTTTGATTGAAAATGGGAAATATATCCAAATAATCCCCCATCCTTTCTCTCCACGGGACGGCGAATGGGAACACCATTCCCAGTTGCTGGATAACTCTTGGGAATGTTTCACCTGAGGGCTTGGAGCAACCTGGTCTGGTGGAAGATGCTCGTGGCTGGGGAGCTGGAACAAGATGGTCCTTGAGGTCCCTTCCAAAAATCGTCAGTTTTCAGGTTTTTCACTCTGCAGCCGTGGATTCCAGTGAAATCCTTCCCGTGGTTAAAAATGGTCTCTAAGCAACAAGCCCTGAAATGTTTCCAAATCTTTTTTGCTTGACCCAGGATTTGTGCTGAGTTAGAAGAGTAAACACTGGCATGACGTGACATTCCTGTTATTTATGTTCCATCCAAATAAGTGGAAGATAACCTAGGCAAATTTCCATTATCTAATTATAAAAACCTCCTCATATTCCCATGAAACTAATTTTAATTTGATGAAAAACAGACAACTTGGAAATGGATTTCCTACGATTCGAGCGATAAGATTCTTTCTCAGTGTGTTCTCAATTTACCGAAGACTCCAAAATTGGAGATCTCTATTAATAAACATTGCTGGTTGCTCATGCAGTGACTTTGTGTTATTACACGCACACAAAAATAAAAATAAAAGGGAAAAGCTCCTCTGCTGCATTCCAGGGAAGGAGGAAGGAACCACACTGTGCTTTATTTTCAAGAGGGAGCAGCGGCAGGTGAAGCTCCTGCTTTGTTCAAAGCTGCTCTCGCCATGTGGTGGTCACAGGTGTTTAAAATGTCTGCAAGAATTCCACAAAAAATCTCCTTTGGAGAGCAAACCCCTCAGCAGGGAGGTTGGAGCTGGATGATCTGAAGGTCTCTTCAACCCAAACCATTCCGTGGTTCTGTGAATTACAGGAAGCTCCTTGTAACCATGACATGCAGGGAATTTTCTGCAGCAGAAGCAAACTGTGTTTTGACAATTATTCTTTCTTAAAAGTCCAAATCTTGCTCTTCCTTACTCCTGGAAATTGCATGGCAGAACTCATGACATGAGTACAGGTTAGTGGCACCTCTCCTGAAACTTGTGACACTGTCCAATGTCTAAAACATCCAGAAAAAAGGAGCAGCTGCAAAAATCTCAGGTTTTGCTGCGGTCTGGACCCAGGTTTGACCACTTTTCCTGAAAACGAAGCCACAAAACCCCCCGATTTCCTGCAAAACCTAAGAGGAAGATCAATTTAACTAATGATGTGGGGGTTCTGTGTCCCCGTGGACCTCACACATATTATTTATAGAATGCATTAATATTTCATTTTTCCCATCCCTAAACAGTCTTTGAGGGCAAGAGAAAAAAAAAAAAAGAGATAGCTGGAGACAGGTAACATTTTAATTGAAATTAATGGGATTGGTTTGATTTCACCTCTGAGGATATAAAAAATCATTCATTTTTTTGTCATGAAAAGGATCTCTCTGTCTCACCAGTGCCCTGACAAGCCGTAGATCACACTGAGAATCCACCTCCCACCTCTCTCACTAACCTGAGCCACTTAGACCTTCACCCTCCAGTTTGTGAGGAACCAGCGAGGAAAAAATTCAGAGATCGTCAGAAGACAGAGCTGAAACTCTGCTTTTCCTTGGGTTTTTTTACGCCAGCACGAGGAATAACCATCCCTTGGATGGGATGGTGCCCAGGCAGCTGCGTTGCCGTTTTTTCCATCAGCAGCTGTAACCCCTGCCCAGGAACAGTGTGAGGAGCATTTTATGTTCCCTCTGTGCAGGACCTGGGCTGCTGAACGTGCCAAAGCCGTGTGCTGAGCCGTTGTTGTTCTCCAAAGGTTTCTGTGGAGCGGCGCTGGAGCCGTTACCGTTACCGGAGCTTTGCCAAGCGGCCGCAGGGATGAGGCAGCACCAAGAGTGGCAGTGCCAGCCAGAGGCAGGAATCAGCCTGGAATCAGCTCATGGCACCCTCTCATCCCTGCTCTAAACACCTCTGTGCTGCCACAGCGGGGGCAGGAACGCCTTGGCTTCCATTTGTAGGGTTAGTATTTATTTTTCCTCTAATGGGGTAGAAAGAGGTGGTGTTTTCTGAAGCACCTGAGTTCCTCAGGAGGACAAATCACTGAGATCCAGGCTTTGAGCTCCTTGCTGTGTTTGAAAAGCTGAGCCAGTGGGGCTCATCCTCCTAAGTCACTGAAACCACTTTCATAAATCACATTGAATCCTTATAAACTTAAAATGGAACCCAAACAGATCACCACCCCAACCCCAAGCTGCCTCTCAGCTCAGCCCCAATTTTCCTCCAAGCACCGCCCTTCTCACTGTCCACTATGGAATAATTTTCCTTTTTTTTCATTAAAATCCCTTTTATAAAACTTTTCACTGTTCATTTTCCAATGACTATCACAGTCCCAAAGGCCAGCAGTACCTTGGCTCAATTGCACCTACATTAATTCAATCCCAATGCAGAGGAAGGTCTTGAAATTATTTTTCTTCTCCTGTAATTTGCGAGTTTCAAATAGGAAAATGAAATACAACTCACAGGCAAAAGTGAGGAGTGAGTAAAATCCCACAGAAGCTACAAGAGAGTAAATGGACAAGTCAAATATTACATTTACTCATTAGAAATTATAAGGAGGGCACAAAATTTACCTAAAATTTCTCTTTATTGCCAGCAAACTGCACTGAATATAAAAAGGAATCCTATAGGATTTTGTGTTCGATTTTTAATTTTGGGGGTGGAAATGCACATAAAACACCTCAGGAATTCTCTGTGAATATCAGGATTTCCTTCCCTCAATTATCCTAACCTGATTTATCAGAGTTGGGACCCAGAGCACACAGCACAGCTACTGAAATACCCCGGACCCCAGAAAACAGGGAAAAATCCTACAAAATCCCTCAGCAGATGTTTTTTGGGTTTTTTGTTTTTATTATTTTTTTTTTAATTTCAAGCCACGAACCAGGTTAGTCTAGTTCCTTTCAAGGAATTAATAGATAATAATAACAACCTCTTCTTCCGAGGAAAAGTGACCTATATTCCAGGTAAGGAAATATTCCTCCCAAAGAGGAATTTCGCTGGCATGAAATGCTCTGCTAATAGCTACACTTGTATTATTTTTCATCTGGGTGCCCCAAGGATCTTCCTCCCCTATTCCTATGCCCAGTGCAGGGCCACCCTTTGTTACAACATTAAAATCTACTTAATATTTTCTTATCATTTCACATCACAGCCCCGGTAATTGTACCCTCAGGAGCAAGGCTTCTTCCTGCGTCTGCTTTTCAATATTATTGGCATCTCCCTCATTTGGGGACCTGGAATGATCTTTTTTGCATTTTCCCCGTGAAATGACAAACACGGCTGGTTGTGGCTCAAGCACTATTTGGAGCATGACCCCCTCGGCTCCTGGTGTTATCCAAATTAGATTTTGATCTTTGTCAATTAGGCTTTGCCACTGTGGACCCGCTGTGCCATTATCAGGAGAATCCCTGTCAGGGTTGGGAAGTCAGTGAACTTTGGAAGCCTTCCTCCACCTTCCAGGGATGCAGCTTTACAATCGGAGCTGTTTAAAAATATAATAATAAAATAAAAATCTCTGTCCCCAGCCCCTGTTTCTGGCAAACTTTGCACTGTTTGTCCTCAGACCAAGAATCACTCTCAGCACACAGAGCTCTGCCTTCCCATGGCAAAAGAAAATCCAAGCAATCTTGATTTCCACGAGCAATTTGGCTTCCCTTTTGCTCCTTTTAATGTTCCTGGCTTTGTAACGTACCCTGCCACAGATTTGTCTGGGGGCCAGTTTTGCTTCTGGGGGGGAATAAAGTAGTGGCCAACTGAATAAAAAAGATGAATGCCAGGAAATCTTCTCTGGTTGTCACACGGCAGGGCTGGGATGCTGCTGCAGCCCGGGGGCTTTGTCAGCTGGTTGGGTTTAAACTGGGCAGGTACTGGGGGAATGTTGGGCCTGGCCCAGCCCCTGGCCTTGCAGAGACTCACCTCCCAATGTGCCATCCCAAATCCTTTCATGTGGGGAGGCTGCCTGCCAAAAAACTTCCTTTTCATTCTCACGTTTCAGTTCTGGCTCAGCTTGCCAAGGCGCACTTGCAGGGTTTGGTGCAGAGTTGCCCAGATGGGGCACAGGAGCTGCTGCATGGGCTGAGGGGAAGGAAGAACCTTCCTGACATGAAGAAATAGTGCTGCAAACCAGGATTTTCCAGCAGGAGAGGGAATTCCATGGGTTTTAAGGCCAAGAATGATCATCACACCCTGTGTGCACCAAAAATAAAGGGTTTTGCTGACTCAGTACCTGTTTGAGTTACAGGTACCTGTTTAGTTTGAGTTAACTAATTTTATCAAAAATTAGTTAGGAGTGAAACCTTCCCAGGGTAAAAAGTCTTTTATCAACCAAGGGGTGGAGTGACAGGGCACAGGGAATGGCTTTAAGCTGAAAGTGGGGACATTTAGATGGGATTTGGGCAGGAATTGTTCCGTGGGAGGGTGAGGAAGGGCTGGGATGGAATTCCCAGAGCAGCTGTGGCTGCCCCTGGATCCCTGGCAGTGCCCAAGGCCAGGTTGGACATTGGGGTTGGAGCAGCCTGGGACAGTGGGAGGTGTCCCTGCCCATGGCAGGGGTGGCACTGGGTTGGCTTTAAAATCCCTTCTAACCCAAACCATTGCATGATTCCATCACCTGCTCATGTTTTGCAGTGCTGAAAACTGTCGGACATTTAAAGGCTGCTCCCATTTCACTGAGGGCAGGGATCCCCTCTCCTTCAATCCAGTCTCTGGTGCAGACCCAGTGTTTGTTCTACCTCAGAAGCTTCCAACCCAACCCATTCCAGGATCCTGGGATAACTCTAAGGCCCCTCCAGCACATCCATCCCCAAGATCCAAGAGATGCAGTTTTGACACTGTTCTCCCTGCAGTAATTTGGAGGTTAACCCAACAGCAGCATTTTTCTTTCCCCACTACCAATTACATTTTCCAAGCTGAATCCAAACCTTCCCCCATGTTCTGTAGTTGAGCACACGGAGGAAGAGCAGAGCAGACGAGCCACACACAGCCACAGGAGCTCAGCTTCTCCCACAGCAACTTCCTTGGGAATGCTGGCGGAATTCAGCGATGGCAAAATGAGCCCTGCAGACGTGGTTGGGTTGGGTCCCTCGCTGCCCCGTTAGCAGACAGCTCCTCTGACCAGAATACACAAAATGGGAGCTCGGAGTGAGGACAGGAGGGTTTCTAACACCTGCCAGCAGGGAACTGAGTGTGGGCAGAGCGCTGGGAGCCGGCCTTGCTCGGAACACTCACGCCCAGGGAGGCTCGGGGTAAACAAGCAGATGAAACGACTGCTTGGGAAAAGGGTTTGACACACGGCCTCGGATGGACAGGATCGATTTTAACGAGGCCGGGAGGATGCAGGGATGGTTTGCAATGGTTTGGGGCATTATCACCCCTTGTCACTCACTGGGTTTTTTCCACCAAGCCGATCAAGCCTCAATTTATTTTATATTCTGCCCTTCGGTTTTCATCAAACAAAACTTGTTAATTTTTCTGCAGGTACAGAGAGGAAGAAAATATATTTTTTACTGGTTGTTTTTGATAGTAAAACCAAACAATGCATTCTGAAAGATCTTCTGAAAGGTACAAATTTGGTGTTAATCAAGCCCCATGCAAAAAGCAAACTTAAAGCCAAATTCTGAAGAAATCTGGGGTTTAATTGATGAGTATGTCTGGGTTTGATCCAGTGCAGTTTGACATTGAAAGGTTTTAGTCCAAGTCCTTAAAATACACACTGCTGATAATTTTTTACCTCTCAGCTTATTCAGCATGTTCAAGAACATGAACTAAGCTGTCTTGACTACAAATTAGCTCGATAGAAAAAGCCAGGACTAGATTTTTAGGATATTTTATTGTATAGCCTGCCTAAGACGTGAGGCACAGATTGTAAAGTTCATATATCATTTTGCAGGATTTATTTATTCTTTCTTGCCAACTCAGCTCCAAAGCCCAGAGGTCAAACCCTACAGCTCTTGACATCCATAGTTTTGCCACTGACTTCACTGATGGCATCATTTCAGGCATCAAGACAAAGTTCTTGGTTGAGGGTTTTTTAACTTGCACTTTTAAAACCCTTCCAAAAAGTCCCAATAAAAATTACAATGAGCATTTATAAAAACAACTCTCCCAACCCAAACCCCAACTATCTAAAAAATGCTTCAAAGAGAATGAATGGAAAAATATCCAGGCCTGGCTTTGTCATGTCATGCTCAGGGTTTTACAGCATGGTTTGGAACTACTGAGTGAATTTTTGCAACAGCTGCTGCACTTTGTATTCTGGAGTGTTTTTAGCTGCTCTTGACAGGGTGAGATATCCAGAATCATGGATATGAGCAGTCCTGCTGGAAGATTATCTACTGGAAATTTATATCTTTCCTTCCCAGCTCTCTCCAGCCCACACCAGCAATGGAACAGGATGTCCACACAAACCCTTTGGTCCTGTTTAAATCCCCTTTTTGCCTTGCATTACTCTTGGAAGTGACCTCTGGACTTTGTGCTGGCCCCCTGCACAGGCCGCTGTCACCCAGGGTAATTCCCATTCACCATCCCAGCATTTTGGAGGTGAATTTCCTGATGTATCCATGGACTGATGAGAGTAATAAATGTAAAGCTGATTTTCATGACACACCTGCAAATCCTTGCGTGGTTAAGTCCAGAAAAACAAAGCGAGTTCCAGATATCCAAGTGGAACTTATTAATGTGGAAGCCAAGACTTGTACCTTTCTGAAGATACATTTGATTAATTTATATTAATAGATTTAATTAATGACTACAATATGATCACTTTGCCTTAGTGATGGCAAAGTATTATAAATTTACCTAAATCTTCAGTATTTTTAATAAAATCCCTCATTACAAGGAGCTTATGCACACACATACAACCACATGCATATTTATGTGTTTTTATAGACATAATAAATATATATTTGTGCGCCTGTAAAAGCATATTCAGAGCCTTATTAATATAGGACCACACGAAAATACAGCATAAAACTCCAATTCCAATGGTTTTTGCTGCATTTTGCTGATAAACAGGGCTGGATCCTTTTGTATCTGCCTGAACTCAACATCACCAAACCCAACTGAGGAGGTGCAACATCACGAGGTAAAATAAAAATAAGATGACCCAACCCTGTTGCCAATAACTTCAAAAGATTGGGTATTTCTGGCAACGTCCTGATCCATGCTGGGCCACCCTGATCCCTTTGCCACTGACCAATGAAACCAAGATTTTTGGAGAGAGGAGCTGATCCTGCAAGGGATTTGTGTGATCCACAGGAAAATCCTCCTCAGCAGATAAAAAAACGAGCGGACCTGGCTACAACTCAAATTCTGCTTAGTCTGCTCTGACAGCATAATCAAAGCTATGCTAGAAAGCACGGAATAATATACAAATACATATATATTTTTTCTCTCAAATGACTCTAAAAACCCACAGGAAATTTTTTTTTTTTACTTAAATGGGAAGGAGAAAATCTATATCTCGGAGAGTGAAAAACAAATTAAAGGTTCTTGAAGGGTGTTTCTTAACATTTACCAGTGTTTTTCCCCATGGAGAAGATGAAAAATTAGCTTGAACCCTAGAGCTTTTGGTCTTTTGTAATATTTTCTTTTTTTTTTCCCCTCCACAATGAATATAGATTTTTTTTTTTTAATCCTAGATGCAGCGATGTCACATATTTAGATTCGAAAACTTTCTCATTGTTATATGAGACAGTTTTGAATTAAAAATGCATTTGGGACTTACCTGTGCAAGGAGGATGGAGGAGCACACAGGCATCAGCAAACACATGAACCTGAGTTATTTTTGGAGTGTGGTTTTGGAGTCTATAACAAAATAATCCTGAAATCAAGAGAAATGTTCTGCTGTCAGGCTTCCCATGCTAAGATAAGAATCTTTGCTGTCTGCTCCGATTTGGCTTCATCCAGGAAAACATCAGCTGTCATTATGGAGAGTTTTGCCTTCTCCCATCTGGGTCTCATCATGTTTCACTCTGGAAGAGGAAATAAAGCTCCAGCAGCTCTCTGGGCAGGGGACAAGCATTTTTTTTATTTATCTGTATCAGCAAAATCAATTCTGAAGTGTGATCTTAGGCTTAAAACACTGAACAGGGGTTCAAAAATCAGGATTAATTTATATTTTTGCCTAAATTCATCTTTAAAACACTCAGTTCTCTGCTGGTAAAACAGGTATGGTGTTGTTTCCTCCTTCTCCCACCCTTTCCCTTCACTCCTTGTTTAAATCTAAAAATCCTGAGGAAGAACCTCCTCAGTCTTTATGTTGGTGAAATTTCACACATGGTTAAATACTCATTTGAAGCCTAGAAATACAAGGCAAATAATATTAATAAGACAGATTTACGAATTTCTTGATTTTAAAAAAGTAGACTGTTTAAAACAATTTAAATTTTCAAGCTCTGATTGCTAAATACGTTAAAAATAAAATTATTAGTGAGATAATCACTATTTGCTTTTTCACACACCTGCTTCAAATCCATTTTTTGATGAGAATTCCTCTTAAGGGTTTCCTTCACAGGGATATCTGTGAAAAATGAAGACCAAAAAAGGTTTGCCCCACCCCTGGAAATGTCCAAGGCCAGGCTGGACAGGGCTTGGAGCACCCTGGGATTGTGGAATGTATCCCTGCCATGGCAGGGGTGGAATTAGATTTGTTTTTAGGGTCTCTTCCAACCCAAACCAGGATTCTGAGATGGATTCCAGGATTTGGCACTGCTCACCTTGGTCTCCAGGAGCTCCTCACTGCAGTTGGAATGACAGAGGGGATGGAAACTACTCTGGGAATATTTGGCAGTGGCGAAAGAGATGCAAGATGAGACCTGGATGGAAATAAAGCGGAGCTGCTCCACTTTTTCATGCATTATTAAAATTGAGATGTTAAAAATTCAGACTTTATTTTTTTACCTTTAAAAAATGCAACAGATGTGCGTGAAGACAAAGCTGGTGCCCGCTCTGCCTGGTGGAGGCCGTTTTATGGCCGTGTGGAGCAGATTCCAGAGGAGAGCACAGCGGAACGGCGGCGAGGATCTGTCATGTGTTAATTGGGGCAATCGCTACGGAGCCAAGCTTTACAACCTTGCTCCGTTTTAAGAGGTTTTTACACTCACTGAATGCATTAAAGCCCGGGAAATGTTGTGGGGGTTGTCCCTTGGATCCTGCACGCTGAAATCTCACTCGTGGGGCCTACAGGGAGAGCTGATTTAGTTTTGCTGTTTGGCCATAGAAGGACTAGGGACAAAACAAGGGATAAAACTGCAAAGCAGAGCTGGTGCCAACCACAAGACACTCAGCAATAAACCTTAATTTGATTGCAAAAAGCACTTTATAAGAGAGCTCTCTTGAACAACTCTGGTTCCTCTAATCTAATTGTGGATTGGTAAATTCTCTGTGTGGAGCATCAGAAAGGTGCCATGTCCAAGGCCAGGTTGGATGGGGCTTGGAGAGACCTGGTCTAGTGGAAAGTTCCCTGCCAGTGACAGGTGAGTTTGAAGGTCCCTCCCAACCCCAACCAGTCTAAGATTCCATTATTTTATGATTATGTGAATTCTTGAGCTGCTGTGGTGAAACCCAGAGCCCTCACTCTAGCATAATCCCACTTTAAATCCAGCTTGTGTTTTACCTCAGGACCAGAGGTCAGATCCCAAGGAAAAAACTGATCTCAGTGAAATGCCTGGGATAAACAGAGGGATTGCCCTGGGAGCACCAACAGGAGAGCAGCAAATGCTGCAATTTTCAAGTTGTGGTTGCAGCAGGGATGACCACATCCACTTTGTTTTCCTCCCAGGAAGCATCCAACCAGCTCCAGTGGGTTCCTGCACGTTTACAGGGAATGCAGAAAGCCTCCCTCCCCTGCCCAAGACCTTTCCCGTGTGGATTGGCCCTGCAAAGGGCAGAGAAGAGCTGCCACCACCACCCCACTGCTCCCACAGCACCCAAAATCACAGCCAAGCTGTCCCACAGCAGCTGGAGCAGTTTCTTCCCTGCTTTTTCACCACCAGGTATCCAAAATAATCAAGTCATTCCCAGCCTGTTTGGGATTTTGCAAGGAAGCTGGAAATGAGGGTGGAGGCAGGAGCTGCTTCTCCCCAGGGCTGCAGGATGCACTGAAGACAGCAGAGAGGAACGTGCTGGGTTCTCAGGGCTGGAGAAGGCAAGGAGCAGCAGAAAGGAGAAGGTCAAACTTGGGCATTCTCCACTCGCCCCCAAGGGTCACCCAGAAGGGTGGGGTTGGTGGTGGCACAAACCACCAGGAAGGAAAGAAGTGGCCACAGTGAGTTATCACTGCACAATTCCAGGATAAATTCAGTCAATAAACCTGTGGCCTGATTAAACCCCATCCTTTGCTTCCTCCCCTCTTCTCCCGACAGTGGGAATCACGCAACATTTTCACCTCTGGAGAGTGAATCCTGGAGATTTTTCCCAGAAAATAAAATTCCCAGTACAGCATTTCTGTGTACCTGCAAGCTGAGTCCTGAAAGACCTGCAGGTGAAATGGTCTGAGTAAGCAGAGAAGACAAAAATAAACAAAATCAACACAAGATCAAAAATTTTTTGTCACATGGTTACAGAACAATTATATCAAAATTGGGCCAGGTTGTCCAGTTAACTCCACCGAAATTGTTCAGACCTGTGACAAGATTTGAATGAGCACAAATTTTAAAATGAGTAGGGCTGAATACACAAATCAGGAGAGTGCTATGCTCTGGAAATTTCGTATATCTGAATATATCTGAAATCTCATATATCTGCGAATAAGTCAGAAATGTATTCACACACACAAAAAATACAATTAAGATTTAGCACACCGCCCTTCTTTCAGGAGATTTAAAATGTAACAGCAACAAAGAACATGTTTTCCACAAGAAAAATGTGAATCAGCAGCTTGATCTGTTCCCTGTTTTCACAAGCAAAGTCTTGTCTATTATAATCTTGTTTTTCTCAGCCATAAACACAGCGTGAAAAAAAAAAAAAAAGGAGAGAAATTTATGTTGAATATGGTTATAGTTATTATTTCCCTTCTGGGGATTTATTAAGCATGTGTTAGGAGTTTAGGTATAAAATGAAATTGTTTTTTCACTACATGGATGTCTTCTGTGACTATCTGTAAAATTTCATTAAGGTGTTAGACTTGATATTGCAGATCAAAGTAATCCCAGGAGATTAAGGAGACCCTGCTAATTGACTAAGGTCATGTACTGCACTTCCCACTGGCACTTTGGCCTACATTGACAACAGAGGAGCAGCCCCATCTCCAAGGACCATTCTATAAAAATACCATTTTCTTTATCTCTAGTCCAGTTTTCACACCGCTACAATAACAAGGGATTTCATAAATCCAGGTGGACTGATTAGAGTTTTGAGTATGTAACTTTCTGAGTAAAAAATATACATGATACTTTTGAACAATTTTGACATTTTATCTTACCCTTTAAAACTCCCGGGAGCGGATTGCACGTTAGGTGTTTAAGAATAAAAAGTGTCAGCACATATAGTGAGTTCCATCATTCAAACTTGGCACTAAAGAGGATATTGAAAGCCTTGCTGCAGACCATTAAAACCAGCTAATTTACAACCAAAGACATTGTTGCTTGAAGTGCCAATTTGGTCAATAATTAAGGCTTGGGATATATATCCAGCTCTGACAAGAGAAAATTCCTAAAACCCTTTCCCTGTTGATCCAAACATACAATATATTACTCTCAATTGGACAGTGGCTCTTGGTTCTGTGTTGTGATATTATTGGAAATTATGGATTATCCAGAGGCATGGTGAGGAATTATTGCTGCTGTCAGCCAGATTTGTGAACCCACTGCTGAAATATCTGCTCCCCACTGGATCCCATGCCTGGAAAAGTGAATGCTGGAAAAGTTGGAGGGAATTAGCAAAAAAACTTCAGAAAATACGGCTCTTTTTTGTCCTCATCATGGGAGAAGTTAGAAACTCAAAGCCAATTGACCAGAAGTTTTAAGGACAAGATTTACAGGGAAATAAACAGGAGAACTGGGATTGTACAGCCATTAATTTAGCAGAGTATGAAAAAAGAACACTGACAACAGCAAGCTGAGTGAGAAAGATGCAAATTAGAATTTCCTGCCATGATTTAGCTGATCAAGTTGTACACCAAGAGATTTTGCCGCTTTTCTTCCACTAAAAGTTTAAAAATCAAGTTACTTGGGGTTTTTTTTTCTAAATATTGTGCTGTTACAAAAAGCTTGTGGGTTCCTTTTTAGTTTTCATTCAGTCATTATTTTTCCTCAAGTTTATTCAAGTTCTTCCTGAAAGGAAGACTCCAACTTGAGGCAAAGTCATAAGCAATGGGATTACTGGGTACATTTTAGCAACGTTAATGGATGTAACAACCACCCTCCCATTCACCAGATGAAATCCTCATCTAAGCAGAAGGATAGTAGGAGGCTTATGACATCCATAAAATGGGTGTCGTTTGCATGGAGATGAATTTCAGCCCTTAGAAGCCAACAGAATCACATTTTCCATTATGTTCAGCCAGCAGAACGGATTTCATTAATCAGCCTCTCATCAAGGCCTCAGTCCGACCACATTACTCAAACTAAGTAATACCTAAGATGCAAATAGGTCCACTAAAGCAAAGGAGGCATCTGGAGAAGTTGTGTCGTTCTCCGACTAAAGGTGCTTTAATGGACTTTGAGAAATCCCAGGTTCCACAAGTGAAATCCTCGTACCCTTCCAGCTCTTCAGGAAGGTCCTGGCTAAGTAAGTTATTCAACAGGAGTATTTAATCCCTCAAACATTGGAGAACGATGACAAAAGTTAAGCTGTTGAAGGCTGTTGAGTAAAAAAGGTAAAATTTAGCATTTACTGCTTTTCCAGCTCAAATAGAGAGCTTGGAATTCGTTTTCACTCAGCAATTGACGTTGAACTCTTTAAGGCACCATTTTGAGTAGGATACAGGAGGCCTTAAGTCCCAGGAATATGGAAAGACTTGGTATAGATGAGGCTTTATTATCCTTGATTCACTGGAATTCAAAGTGCTGTCAAGTATTTCTGATGTTCCCAATACCCATTTAACCATCCTATTTGGTGGGGTGGCTGAGTTTATCCATGATAAGGGACACTTGTCTTTATATCGAATAAAATCTTTGTTTTCTATCTTATTAATATTTTCCTGGAGTTGGTCAGGTGCTGTGTTTTCCTTGCTTTATATCCCAAGCAGAACCATAAAATCTGAATGATCAAAAGGAATAAACAAAGCAGGAGAAATCCCAACTTTTATATTTGGATGGCGTTGCCATTTGACAAATCCAATGAAGATTTTTGATCTTCCTTTTGCCAAATGAAAACGAAAACTAGAAATATTTATTATTCCAAATTAATTGAACACTTTTGTATAATTCCCCATGAAATGTCTAATAGATGTTAGTTGATCTTTGTGCCCTTTTTTGTAGATTTGGTTTGTTTGTTGTTTCCTATTACAATCAGTGAAAGACTCTTTGGGTTAAAATGTGGGAAAAGAATGATATATTTGTTAATTGTTGCCGTTCTTGCTATGATCTTTGGCAACACCTGCTGGTGGTACTTTGCAGTGCTGGAACCATTCTACATATATGCCTTCAATGTATAGATCTTCAACTGGCCACACAATCCCTGTCCACCTGCAAAGAGCATGGACGTGGCCAGCGGGCTTAAAAATATCAGCCCAAGTTCATGAAAACATTTGCACAGGCTTTGCAGGCTCAAACACTCTCTCATATTCAAATGTGCTTGGTTTTGTTTGCCAGTCCAGCTGCTGTGATTTTTATAAAAGTTGTGATTTTATGGCAACTTAATCCAATGAGACTTTTGTCCAGAACATCTCCCATCCGCTCTCTAGTAACGAGGTGTTTAGAGTAGCAGGATAAATAACATTTAGGCATCTAATAAAAACTGCTGGGTTTTTTTTTTTTTTTTAGGTCTCAAATCCTCTTTTTTACATAGTACAGCAGCAAAGCCTCGTACTGTAGGTGAGAAGTCTGTAAATTTGCAGTAACTGAAAAATAACAGAAGGCGCAGCAGCATTCTTTATGTTAGTCTATATTGATCGGCTCTAATGAGCACCAGTGGAGCTGTAGCTAATGGTGGTATGTCTGGTGTTAAGGGCAAATGTGGGAGAAGATTATCAACCCAAGGGGTTTAACAGTTGCTGGACTGCCCTCAGCCCTCAGGGCAATGATGCACTTGAGAGGTCACTGTATCAAATGAGGGAAAAGATTCAGCTCGCGCTGCTGGAAGAAATGCAGCAGGAGCTGTGCTTTAGCCCAGGCTACCGGCATCAATAAAACAGTTCCTCTCTGCCGGCTGTTTCTTCCCCTCTCCTTTCCCATCACCTACCTAGCACTGCATTGCTAATTAAGAACCCTAACACGGGGATCTGGCCAGGGATGGCACCGAACTGCTCTGAATTGGGGTGGAACGCGCGCCTTGGCGCCACGCGCGCGAGGGGTTCGCGCAGAGAAGGGCGAGCTACGGGGCAGAACGGTTTTACACCTGATGTCTCTTTGTTACCTGGGGGGGTCACATTGCCATTTGATGGGAATTTGCTTGATATTCCATTCAGTGTGTTGCTGGCACCCCCTTCCGAGATCTGAGAGGGCCGAGGTGAGCGGCCACCAGAGCGGAGGAGGCCACCGGGCTTCAAGGGAAAGTTAACTGGCAGATCCGAGAGAACGCTCGCAGTAAAATGTTTGTGCAGAAAGGAAGCTACAGGTATCCAAAAAGATAAAAATGAGCAGAGAAATGCCTTGAGGTGGATGGCATGTTGCACATTCCGTGCTTTAATAGCCTAATGGAATAATTTTAACTGTGTGAGGCTCTGAAACACACCAAGAAGCTCTGTTGAGAACCGAGCACTGAGATTTCAAATATTTGTCACAATAAACAGTGACATATATTTAAAAAAAAAAATCAGAAACACAATATTTTACTTAATACTGTAAATAAGCAAATTAAATGTTACCTTAGCTCCATTTTGCCATGGCATGCTTTGCTTATTTACAGAGCTTCTTGGTGTGTTTCAGAGGCTCACCAACATCTCTAAGAATTCTAAGACATGGATTCCTCTTGTTCCTTAGAGACCGATGATGGGTCAGATTATTAAAAAAAATCTTCACAGCTCTAATTTTTTTGCAGTGTTAACATGGAGCAAGCTGGACATCGCATTCTTTGTTCCAGTCTGAGAATTTCCAACTGGTTTTGCCTGAACAAGAAGGAAGCGAGTCACGATTTGGTGAAAGAAGAATATTTCCTACCACTGTCAGCAAAAAAAGAGAAGGTTTTAGACTGTTATCGGGCTGTTGACACGAAAATACCTGAAATAAGTGGAGCAGGCACTAAAGCTGGCATGCACACTCAGTGGGAGCAACGGGGCTGGAGACGAGGAGAAACATTTTCCGCAGAGAAGCCGGAGTTGACACATCGGCCGCTCGCTGCCTGATGGGCTCCAGCTCAGGGGTTTGATGTCTGCAGCTCCCACCACTGTCCATTAGACAGGCGCCCACGCCAGGGATGCTGCAGCCACAAGTGACACTAATGTGCTCCACTGCTGACACTGGGGAACCCACAGGAAAATGTGTTCATCCCCTGGCTGCTGCACGGTTTAAAAGGGAACCAGTCTGGCAAAACGGGCTGCGGGGGTTTGCATCCCAAACGCTTCATCTGTCCCCATTCTCGTGCCTTGTGAATGCTGGAATTTCTGAATATCCTAAAAATAACCCGCATTATTTTTAAAGTGTGTCCTGAACAGTATTTGTGCATTTCCCGCTGAAGCTTGAATTCCGATTGGTTTAGGCAAGGCCAAGCTGCTTCTTCACAAAATGAGCCTGTGAGCAGACTGTGGCAAATTCATGGCATTTATTTTCTACAACTTAAGTTCATAAGTAGCCTGAGTGGACTTGCTAATTTACACGATTATTGAGATTTCTTTCAGTCATAAACGCTCAGTTGCCATGGGATGAGAAGTATGAGCAGAATACAACTATTTTCATTAATGAACTTTTCTAATACTCTAAAACTTTTCTGTACTCTTTTTTATTTTAGTTTTGGGCATATTTGAGCTTAAGAAGGTCAGAGATTAACCTTCAGATGCTTTTACTCTTCTAATGACAGATGTAACAATCAAATTCGTAACTCAGTATCAGGAAGTTCCATAGTACAGAAGGATATTTATACAAATATATTTTTAAAAAATATCTCTATGCACCTAATTGAAAGAACTTGGTGAAATGATTATCAGAAAGAATAATGTGAATAACAGAACAAGAGCAGTTCTGTAATGGCTTTTTTTTCTTAAGGAGAATTTATTCATATTCATTTTAAGGAGAATAATTTATTCATAATATATAATTTATTTCATACCTGTTGTTCCACATGCTAAGCTTTGGACAAATGAATGTGTGGGATTTGAAAGAATGTGGTGGAAATGCAGTGGGTCCATGCTTTGGACCTTGTTATATTTACCCAGCTCATGGATCTGAACTCCAAAACCTAATTAGTCCAAAATTCCCCAACCAAAGTTCCTCAGAGTTTAATGAGAGGAATCTATGTAAGGAACCTACCTGGGATTTTTTAATTGTCAGTATTGACCGGTCATTTTGAACTGTTTGTTTTGAAAAGGACATGCTATTTATTTTTTCCATTTAAATATCAAAAAGAAAGGATCTTGCTCTAGCTCCAAACGATTATCCATACAATGAATAACCACTCAGTGGCATAACAAATTTCCTCACTTAAATGAAGAAATATTTTCAGCTTTTGAGATTAAGTAGCCACAAAATCTACCCCCGGACTCATCAGTCTCAAAAAATCCTACCAAGTCATTATAACTTCAGCAGTAAATAAAATTTTGCCTGTGTATTTTTTTCCATATGCATTTCTTGAATAAAGTGCAGTTATTTCAAGGGTTCATAAGAAATGCACCTTATTTTCTTTGCACTGGAGGTTTTCACTGTGTAGCATCCTGGCCTTCACCCCTCAAACACCACTAAATCCCATAAGTGATCCCAAGATGATGTTGTTCAGCACAGTAACATTATTTTCAATGAAGCAGCAAGTAGGAGCACTTGGAAATGGATGAGGATGAGCATTGGAAATGCAGGAGTCCCGCCAGGTTGGGAGAGGAACCCAAATCTTGGCCTTTGTGCATTTTACAGAAAAAAAAAAAAAAAAAGAGAAGGAAAAAAAGAGAGGGAAAAAAGTTCCAAACCCCAAAATTGTGTGAATTTAAACATTCTTTAGAAATTGGTCTGTATTACCATGCAGTATGTTTATAGCTACAAACCACATGGAAATCTTCAGGAAAATGCCCCTTTCCTACTTACCCATTGACCTTCTCTTGGATAACATTCGCTCTGCTCCTTGAATCCTGACATCATCTGGGGGAATCCAGCTGCAAGGATCTTCCCATTCCTCATGGAAATTCATCCACATTCCAGATCATCCTTGGAGGAAGGAGAAGGCTTCCTGGCCCAGACTGTCCTGTTGGACCTTGCTGGTGAGTTAAAAAAGATAAAGAGTCAATTAAACCATTCAAACTCAAACCAGCACAACAGAACATGGCTTAGCAGCCTCGATGTTTTATCACTCACCACCAGAGGATCTTGGCTGAACCTCCAGCCTGTTCACAAAACTATCTGTGACATCTTTGGATGATGGAAATCTTTGAACCTTAAAAAGCTCTCACAAGTCATTGGAAGAATATTTAGTAACAACATTCATGGCTTGCTATTTTAGTGAAATAGCCAAAAAATGCTGGATTTCTCAGTGGAACATGACCCAACCTTTTTCCACTCATAGCTTCATGTGGTTTCAGCCTCTTTCATTTTAATTCTTTGCATTTCTGTGGTTCAAACCCAACTAAAAAGAATCTTCATCCTGTGGTATTCCCTAAGTTCCCAATTCTATATTTATAGGAATTCAGCAAGGTGATGGTTTCAGACAAGGTCTGCAGTGGGCCTCAACCCACTTCACTAAATTATTTGAGGTAAATCTTAGTCTTCTTATCTAAACAACACTCCTTAATTTTTTGAGATAAATATAACCCCACAGCAGAAGGGATGGAATTTGGCTGTCATGTGCATTATGTGACCAGACTGTTTGGCAGAGGATAGGATACTCCTCTTTTCAGGAACTTTTTCCATTCTCACTTCTCATGGCCAAAAGGAGAATGTTTGTGCATCTATTAAAGCACAGCATGAAGACCTCTAGTAACACCTGTTAAATGAAATTATTACCACTGGCTCCCTCCACAAGTTTTGACCAAAAATTTTCTGTCTTCAAGATTTATTCCCAAATTTTTCCTTCCAAACTGTGTCATATGGGTTTGTTTTGGTTTTTGTTGGGCTGGGTTTGGTTGGGTTTTATTGGGATTTTTTTTTGGTGGACCATCTCTACAGATCTTTTCTCTCCATCCAAATCAACTCAATTTCTGCTTTTTCCTTCTCCTTTTGTCCTCTGCCATCAGCTTCTCAATGAATATCCCTTCAGTGACAATTTACCAGCATGTCTTGTAGGTTTTTTAACATCCCTAAAGCTCTGAAGGCTCCATATTTAAGCCCACTGACACTTGGTTTGGTCACTGAGCTACTGAGCTCAATCATCTCTAATTTATCTTTTTTTTCCCCCCACTTATTTCAGAGAAAAAGTAGACTCAAAAACATGTCTTTAAAAAAGCCTCACAGCATTCATGCATGGGCTTGATGCCTCCCCAGAATATATTCCTGGTTCCCATGTACCAGGAATTCAGTATTTAGGAAATGCTGCCTAAAACTGAAGGGTGATTTTTCATATTTAAAGAATTATCAAGAGCAGAGTCGCTAATAGCTCCTTGACACAGAAAAAAACAAAACCTAATTCAATATGGTGAAAACTTTGCTGATTGGAAAACAAAGAAATGTATCGCTTCCCTCCCTGATCATATAAAATCATTAGAAATAAAAGGAGAGCAAGGAGAGAAAAATCAAGTGCTGAATCATGAAAAGAGTCAGCAGATCAAGGTCTTTCTTCTAAAAAATCTTTAGCAGGGAAAGAAGAAACAGTGGATATTATTTCCAATTATTTCTCAAATTGGAACAGAGAAAGGAAAATAAAAAAATACACACACACACACACACAAAAAAAAAAAAAATCCCTGACTTGGTGCTACTGGAGTTTGTAGCTGGAAGGAAAGTCCTTGCTTATATTGAAGTAAAGTTCTGAAAATAAGCAAAGAACAGATTTATTGATTTTTGGTGAAGTCTGGGTGTAAAAAAGAGAAAGAATAAAGAAGTGCTCTTTGCCCGCTATGTCCAAATGACATCCCCAGTGGCCTTCTTAATGGTGGGGGAGGGGAGGGGGCAGGTGCCTACCCCGGCACACGGCCACAACTGCCCTTAGGCAAGGGCTAATGGTATTGGCTGAGCCTGCTCTAAGCCTCTCTTTTCTAATAGCCAACTTTCTCTGTGCGAGAAGACAGACAGATATTGATTGGTCCAAATGCCCTTGAGTTGACAACATCTGAAATGAAAATCCACAAGGCTAGCACAAACTTTCTGCAAGTTCAATTCCTTGGAATCTGATTAGGAGGCTGGCCGGCGCGAGCGTTTTCTTGGAAAAGGTCTCCCTTTGTCGCTGCCTCCGCGCGTGTAATTAGCGGCGCGGACGCGGCTCCGGCAGATGCGCGGCACGAACGGCAATTTTGGGGAGCAGGTTAAGGATAGCAGGGGTTTGATTAGGGAAACAAAGCCAGCCGAGCCCGTCGTGAAGTTTAACCACAAATTCGCAAAGGCGCAGGTGTCGTTTCCCCGCTCTGAGCGTTAATTAGGTACAAATTAATAAAATACTCGTTCTCTTTTTGTCTGCTCTCTGAAGTTTAATAAAATGATAGAATTTAGAGTTCACCTTTCAGGAAGTTACTTATCCAGACTGAAGTTCTAACTCGCAGCAAGTCAGGGTTTATTTTCTAATGACTTTGTTTTCCATAATTAAAATACTGGAGTTACAGTTTGCAAATGTTACGGATGAGGAATGCAGAAGGCTGGAGGAGTGTATTTGTACCTTATTAAGGTTTCTTTTTTTATTCTACAAATTCCTCCTAAATCAATACATTGACTACTGTATAAAGCTTAAATAAAGCATTATTAAAGTGGAAGCAGTGTTCCTGTCCTACTGGGTTATTTAGAAGCATAAAAGATGCACTCATAAGAATCAGGATCATGCCAGGTAAAGTACAGCTGGAATACACATTAAATTTATTCAGTCATTGATTTGTAATGTTGATCCTCCATGGCTTCATGTTTCTTTTCTCATTAATCTTAGTTAACCCTCTCAAAACAATGCCAACGTTGGCGTTTGATGTATTGAAGATCCAACCTGCAGAGGATGCTGCTTTCTGGACTGTGATCCCTGCCATCAGTGGGGATAAAGCCACAGAACCAGAGAATGTTCTTTGCTTGATTTTGTGTTAAGTATGAAAAAGAGAAGGTTTTTTTCCTCAGAGGAAGAAGCAAACAAAGAAAGAAGATGCACAGTTCCATCCCCCACGGTTGGAAGGAGGTGATCTTTAAGGTCCTTTCCAGCCCAAACAATTCTAAAATTCTGTGCTGACCTAAGATAGGGAATGTGAATGTTCTGGCTGCAGAGAATTGATAGATCTGCTGGAGGTCTCTTGTGGGGCAGGGAACAAACTGCTGTGGTGTTTCCACTAACAAACACTCAGCTCCAGGAGAAAGTCACTGCAGAGGAAGGCAAAGCACTGCAAAGAATTCTATTTTAGAAATTAAGCTCGCTGCCTATAAAGCCAATAACTACTTTAATTGGAGACTCTACTTACTAAGGCATTTCCATTTTCCACCCTCCCCTCCCTCCCTACCCACCTGATAAAGGTGTTTTTGTAGAGAGGCTGGCTGAAGAGGAGGGGCAGGAGAGGTCATTTTTGGAGAAACCAGCAGCAAATACACACAAGTGTGCAGAGGCTCAGGAGCCTGGGGCGTTTGCCATCCTGCTGGAGGTGATGCCTGTCAATAAAGGCCGGTCCATTCCTCTGTGGGATGAACTGGGTTTAATCCACCACTCCTCTGGACTTCACGCTGCCTGTGCAGAACCTGCACTCTGGTGGTTACCAGACACTTCTGAAAGTTTTGCCTGATCTCCTTTTAGCAAATACAGATAGATAACAACAAATTTTCTATTTTATGTCATGACAGAGGTGTCAATGCCAGCTGGTTAGACTAAATGGCCTCCTTCTATCCCACCTCTTACTCCAAAACTGTAACTGGATCCTAGTCCTTCCTGAGGATGCCAGTGGTTTTCTTACGGAAAGGCTCCATGGATTTGCACTTTAGCATCCAGCTTGCCTTAAAATCCATCTATATTTTAATTATCAGGTCCACACCCCCCCTGCCCCCATCTGACTTGTTAACAAGCTTAGAATCCCAGTGATACATTATCAATTCAGGCCAAAAATAAATAGATAGATAGATAGATAGATAGATAGATAGATAGATAGATAGATAGATAGATAGATGGATGGATGGATCCCAAGTTACAATTTCCCCTGTAATTATTTACGGCCTGTAGGAGATCAAGACTGGGATGAGAATGCCCACCCCCCTTCATATCCATAGAAGTTACACCCAGCATCAAGGGGGAAATGATTTAGCTGAAGATAGACTCTGGAGCAAACATTAGCAGCAAATGTGAATCTTGTTTGTGGCAAATCCATCCCTTGAAACTATTTCTTCCTTCAGCACCAAATAGTCTTTCTAATCTTTTGTCTTTTCAAATAGCTGTGATAATATTAAAACCATGCTTCACGGCAAACAGCATTTCTGGGATTTTCCTAAGAGATGTGGCTTCGGATAAGAAAGTGCAATTGAGTTAAAGCAGTAGGAGAGCCCGGAGTCAGTGGGGTTTGTTGTGATCCGTTGACCACTTCCCAGTAGGCATCTCTGCAGTCGCTGAGAATTACTAAACACCATTTCAAGGAATATGGGTAATTCAGTCAACCAAAAAACCAAACAAAATAAGCCCAGCATAAAATACATTTTAAAAAACCCTACTGGCATGTGAAAAGCAGGAATCTGTCGAGCTTGCTTTGAATCATTCCCGGTGTACTTAGCTAAGGAAAAATCAGACAGGATGAAATTTCTCAGTGTGCACAAAGATTGGAAAATAGATATTTCTGCTAGCACAGAAATGCTTCTGAGATAGAGAAATGACAAAGCTGGCTTTTATTTTTGTCCCAATGCTTAGAAACAATCACACCTTTCAGGCAAATATAACACAATGATTACGGCAGTAAATAAGAATAAAGTAATAGCAATATTCAAAAAAATTACAACTGAAGAACTTCCTTACTGTCAGACAGAAGTGTGGCTGATTACCCTACACCAAGCCTGGCTCTCTGTGGCCAGGATTTCTGCCATATTTTCCCATAATTTTTCATGAGGAATTGAAGCTGATAACAGCCAGGACAAACAGCTGAGGAGCTCTCAGTACAGCTGCTCCAATTCTCAGCCTTTTCACTCAGAGCCCCTGACTTATTATCCAAAAAAAAAAAAAAAAAATCTGTAAAAAATCCTCAGCTGGACTTTCACAACCACTGTTGACAAGTAAATATTTCTCTCTATATTTGTCCCTCCAGATGTCATGGCGTTTACTAAAATACCTGTGCATGCAAAGTGGAATGAAGAGGTTCTGCCTCTTATTTTATCATTATTGCACTTCTAAGACAATACCCTGGCTCCCTCTCTGAAGAATGATAGGATGGGCAGGCTGGAGTAGCTGCAGGGGATCCTACGCCTGTTGCCTGCCAAAGCTGCTTACTACTTAACAACTGATCAACTGGCCCCCAAGGCAACAGCTTAACAAGCCCCAGTAGAAGTGGACTCAAGATTTCTTCCTCAGCAAAGAAAATGAAACCATTTACCAGGAATGACCAATATCCAGAAATCAAGGGGAGCAGCACCAGCAACACTTTATCTCCCCAGCTCTTCAGAAACACAAGGTGTTTTTAGCTAGAGCCTCTAAAGTTGAGCAGGGTTTGATGATATTGGGCTAAGAGAGGGGAATGGGGCGCAGGGTTGCTTAGCAGGTTGGTTGTGCCTTGCATAATTCCTGCATCCCACACTGCCAGGGAGGAGGGATGCTCGTGGGTGCTCTGGGGCAACGCTTTGCCCTGTGTGTGTGTGAGGGAGAGACAGAGAGAGATTCAGGGCTGAACTGCAGCAATTCCTCTGGGGTGAGCTGTGGCAGCTGTTTACCAGCACAAAGCAATTCTGTGCCGCGCTTTCGCGGAGGAAATGAGGAATCCTGGACTCGGCTGGAGCTACAGGGGGGATTTTAGGAGAGCAGAATTTAATTACCCAAGCTGGAATTTGGCCAGGACACCAGGGCTCACACCTCTGCTCTTGTGAAAAGTGCCAAGAGGTCTTTAATAGCAACAAAGAGTCAAGATTTGGGGTTAGGCTTTCACCTGAACGCCTCCGCCTTCAGTAACACTCTGCTCCTTACCAGTGTTATCAAAACTTTATCCAAAAGTCCTCGGGATTGCAGCGGGGTTTCCATGAAAAACAGCTTTTCTTATAAAGTTTCTGTTTACCTCAGGATCATCCAGAAAAAGCCACCTCATAACACGTCTTCAGGTCCGCTGCAGGAAATGAAAGGAATATTTGCCATGCTCAGGTGGGGTAGAGCAGGGAGATTTCCCCTAATACATCCAGATTAGCTGAATCAGCTCCATAACCTCCCAAAAGCCTGACACATTTCCTAAAGCATCCATACTCCAATTCTTCCATCCCTCAATTCACCAATGATCTCCTCGGGAGATTTTTTTTTTTTTTAAGCAGCATTTCAAAAGGAAACTTGAAGCTGGAGGGAGGGTTGGCATTTTCCAATTTGTTTCCATGACCAGCTTTTTTTTATAGCCCTAATCCTGCAGCCATCAGGAGAGGTGTGAAGAAAACCTGCACGGACAAACCTCATTTGAAAATTGGAACGACCTGTTGACAACTGCCCTTCCTGCACACGGATTTATGAGCACAGGTCACTGGGTGTATTTAGTGGGGGTTTACTTGGGTGACTGGGGGAGCGTTCTCCAAATTTCTTCTTGTTTTCCCTGCTGCCATTTCTTCCTCGGCCGTATTCTCCAAATTAAACTTGCAGCTTTTTGAATGTTGTCTTATTCATGCCTCCGACTGTGTGTCATTGTTCCCCTTCTCCCTCTATGAATATCCTAAAGAACTTGACAATAACGAGGCTGCAGATTGCTGAAATTCCCTGTATTATGTCAACCAGAGTCACATCATTTCCTTCTGTTTTCTACTTGTAACAGACTCTTTTTGCTTAGATTGTAACTGGAAATATTTTCTTCCCTGTGCCTCTGCATTGTCCCTCTGAAGAAGAGCTCATGAACAATTTTGCAATGAACAGATTACTGTTATTAATGAACAAGGTATCAACATTGGAACTCTGTAAAACATCCAGCCATTCACAAAAGCTTGGAAGCTAAAGTTCAAAAGCCGTGTCTCGCTCTTTAATGTTTGTGATGACAACTAAAATGATGAGAAACCTCAGGAAGAGGATATTGAAAAATTTTGAGGTTTTGGAAGAGCTGTTTAAGACCTTCAGAGGGTTTTATCAGGAAACTCCGGAGCTCTGAGCACCCTGGTTTGGTGGAAGATGTCCCTGCCCATGGAAGGGGTTGGAACAAGGTGATCTCTAAGGCCAGTCTGACCAAGCCACATCATTCCTAGAATCACATTCAACACACGAAGAGAAGGTCACATCCTGTACATAAAACCATCAAATCACAGAATGGTTTAGCTTGGAAGGGACCTTCAAGCCCTTCTAGTCCCACCCCTTGCCTTGGGCATGGACACTTTGCCCTAGACCAGCTGCCAGGTCCACAACATATCTCAGCAAAATAACCTGAGTACAAGAGGAAGGAACAAAACAGAGCAGATTCACTCGACAAAAAAAAACATAAACAGAAACTTTCACTCGAAATTCCAGGCATGACTGCTCTTGTGCTGCTGCAACAGTATGTGAAATGTGAGCTCCAGGTCTGCCAGCACCAAGAGGATTTCAATATCACAAGCCCTAATGATTTCTATTGCCTCATTGCAGCATCCTCTGAAAGAAAACACAGCCCTGGATCAATGCAGTCATTGACTGACTCCGTGTATGGATAAGTGATGCACATTAATACAGCCTGCATTGAACTGGAGTGGCCCTCGGAATTACAACTAAAGGTATAACAATGCAATCTTCCCTTTAACCTGAGCAAGAGCTGCATTGACTTTTCCAGCTCTGTTTTCCAGCAGGCTCTGCCAGCTCTGTTGCAAGGCAGCCTGGTCAGCCCCGGAGCATCTCTGCACAAAACAGGGAGCAGCATTAGGTGAAGCAATCCTTAAACACAGCCCGGCCCAGCAGACTGCTGCACCATTTAAAAGCACTTTGCACTCTAAGGAATCTCTGCAGAGCTCACTGATCTGTAGGTGTTTCCTATATACCCCTAAAAATCTCACTGGAGATTGTGAGAGATCAGAGTCGATATCCTCATTTGATAGATGAGCAACCAGATTAAACAGCAAACCAAATGCTGCACAACTTTTTGTACCACGTGGTCCTAAACTTGAATCCTAGTCCGGGGTTAGGATGGATATAGGATTTTCTTCTGAGCTATAAAACTCCTCTTTCTCTCCACCACTCTGAACTTGCCTCTAGCACAGAACTGCTCTGCAACTGTACAGCTTCCTTTTTTCCTCATCTCTTTTTTTTTTTTAAAACTGACCCAGTATCACCTCTGGAACGTGGAAACTCAGCCAGACCATCAAGCCCTGCTTTCTGACACAGCAGAGCAAGGGGATTAGAGAATAACACTCAGGCTGCACAATTAAATTATAGATGCTGTCCATGCCATGCCCTGTTCCACGTGCTGCAGGAGAGATCTGGTGCAGCTGAGGCCCTACACGTTCCAGGGAAAAGTGACCAGGAGGAGGAAATCCCAAGGCTCAATAAAATTAACACTGGAATTCACTGGTGCCCAGAGGGCAGTGGCAACCCACAGGGCTTGGATGGATCCCTAGGAAGCAATAATTCATCCAGCCAGGATAATTACCCAGAATAAACAAATGGAGTCCCAAAAATAATTTTTAAAATAAATGAACCCCTACATACCTACCTTCCAAATGCTCATCTTCAACTTTCATTAATTCAATTTTCGGTCCCACTTTTTTTACAGAAAAAAACCAAAGCAAAACCTAACTCCTGTCCAGGGGATTATTATAAAGAGGAATATGAGGAAACTTACAGAGTTTAGCTTTCAGGATGCAGATTTTCAGAAAATTGTGCTTCAGTGCAATTAAGTCGCATTTTTGGATGCTGGTTTGGTACATTTCAACAGAGCAACTTTCTGTCTAATTAATTAAGATAGGAAATTAGCAAGATAAGGTCAAACATGATTACCCATGATACAAATACTAAAACATTTACTGCTGCAGAATTTCTTATTTGGTGTATTTATCATCTATATTTGTTGTTGCCATTTGGAAAATAATTAATAGGTAAATTCCTCAAAGTAGGGTTAAACTTTAGATATTAAAAAAGTACTTTTGAGTAATTTGGTAAAAAGAAACCTTTTTGTTTTCTTTTCCCTGGTTTTCTAACAGAAAAAGTGATCTATCATGACTTGTTTCTACCACTCAGTTGTTTCAGCATGGACTGATTCAAAATTTAAAGCTGAAAGATCTTATTTTTTGATGCCACAAAAGGTCTACCAAGTTTAAGCAAAAATATAAGACGTACCAGTGAGTTAGAAATAAAAAACCCTCTTTCCCTGTGCGAACTTCTTTAACATAGAGTCCTGACAAGTCTTTGGGGAGTCCTGTTTTCATGTAGGTACTGTGAGCCAGAGATTTATCAAGTAACACAATACACACAGTACAAACTTCAGCTCCATTATTCTTTCTAAGGAATGCTGAGAAATAATTTATCACGATCTCAGCTCTAAAAGCTTTTATTTCTTAAAAAATGTCTCCTCACATCCTTTAATTTTTTACTTGATGTCATTTCAGAAGTTCTCAGTAATAATTTCCTGGTTATTAGCAAGTCTCAAGTGAGACAAAGTGGTATCTACAAGGCTAAAAAAGGTAAAAAAATCATACATTTAAAATTAAATATCTATTTTTCATGTTTGCTTCTATATCTCCCTTCACAACGAAAAGAAATCCCAAATACCTGTTGTTAAACACTCTGGACAGATGTTACGCTGAAAACTTCTTGAAGATTTAAAAAAAGAAAAAGTTCACGAGTATTTTCATGTCTAGGACTACCAACATTTTTTCCTTCCCAGTGCAAGAATTTCACTGAACATCACGGGTCAATCAAGTGTTTCAGTCTCTGGAGAAAGTGGAAGAAATCACTTGAAAATGGCTGGAAAAAATCTTGGTTCCAGAAGGGGTTTTGAAAAGGTGGACTCAAGGTCAGCAAAGTGCTAAACGCTGTTCCCGACTCCCGCCGATCCCTTGGCGATCCCGCTCCCGCGGAAGTTGATTGGAACAAGCCGAGCTGCCGGGCTCCAGGATGCCTTGTCATTGACCACGGTGCATCTGTTGGACTTGTAAATAAAAAGAAAAAAGTGATATTTTAGGGGAAGCCAAAGCACTTTTGTTTACACAGCCTGGAAGAGGAAGAACAGATGCTCGGTGCCTTAAAAGTTACAAATACGCTCGCGGTGATTTAAGTCGTAAAGATGCATCAACACATAATTTTTTTAATCATTCCCAGTTTCCCTTGGAGAGCTGAAGAGCTGGGCAACTTTTCTGTCTAATTGGAGAAAGTAGATTGTAAAAATATATCATAAAGCTATTTAAAAACAGGAGTTAACCACAGAACAAAAGCATTTCTGAGTTGGGTTGGTCCAATTTTCTTATGAATTAAGCACTATGATCAAATTACTGAATGTTGGAGGTGACTCTTCTGTCAAGGAGATAAATACAATTATTGACCTGAATCCCAATAAAATGACATTCTCATGTTCCAACTGGTCATTTTTATATTAAGAATAAGTTCGTGCAGGTAGAATTGATTAAAAAAGAGAAAAGCTCTTGGGATCCCCTGCACTGAAATTAAGCTCCACAAGCTCCTGGGAAAGCTGAACAAACTGTCCAAGCTTGGCAGGATTTGTGCAGGATGGGGATGCTGGGAAAAAGGAAAAAGAGGATTTTCAGCTCCTGAAAAATACCTCCCAAAAAGATCAGCTCTCTTTTTAAAGCACCTGTCAGATTCCTTAGCTAGAAAAAGGTTAGTTTTTGTTTTTTTTTTCCCTCTATGAATATATTTATTAATTTGATATATTCAGAACTAGTTCAGAATATTTTAGACTGCAGTAGTTGACCTTGCAAATACTTGATTGCACTAAAACTCTGATTTTAGCACCAGCTTACCTCCTTTTTTAATTTCAAGGGTTATTTTACTTCTGTAGATGATCAAAGGTGAAGCCATGTACATGAAATCGTTTGAAGAGAAGAGATTAAATTTTTAAACTACAGAAACCTAATGTATAATAGCACAATTATAATCAGGGATCAATCAATACATTTATTTTTACATACATTTATTATATCTTTTCTAGACCCACACTGTAGCTTTCAACAATAATTTCAGAATTTTTGTCACTAAGAACTTCAGGCAAAGTTCCAAAATATATTAAGATAATGAGATACAAGAAAATGAATATTTGACCAAAATTTATCCTGTACAAATAAATTTATGGTTTAATTAATTGGAGTCACTGGGATTTACCACATGAAAATGCACGAACTGATACAAATTTAGGGATTCTACAAACCTTAAATTCTGAATTCTCCCAAAGGAATTCTGCAAAGACCAACCAGCAAGGAACTGCCTCAAAGTGTGAGCATTCATGTGCTGATGAAGAGTCAACTCTAACCTACCCAACAACCTAAGATGAGTGGGTTTAATGGTTGGACTCAATGATCTTAGAGGTCTGTTCCAACCTAAAATATTCTGTAATTTTAAGAATCAGAGTTAATTAGGCTCATTTATACCTACATAGAACTGAACAAAATTAAATGTGAGCATTTTGGGATTGCAGGGGGAAAAAAAAGTTTTGTTTGTTCGAACCAAATATGAGAGAACTTATTTAGGGATTTTACAGATATATTAAAATGTATCTAATTTAGAATTTTGCAAACATATTAAAGTGTTTAGGGGTACAGCTAAGGTTGGAAATACCACATTGCCTTGAGAACTCTCTCAGTGGAGATTTGAGCAGAAGCTGCTCCTAAGAGCTCGTATTTGTTTTTTTCTAGGACAATACACACGCACAGGTAGAAAGGGGTATTCAAATGCAAAATTCACTGCAGGCTGATAGTTCTGATCTCCTTTAATCTTCCTCTCTTGATTAACAGTAAGGGCTTCTGTGAAGGACAATTGATGTGGTGCCATAGGTCGCCTTGTGGTCTCAACCTTGGCGGAGTAATCAGATACCTGGCAAGCTTAATAGAGGTCACTTAATGCAAAGATTAAAATTAACTGGAAGTCAATAAGGGAATAATAAAGGAAAATTATCACCCTGTTGCTCCTACTTTGTAAAAGTAAACCTCACATTGCAGGCCAGGAGTAAAAAAAAATGGAGTGGCAGGAGATCCAACAGGCCTTCAAAAGCCCTCCAGCACACAATTTAATGATTTCAGGTACCCTTTAAACTAAGTGGCCAATCACTGTTAAATCCTTTGGTATTCATTGTAATAACACTGATCATGATGAACTCTTTTGGTATTAATGTGGATGTAATATATACCTTTTTAATTATAGAACAAGAAAATCCAATTACCCCTTTGCCTCATCAAAGTTCTTTGCTAGCTGCGACTGTTTAAACATACCTCATGAAACATTCAGGCTGAGGGAGGTTTTTGTGCAAAGCAAGGGCCAAATCCTGCCGGGTGCTGACCATTCCTAACTGGCAGAAATTCTGGGAGAAGGTCAGCATGCCAAGCACCTCCTGATCTTAGCAGGATCAGGCCTTGATAGAGCATGGAAAAGCAGGGAATGCACTGATCAGCTTTGGGAAGACCCTGGTTGAAAGGTAGAAAGAATTCATTTCTACAAATCAAGAATTCATTTCTCCAAATGAAGCAGAACCCACTCTGAACAGTTAAAATGATCATCAGGTGGGACAAAATTTACTCAGTAGAAGGGGGAGGAAAAAATGATGGGCTGAGCAAACTGCCTTGGTTTTACTCTGTGTATCACAGGTTAAAGTCTCCTCCAGTTCAGCTCCTATTCTCTGGGAAAACTTTGAATATAGGCTGGATATAGTATTTAAATTTTAACTATTGGGAGATAGAAGCAGAAAAATTCAAGATGTAGAGTGAAGTCCTTTTTGAGCTGATATTCTGCTGTAAATAAAGCTAAATTCAGAAATGTGTGATCATGGGGTGTATCAGTCAGGTCCTGTAAGCTGTGAGAGTCAACCTTTAGGGAGGATGAGATCAGCCCATACTCAATGATGCCACTTCAGTCATTAATCAAAAATAGGAAGGTTTGCTCAAATACATTTGTAGTTTTCCCCTCCTAAAAATTGGCCAAGCAGACATTACTTAAAAATATTTCATTTCTTAATTTTTTTTTCTGGCCACCCTGTCAGTTCAGTGCCATAAAAGCAAAATTTGCCAGAACACTTCCAGGAGAACTTCATAACCTCACGAAGAATCCAGAATACTGCAGAGCACTGCTGTTGTAGGGAACCTATGAGGTATCTTCTCCTATTCCAGTTGAAAACTACCACAAAATCACACTCAAAAGAACATTTTTATGACACCTCCAGCAGATTATTCTCAGCACAGCTGTCCCGAAGGTGAGCTACAGCAGAGGTAGCAAAGCTCGGTGCTTGCACATAGGAGTAGTGTCTGAGTAGGGACCAGGGGAAATACAGACCAGTGTGGTACATAAATATACTTAAACAACAAATGCTTTTACAGCAAAATGGCTCTGTAATCATGTCAGACTGTAATTTGTAATATATCATTGAACATTTATGAGATAATTGCCCAGTTTCTCTAGCTCCATCGCTGCTACAACCAGTTCATCACAAAAGGAACATTCAGAAGGAACAAAACCAAATATTCACAATGCTTTAATGCTACATGAGGCAGTATAGGATTAATAAAGATATTTGATATGCATTAAATGTTTCTCTTTCTTTAAAAAATTACATTATAAAAACCTTTCTTAAACATTATTTGAATAAAGCCTCATTACTCACAGTCCAGAGAAGTTCATTAGGAGAAGATCACTTTGGAAAGCATTCAACTAACTAGCCTTTCTTCTCAGCAGTGAATTACATTAGCTACTTCCTAGTTATTTAAATCTTGAAATAAAAGATGTAAACGCTACAGTGACATCTTAAGATCATTGGTAAGGCAGGTCTTGCATGCACAAAAATGCCCAGCTGGTCCTGAGATAAAACAGATTGATAATTAGTTGCAAAATGTAACATTTCATCAGGAATATTTTGAATAATCCAATTTATCTTTGTCAGATATGCGGCACATATTTTTCCTTTGGAGACTCTTTGTTCTTTAACGCAACATTATAATTTCAGCCTCCTAATTAACGGCGCTCGGCGCTCGGCCCTGCCTTGATGTCCCGCCGCCGGTCGGGGGCCAGCGGGTCTGTGTGGAGAGAAGGTGGCTGCCCTGAGCCACACGCCACCACCGGCTCCCGCTGCCTCCCACCACCCTACTGGGGCCCAACTGGGTTTGATGGGGGCCAGATCAAAGCCCAGGGCTGGGAGGGAGGAGGGCCTGGCTCTGCTGGCTGGGCCGCGCCAGCGGGGCCCAAGCAGCAGCTGGGATTGCTCAGCGCTCTCAAGCAGGCTCCCAAAGCCTCTGCTTCCCAATTAACTCATGGAAAATTCTGTCCTGGACACGCTCACTGCCCAGTGGTGTGGGGGTCCCACAGCTGCCTCTGCCACCTTTGCCGTGCTCGGTGCTGAAGCGTGGGTGGGTGGGGGGTGCCTGGGGTAGTTGAGAGCAGCCTGAGCGGCACAGGAGGGGTTTGAACACTCCTGGGATGCTCTCATTGTCAACTCCACTGGTTTGCACTCCTGGGAGTGCTCCCGGTGCCATCTCCACTTGTTTGCACTCCTGCCAGTGCTCCCGGTGCCATCTCCACTGGTTTGAGCTCCAGTCAGTTCTCCCAGTGTCATCTCAACTGGTTTGTGCTCCTGCCAGTGCTCCCAGTGCCATCTCTGCTAGTTTGCACTCCTGGGACTGTTCCCAGTGCCATCTCCACTGGTTTGCGTTCCTGGGAGTGCTCCCAGTGACATCTCCACTTGTTTGTGCTCCTGCCAGTGCTCCCAGTGCATCTCCACTGGTTTGCACTCGAGACAGTTCCGACCTCATGCGTTGGCATCATCTCTCTGGCAGCCTCACCAAAGGGGGATTCTGTGTTTGCACAGCTGGGAGAAGCTCCTAAGCCCTGTAGCGGGAATGGTGATGCTTCTCACAGGAGCACAGCATCTTCCACACCTCCAGCTGGATGGGGCAAAGCTGAGGTAAAAGCAGCTGGCCATGTACCTCCTGTCCCTCCTTCACTGGTTCCCCCTTCAGGGGGGGAAATGATGCCTGAAGTTTTATCTTTCATGTATTTCAGGTTCTGTGGTGCCAGGGGTGCAGCTCTGAGCTCACAGTCAGTGTCACTCAGCTCTCTGCACACAGCAGGGACACAAAACAAATCCTTGTCCTGCTGCACACCAAGGACAACTTTCAGCCCAACAGCACAAACAAGGGTGGCTGGAGGGAGGAACAAGAAGGAGCTCACAGCCTGGAGCTGGAATTGGACAATTCAACCCCAATGTGCAAATGGACCAAAACTTACAAAAATGTAAGATCTTGTGACAGGTCAGCCGTTTTGTGACCATTTTGGGCCCACCCTGGTTGTAGCCCTGGCCAGGCCCTGTCCTGCCCAAGGTGGATCCTCTTTCAATAAATCCCTACTTTATTCTCCAGCTCTGTCCAGTCTCTGTTTCAGGTCAGCCTTCCCAAGTCATCAAGAAAACTGGGTGCCACACCAGAAACACCAGTGCAGAGTCATCCTGAGCCCGCTGCAATCCCAGTTGAATCCCCGCTTTCACAGCTCCAAACTTCAGCCCTGACAAATCTCAGGGTATTTTTTTAAGGAAACACTTCTTACAGACACAACCAGTGTGGAGGTCAGGTTTACTTCAGAGGTACCAGACACCAAAGAGCTGCTTTTGCAGCCCTTGGGACAATCCTGCCCAGCACAGCCTCATTCCCCAGCCAGATCTGCAAATGTTGCCCCATCAAAAAACAGCTTAGAAACATGAGGAAGTTTCCAGCCACATTTTAACAAAGTGTTCATCTCAGAAGCCATGAAATAACCAAACATCTCACCTGGCAGAGAGAAGGCTGGAAGGTTTTCCGTTGGCTTTGGTAATAAAACATTGGCTTTTTGTAATTCCTCCTCTGCCTCAGGATTCAAGTCCTCGCTTTGTGGAACGAGCTGCAAAGTGCCCCTGGGTCAGCTGGGCTGACCAAGCATTCCTGACCTGCAACAACAACAAATTTATCCCCACCTCAGGTGCTTTAAATGTTCATCACCCTGTTGGCTTTACCTCATTCATTTCGTTCAATAGGTGCTTCTTCACGTGCAATGCTTTGACTTTTCACATTTCAGCTGATGTTTAGGAAAGTAAAATAATTCGGAGAGCTAGATTAAAGTTTTGTGTGAGTTTTTTTGCCAAACTCTCTTCAATAAGAGATGGAAGTCATGTAGCCTTATCAGCCCGCACCTCTGATATGATAATGATATCTGTACCACCCAGAAAGTAGGTCACAGTAATTCTTCACAGCAGTTTTTGTAACCTACTCAGGGACTACAAGGCCAGCTATTCTAAAGATAATTCTGAATTTCTTTAATAAGATTTTATTGGATTCAGATAATTGATCCGATTATTGAAACCTGGGGAAAGCGCTATTGACCTGAATATATACATCAGTAATTCTTTTTTAAATGAATTTAGGTCATCGCAAAGTTATTGCCTCTGCTTAATGTCAGGCAAGGTGCTCACTACAGGCCTGGCAAACAGACACAGCTCCCATGGTCCTGCCCTTCCCAAATTATGTGGGAAGCGCCTTCCTCCCACCCTCAAGAGGGGCTGAGGGACTTGAACTCTGAGTTAAGCACTTTGAGACTGGTCTAACTTTCACAATGGGGATCGTATCTTTTGATTTCTTTAATTTTTTTTTCTTGTCTCTCTTTTTAGTCAGCATCAGGAGATGTCCAGAGCTTTGCAGGTGCCTGTCTTCTTCCCCATCCACGGCAAGGGGTCAGAACAAGGTGGTCTTTAAGGTCCCTTCCAACCCAAACCAGCCTGTGATTCTGCAATTTCATTTCTGATAGTGCAACTAGTTCTGATCATCCAGCTCCAGACAGCTCCAATTCACTTTCCACCTTAGTCTTTGCTTACTTTCCGTACCATCATCTGCACAATGATATTTATTCCCACAGCACTGAGCCCAACCAGCCCTTCCACGCTTGGACAAGGAGAAACCACCTAGGAGTCACTCCTGTGTTACCCACCTTGCTCCCAGCCTATTGCAGTGTGGAGACACCAGTTCCACCTTTTGCAGACCCAGCAGATGTCCCTGGGAGGTGACAGGGAGAGTTTCAGAGCCGAGGATCCACGGCCATCCTCCCCTGGCTGGCTGGAACAGCTCTGGCTGTGCTTCCTTTCCCCCCTCACACACACACACAGATAAAAGCTTTTCCTAGGAAATAAAGAAATTACTTTCCCCCACTTCTTGCAGTTTAGAAGTCTCAGCTGAGGGTGGCTGGGCTGCTCTGATTGCCTGGAGTGCCCCGGTGGCCGGGCTATTTTTGCCCCTATTTCCTTGCTCTAATCCAATGTTTGATGTGATGTCCCACACCAGACCTGGCAGTGCTGGGTGTGATGGAAATGCAACCAGGGACAAAGCTGGGACAGCCTCACCCCCACTGCTCGTACAGAATGGGACTGAAATGATCTGTGCAGCAATGTGAACCTGCCTCCATCACCCCCAATCACTTCCCAATGACTGACCTTCCACAAAATGCTGTGCTCCATTCAGGGGGAGATAGAAAAAAGGCACATTTCTCTTATTTGCTATTTTTTGCACTCCTCAGCAGCACCGTTCTCAAAACAAAACTTATCCTTGACCTTACTCACCTCCCTTTTAACATGACTATGCAGAGTATTTCTTTCTACTTGGATTTTGCTTTTTACAAGTGTTTTATTCTTTCTTTTGTACAAAGTCCAAGCCACACTCTTGCTACTTTAAGTTTTTTTTTTTTCAGATTCTTTCTGTCCTGAAGCAAAAAATTCTCTCCAAACAGAACAGTTTTAGCCTGTTAGCAGCTCCAGGTTGGTGGTGGAATTACCCTTACCTCCTCTGCCAACCTCTTTGAACTCCTTGAAACTCTGAAACCATAGGAAAACTTGTCTAAGTGGGTGTGAGCACCAAGCTGGAATGTACAAAATAATTACCAAATTGAAATTAAAGGGAATTATCAAGCCTTATATTGCAAATCTTTGGATGTCACTCTCTAAATCATGGTTTATGATCATTGCAATGGTTTCACAGATTTGGGAACTTCTCCCTCAGCTGTGCATGGTGGTGGTGGAGAAAATCTCTGCACAGGATTTGGGTGATGACAAGTGATGAAATTGGGATTATTTAGCCTGGAGTGGAGAAGCTCCAGGGAGAGCTCAGAGCCCCTGCCAGGGCCTAAAAGGGATCCAGGAGAGCTGGAGAGGGACTGGGGACAAGGGATGAAGGGACAGGACACAGGGAATGGCTTTAAGCTGGAAGAGGATAATTTTAGATGGGATTTTGGGCAGGAATTGTTCCCTGGAGGGTGGGCAGGCCCTGGCACAAGGTGCCCAGAGCAGCTGTGGCTGCCCCTGGATCCCTGGCAGTGCCCAAGGCCAGGTTGGACAGGATTTGGAGCAGCCTGGGACAGTGGGAGGTGTCCCTGCCATGGCAGGGGTGGCTCTGGGGGGGCTTTGGGGTCTCTTCCCAACCCAAACCATTCCATGATTTCATGAAGTCCCATCCAGGCTGGAGACCAGCTGGTGACCACCACCTGCAGAGCCAAAGCCACCCTTGAAGTTCCACCAGAGCCTCATTCCAGTCCTGCACAACCAACTGATTTTTGCCTGTGCTTTTCTGCGATTCCTTTTGTTGCTGCTTCTTATTTCCCTTTGCGTTGTGTGGAATTAGGAGCTCTAATTACGTAAATAAACAGCCAGGAAACAAACCAAACCTCTGGGAGTCCTGAGGGGATTCCCTTCCCTGCAGACACGCTGGCCATTTGCAGGTTCCCACTATCTTTGCTTTCCTCTTTTATTTTTTTTTTACCTTGTGCTGCCTAGAGGGGAGGATTTGTCACTAAGCAAAGCAAGTCTCTCAAACTTCTAAGAAAATCATAAACAGGCTGCAGTCCCTCATGAAAGCAAAGAAAACAAATGTGTGAACGGCAAAATCAACTATCTCTAATTTATTTATCATTGAAAAGCTAATTGCCTCCTCCTTAGAAGCATCAAAAAAGCCTCAAAGTGCTGCAAAACACACGAGCGTTTAGGGCATCCTCTGGGATTATCCCAGGCAGCTCCTGCTATCCTCCCTCTGATGCTGAATGAGGTGGCTCAACCCTACAGGCTCCATCCTCCCAAAAAATCCCTGGATGGGGTGGAGTTTCCCAAAAAAATCCCCGGGTGGGGTGCAGCTTCCCACGCTCCTGCATCAGGGAGTGGCAGAGGTGGTGTATTCCTCACCAAGTTCCTAGAAAATATAATTTCTTAATTTTTTTCCCCAAGGTTCTGTTAGATGTGAGAATCATCTTCAACATCATGAGAAGGGCTGGGATTTTTCCAAACCTCCTGAGGAATTAACTTAACCCTTGGAAGAGCCCTGTGTCATTCAACAGGTGCAGCTCCTGGAAGTATCTAAATAAAAAAGAAGTCAATTCCACAGCCGTTCCTCAGAAAAAAAGGACTGAACAAAAATAATGTTTCCTGGGATTTTTATAAAAAAAAAACACCCAAATTTCTATGGCAAGATAAAACCCTCGATTAAATTTTACAGTCTGGTATAAAAAGTGCTGTCTGAAGGTTGTTATTTTCTATTAGCAGTGAGAGTTTTCTTGAAGACACCGAGATAACTCATCGAGCTTTTCCTCAGCTCTGATTTAAGACAGCTGTAGCTGAGGAATATTTTCCTGGAAGTGAAGTGAAACATCAGCTCAGAAGAGCACTGACAGAGCAAGGATGATAATTGTCCCTTTCCCTGTCTTCTATCAATATCCAACTAGAATATTTAGTTCAAAGAGCTTTAATTTTAGCTCACTAAACTTTAATTTTCCCTCACACTGTTTGATAGTGAAAAAAAGTTAAATATAAGCTGTACCAAAATAACATCTATTAAAATTATCACCTTTTTTTTCTGTAAGTTATCTTGCTGTGAGCTTACCAAAACAGTATCTATAGACCTCCAAATTTGGTTTTTTGCTTTGTTTTGGTTGCTCTATGCAGTGAAATAATCACAAGTAGAGTTTGTTTGTGGCTAATCAATATCCTGGGACATGTGACAACATAAGGACAGTCCCCCTCCAAAACAAATCCCTGACAATTACTATTAATCATTTCTGAAGGGTTTGGGGTTTTTTTTCCAAATCAAAAATAACCCAGGAGTTTGTTTTTTGTGTGCACAGTCATAAAATGATCGTTTGGGAGAGCTGTAGATTATCTGTGAATAACCCAATCTTTCATCACAGGTTTATTTTGGATTTCTGTAAACTGTAAAAGGTGAATTACTCAGCTGTGTGCTCAGATGTGTTGGTGCGTTTGCAGATCACGAATGTAAATGTGTGAGTAGAGGAAAATACTTCTTTTTTCACCAGATAGAAGCCATCAGCTCTTCATACTCTCAATAAATTTCCAACCTGGGAAACTCCTTTTCAGTAAATCCTCAGAGCACAAATAACAACAGTGAATCACAGAATCAAAGAATGGTTTGAGCTGGAAGGGACCTTAAAGATCATCTCATTCCAATCCCCTGCCATGCGGAGTGACTCCTTTAAAAGATTCCTTAAAAATAATTATCTATAATGATTTAGCAATCCTCCTTGAAAAATCTTATTTTTTAATAAATAAAAAGCTTCATTATTCCAATAAAATCCTATTTGAATCCATTCATTTAACAAACAGGAAAACAAATATTATTTATGCCAAGTGGAGCTCTGAGATCACCCTGTGATACCTCCTAAACTTGTGACCTTGAGTTAATTGTGAAGCAACAGCAAGTGAAAATCGGTGTGAAAAGGAACAAGCATGAAACAAAACAACCCCTGAATTAAAGACCTTTTCCTCTCCAGCAGTTTGGGCAGCAGCTCGGACTGTCATCAGGGGATAAATCAATTTGCAGGGCTGTGGACAGCTCTTTAATATGAGGTCTGAGTGGTTTAATTGGGGAGGGTGGGAGAAGCTGGAGGTGCAGAGTCAGGGTGAGGTTGGGGCACATGGGGCTGGGTGTGCTCCTCCAGAACATTCCTGCCCACAGCTCCTGGAGTTTGCAGCCACCACACACCTGGCTCTGCTCATCACTGGAACTCACAGACATTAATCCTACCTGAATTCTCAAATAACAGAGAAAAAAAAATGATGATGTGGGTTATGAAACTGAATTAAAAGTTAAATTTTACTTTTTTAACAAAGCCTGGGCCTGTTTTCTCCTTTGAGGATGGTGCTGCTGGATGTGGGAGGCTGGAGGCAGGGCACAACTTTTTTCAAAAGCCTTGGAAAAGATTCAGGAGACACAGCAAAGGGATGGTGCAGCCCTGGGAATCACCTCCCTCTGTCCCAGGAGCTGATGGGGAATGAGGCCCCACCTGGAGCTGCACCAGGGGAGATTCAGGTTGGAGATTAGGAAAGATTTCTTCACGGAAAAAGTGGTCAAGCATTGGGACAGGCTGCCCAGGGCAGCGGTGGAGTCACGTTCCTGGAAGTGTCCAAAAACCTGAGTGGATGTGGCATTTTGTGACATGGCTCAGTGGGCATTGTGGGATGAGATCAAAGTTGGCCTTGATGATCTTGACCTCATTATGTATATTTTTTTTTACCTCATCTAATGTAAATATTGCTACCCAAACCTCTAATTCCTCATTCTTTAAACATCCCAATGTCTCAAATTTCTCTGATGCCTAAGTTTAACTTTCATATTTCAGGCTCTGTGCTGCCCAGTGGTGCAGCTCTGAGCTCACAGTCAGTGTCACTCAGCTCTCTGCACACAGCAGGGACACAAAACAAATCCTTGTCCTGCTGCACACCAAGGACAACTTTCAGCCAACAGCACAAACAAGGGTGGCTGGAGGGAGGAACAAGAAGGATGGGAGCTCACAGCCTGGAGCTGGAATTGGACAATTCAACCCCAATGTGCAAATGGACCAAAACTTATCAAAGTGTCAGATCTGGTGACCAGTCAGCCATTTTGTGACCATTTTGTGTCCATTTTGTGACCACTTTGGGTCAATTTTGTCACCATTTTGTGACCATTTTGGGCCCACCTTGGGTGTAGCCCTGGTCAGGCCCTGTCCGCCCAGGTGGATCCTGGAGGCTTTCAATAAATCCCTGCTTTATTCTCCAGCTCTGCCCAGTCTCTGTTTCAGGTCACCCTTCCCAAGGCAACACCTGTGGCAATGATCCCACATTCCACCCCAAAGCCTCGTCTCATCACCAGCCTTTGCTGTGGGCCCTGCCACATCTTTTTGGCTGGTCCTGGATTCTCATATCGGCAGAAAGCAGAGCAAAAAAGGTATCCTCAACATCTTCCTGAGATATTCCCTATCAGCTATTCCTTATCTGATACATTTTTGCCATTTTCGTCCTTGTTAGCCACGAAATTCATGTTCCAACTTGACAGGCTCTCATCACACGCACATCTCACCCTCTTTCTAATCATTTCCATCAGCCCTCTCTGAACTTTTTAGAACTTTTTTGAAATGGAAATGAAAGCAGTGTTCAAGGCAAAGGCTCATCGCCCCTTTATGTAACAGCATTCAAATATTTCAGCACTGTTTTCTCTCATACATCCTGTGCTGGGGTTGGCTTTTCAGCAGGGAAAAATGGGAGCAGTGAAGGGACAGCAAGGTGGTGTCCATGAGTTGGGATGGGTGGAGAGCAAAAATCTGCTTGTCCCTGTTGTTGACCAAGGCTGGGTCATTCATTCTCTCCACGCTGCAATTTTATCCCCAAAGCTGACAGTGATATAAAGGTTAAATCTTGTTGGTGAATTGTCTCATATGGGCTGTAGGATATCATTGTCACAGAAATAGAAATTCATGGAATGGTTTGGGTGGAAAGGAATCTTAAAACTCATTCCATTCCAGGCCATCCCATCCCTGCCATGGCAGGGACACCTTCCACTGTCCCAGGCTGCTCCAACCCCAATGTCCAACCTGGCCTTGGGCACTGCCAGGGATCCAGGGGCTGCTCTGGGCACCCTGTGCCAGGGCCTGCCCACCCTCCCAGGGAAGGATTTATTCCCAAAATCCCATCTAACCCCAATGGTTTGAAACCATTCCCCTCTCCTGGGCACTCCAAGCTCTTGTCTCTCCATCTTTGCTGACACAAACCCTACAAGGAGTAAGTTACTCTGTGTAACCAGTGCTTACCTTTGCCCAGGGAAGGAGTGCAATAAGGGCTGGGTTATTCCTGGATTCAAGCTCAGATCTGCAGCATCCAAATTCTTGTGCTCCCCTGGACACGGAAGAAATAAACTCCTTCATTCTGCTCAAAAATATTGACTTTATCCCACAAAAAACTCTCTCTGCTGGGTGGGAGGCCATGGTCTGTCTAAATCCATTTGTTTTGCAGTGTTTAATACAGGGATTTCAAAAGCTGCCCCATTCCTCATCGATGGAAGTGGCAAAACAAAATTATTTTTCCCAAATATTGGAAATACAATAATATATCCCAGCCACAAAGGTACTTTAGAAGTAAAGCAGGGTGGTTTTTATGGGTCAGATGTTGTTGTCCTACCGCGCTGGAGCTTGTATCCTCCTGCACCGCACATGTTTGTTCTCTACTTAATTTTTAATGTAGGAATTTGTTTTTATATTAAAATTCAATAAAATTTTAATTATAAAACACAATATATCACACCGAAGTATATATATCTGCGGAGAGGCACATCTGTGGTTTTACAACAGATGTGTGGGAACTCTGCAAATATTTAAGATGCAGATTTTACCACTGAAACGAGCACAAACCCAGCTTGCCTACAGATGAAAAACTCAGGTAGGCCCAGGTTGAGTGCACCTAAATGGGTCCCTGATCTCAGTGAAAGCAGAAAGTTGATGAGGAGTTGCTGGATATCACCAGGGAGCAGGAAGAAAATCAGAATTAGAGATGTAAGAGCCAAAAGAAAGGGAGAACATCTAAGGTGCAGAACCAGTTTTTCCATAAATATGTTTTATATAGTTCTGAATTCTTTCTAATTTACAACTTTTCTGAACTGTAGATCTCCCTAACATCCACTGGCAGAAGAATTATCTTTCTGAACTCATGTAAAGTCTGCACAGTGCCACTTTCTTGTTGCCATTATGGACTCTAAATATGAAGAAATTCTCTATTTCCTTTTAATTTTTAAATCAGAATTTATTCTGCTGCACTTGCCATGTCTGTTGTGCTCTAGAAGTTATTCCCATAAGCTTTTCAACAAAAGTAAAGTCAAACAACAATTCAGGAGAAACCTGGGGTGAGAAGAAGGACAATAAAATAATAAGGAATGATGAAAATTAAAGTGGTGCTTATTCAAAGTAGTCCACAGTGAAATTGTCATGCAGATATGAATCAAAAGTAGCCCCAGTGAAAAAATAAAAGTGATTGGAGGAGAAATAGGTCCTATGAAGAGAAATAATGCAGAATTTAGCAGAGAAAAACTCTCTCAGGATGGTTTTTTTCACCTTACACACCAACCTTTCTGGTTTGGGCGCAATTTTGGGGTGGCTCCTCTCACCCAGCCTCGAGGTCCGCAAAAAGTCATGGTGGATTTGGGGCTTGGCCAGCACAGAGACGCCACTGGAAGTTCTTCAGCTCCTTTATCTCTCTTTTCTCACCAGAACTCTCCGTTTCTCAGTTTACACTTGAGAAGTGGAATACTGAAATCCTCATCTGAATAATAAACAAAACCAAATCATGAATTATCCAGAGGAGCTGAACTGCACACCACAACTTGCTTTGAGCACACCCAAACCCCTGAATTGGCATCCTAGATGTTGTTGCACTGAACACCACCAGCATTTTCTTTAAAGACACCAAAAATTCAGTGCCTGAAGTGCAGCAGATTTTCCCTCTCACTGCCCTCATCATAAGGCTGCCCCACGTAATTTTAAGCAAGGAGCTGAAATCTCAGGCAAACTCCACAGAGATTCCATGGGATATTGTTTTAACTGTTTGCTGAACTCTTCCTAGAGTTATTTGTCCTGAATTTTGGTGACATGGAATGAATAAATAATCACGTCTCACCTGGGAGCAGGAAATCTGCGCAATGAGTTTATAGCAGCGGAGCCGTTTTTGGGGAGGGGAGAAAGGAGAAATCTGAGTCCAAGAGCAAGGTCTGCAGGTTGTCTACATGCTTAAAATATTAATCAGCTGGCAACATTTCTCCTCTGGAACAGAGAAAAAAAAAAAAGAAGAAAAAAAAGACATTTCATAGAGCCATAACACTCACAACCTGAGAAAGCGTAAGATGATCCTTTCCTTAGAAAAATCCATCACCAGCTAAACTCCTAAAGCAGGGGGAGTTCTCAGGATTGTGGGGTGGGGGTTTTTTGTTGTTTAAAAAAAAAAATGAAAAAGCTGCTGGTTCTCCAAAAAGTAAGGAAGGGCTGATGCTAATGATTGCTTTCTGTCATAATTGCGGCGAGCTGTCATCAACAAGGAATTGCAGCTCAGAACTCCTGGGAAGTAAAGCAAGAGAGGCAAATCTGTGTCAAACTTCTGCACATGGTGCAGATTTATGCTCTCTATTATACTCCAGTGGAACATGCTGCCTCTCACCTTTTGTTCTTTTTTAATTAAATTTTAAAAAAAGGAAGAAAAAGGAAAAAAAAGAGAAGCCATTATTAATAATCTCACTGGCGTTTTTCACTCTGCGATTTGCTTTTTAAAGTGATGACTCTGCCTGAAGTTTTTAACACCATAAATAAACTGAAACCTCTCTGCTTCCAGAATGTCACTGCTGTTTGTGAGCAGCTTTCCCTTTCTTCTTTCCCTTTGCTCCTTGCAGAGGAAGCTTAAACTCCATCTCCTTGGACTTTCAAAGGTGGCACACAGATCTATTTTTAAGCATCTATTTTCAGAGGCAGAAATCAACTTCTTACTCATTTCTTTTTTTTTGTTTAATATTATGGGGAAAATGTTCCCTCCATCTTCAGCGCTCAACCCAGTGCTGCAGACACTGGAAATTCTGGGTGTGGGATGAGAGCAAAGCCCAAATTTCAGCGTTGCTTGGCCTTCAAGGGGTGGAGATAACAACAGGATGAAGCAGAATGGTTTTGGTGGAGGAAGGTAAATTTTGTGGGATTCTGGGCAGGAATTTTTCCCTGGGAGGGTGGGTTGGAATTGCCAGAGCAGCTGTGGCTGCCCCTGGATCCCTGGCAGTGCCCAAGGCTGGGTTGAATCAATGAATCTCTCCCAGGGTTTGGAGCAGCCTGGAATACCAAAAGGTGTCCCTGATGGAATGGGATGAGCTTTAAATTCCCTTCAACCCAACCCAGTCTGGGATTCTGTGATAACAAACTGGGGTTTGCCACAACCCTTTGTCCCCTGGCAATCTCTGTGCCATGGGTGCCACTGTTTCCCAAAAAACCAGCATTTCCCATTCTTTTCTTCCAAGACTGAAAACTGGACCCTCCAACCCCTTTGTAATTCAGTCTAGCAGCCATGCAAATCCAAATATTTCCATAATCCAAGTATGAATTAAAAGTCAAATTACTTTATGGATTTATTTATATTTGCACACGAGGGACTTCATCAAAACAGACCTCAAGAGCTGCAAAACAATTTTTTTTTTTTTTAAGCACAGCTTTTCTCTTTCAGTGTTAGGTTAACAGGTTCAGCTCTGTGATATTGTAAAGCCAAGAGGGGCAAAGGAGCTGTGCTCTGTGAATTTAATGAATTTCTCCTTGTGGTACGAGGCATCTAAATGGCTGTGAAGGAAGCATGAACACATTACAAAAGAGTTTTAGTGGGATTGCTCTTCTTGGAGTGGTTTGGATGAGGCTGGAGGTGGGATTTGCACGTGGCTGTGCCATTCCAGCTCTGTAAAACCCCACAGTGATGTTCCTAAACCAACCTGGGCCTGAGGCCTGGACTTGTTCCCCTTCTCCACAGAAAATTATTTCAATCATGGTGATTTTCTTCATTTTATATTTATTTTTTCTTCGTAGCTCTCCTTCCACATTTGGGGGAATTTAGTCTTTTCCGCTGATTAAAATTTGGGATTCTGGAGGAAAAAAATAATAAAATAGTGACCTTTTGATGCAGCCTACAAAGTACTCCCACTAAACAGGCAATAAGTGAATCTAATAGACACCCCAACCCACGCCAAGTCCCATAAAATCAGGGTGTGAAGCATAAGGGAGAGAGGGATTCATATTAATAATTCATTCCAAGCAAGCCCCTGGAGCAGTTTTACTATGATATGCTATGCAGAATGCTTCAACACACTAATTAATATTTTCAAAGTGTTCCACGAGCCCCTTTTAAAAGCACTTTTTGCCATTCATTGAGCACGCTGCATTTCGGGAGGGGAAGCTCAGGCCTGCCCCCCAAACCTGCAGGATTGGGGTGCAGAGGATGAACCAGCACCCCCAAAGCTGCTGCTGCAGCCCCTACATGAGTGGTCTGAGCTTTTTGCTCCTCAAATCCAAAATAAACTGGAATAAATCACGCTCCCCTGTAGCCCAAACTGCAGGTGACCTCCAGAGAGATCTGGGATTGCACTGAGGAGTCCCCACCGCATTCCCTGCCCGGACTTTTCCAGGGAAAAGCTCTGCCAAGAACTTGGGACAATACCAAATTCTTCTTCTTGGGCACACACCTATTGTTTTTTACCAAATATTTACAAACCAACCCCATTTCCTGCTTCAGTTAGGGAGAAAACGCAGCGAGGATGTGCTCAGCAATGAAAAAAAAAAAATGGAGTTTTAGAACTAATGAACTTAAACCCAGTGTTGGAATCTCAGAGCAAAATTCCATCTCCAGCAATAAATCTCTCCATTATTAAATGCACTGTAATACTTCTTAAAAAAATAAATAAAAAGGGAAGGGAAGGGAAGGGAAGGAAAGGGAAGGAAGGAAGGGAAGGAAGGAAAGGGAAGGGAAGGGAAGGGAAGGGAAGGAAAGGGAAGGAAGGGAAGGGAAGGAAGGGAAGGGAAGGGAAAGGAAGGGAAGGGAAGGAAGGAAGGGAAGGGAAGGAAGGGAAGGGAAGGGAAGGGAAGGAAGGGAAGGAAGGAAGGGAAGGAAGGGAAGGGAAGGAAGGGAAGGGAAGGAAAGGAAGGAAGGAAAGGAAGGGAAGGGAAAGGAAAGGGAAAGGAAGGAAAGGAAAGGAAAAAGAAAAAGAAAAAGAAAAAAGAAAAAGAAAAAGAAAAAGAAAAAGGAAAAAGAAAAAGAAAAAGAAAAAAGAAAAAGAAAAAGAAAAAGAAAAAGAAAAAGAAAAAGAAAAAGAAAAAGAAAAAGAAAAAGAAAAAGAAAAAGAAAAAGAAAAAGAAAAAGAAAAAGAAAAAGAAAAGAAAAAGAAAAAGAAAAAGAAAAAGAAAAGAAAGAGCCAGGGATGACACTTGACCTGCTATGCTCCAAAAATCAAAACAAAAGGGTTCTTTATGAAAAATAAGGCAGAATGTACCCAGAGAGTGAACCCTGCCCAAATCATTGTTTCCTGGTGGGTCCAAATAATCTCTTCTCTAATTAAGAGCTGAAAAATTCAAGGAGTGAATTATTTTTAACCCCCGGAGTGCCCGGGATAGTTTTGTAAAGGTCAGGGGCGTTTCTTAAAAAGTGACACTGGACTAAGTTTGAGCAAAAATTGGCTGATTTTAGAGGGAAAATACAGAGAATGAAGGTGCCTAGGATTCCTAGGAATGCTGGAAAAATATGCCCAGATTCCCCACACCCATCTAAAATACAGCTCCTACCTCTCCTTTGGAGATCCAGGTGATCTACACCAGCCTCAGTGCATCGCATTCTGGGCCAGTATTAGGATGTGCCCTGAAAGAGCTGCCACCAACACAGATAAACTCTGCTGACATTTCAGAAAACACCAAAAAAATGGGATTGTCCACTCTGGAGCTGGATCAGCTGAGCAGTGAAGGGCCCGTGCTGCTCCACACAAACCCCCGGCAGTGCTGCCAAGGCAAATATTCATCAGCGAGATAACGGTGTTGATTTTGGGCACTCCCCTGAGGATGCCCTCTCACCCCAGCCTGGCAGCTTTGGAGAGCAGCCACCCAGCAGAGCTCAGGAGCCTCTCTGTCCCCACAGCCCCTCTCAGGAGAGCCCCGTGGGTGCTGGGGGATGGCAAGGACAGCACCCAGCCCACAGACACCCAGAAAGCAGCAGGAAGGTCACCAGGAAGCCAAGGGCAGGGAGGAGCTGGGAATCTTCAATCCCAACTCCTGCCCAACCCACCCTGCTTCCCCTGACACCCCAAAACTCACCAGGACTGGGCACATCCCAGCACGGGGGAAGAGCTGCAGAGCCCCCAAACTGGTACCAGCCCCCCTCACAGTGTGCTGGGACCTTCAGGATGTGTCTTACCCTGGGACCTTCAAAATGTGCATTATATTGGGATTTTTAGGATGTTCATTATTTTCATACCTTTAGGATGTGCATTATATTGGGGTCCTTTAGGGTGTTCATTTTTGTACCTTTAGGGTGTGCATCACATTGGGACTTTTAGGATGTGCATTATATTGGGATTTTTAGAATGTGTCTTACCCTGGTACCTTTAGGATGCGCATTATGTTGGGACCTTTAGGGTGTGCATTTTTGTACCTTTAGGATGTGCATTATATTGGGGCCTTTAGGATGTGCATTATTTTCATACCTTTAGGATGTGCATTACATTGGGATTTTTAGGATGTTCATTATTTTCATACCTTTAGGGTGTGCATCATATTGGGACCTTTAAGGTGTGCATTTTTGTACCTTTAGGATGTGCATTATATTGGGATTTTTAGGATGTCCATTATTTTCATACCTTTAGGGTGTGCATTTTTGTACCTTTAGGATGTGGATCATATTGGGGCCTTTGGGATGTTCATTATTTTCTTACCTTTAGGATGTGTGTGACACTGGCACCTGGAGAGCATCCCCACAAAGGGCTCATTTAGTGTCCAAAGAGTCAGAAATTTGTCCTTTTTTTTTTTAGGATTTTGCGCTCTGGCTGCCCCTGGTTCGGTGTTGCAGTGACCCTTTGCCTCTGAGGTTTTTATAAGGGGTTGTGCTCACTTTTTCAGGATTCATTCCCACTCCTGCAGCCAGGGCTCCTTGCTATGAGGACAGGTGACACAGGGGCTCTGCTGGAACCTTCCAAACTTCACTCCTGCTCCAGCTGCTGATGAAATGCTTCTTTTTTAAATTTTTTTGGCTCAGTGAAAGGGTGAGGAGAAACTCTTCCCGACCAGCAGCTTGGCAAAGGCTGCCCCAGCAGGAGTGTGGTCAAGGCCTGGTGGAGAATTTGGAGCTCCGTATCCAGAGGTAGAGGATCCTTCCAGGTGAAGAAGGGAACAAAGGAGCAAGGTCTTGTTTGTTTCCCCTGCCAGGAAAACACGGGAGGTCAGCAGCCTGTACCCAACCCTGGGCTGAGCTTTGTGAGTGGGGTTGGAGCTGCTGCCTGGGCAACCACGGCGGGCAGGGGAGATGGAAAATCCTCCCCGAGCCCTGAGCACAAAGCCCAGACCCCAAACCTGCCTGGCAGGAGGGCAGAGGGGAGAAAGGAGCAGGAATTGCTTCCACGGCCATGCTGGTGTGTGGGGATTTGCTGACTTTTCCCACGGAACCCATCCTGGGCCAGGCAGCCTTTGGAATGACGGAGCTGGGAAGGGCAAGATCGGCCCCAACACTCCTCTCCTCTCCTCTCCTCTCCTCTCCTCTCCTCTCCTCTCCTCTCCTCTCCTCTCCTCTCCTCTCCTCTCCTCTCCTCTCCTCTCCTCTCCTCTCCTCTCCTCTCCTCTCCTCTCCTCTCCTCTCCTCTCCTCTCCTCTCCTCTCCTCTCCTCTCCTCTCCTCTCCTCTCCTCTCCTCTCCTCTCCTCTCCTCTCCTCTCCTCTCCTCTCCTCTCCTCTCCTCTCCTCTCCTCTCCTCTCCTCTCCTCTCCTCTCCTTCCTCTCCTCTCCTCTCCTCTCCTCTCCTCTCCTCTCCTTCCCTTCTCCCTTCTCCCTTCTCCCTTCTCCCTTCTCCCTTCTCCCTTCTCCTTTCCTTTCCCTTCTCCCTTCTCCCTTCTCCCTTCCCACACAACTTTAATACAGAATAAATTTTAGCGCTCCAGATTGACGGGAAGGATTGCTGTTTATAAATCACCCTTAATAACCAACGCTGTCCATGAGAGCGGCCCACACTCCTGACTTTTGTACAGCTTGGGCTGTGCAGAAAAAGCTCCAAAACAACAACAGCTCTGACCTTTTTCCCCCATAAATGTCCCAACAGAACTGACCCAACAGAGATGTCCCAACAGAAATGTCCCAACACGAGCTCGCTCTCGGGCTGTGGGGTTTGTGACCCTCCTGCTGTGCAGAAAGGCTTCTCAAACTGATTTTTGGAGTGCTCTAGAGCAGATTTTCAGCCGCCCTTCAGACACCCCTGTCCCTCCCAGCCCAGCAGGGTGAGGGTGTCCTGGTCATCCCAAATCCTTTGGGATGCAGCTCCCGGGGTCACAGTGTGGGATGGGATGGGAACAACTCAGGACGCTCCCATTTCAAGGAAGACTCTGAGTTGTTCTGTTCCCCCCTCACCAACTCCTCCTTGGATTTTGGCAGGGAGGAAAGAAAAAAACTAGGTTTGGATGAAATGCTGGGAGCTGAGATGGGATTGTTTGAAAGCTTAAGAGTGCCATCGTGTGGATCTGGGATTGGTGTTCCCGCTCCGTGCAGCGAGGCTGCAGCTCTGAACCCTCCTCTTTCCCCCAAAAAACACAATTATTTTAATTCCCTAATAAATCTGTTGTTCGGGGTCCCACTGTCTCACCCACTCTGCATTTGTAACTCCTCACCCTTTTTTCTTTTTGTTAATCATATTTTTATTTTATCATCGTTATTTTTTATTATCATTGCACTTCATTACTGGTTTAACCTTTTCCCTTTTTTTGTTTGTAGAACACACTTTGTCCTGGCACAAATCACATGAAACTAAATAAACCATGGGACAGGAAAGCAAGAAGAAAATAAATGTCTTCATTCTGAAGCCATTTCCTTTGTGCTTTTGGACTCTGGGGCTCTTTACATTTCAGAGTTTCATGTTTTACTGGCTATTAATCGCCAGATTTAAAAATAAAAAGATAAACTGCTCTTTCTGCCTGTGGTTTAAGAACACACAAAATATTATATTTTTTGTATTACAAATCTGTAGGGATTTAAATTCCATACATCTCTCAGTTGAAACAAAAAAAAAAAGAAATAACCAAGATTTCCCAAAGTGAGTTACATTTTCACAAAAAAAACACAGGTAAGGAATTCTTATATTCAGATTTGAATGGCAAGCAAAGACATTTTCCTTTGCACGAATGCAATGGATGTTAATTAATAAAATAGTGTTAATAATGGATTTAAGTGCATGGGACTGATCCTGCTCTAAACTTGATGGCCTCATTTCCTCCCACTGCAGCAGCCTGGGCTAAAATCTCTTTTGGTCAGAAAGTTTTCAACCCAGGTTATTGAAGTCAGGAATGACTCCCACTACCTTGACCAAGGTGGTTTGAGCCCCCCAAAAACATTTTCCCTCTAAATATCCATTTTTTAACAATTCAGCCCCAAATCTGACCTTGACGCTGTTATTTGCTGAAAATCAGCCTTTGAATCCCAAGGATTTGCTCCTTTTTTAAAAAAACCTTTGCATTCAAACACCAGGGGATTGTCAAAACACCCAAAGCCACACTCAGAAAAAAAAAAAAAAAAAAAGCAGATTTTTACCCAAAATGTTGGTGGGGTTTCATGTTCCAGGTGTGAAACAGCAGCTCCAAGGCTCCAACACCGGGGCAGGTGAGGCTTGTGTGGATCTGGGGGTTAAAAACAGAAAGTGAGAATATCAGGGCAGAAAACTGCATCTAAATTGCTTTAAATCCACAGAAGCCGCAGTCTTTTGGGACGTATTTTTACTTTACATATTTGTTAATGCAAAACGTCCTCATCACCAAACACGCTTAATATTCAAGGGGAAACTGATTCTGGTTTTGCCTCCTCACTCTTCCCAAACCAAAAAATAAAGTTGTTTTTGCATCACCCAGTTTCCCTCCTCCCTCCATCCTTCAACGTTCCAGCTGAGAAAGTAAAATCACAAACAACTCCGGTAATTTTGGGGAATTTTTCTTTTGTTAAAAAAAAGGTGCCAGAAAATTCCTGCTTTTCTCCCCAGATCTCATCGTGGTTCTGGGAGAAAATACAAAGCTTTTAAGGCAGGGCACATTTATTTCCAGTGTTAAATCTCAGCCCCTGAAAGTGGCTCTTATAAACTTCATTTTAAAAGCAGGCTAGAGGCGGGCTCTGGCAGCCCTGTGGTTGAATAATTCATATTATTTGCCATCATTTAGGGAAGCTGCCGAATGCCAGGGAATAAATATTTGGAAAAGTAGGGAAATCTGTCCTTCAACAACAGGGGGAGGGAGAGGTGCCAGCGGCAGGGAGCAGCATCTCTGTGTCAAACCTGCATCTTCTGCTAGGGGGGTTTGAAGGACCAGTTTAAAAAACCATTTAGAAGGAGAAATTTAAAATATCAGTTTAACTCACCCACCCAGCTCTGCCAAATAAAACCCAGTAGCAAATCCTCTCTGGACAATTCCAAATAAGTCAGGTCTGAATCAAGCAAAAAAGCCCAAATGAGGGAAAATCCTTCCCCAGAAAAAGTCTAAAATGTGCCCCCACCAGCAAAGCTTTCCCATGCAAACATTTGGGGTTGGAACAAGCTGGCAGGGGGCTTAAAGGACCAATTTAAGGGAACACTTTAAGGGAACACTTTAAAGGACCAATTTAAAAATCCAGTTTAAAGGACAAGTTTAAGGGACCAGTTTGAAGGACCAATTTTAAGGAAATGTTTAAAACTCATCCACCAGCTCTGCCAAATAAAACCAACAAGCAAATCCACTCTGGACAATCCCAAATGAGCCTGAATCAAACAAAAAAAGCCCAAGTGAGGGAAAATCCTTCCCCAGGAGAAGCAACCTGCCTAAAACATCCTCCCACCTGTAAAGATTTCCCATCCAAAGCATTTGGGATTGGAACAAGCTGGGTGGGAGCTTAAATGACCAGCTTGAAGGAGAAATTTCAAATACCAGTTTAAAGGACCAGTTTAAAATAAATTTCAAATACCAGTTTAAGGGACCTGTTTAAAATTCACCCACCCAGCTCTACCAAATAAAACCCAGTAGCAAATCCTCTCTGGACAATCCTAAATAAGCCAGGCCTGAACCAAGCAAAAAAACCCTAAATGAGGGAAAATCCTTCCCCAGAAAAAGCCTAAAATGCGCCCCCACCAGCAAAGCTTTCCCATGCAAACATTTGGGGTCTGGAACAAGCTGGGTGTGGGGTTTAGAGGACCAGTTTAAAAACCCAGTTTAAAGGACAAGTTTAAGGTACCACTTTAAGGGACCTGTTTGAAACTCATCCCCAGCTCTGCCAAATAAAACCAATGAGTAAATCCTCTCTGGACAACTCCAAATGAGCCCAAATCAAGCAAAAAAAAGCCCAACTGAGAGAAAATCCTTCCCTAGGAAGGATTGCTTCAGGACAAGCAACCTGCCTAAAATGTGTCCCCACCAGTAAAACTTTTCCATCCAAACATTTTGGGTTGGAACAAGCTGGGAGGGGGCTTAAAAGACCAGTTTAAGGGACAAGCTTGAAGGAGAAATTTCAAATACCAGTTTAAAGGACCAGTTTAAAATAAATTTCAAATACCAGTTTAAAGGACCTGTTTAAAACTCACCCACCCAGCTCTACCAAATAAAACCCAGTAGCAAATCCTCTCTGGACAATCCTAAATAAGCCAGGCCTGAACCAAGCAAAAAAACCCTAAATGAGGGAAAATCCTTCCCCAGAAAAACCCTAAAATGCGCCCCCACCAGCAAAGCTTTCCCATGCAAACATTTGGGGTCTGGAACAAGCTGGGTGTGCAGTTTAAAGACCAGTTTAAGGGACCAGTTTGAAGGAGAAATTTCAAATACCAGTTTAAAGGACCTGTTTAAAACTCACCCACCCAGCTCTACCAAATAAAACCCAGTAGCAAATCCTCTCTGGACAATCCCAAATGAGCCAGGCCTGAACAAGCAAAAAAACCCAAATGAGGGAAAATCCTTCCCCAGAAAAAATCCCAAATGTGCCCCCACCAGCAAAGCTTTCCCATCCAAATCATTTGGGGTGTGGAGCAAGCCCTCTCTAAAGGAATTACTTCCCCTGCTGCCTTTGCCATCAGTCACAGGATGGTAATAAAATCTGGAGCTGTTTCCTTACACCAGCACTGCGATTTACCTACTCTAATAGACAATGCAAATGCTAAAAGGCACATATACATCTTCATTATATAAGCTGGTGCCTGAGTCATTTTCCTCCAGAGACAGTTTTATTCATTTTTATACAATTTGCCTACTGTACAGTGCAGATGGTTTCTATTAAGTAAAATATCTGTTTGCTTCCAAATTTTTAGTTTTCGTGATTAAATTACTTGAAAATGATGGTACATTGTATTACCCTCCTTCATGGCTTAATGCAGTTGCAGTGGCACGGGGCTGAACTGGAAAGGCCAGTTTCATTTCCTCAGAAAATGGGGATTCTGGCCACACGCTGGGAATTTCTGAGCTCTGTTTTATATGGGCTGCAGCGGTTTTTTTCCAAAAGTCAGAACCACGGGAATTATTTACTAAATGTAGAGATCTCAACACGGAGTTTAAACAAAAAATGTTGGACAACGTGATGAGAGGTAAAAGGTTATTCAAAGCTGATTTTTAAAAAATTTTCTTTGGGTTTTTTGGTTAGGATTGGGGTTTTTTGGTTTTGTTTTGGTTTTGGTTTTTTTTTTTTTGATTGTGGAAAAACTGCTGCTTTTGTGGGAGTGAGGGTTGGGAGGCGAGGCTGGGAGTGTGACATCCATCGCTGTGCTGCCATCGGGTGGATGGCTGGGAAAGCTGCACATTCCCTGAGAGCTGCAGGAGCAGGGAGGGAGGAAATTCCAAAAAATTCCCCTCCAAACCCCTCACGCCCCCGGGAACAGGGACATTTCCTGCAGCAAGGACGGGGCTGTGCTCAGCTGAGCTTTTTGCCCACCTGGGCAAAATCGTGGCCTGGGGTTGCAGCAAGGCAAAGAATCCTAAAATAAAAATTTAGGATTGGAATTTGGGTGGGAAGGGAACTTTAAAGGATGTCTAGACCACCCCTGCCATGGCAGGGACACCTCCCACTGTCCCAGGCTGCTCCAGCCCCGATGTCCAACCTGGCCTGGGCACTGCCAGGGATCCAGGGGCAGCCACAGCTGCTCTGGGAATTCTATCCTCATCCTGCCAGGGAACAATTCCTGCCCAAATCCCATCTAAATTTACCCTCTTCCAACTAAAGCCATTCCCTGTGTCCTGTCCCTCCATCCTTGTCCCCAGTCCCTCTCCACATTTCTTGGTGGCTCCCTCAGGTGCTGAAAGGCCACAATGAGCCCGGAGCTTCTCCTCTGCAGCTGAACCATCCCAATTCTCCCACCTTTTCCCCACAGGAGAGGGGCTCCAGCCCTTGGATCAACTTGTCACCTTGGAGGCAATACTTTTACTAAAAAGCCTTAATGAGGAAATGAGAGGATTTGCAGGAATTGGGCCCTGCCAGGGATCCAGGGGCAGCCACAGCTGCTCTGGGCACCCTGTACCACCCTGCCACCCTGACAGGGAACAATTCCTGCCCAAAATCCCATCTAAATTTACCCTCTTCCAACTAAAGCCATTCCCTGTGTCCTGTCCCCCATCCCTTGTCCCCAGTCCCTCTCCAGCTCTCCTGGAGCCTTTAGGCCCTGTCAGGGGCTCTGAGCTCTCCCTGGAGCTTCTCCTCTCCCTTTCCTCACAGGGAGGAGCTCCAGCCCTCAGGATCCCCAAGTTCTGCTGAACCTTCACCAAAAAGGAGCCAATCCCTCACCCCGGCACTGCCACACCTGGGCTGACCCCAAAGCCAATCCCTGGGGTTCCCCCAGGTGTCCCAAGCCCCCTCTGCTCCCCCACAAACACCAAATGAGGCCCAGGTGTCCACAGGTGTCCCAGGACCACCCCACACCTGGGGGTTTACCCTGACCCTGAATGGACAAATCCCGGAGTGTACAGGAAGTGAAGTACCAGCATCCCATAATAAGCAGCTCTGGGACATAAATCCACCATGTTTCACTGCTTTTGAAATTCCCAGAAGTGGGAAGAGGTGCAGGAGTGCAATGGGGATAGGGAGAGCTGTCCCCTGGCAGGGGTCACTCCCTGAACAGGAATGAACCTGTTTGGGTTTGTTTCCAAATTTGGGAACAGCCCAAAACCCCCTGGAATGAAAGGCTGGAGTAAAGAAATAAATTAAGATAAACTAAAGGGAGTCTCCCAGCCAGTGTTTGGTGCCAAACACCTAAAAACGAGGTGACAAAACATTCAGAGCTCTATTAAACATCATCAATGCAAACTGGAAAGGAATAAAATTTCCACCTGAGGGACTGGAGAAGAGAAGCAAATCCTGAGGAAGTGGCAAGCCCAAGGAAAGCTGCTCCAGCTCTGGTGGCTCGTGCAGACAGCAGCATAAACCCTTTCTGTGCTCTTCCCAACCCAAAACAAAATCTCGTGATGTCTGCCAGGACATACAAATCTTCTGGAGGAACAGAGGAGAAAAGAAATAAACGTACATCTGTAACGAGTCCCACGATCTCAAAATCCATTTAATCTGCTGGCATTGGCATTGTGCACCCATAAATCAGAGAAAGCAAAATATTGCCCTCATATCCATCGAGATGTTCAGGGAAATAAGGATCTCATCTCCTGGGCTGCCACGAAAATTATCTGTTCCGTCAGAAAAGGAGAGTTTTGGATGTCAGCAAAAGCAACAGGAGCAGCTGTGCTGTTCAGCTTCTCCTCTGCCTTTGGCCTGGAGAGCAACCAGGGGCCAGAACCCTCCTGCAGCAGCCTCTGCTGGGGCACAGGGTGGACAGCAGCCCCCAAACCCACCCTAGGGACACCTGACAGCACCAGCAGAGACCCCAAAGTGCCACAAAAGAGCAAAACTTGGAGTCCAACTTTGCCACAAAAGAGCAAAACTGGGAGTCAAACCTTCCCTGTGTCCCAAACTGGGAGGGAAAAGGAGCAGCGGATGAGTCAGGGAGTTGGAGTCACTCACAAAAAGAGCAGCAAGCAGCCCCAAACACCCATCAGGAATCAGGTTCTGATCTTTCCACCGCCTCATCCCCAAATTTAGGGATTTGTTGAAGATGGGAAGCAGGACATTAACATGTACAACATGCCAGCTATCACTGCAACATAAAATTCCCGGTTTTCCATCTGCCATCTCTCAACAGGGTAAAGGAATTCCTCCTGCAACATATGAGCAGTCGTCTCTTTTATGGCTTTTTAATGGAAAGCAAATAAAAACTCTCCAACTTCGAATTTATCAAAACCATCTTGAAGAGTCTTTCAGAGGAGTTTTTCAGCCTTTCTGAGCTGCACCAGCTGCATCCAATCATGGCCAATAATTCCTTCCCAGTGAGCCTGGGAAGGAACCAGAGCCTGCAGCTCCAATCCATGGGATGGGTGATAACGCAGGGAAATGCGATTTCCAACTGGAATAATGCTGCAAACAAATTGCAGGTGGCCGACAGAAATAAGGACAAGATTTTTAAAGAATTAAGTTCCATCAGATAATAACAACAGAATAAAATAATTTCCAGGCTCTGGCACAGACCTCATTCTCTGCTACACTTTTCTTTTTTTTTTTTTTCTTTTTTTTTTTCTTTTTTTTTTTTTTTTTTTTTTTTTTTTTTTTTTTTGCAGGTGCAGAATCCAAAATTTGAGTTGGAAAATTCCTCAGAAGGGAATTCCTCACTGCTTCGGCCAAAGCTCAGTGTGAGCCTAGGAAGGAACCAGAGCCTGCAGCTCCAATCCATGGGATGGGTGATAATGCAGGGAAATGCGATTTCCAACTGGAATAACGCTGCAAACAAATTGCAGGTGGCCAATAGAAATAAGGCTTTGAAAGAATTAAATTCCATCAGATAATAACAACAAAATAAAATAATTTCCAGGCTCTGGCACAGACCTTGTTCTCTGGTACACTTTTTTTTTTTTTTTTTTTTTTGCAGGTACAGAATCCAAAATTTGAGTTGGAAAATTCCTCAGAAGGGAATTCCTCACTGCTTCGGCCAAAGATCAGTGTGAGCCTCATCACTGAGGAAGAAAGTGCTGAGTTTATGTAAAATCAGCACCAAAAAAAGTGTTGGCCTCAAGCTCTGAAGACACCACTCCAAAATTTTCATTTCTGAGCCTCTGTGCTCTTAACACACAACTCTGAGCAATTTAAGGCACTCCCAGACCTCCTCCAACAATTTTGGAGATCTCTGCTCCCTGGAGTTTGCAGAAATTTGGGATTTAAATTCCCCGGGAAGTTCTGAATGTTCTAAAGAAATGGATCCTGCAGAATAAATGGAAAATACTGAGGTGTCACCACAAAAACTCTAAAATAAATTAAGTGTTGAGACAGCAACAGAAAGCACAAATAAAGTCTTAATGTACGGAGCTCTCAGAGAAATATCCAATAATTCCTTGGGGCAAGTGAAAGAAACAACAGAGAAGTTTTACACTGATTTTCAGATAATAATGAAAATTATGATGAAGGAAGGAATCAGGATTATAAAGAGATGTGGAGGGTGGAAGGTGATCATCCAAAGGGTCTCAGCTCCTCCACTGGATCCCTGGACAAGGAAAATCACAGAAATGAGGCCCAGGGGTAAAAGCATTGACGGGTTTTCTGGAAAAGAAATGTCATGTCTGTCCTGGAATTAATTTACCTATTGAATCAAAGAGATATATAAATATATAGAATAAAATATAAGGATATGTAGAGAATAAAAGCTGATGGCAAAGGGAACAATGCCATCAAAGCATCCAAAGGGAAAGGAACTCTTGTTCTCCTTCCTTAAAATCATGAAAGAATCAGAGAATGGATTGGATTGGATTGGATTGGATTGGATTGGATTGGATTGGATTGGATTGGATTGGATTGGATTGGATTGGATTGGATTGGAAGGGACCTTCAAGGTTGTGTTGTCCCAATCCCCACGAGGACACAAAGCCAACACTGGCATGGAACAAATCCTTACCCTGACAATGTGGGGACTTCTGAGCACCTCTGAGCCCAGGAAGAGCCGAACAGAATCCAAGGGAGCTTTAAATAATCCAAAGCAGCAAAGTTCTCCCCAGCTCAGTTCAAAGGGCAGAGAACAGTAATTGGTGAAGTGTTGGTGATAGAAACCACAGCCACACCGATAAAATCCTTCCCCAACAGAAACACGGTGTGAGAATTTGCCTTGTGGCTGCTGTCACCCCATTCCGAGTGGGTTTAAGGCACAATTGTTTGCACTGGGGTGGGACAGGAAAGGGAAGGGGTGTTGGGGACTTGGTGCTGCTCATTTTCAGTCCTGTCTGCATAAAAGTCCATCTGCCAGTGAAGAATGGACACTGGCTGGAAAAAAAACCCCAATATTTCACTGCACAGGTTTCCTGTGGTGCTCCATCATGGTCAGGATTTGGGGTAATAATGCACAAGTTGGAATGTAAATGTGATATTTCAGAGGTGGAGGAGAAAAATCGAAGAACAGAGGGAAAAGGGGAAAAGTTTAAAATAATTTTAGTGGCGCACACCTTACCACAGCAATGTCCAACAACAAATTCCCAATTCCCAATTCAGAAAACCACTGCCAATTCCCAATTCAGACAAATCCCTAAACTGGGATCTCAGCAGGACCATCCCTGTGCCTTTGGGATCAGGATCCTCAAGGGAAATTAAGTCATGATCTTTAATGATCTTCAAGTATTGGAGTTTGAGACAAGAAACCTTTTCAGGCTCTGCTCCAACACAAGCAGGTCCCACGGTCTGTAAATCAATGAAAACCTTATCAAACCTTATCAACCTTATCAAACCTTATCACTGCCATGTTTGAGGACAGAACCTTGAACACTGGGGTGGTCAGGAGGATTTAAGGTACCTCAGATATGGAGATCCAGTTTGGGTTGGAACTAAAATACAAAGTGCTGCCCAAAAATATTCCCAGACCAGATTAGAGGAGTTCTGCTGTCCCATCACAAAATACACACCTTTGTTCACTGAATTAATCCAGATTGGGAAATAATTTTATAATTATCCAGATTTTATCCTATAATCAAACCCAAGATTTTTAGCTTCAGGCCGTCCTGTCTTCTGCATCTTGGACTGACAATTCCAACAGTTGGGAGCGTCCCCATCTGCTGAATATCCCAGGTTCCAGCAGAACAAGTGGATCCACGCTGGCTGCAGGCCAGCTGAGAAGGAGGAAGATTTATGCAAACTCTCAGGAAAACATTTCCAACAGCTGGAACAGAAAGGAAATCCAGACAGCATCTGAATCACAGAGTTATTACTCTGCCACTCCACGCAGAATCACCAGGGTCCCTCCAGCAACCACATTATTTAATAGAGCATTTAATAGACTATCAAAAATCCAGTTGTCTTCATTACAGCAAACAGGAAGCTGTGGGAAAACTGAGGGATTTTGTGAGCAGAACAACTGCTGAGAACCAAAGGTGAAGCAACACAGAGAAGTTTTGGAAGTGGGGATGCTCCACACAGGCTGAAAATTGGGAAATTTCAGGTCCTGGCCGGCTTTATCCTTCCTCTGGGTTAGCAAGAATAAATAAATGGATAAATATAAATGGGAGGGGGGAGATGTGCTGCCATAGGTTGCATTTTAAAGGTTTTAAAATGCACTTGCACAGATGTTGAACATTTTTTAGGAATTTTTAGGATGAGTGGAGGCTCTGCTCCTTCAGGACAGGCCCGACATCTGCAAGCAATGAAGGTTCCAAGTTCCTGCAGAACCCGGTGATTTCAGGTTTGTGGGGTCACGAGTCAATCCCAAACTGAGCCACGAAGTGTCTGACCCCAGGAGATTCCAGGCATGGACAGGGAGCAGGGGAAAAGCAGGGGGGGAAGCAGAGGAAAAGCAGGGGAAAAGCAGGGGAAAGAAGTGGAAAAAACGAAGGGAAAAGAAGAAGGGGAAAAGAAGGGGAAAAAAGAAGGGGAAAAAAGAAGGGGAAAAAAAGAAGGGAAAAAGAAGGGAAAAAGAAGGGAAAAAGAAGGGAAAAAGAAGGGAAAAAGAAGGGAAAAAGAAGGGAAAAAGAAGGGAAAAAGAAGGGAAAAAGAAGGGAAAAAGAAGGGAAAAAGAAGGGAAAAAGAAGGGAAAAGAAGGGAAAAGAAGGGAAAAAGAAGGGAAAAGAAGGGAAAAGAAGGGAAAAAGAAGGGAAAAAGAAGGGAAAAAGAAGGGAAAAAGAAGGGGAAAGAAGGGGAAAGAAGGGGAAAGAAGGGGAAAGAAGGGGAAAGAAGGGGAAAGAAGGGGAAAGAAGGGGAAAGAAGGGAAAAAGAAGGGAAAAGAAGGGAAAAAGAAGGGAAAACAAGAGTGGAAAAAGAAGGGAAAAGAAGGGAAAAAGCATCTCTGGGGCCGTGCAGGAGTGCTCAGCTCAGCTCCTAAATCCCCCTGCCCCGACCCTGCTGAGGAATCCCCGGGTTCAGGTGTGGCAGTGCATTTCCACTCCCAAACAAAAGAAGGAAAAGGGGGTTCAGTTTTACCCCTGACTTTCATGGAGAAGCACCAGAACTTTCTGTCCTTCCTGCACCATGGATGGCCCAGTGCCAGCACAGGGGCACTGGTTGGGCTTTGGAAACGTTTCCCAAAACCTGTGGCTGTTTCTATTGGCAGCAAACCAAATTGTCCCTCCTTGATCGCTGTATATTTAAGAAGGAGCACAGAGGTGCTCAGAGCTTTTTGGGGTGTCTCAGCCAGGTGTCAGGTGCATCCAGTAGCTCTCACTTGTGGAATTAGGTACAAAAACAACTCCAGTTGTTCCCAGCGTGGCTTGAAACAAACAGGAATCTTCCATTATTCACATTAAATAGATTTATATAATCTGAACAGGAAATGGGAGCACTAGGAGAATGACATCCTGAGATGGAAATTTTCCCAGATCTGCCATGTGCAGGGATCAGGATGCCTGGTGCAAGGTGTGTGTGCTCCAGGGGTCCTAAACACCAACCAGAGGAGCTTTGGCAATGAGTTCTCTGCAGGCCAAAGCTGAGAGTGGGAGAAGAGCAGATTTTCATTTTCAGCAAATATCAATTCTTTTTTGTGGTAATGCCATTAAACAATCCTGTCAGGGCAGCATTTCCCTGGGAGCCTTCCAGGACCAAAGCATCTCTTCCTGTGGGATTTCTCTCCTGCCAAATGCTCAATCTTTGAGCAATGTCTCACCCATTTGAGGCCACAGCAGGAACAGGGGGATGGATTCAGCCCCGGCAGATCCCAAAGCATTTCCAAGGTGGTTGTTGTCACCTGCTGGGTCACCACATGGGGGTTTGGGGTTTTTTCTTTGTCACTGGGATTTAGAACAGGGTAGAACTGGAGAGATAACGGGATTTTTCTTTGGATTACGGAAAAATTCAGCCCCATCAACTTCCCTGGAAGGACTGGGCTTGGTGGTTGGGTCCTGCTGAGGATTAGTGGGTATGGAGAGCCACATCCACTGGAAAAATGGGGAAATGGGGCTTGGAGACCTCACCATCAAACCAGGAGGGTGCATTTGTACCTGGATGTTAAATAGGGAGGCAGAACTCTGTTCTGAATTAAACAACATCCAGGTATTACTGCACCATCCACTCAACTTTGCTATTTCCAATCTTGCAGAACATCAAACCAGACAGAAACGACCTAAATTATCAACAGAAAAGTTATCAACGACCTAAATTATCAACAGAAAAATGTAACCTGCTCTACGGCTGGTGCCAAAGCCCTATAATATCCTGGAAAAATAATGTTTCACCACAACTGACAACCCAGAAAGTGCTAAATTTGTACCAGTATTTGCACCAGCATTCCGGGTGCAGGTGATGATTTGAGGAGAAAAGGAGAAAAGATGAGAGGAGAAAATGGAAAAATTCCTTATATTGCAGCTAGGATTCAACCTTCAGTTAAAAAACTGTTTCATGATTATTCCAAGAGAAAATAATTTCAAGAGACAGGCTTGGAAAACAATTAATAAAATTAAAATGTGTCACCACCTCCCCATAAAAAGTACTCGCTTACCTTGCGGTGCCAACAAACACCAAAATTTGGGGTTTATTTGTCCCAGGTGTGATCCACGAAGTGCTGCCATGTTCCTCCAACATCTGGGATCCATCCTGTGTCTCCTAATGACTCCCTGGGGTGTAGGACAGGGGCTGAGGTGTGGATTTGTGGTGTCACACACACAGACCTATTGCAAAGGGAGCAGATAAAGGCACGTGTTAACATTTGGGGGAGTCCTGGCAGGCCGCTCCCAAAATGGATTCACCTGGATTTACCTCAGGATGTCGGATTATTCCTTTTTCTGACCCAGAGTTGGGGCAATTCAGAAGCATTTTAAAGACTTTTATTCCATTTTCAGTCTCATGTGAAGGGTGAGGCAGTACAGATGTTACAATTCACACCATCAAAATCAGAACCCAAACTATTTCCTAATTACAATCCATTTTAATTGATTCTTGGCCTATCAGCTTTTGCCACACCATGCTGTAAATGCCTTAAAGCCAATCATCTAAAGCTACCCCTCGTGGGTCCTACTACAATGCACCTTTCACAGTTCTGTTTGTCCAAAGTATCCAATCTATTTGCAAAGCCATCATTTGAAACTTGTTTTCAGTTCCATTTCTCTCTCAACAATGTCCATCCTATTCCATGCATTTCTAAGTCAGCATTTCTTATCTCAAGGTTTGCATAGAGATGCACATGAGCTTTCTGTCGGGCTTTAAAAATTCTCTACAAATCCATTTCCCACACAGGAGCGTGGGGACAGCCAGCCCAGACCACAACTAAGAGCAAACCGGCCTGGCTTTGTCCCTTAGGTGGGGCTGTTAGGCTGGGCCCTGCGGGTTCCATATGGGAGAGGAGCAGCTCAAGTTCTCCTGTCACCCGATTTTTCCAGCCTTCTGATTGTTCTCATACTGGAGTCAGAGTTCTCACTTTCTCATGCTCCTTTCACATAAACAATCCTTTGTTTTTACAACGACTGTCATTGTTTACATGTTTTGTAGCAGGAGAATTTGACGGATATTCTGTTTGACCAACGTGGTTGAGAGGTTGGGATTCCTCCCTCCAATCCACAGTCATTTTTGTAAAACTAAAAATGCTGAAGTTTCAAAACTAAACCACCTTTCTTTGGGCTTCTCCTGGTCCTTGCTGAAAAGCTCCGACCTCCGTGCGTCATTTCGTGTCCTGCTGTGACATCCTCCAACGCTGCCGGCGTCGCACGTAGGATGAGGTGGATGCTTGGAGGACATTTCTCGTTAAGGACACATCAGCCACATCCTCCTGCTGCCCAAAGAACAGGAAAGCTGCTCCTAAAGTGGTTTGCTGCCAGGGATTTGACTTTGTGGAAGACACGTGCCGTTAAACCGCGCCGCCGGAGGAAAGCTGCTTCAACAAGTATATCTTTTATAATAAATACAAGGAGATTCACAGCCAGGAAGGAAATTGTACTTAGGAATAAATTTGTGTTTGGATTTTATTACTAATTCATTACATTCTTAATCTGAAAAATCCTGAAGCAGCACAACTGCTTGAGAATTATCATTAATAATTACATTGATACCGAATTCTTTTATGCAAATAGTACAGTAGACTTAGAGATAGGACTCTTTGTAAACCTCCTGAGTGTTTGCAGGAAGTTTAATTCATTCCCTATCTCCTTTAGTTTGCAAATGAGGTGTGAAAGCATTGTCTGCTCCTGGAAGGTGGCAGCATTCAAGTGCCACACGAAGGATGTTGATGGGTGGGGCTGTCCCCAATGTCAGCGACTGAGGTCACCCAGATATCATTAATTATTACAATTTATTGAGTGCTGGCAGTGCAGGGATGGTCTGGGTGGCTTTGGAGCATGCCCAGGTCTGTAACTCACCTTTGGATGCACAGAAGGCAACATCCAGGATTGCTCTGGGAGCGGGGATGGGCTGTGGCTGAGCAGGACCCTCCTGGAAAAACAGGGAAAAATTTTGGCCCATCATTAGGTCTTTTCCTTCCCCAAGGAGGGAACAGCTCCCAAGCAGGCAAAAACATGATTACAAGATGCCATAACCTCCCAGACACCTCTCCTTTAAAAAAAAAAAAAATACATGCTGCTGCTAAATATTTCGGGGAAAGAAACAAAACTATTCTGCAAACGAGATTTCATTTGAATATGTTGTGCCTGAGCCTCATCCTGGAGTTTCTCAGGTTTCCTATCAGTTTCTGCTAATGAGTTTAGCTCCCTGGGTAGAATGTGTCTGGTAAATTTTTCAAGAACTGATCATTAGCAATGTTTTGTATATTTTATTTTCTTGTTTTCACCGTATATAGAGTTGTCATTTTTAATTCATTGCCCACTGGAATTTTACGAAGGAAAACTCGCGTTCGCTTAAAAATGAGATGAGGAGGCTGGCACGGATTTTAATAGATGCATGTTGTGCTGCAGGTGAAATTTTCCAATTCTAATACAAGTGGGTGAGAAACAAGGAGACGTGGCCCACACTGAGAAGCAAAGTGTTCTAGAGACAAGAAACTCACTCTTCCCGTGGCAGGGGGAATGGAGCAGTGATAGTTTAAGGAAAAATTCCAATCTTCCACATACACAACGTGGTCATTGCACTTTCCAAAGTGCATCCCCTCATCTGGCCTCTGGCTTCAGATTAGAGAATTTGAGCTCAGCAAATTGGGGATTTTGTTGGCACAAAACCCTGAAAACTCCAGTTTAATCCTGATTTATGGGGAAGGGGGTAACATAATCTTCTTACTTAACAGCATTTAAAAGGGCAGAGGAGAATCAAGTGGTTTAGCCTAATTTAGCTGGGTTGTTTTTTTTTTTTTCTATCAGATTTGTAAAACAAGATGAAATAAAATGAGCGTGTCCACAGACAGAGCTTCTTATGATGAGTTGAGAAACTCTACTGGCAGATAATTCTAATTATAAAACAGGGTTACAATGCAATAAAATGCTGTTTTGGCTCATTTTATTTTGGGGTATTCCATGACATCACAACCAGGACATTTTTCTGTGTTACATCATAGAGATGCATCTCTGAAATGTGAATCTCACCTGTGGGGCTAAAGGTGCTCCCCCCTCCAGCTCAATCTTTTAGAAAATTAACCCCATTTAACCCTAAAATCAACCCCATTTAACCCTAAAATCAACCCCATTTAACCCTAAAATTAACCCCTTTCCAACAATTTTTTCCATGATCAAGGAGGAGGAACTCCTCCTCCTGCAGATCCGACCCATCAAGGCAGGGTTAAAACCAGACCCAGTTCTCCAAAGCCTCTTGTTGTCTATAGCAGGAAACTTTCCCCTCTCCTCCACTTTCTCCACTCATTTTACCTTCAAAGGAAATGTTGAGCCTCAGGGAATTGTGAAGGATCCCAATCCCTCTCCTTTCCATGCTGTGGAAGACCAAGGAGGATCTTGATGCATCCCATGCCTGGAAAACAGAACCTGGAGGGACTTGGTCATTTCTTGCTCCTCCTGACCTAAACCATAACCACAAAACATGGGGCTTCTCCCAGTGCAAACAGCTCCGTCCATGGAGAGGGAAAATTCACACTCATGGAATTATGGAAAGGTTTGGGCTGGAAGGGACCTCAAAGATAATCCCATCCCACCCCTGCCATGGCAGGGACACCTCCCACTGTCCCAGGCTGCTCCAGCCCCAATGTCCAACCTGGCCTTGGACACTGCCAGGGATCCAGGGGCAGCCACAGCTGCTCTGGGAATTCCAGCCCAGCTCCTCCCCACCTTCCCAGGGAACAATTCCTGCCCAATATCCAATCCAAATCTACCTTCTTCCAGCTTAAAGCCATTCCCTGTGTCCTGTCCCTCCATCCTTTCCCAGTCCCTCTCCAGCTCTCCTGGAGTCCCTTCAGGCCCTGCCAGGGGCTCTGAGCTGTCCTGGAGCTTCTCCTCTCCAGGTGAGCACCCCCAGCCTGTTAAATTCCTACCAGACCTCAGAAACTCTGACAGGATTTAGTCACTGTGCCCACCACTGAATTAGAAATTTAATTTAAACCCCATTTTTCTCTCTCCTCACAGCCAAGGAGAGCCCAGCCTGGCCTGGGATATTGGTACAAACTATTCCCATTATTCAGTGAAAATCTGCTCTTGTCCCATCCATCCAACATCTTCTCATGAAAGGATCCAGATTTCACATCTCTCAGTGTGTCACAAATGAAAGGAGAAGCATTCAGGACCTCATGCAGAGCATTTCCTGACGTCCCACTTGGAATCAGGAACTCATGTGATAAGATGCATTTAAAATATTGCAGCACAACATCCTGGCAACTCCAGCATCTCTCAAGGAACATCCAGAGCAGAACCATGTGGACATTTTGCAGGAAATTGTGCATTTCAAATGACAACCTATTTATCTGCTTTTGTTCCCCCTTTACTCGTGCCTACTGAAGATGGATATGTAGGAAAGTTCTGGGGTAACTAAACCCAGATATCAGGAGGACAAGGAAATATTTGACATCCCCATGGTAATTTTTAATCAGAGAACGTGCACCAAAAAGAAAGGAATATATAAAAATGTGATTCCACAGGAGAAAAATGTCTGACTTCAGCCTTACCCACAGCACTACAAATGGGTTTTGTCAGCCCGCAGCCTTACAAGGCTCGTTGATAGTAAATTAAATTTGGTCAGTTTATAAAGGTATTGCTTTCATGCTTCTCTCCCAAGATCTTCCATCCCTCGGAGGTTTGGAATCACCTTGCTTCTCCTCGCTTGTCTTCTATTCTTCATTACACAACAGATGACCTATCAGATATTCTTCTTCTACTCCAGCAGCTTTCCCGTTGCCAACCTTCAATGAGAATAAAGCCTGCCACCCTTTTTATCTTCATTCCACTGCTGCTTCCGTCGGGGTTTTTGTATTTTTTTTTTTTCCCTTCTCCTAAAGATCGTTCGCCGACGTTGCTTCCTCGGCTTTTACCCAGTGGAACAAGCAGTGTCTTCTGAACTGACAATTCTGACTTTTTGCTGCTTGTGATTTTTCTAAAGCATGACAAGTGCTGGCGTGAAGACATGGCAAACCTTTTCAGATAAGGAGCTCAGAGAAAAAAAAAGTGCAGCTTTTCAAAGAACAGTGGTAGTTACTGCACAAGGAAACAAGTCTCCCATGGATTAATTTAATTCAGCTGCACCTTTTCCTTTTTTTGCATTGTGGCAGCAACAATTAGAACCTGCACTTTTTAATACGTTACATTAATTTTTTTAAGTGTATTCTAGCACAAAACAAAACTTTTTTTTCTTTTTCCTGTGACAACATAGTTAATATTTGATATCATTTAGCCTGGATGAGAAATAGAAAGAGAAATAGATGGGAAATGGATCCCTGCAACTTTGTTAGAGGGAAAGGCAGGTCTGGGGTGAGATTTTTTTAAAAAAAATCCACTCTGTGTATCTCATTTTCTACTTTGCACATTCTTCAGAAGATCATCCCAAACTGAGAATTAATAGAATATTGCTGATTTGGGAATGAGAGTAAAGGGTTCTGGAGTATCTGCCCGGGATTTAAATTCTCCAGAGAGGTTGAGGCTTCCCTTGGATCCTGGAAGTCCCAGGCCAGGCTGGGACACTTCTCACTTCCTGGGACAGTGGGAGGTGTCCCTGCCCATGGAACTGGATGGGATTTAAGTTCCCTTCCATCCCAAACCATCTGTGATTCCAGGACTTTGGGAGCTTGTACAATCCTAAGGCAGCAGCTGTGTGTGGGTGAGACATGGCAGGCTGACACTGACAAACAAAATAAATATAAAAATAGAAATATATATATGTATATAATAAAATAAAAATATTTAAAAGGAAAATGAAATAAATGAGCAGTTCTCAGTCCTCAGATCCGTGGGGCTGGTCTGTGCACACAGTGAGCTGGGCTGGAGCTTGGCTGTGGCTGAAGGATCCTGCAGGATCCCTGGTGGATGCTGATGGAGGGAGGGACCCAGCCAGCCCAAACCTCACTGGGGTTTGCAGCCTGAGAAAGGAAAAGGATGATGGGAGGTGATGGCAGAGATGGAGTTTGTTTCCCTCAAGCCTTGAAACACTCAATGGAAGTCCCAGGCAAAGGGTGGGTCTCTTTCCAGGGCAAAAGCATTGCCCAAGCTTTCTGTCTGCTCTTCAGAGCAGCTTCCACCCCTGCCCCAGCCGGTGAAAAGCCATTGAAACATCCAGGGGTGAGGAGAGCGAGTGCTGTAAATGCAGCAGAGTCAGTCAATAGCTCCTCACACACAGAAACAAAACCATTCTGTCCCCGCTCCATAATGGATCAGGAGAGCAGCTATCAGGATATATTATCTTAGTGCAATGTGAATGGAGGCTAATAGCCTGCTCCAGTGCTGAATTAAAAGGATTGAATCAATAGATGGGAGAAGATGAATCAAGTGTCCATTTCCTTCAGCTGATAGCAAGAATAATGTGATAATGCATGAGGAGCTCTCCTCCAACGTTCCTGGGGTGTAACCACAGAGTTCTCGCTCAGTGCCAGCCAGAGGTGAGGCTCTTCTGACTCAGGAATCAGAAACAAGACAATGCAAAAAAAAAAAAAAGAAATGAGAGTTGTGAACTCAGCCACTCACCAATCACTTCTGCTCAGCACCAAATCTGTCGGCTCCTTTGCTTTTCTCTCCTTCTGGGCTCGGAACAGTGCAAAAGATGCTCTGGAATGATTCACTCTCCTCACTGCCTTGTTCAGTGGCTCTGGCAGCACCTCCACCACAAGCAATGCTCCTCTAACAGCCCCAAATTGCCTTCAGGAGCTGTTTTGCCAAGCTAAAAGGCAGCCATCAGAAATCCATCACTGCTCCCTGCCTTTCCCAGGGCTGGCCAAGACACTTTGAAGGTGAGGGAGCAGAAAATACGGCTCAGCCCCACCTTAGCTCTTCCTAAGGAGCATCTTCACACCTTTAATCCTACTCGTTAATCTGGGGGAGAATCAAGCAGGGATTGTGGAACGTTGTGCCTGCAGAGCTGTTTGCAGCAGCACGGATTAATCACACGAGGATTTTGGCAAGTGAGATCCTCACTGAGGGAATGCAGCAGGGAGGTGAGGTGACCATGGCTGTTATTAATCATTGATCGGGGGAAGGAGCCTGGGCTCTGCTCCCATCTCTGCCACCCACCCTCGGTGTGACCTTGAGCTTCTCCCTCTGTCCATCCCATTTCCCACCTGCAGGGCTGCAATAACAACTCCTCACCCCTCAGCTTTCTGCTGGGATGGACCACACAGATTAATTTAGGGCAGAACACTGAAGTGTTTGTCCTGAATCCATTTTTGGTGTAACACAGATATCACATCTCTGCTCTGAAAGAGAGTTTGCCTTAAAAATCCAAACAAATAAATAAACAAAACTCTGTAGGAGAATGGCTCAGAAGCTGCTGAGTTCTCCAAATACCCTCCCCACCCACTGATATTTTTGGTTTCTATGAGAGCCATGCAATAACTGGGGTTGGAAGGGGTGGCTGAGGTTGAATAATCCACCCAGAGCAACAGCTGGAAGTTTCTGTTCCCACATTACCAAAGTGCACAATTTGCCTGTGGGTTAATCCAAAATAGGGCCCAGAATGGCTCAGGTCAGGACAATCCTGAGATTATCAAAGTGCACGATTTGCCTGTGAGTTAATCCAAAATAGGGCCCAGAATGGCTCAGGTCAGGACAATCCTGAGATTATCAAAGTGCACGATTTGCCTGTGCAATCTGAAATAGGGCCCAGAATGGCTCAGGTCAGGACAATCCTGAGATTCAGCCCTGAGAAAAGTTCCTTTCTCAGGGGAATATTCAAGAGCAGCTCTCCAGTTCTGTCCATTTTCATCTGAATTTCAACCCAATTCCAGCAGCCTTTACTCATCCTTCGACTAAACCCCAGGATCCATGATTCTGGAAATTTCTGCACCTGTTTCTCTTCCCTTTCAGTTTTATTTTCCTCTTTCATCCTCTTCACCTTCTCCTGTAGAATATCCCATAAAAGAATTCCTGCTTCTACTGACCATGAGGAGATACTTATCCACACAGATATTTAATGTCTATTTTCACACAAATGACTCTCAGATCCACCTCCCTGCTCCCAGTTTGTCTTCTTTCATTCAGCCTTGCCCTTCTCTCTCTCTGGTGACACCTCTCCCTGCAAATTCTAATTTAAAGTGACCAAAATTCGAGTCCTGCTCTTTCCTCTTTAGCACCCTTCCTTCCCAAATTCAGCCCTGTCAATATTCTCATTTTTCTGTCATCCAGGGCTAGAAATGAGGTGGTCACAGGTGATGAGAACCCACCTCAATATTTTAGCCCATTAACGGCGACTTGGCTGGCAGAGATATGAGGATAACGAGTGTCTGTGCTATTATTTGTAAATGGAGCCATGAAACTTTGATTTTTATCAGTTAAAAAATGTTATGTCAATAGAAACTTCTGCCTGGGTGTGTAAATTCCAAAATCTGGAAACAAATCCTGTTACACTCCTCCCACACACAACTCCCAAGTTCCTGGTTATTAGTTCAGGGTAAAGAGCAGAAAATCTTGTGAAAATTCCAATTTAAGTATATTTAGATTAAAACACAGATCTCCAAGATTTTCTGGGGAAAAATACCAGAGAAGTATTGGGAAAAATATTTTAAGTGTTATATATATTACTATATATATAAATATATAGTATATGTTATAGTATATTTATTACAAGTATTATAATAGTTATAGTATATATATTACAAGTATTATATTATAGATATAATTATGATATTATATTACAAGTATTATAGTATATATTACAAATATTATATATATAATTATTGTGTTATTATATTTTAATATTACAAGTACTATAGTATATATATTACAGGTATTATATTATATATATAATTATAATATTATTATTATTATATTTTAGTATTACAAGTATTATAGTATATATATTACAGATATTATATTATATATATAATTATTATGTTGTTATATTTTAGAATTACAAGTACTATGGTATATATATTACAGGTATTATATAATTATTATGTTATTATTTTACTATTACAAGTATTATAGTATATATATATATTACAGATATTGTATTATATATATAATTATTATATTATTATATGATTAAAATTTAGTATTACAAGTATTACAAGTATTATATTACAAGTACTAGAGTATATATATTACAGGTATTATATTATATATATAATTATTACATTATTATTATATTTTAGTATTACAGGTATTATAGTATATATATTACAGGTATTGTACTATATATATAATTATTACATTATTATTATATTTAGTATTACAAGTATTATAGTATATATATTACAGATATTATATTATATATATAATTATTATGTTATTCTATTTTAGAATTACAACTACTATAGTATATATATTACAGGTATTATATTATATATATAATTATTATATTATTATTACATTTTAGTATTACAAGTACTATGGTATATATATTACAGGTATTATATATATAATTATTATGTTATTATATTTCAGTATTACAAGTATTAAAAGTACTATAGTATATATATTACAGGTATTATATATATAATTATTATGTTATATTTTAGAATTTCAAGTACTATAGTATATATATTACAGATATTATATTATATATAATTATTGTGTTATTATATTTTAGTATTACAAGTATTATAGTATACATATTACAAGTATTATATATAATTATTATATAATTATATTTTAGTATTACAAGTATTATATTACACGTACTATAGTATATATATTACAAATATTATAATATAGATATTAAAGGTATATATATAATTATTATATCATTATTATATTTTAATATTACAAGTATTACAATATTATATTACAGGTATTATAGTACATATATTACAAGTATTATATATATATAGTTATTATATATATATAATTATATATATATATAATTATATTATTATATATATTATAATATATATAATTATTATATATATTATAATATTATATATATAATAACTATATATAGTTATTATATCATTATTATATTTTAGTATTACAAGCATTACATTATTATATTCTTATATTACAAGTATTATAATATATATTATAGTATATATATTACAAGTATTTTATATACAGTATATGGTTTTTTAATTAATTAGAAGAGGATGCCAATGGATGATTTACAAGGTGAAATATGGAAGTTATCCATTAAATTTGGACTTTAAGGAAGGCCCTGCATTCCCAATTCCCAGGTGCTTCCCCCTCCTGCTTCCCCAGCCCCAGGAAGGTGTGACAGAGGAAATAAACCCCACATGTTATGAGGAGAATAAAACTGTAAATTTCCACCCCCCAGTAACAGGGACCTAATCCAGGTGCTGCCACGACATCAAATTAATGGGAATTCTGTCCCCCATGGCCGGGCTGCTTTGCTGGGAGCAGCATCAGGAGCTCACTGGACAGCTCAGCCTCCCATCCATCTGTTCCTGCTCCTCGGGAGCTCAGCAGGAGCCTTGTTCTTCCCTGCTCCCTGCCCAGGTGCTGCTGTCAGGCACGGGCAGGGAAAAGGAAAGCTCATAAATCAGGAGCAGGAGCAGAATATCAGTGTGAGACCAAGGCATGGCTCTTCCCCCCGCTGGAAAGGACATTCCAGGAGATTCCCAGTTATCAGTGCAGGGCAAAGAGGAGAAATTCCTGGGAAAACTCTCATTTCAATGGATCTGCTGGTAAATCACAGCTGCTGTCGGATCTCCAAGGTTTTCTGCTTGCCTACCTGCTTGAAAAACAGATTTTAAAGCTGATAATTCCTGGCTTGTCCTGCCAGGCTCTGTCTGTGAGGGGCTCCTTTGCTCCCGCTGCACTTCTCACTCCCTTCTGGCTGTGGCTGCTTTCAGGATCCCCCAAAGGCAGGAAATAAGTGAGCATCTCCCTTTTTTTCTGTTTTTTACACCTTTCTTTTTAATATAAGCCCTGGGACTGGAAGGAAGGCATTGCCTGGAACAAAGCATCCACTGCAGGCTGCCAGGTCTTGAGGACATCACCTGAGATGGAGTTTGGTTTAAAGAGAGTTCAAAGCTCGTGATAACCATGAAATCACTACTGGCAGCTTTGCAGAGGTTGTTTCAGCCCTGCAAAGGCGTTTGACATAGATGAGCCAATTAAAAGTCTGAGCTGGCCGATTTCACTGAATGCAAATGCTTCAAACAGTCTGGGTGCTCCTGGGTGCTGGCAGGAAGGGAAAGGAGCTCTTCCCTGGAATCACAACTGGAAATCAGGAATACTGAGCAATCCTTTGCAGCCAGACTGATTTGGGATTCCAGCCACGTTGGTAGCACGAAGGAAAGGAAAGTTTGTCACGTTCTTTCCAAAAAAAGAGAGAGCACACCCTGGCACTGTCACACTTGAGCCTCTCCCTGTGATCTCCTGGAGTTCCAGTGGAGAGTTTCAAGTGTTCACTGCTCAAACATGTCTTGAGTGCCACATCCAGGGGAGTTTTGATCAGTTCCAGGGATGGTGAATCCTTGATTTATGTGAGAATCCTCAGGCAGTGGCTTCTCCTTTAACAGCAACAACAACAACAACAACAACAACAACAACTATTATTATTATTATTATTATTATTATTATTATTATTATATTAAATTAAAATTATTGTTATTGTTATTTAAATTATTATTATTTAAATTATATATCATATTAATGTTATAATATATTAATATTATAATGTAATATTAATATTATAATATTAACTTGTAATATAATAATATTATTATATTAAATTATAATATTAATGTTACATTATGATATTATTATTAGAGATATTTACATGATGATAATCATAGTAATAATAATAATAATAATAATGATGATGATGATAATAGAAATTATAAGGAGAGGGAGAAAGAGTAACAAAGTCCAAGGGACACAAGCGATGCCCAACACAATTTCTCAGCACTCACTGACCACTCCCCAGCCCCTCTCCCAACCAGTCCCCCCAGTTTACACACTGGGCAGGATGCTCTGAGGTGTGGGACATCCCTTTTAGCCGGTTTGTGTCAGTGGAAGGCCTGTCAGTCATCTTTCCATGGATCCAGAGCTGTGGCATCACTCCTAAATCCCGTGGGATCAGCTGAGGGACAGCTTGGGAAGCACCGACAGCTCCCTCATCACCCCACACCCCAAACCAAAGAAACCCCTGGGCTTGGGGCTGCTGCTGTGCCCTGGAGTGGCTGTGAGGCCCTGGAGCCAATAAATACACTCTTGCAGTTTATTCTGTATCAGAGCACTTTGATTTACTCAGGAAATAAAGCATCTCCTCCTGCTCCATTCAAATGTTATATACAGATTTAATCACAAGCCCCGTGATACCTCGCATTACTCACAAAGCTGAGCTTTTGTGCTTCTCACATTCCTTCCCTTTGCCTGTTTTTTTTTCTTTAAGTACCCATAAGATTAAAATAAATAAAAACCTAAAAACCAACACCAAACTTAAAAAAAAAAAGCAGCAGCCAAATACAAGGCTGCAAATGACATTTTTCTTTTAAGAATCTTATTTTTTAGACATGATCTGAGGGACTCACCTCGACTGGGACTGCCTGTGCGTTATGAGACACGCTCTGTCATTGGCACAGAGAACATTCTAATAAAGGACTGAATACCACGAGTGACTCACCAGTGCAGTAACAAAAAGGTGCAGTGCCTGCTGGGGGGAAAAATGGGCAAAACAAGCAGGAAGGGAGGAGAAGCAAAATCTGGATTCAATTTAGGAGAAGAATGGGGTCCCCTGGAAGTAATAAAAGCTTAGGAAAAGGAGTAGAGAAAGGAGGGGGAAAAAAGGAGAAGGTTGGAACAAAGATTTGAAAGGGTGACACCTTTGTAAAGATACCGATCTGGAGCAGCAAAGCTTTGTCAGGGTTGCACTTCTGAACTTTCTGAGGTGCCAAGTGAATCATTCCCTTCCCTGGCTCACTCCTCCTCCTCCTCTCCAGCCCTTCTTCACCCATTACTCCCCAAAAGGAGCTGAGCAGACCCCAGGTCTGAGCTGTGATTCAGCTCCAGGAGTTCTGTGGTGGAGCCCTGTGGAGGCAGCAGAAGGAGAAGCAGGTGCAGCAGCTGAGCTCAAACCTGCTCAGCCCCGGCTGCTCCAGCAGCTGCAGATTCGGCGCTGGCTGAGCTGCTGCTCCTGCAAACTCTCCCAGTTTGTGCACTCACACATCTCCTGAGAGCCCGGGGCATCCTGCATGCACCAGGCACAATTCCAGGGAAAGTTCTCCTGTGCCTGCACCAAGGTGTTGGCAGAGTGAAGAGACTGAGTGGGGGGGAGGTGTTGAGAAATGCCTCAGCTGTTTTCTGTTTAATTTTCTAGAATCACAGAATCCCTGGCTGGTTGGGCTGGAAGAGACCTTAAAGCTCATCCAGTTCCACACCTCCCACTGTCCCAGAGTGTTTCAAATCCTGTCCAGCCTGGCCCTGGGCACTGCCAGGGATCCAGGGGCAGCCACAGCTGCTCTGGGAATTCCAGCCCAGCCCTCCCCACCCTCCCAGGGAACAATTCCTGCCCAAATCCCATCCAGCCCTGCCCTCTGGCACTGGGAAGCCATTCCCTCTTTTTATGGCACTCCAGACTCTTGCAAATTGATTGAGGTGTCCATCACCCTCAGCTGGCCTGTGCTGACCTGGAGAGGAGCTTTGGTGCAAGGCCACAATCATCCTGTGAAAATGGAGCATTAAACTATTGCAGCACCCCTCAGCAACGGCACTGCAGGGACAAAACACGATTTTGGCAACAAATATGCCCAAAAATCCCACAGAGAAAAGACACCAAACTTGGGCTGGGATGGTTTCAATCTCCTCTCTGGAACCATGGAAAGATCCCACCTCAAACCCTTTTGGAACAGAACAGAGGGAGAAACCTCTGGGCTGGCAAAGGTGCCTGGTTAGAACGCCACAGAGCCAGGTTCAAACATATGAAAAACAGGCAAGGATTTCAAACTTTGCTCATAGATATTCTTTAAGTGGTGTTTAATACCGCTCCTTTTGTTTGAACAAAACACGATTTTGGCAACAAATATGCCCAAAAATCCCACAGAGAAAAGACACCAAACTTGGGCTGGGATGGTTTCAATCTCCTCTCTGGAACCATGGATAGATCCCACCACAAACCCCCTTGAAGCAAAACAGAGGGAGAAATGTCTGGGCTGGCAAAGGTGCCTCGTTAGAAGACGGCCACACCACAGAGCCAGGTTCAAAGGTATGAAAAACAGGCAAGGATTTCAAACTTTGCTCATAGATATTCTTCAAGTGGTGTTTAATACTGCTCCTTTTGTTTGAACAAAATACTCCTTTGGCCAAAAATCCTGCATAGAAAAGACACCAAACTTTGGCTAGGATGGTTTCAATCTCCTCCCTGGAACCATGGATAGTTCCCACCTCAAATCCCCCAGGAACAGAACAGAGGGAGAAACCTCTGGGCTGGCAAAGGTGCCTGGTTAGAACGCCACAGAGCCAGGTTCAAAGGTATGAAAAAGAGGCAAGGATTTCAAACTTTGCTCATAGATATTCTTTAAGTGGTGTTTAATACCGCTCCTTTTGTTTGAAAAGACCCACGATTTTGGCCACAAATATGCCCAAAAATCCTGCATAGAAAAGACACCAAACTCTGGCTAGGATGGTTTCAGTCTCCTCCCTGGAACCATGGATAGATCCCACCACAAACCCCTTGGAGCAAAACAGAGGGAGAAATGTCTGGGCTGGCAAAGGTGCCTGGTTGGAACGCCACAGAGCCAGGTTCAAACATATGAAAAAGAGGCAAAGATTTCAAACTTTGCTCATAGATATTCTTTAAGTGGTGTTTAATACCGCTCCTTTTGTTTGAACAAAACACGATTTTGGCAACAAATATGCCCAAAAATCCCACAGAGAAAAGACACCAAACTCTGGCTAGGATGGTTTCAGTCTCCTCCCTGGAACCATGGATAGATCCCACCACAAGCCCCCTTGGAGCAAAACAGAGGGAGAAATGTCTGGGCTGGCAAAGGTGCCCGGTTAGAAGATGGCCACACCACAGAGCCAGGTTCAAAGGTATGAAAAACAGGCAAGGATTTCAAACTTTGCTCATAGATATTCTTCAAGTGGTGTTTAATACCGCTCCTTTTGTTTGTTTTGACAATGGATCTTATCTTTTGGTAAGGGCTGTGTTCAGGACTATTATTACCCTCCATAAAAGCCTCATAGTCTTTCTTTCCACTTGTTCAGCGCACCAGAGTGGCACAGCAAATTTAATCGAAGAACGCAGCTCCAGGGAGAGCCTTTGGAGACTCTCCCCTTTTTCATAATGCCGTTATCTCCTTTCCTTGTGTCAGGGATGCATAAAAATCACAAAAAAGTCATTCTGAGTACATTCTTCCTGATAATTATTGTCAGACTCCGAGATAAGTACCCTACGTGATGTAATGTGTGTTAGACCCGGCTCTCTGAATGCAAATCCTGCAACACTTCTAGGCCCAAACAATGGGCGCCCTAAACACCAGGGCCTGGTATTTTGCCACAGACAAGAGAGAGCTTTGATTTTTTGTGTTTCGATAAGGCGCAATCTGGGCGCCTTTATCTCAGCTGTTATATTTAAAGATGACATTCTAGCCTTGCAGCCTCGCCTATTGTCTTGACCCTGATTATCTCCAAATGTTGTTGTTTAGTCAAACTCGCCGCTTTAATGAGAGGCCTGCTCCCAATTTAAGGCGAATTATTTAAATGCAGAGTATCCTATACACGGCGGTTTCCAAAAGAACTAGGCGGTTAATCAAAAGTTAATTGTATAATTCTCATGCAGATTAGGGCCTCTTGCAAATGAATCCCAGGTTGTGATTATTAAAAAAAGGGAAAGCGCTGGAGTAATGCACAAGGGTCTTCAGTCTGGTAAACAATCAGCTAAGGTTTAATTTGTGGTAAACAAAGTGCTGATACACCAGGGGTCTCCAAAGGAGACAAAAAGGTGAAAATAAATTAAAAAACAACATACAGATATGATCTTTTTGTTTTTAGGCATCTTTCAAAAACACAGGCTAAATGAACAAAAAAGTAACCCATTAATATTTACCGGCAGCATCCTGGCAATATGCAAATGAGAGCAGTCCCATAATTACGCTGCAGCCCTTGGACAGGGATCCTGCTCGTGCAATGTCACTGCCACCACCTCCAATCACCACCTCTGTGCTGCTCCCTTGGAAAATAAACGGCTCTAATGAACACTTTGATTAATCACAAACTGCTGCTCCCTGTGCCAGCCAACAACCTTGGCAGAAAAGGGCGCCAGTGGAAGGGTCAAAGCTTATCTGGTGTGCTTTGGAGTTATCTGAGGGAAGGAATAAACCAGGAGTGATGTTTCCACGCCAAAAAAAGTCATGGCTAAGCTGAAAAAAAAATAAAATAAAGAGGAGGTGGTGTTCCTACAAAACTCAGGCTGGATACCGAGCTCCAGGTTTTTAATCAACAGCCTCAAAAAACTGAGTTTTCTTATCTGGATAACAATCCATGGGGAAAAATACTTTTGTTATCAAACTTTCTATCTAAGGAAGTTCCTGACCCAAATTGTGGCCAGGATGGAAGATTAGCAGGGTTAGAGGAAATTGTCTGGTGACCCTTCAAAGTGAGAGTCTTTGTCCTGGGATGTGAGTGGGACAACTCAGAGCTGGTGAAGAGGTGTGGTTCCAGCCAATATTTAATTATTTACTATTTTATATTAAAATATTTAATATTTTCTATAGAAATGGTGAAAATGACACTGACTGGGTTGTTTTCTTTAGTTGTAGCTGCTGATGAGCAGCAGGAGTGACACGAGCACAGCCAGTGGAAGGTCACTGTGACTGCAGAGCTCCCCACTCCACGTGGGATGCAGGATTGGGAATTCCTGTCTGCCTGCCCAGGAAAAAAACTATTATCAGCTTATTTATTTCTTGATGGCAACATGCTTGGTCCTGGATGAAACAAACAAAAAAAAAAATCTTGAGAGCAACACCTGAGCTCCACCCTGGTTGTAGGTGCTTGGTACTCACCTTCCTGCTTTTCTCCTTCTGAACGGAATCAGAGTCGTAATTTTCTTATGCCGTGAAAAGATTTCTCCTGTGAATTAAAATGAAGAGCAGGATCTTCAGCCAGGTATGGGTGATTCAAGGAAAACTTCACAGCTGGCCACACTTGGGCAGGCAGAGCAGGGTTAGGTGGGATATTGGAAGGAATTGTTCCCTGGGAGGGTGGGGAGGAGGTGGGATGGAATTCCCAGAGAAGCTGGAACTGGAAGTGGATCCCTGGCAGTGCCCAAGGCCAGGTTGGACAGGGTTTGGAGCAGCCTGGGACAGTGGAAGGTGTCCAGGTGGAATGGGATGGGATTTAAGGTCCTTTCCCAAACCATCCCAGGATTGTCAGGTTCCATAATTATACACAAAAATGTGTATATTAAACCAAATATAAACCTCCACACAAAGCAGATTTCCAGGGAGAACCAAGTGGCCACTGGCAGATCCACAATGAGGACCTTGACAAAACCGGATCCAGCTGCCCTGGAATTTGGCTCAGTGTCTGAAGGCATAAAACGAAATGTGGGAGAAGGGATGGAAACAGGCACCAGCTGCAAGTCTCTGTGTCATTCCACACTGTCAGAAACTCCAGTTTCAAAAAGAAATGAACAGCAAACACCCCTAAATACTCTGAAATTGAATAAATTGTAATAATCTGTAATTGTTGTGATATTTTTAAGGGATTATTTGTGTAAAAGATGACCACCAAAGCATCCAAGCCTCAACAGTGTGAGCCATCACCTGGAGGTGAGGGAATGCTATTTGAGAATTAAGGACACTCGTGTTTATTTGCCATTAATTGAAAATAATTACTAAGAATAAGATTTGTCTCTAAAGGGTGGCAGGGTTTTTTCATTTTCACTTTATTATCATTCTTACTTAGAACATTTTGTTTCAAAGAGAAAAAAAGGAGGGAAAATGTTGCCTTAGAAATAAAAAAGTAGGAGCTATTAACTTATTATTATTATTATTATTATTATTATTATTATTATTATTATTATTATTATTTACAGGAGGTTTCTGTGTGTCCCCAAGAGCAGAAACAAGAGGATTTCCCTGAAAAAGCTGAAAACCTGGAATGCTGAGAGCAGCTCCTGGAGCCCCAGGGTCATGCCAAGGAGGATTTTAAAGGATCAGGGAATATCATCCCATTTCCTCACTGTTCATTGCTTCAGACATTCCCAGGGTTTGGAATTATTGGAATTATTGTTCCTTTAAACACAGGAACCCCAGATCAGCAGAGACCTTTCAGCTGCACTGCAGGTGAGGCCAACGTTGACTTTTCCCACCTTTCAACCAGCCCCCGAATAAATCTTACACCAGAGACAGACTTTGGGAACTAAATTGTTCACTAATATGCATTTTCGATCAAAACACAGGGGAGGCTTTAAAAATTTACTGCGCATAAATAAAATATTCCATCCCTCCGATTCCCATTTTCCAAACCCTCACAGACACTTCGTACTAATATTGACATTAAACCTCAATATTGATGCGGGGATGAGAAAACAGAAATGCTGTAAATACTTGAGGAGGATGCAGGGGGAAGTTTTGACCAAAATAGGGTTTTTTCCAAGAGGTTTCTAGGATTATTTCTCCGACTGGGAGACACAAATAGGCCCAGGAGGTTGTTCCACACCTGAGCAGGACACAAGAGCCAGGTGAGGTTCCTCTATCATGGAATCATGGAATGGTTTGGGATGAAGGGACCCTAAATCCCATCCAGTGCCACCCATGCCATGGGCAGGGACACCTCCCACTGTAGGAATGAATTTTCCTCCTATAAATTGTCCTCTATTCACAGGTGAAAAACATCTTCCCATAAAGGCTGGTAACAGTAAATAATCCCTTGGAGCAATTGAAGTCAGACACAGAATTGTCCATTGTCTCATCCCAAAAAGAAGGGTTCCATCCTACATCCAGGTATTCCCTGTGCTGGGCTGGTCCCATGTCATAAACCAAGGGCCAAAAATCTCTGGCTGAGAATCCCAGAATGGTTTGGGTTGGAAGGGACCTCAGATCCCACCCAGTGCCACCCCTGCCATGGCAGGGACACCTCCCACTGTCCCAGGCTGCTCCAGCCCCAATGTCCAACCTGGCCTTGGGCACTGCCAGGGATCCAGGGGCAGCCACAGCTGCTCTGGGAATTTCATCCCCACCCTCCCAAGGAGCAATTCCTGCCCAAATCCCATCTAAATCTCCTCACTTTAACTTAAAGCCATTCCCTGTGTCCTGTCCCTCCATCCTTGTCCCCAGTCCCTCTCCAGCTCTCCTGGAGCCCCTTCAGGCTCTGAGCTCTCCCTGGATCCTTCTCCTCTCCAGCTCTCCCAGCCTGGCTCGGAGCAGAGCTGTCCCAGCCCTGGAGCAGCTCCGTGCCCTCCTCAGGTTTGCTCCACACCCCATTTTGGTGCCTTGTGTCCCAGCCTGTCCCTCTGAGCACCTTCCCCAGCTTTATAACCCAGAACAGCCTGGGAGAGTCTGGACAGGCCCAAAGCAACAAAAAGCCTCGTTGGAGGCCAACGTCAGGAAATATCTGCAAAATCCACCCAGACCTGGGGAGGCTCCTACCTTGCAGAATCTTTGTGCTGCTCCGCTGCTTCCCAGCTTGAGGTGAGACTGGAAAATTCTCCAAGGGTTCCATGGGGAGCCACAGCCTTGACCTCAGTGCCAGCCCTGGGAGCACGGGGACATTGTCACCCATCCTCACCGTGGCCTCGCTCACCAGCTGAGCTGAGAAATCTCCTGGAAGCCACAGCTCTCCACAAAACATCACAGCAAATAAAACCACAGCCTCTGTTGGAATTCTGGAAACTTGGATTTCAGGGGTTTAGTATATAGTATTATATGTAAAGCAATATGGAGGATTTAAGGCGTTGTCTGGGTCCTTCTTCACCTTCTTTTTCACTTTCTTCTTCATGTTCTTTTTCATGTTCTTCTTCCTTCTTTTTCACCTTATTTTTCCTTCTTCACAGTTTGGGGTGGTTTTCCGTAATTAGTCCGCATTGCAGATTTCAAGTGGTTAGTTATTGGGTTTAAAGTAAAAATAATTTAGGTGGCATTTCATAATTGGACACATTGTCCTTGGAAAAACCTTGTAGAGATAGAGAAGCTCTCCATTTTACCTCATTTCTCTGACTTGCTGGTTAGAGCTCACAGCTCGTGAGTCTGTAAATAGATAAGAAATAATAAACATCCAAATTTGAACATGAACCTACATTTCCTGAGTATTAATCCCAACCTCGGCAGAGAAAAAGAAGCCAGGACTGTCACAAGTCTCCACAGCACGGCAAGAGCACGATGAATTTTGAAGTTTCTTTGATAAAAATGCAACTGAAGAGCACAGTTATTTCAATTTGAGTCAACATCTATTTTTGCTGTGGAGGAAAAAGCAAATCACCAGAACCAAATATAGCATCTAATCTACATTAAAACCAGTAAAAATTGCAAATAATTAGAGCTGGGTTGCCCAGGAATCGTTAGAGAAATCAATACCCAGCACCAGTGAAGTGTCTGAAAAATACCAGATGGCCACGAGTAAAATCCAGAACGTGAGAACTCAAACGCTGCCTCTAAAGGGGGAAAAAAGAGATGAGTGCGAATTTTCCTTGGGGGAAGACAAAACTGATCAAAATTAAATTGAGCAATTTCGTGATGAGCTCGTTTTGCTAATCAATACCTGAGCAGAAGGGCCGGGCTGTGGGGTGGGCACGTGCCCTGGCTGGCAGGGATCCCGGTGGGAATGGCCACGGCTCCGGTCCTGAAAATCATTCCAAGGGCTCCTCCTGCCTTCTTGTGACTGCAGGGACCCAGTGCTGAGCTGGAGAGATGGAATTTAGGGCAAGAATTCCTCAAAATTTGGGAGGGAAGGGAAGGGAAGGGAAGGGAAGGGAAGGGAAGGGAAGGGAAGGGAAGGGAAGGGAAGGGAAGGGAAGGAAGGGAAGGGAAGGGAAGGGAAGGGAAGGGAAGGGAAGGGAAGGGAAGGGAAGGGAAGGGAAGGGAAGGGAAGGGAAGGGAAGGGAAGGGAAGGGAAGGGAAGGGAAGGGAAGGGAAGGGAAGGGAAGGGAAGGGAAGGGAAGGGAAGGGAAGGGAAGGGAAGGGAAGGGAAGGGAAGGGAAGGGAAGGGAAGGGAAGGGAAGGGAAGGGAAGGGAAGGGAAGGGAAGGGAAGGGAAGGGATCACAATTTTGAGGGTGGAAAAGCCCTCCAGGACCATCGAGTCCCAGCTGTGCCCCATCCCCACCCTGTCCCCTGCCCAGACCCCTGAGTGTCACCTCCAGGAATTCCTTGGACACCTCCAGGGGTGGGGACTCCAAACCTCCCTGGGCAACCCCTGCCAAGGCCTGGCCACCCTTTCTGTGACAAATTTCCTCCTGCTGTCCCCCCCAGCCACCGGTGTCCCTTGGTCCTGCGCCATCACTGCACTCCTGGAGTTCCCCAGCAGAGAGAACAATCTCAGAATTCCATCCTCCTCACAGTTTTCCAAGATTTCCCAGTCCTGGGAGGTTCCTTGGAGCAGGATGACCGGGACACCTTTACCAGAGCATGTGGGCCTCTCTGATTTCCTCACTTGGTCATGGCTGAAACCATTTTGAGCAGCTTTTGGGTTCAGTCCAGAGATACAAAACTTTGTACAAATAAACATATTTTTAAAACATTAACTTCCTCAGATTTTAAATTTCCAAACCCTCCAGTTTTAGTTATTTCAAGTGAAGCTCAGCAACTTTGTTCCCCAATTAACCTTGGAGAATAAATTAAATTGGAGAACTCTTCCTCCTTCTACTGACAACTCATTGTTCATACGATGCTGGTTGGTATCCTACAACATCTCCCAGGAGAGTTGTCTTTTTACCAGGCATACAAAGCGAGGATTTGGATTTTTTTCCAGCCTTCCTGATGGTTATGGAAGTGTGTCCATGTGGCCTCTGCTTCTATCCAATTAAATCTCCATTAAATAAGTGATTGCACCCTCTATAAATGACAAAGTGCATCCCCCTGGATGTTCAGTAATCCACAGCAACTGCTGTGACTGTCACAGGCTTTTTTAAATGGATTTTTCAGGAAAGTCAAGGAATTACGTGTGGCTCAGTCATTGCAGAGTTGTTTCTTTGGAGCCCACGGAATCAGGACATGGAAACAAATGTGAGACTGAGCCCTGAGTTTGGACAGGGCAGTGAGGAGCTCCTCGGAGCTGGGGATGTGGGAGGTGGCCAAAAGGAAGCTCAGAGACCATGACAAAATTAAAAATCGCAGCTCTGGCTTTAACTGATATTTTAGAGGAATTTTAAAATTTAAATTTTGTTGAAATGTACTGAAATTTAAATTGTAGGGGAATTTTAAAATGGAAGCAGATTTTTGGCTCTGTAAAGAAGAGATCAGGTACAAACAGCATCAGTTTGGCAGGAATTTTTGGTTCCTTCCTTCCTTCCTTTTGGTTGGTTTTGTTTTTACCTGGATATCACTGTGAGGGGTCTGAACCAGCCCAAATTGCTGTTATTTCAACTAAGGAATAACTCCCTTACCTGGAAATTCAGAGCTGGACAGAGGAAAAACCTCAGGCACACTCCCAATATGAATTGGGCTGATCTATGAAGAAGTGAAATAATTTTCATGGTTTTATATTTCTGTCAGGTTTTAAGGCCCTGAGGTCACCGACTGCACACTCCCCTACTCTTGGCTTAAGTGCAGAAAAGATGCAGAGGCATTAATTAAGTAATTTATCCTCCTGCATGAATCAGTCAGAGGAAGAGCTGCACTTGGGAATGTCAGGACTGTAAAAACCAGGTTGGACAGCAAATATAAACTGAAATTACAAAGCATGCAAGGATAAATATCTTGAAGAAGAGCCTGGTTTGGGCTTGTATTTTATCTCTCCCATCTGTCGGACACCAGATCAGAATTTCTGCTATTGCAACAAAACTTAAAACACTTTAAAGCTGATAGTAAATGATTGTGGCTGTGCAGCTTCAATCCAGCACAACAACCTACAGAGGGGTCAGGTTTCATCTTTAATTCATTTAAAATCAAGCGGCTGCATGACATCACTCTGACATTCCCTAAGACAGCAGCAACCAGCTGATGTCACAGACATCCTAAGGAAATATGTCAAAACACATTAGCTCATATTTTTATCTGGACAGCTATCGAATGAAGTCAACAGAAAACAAGCTCTGCTGAGAGCAAACATTGCCATTTTCACTGTCTCGAAAGGGACAGAACAAATTATTTATAACGCTGCGGTTTTTACACTCAGGAAAGACCTTTCTCTTCAGACTTCAGGAACAAGGAGAGCATTAAAAGGCAGCTGATTTTCAAGCCTGCACTAATTCCAGTTTCGTAGGTGTACAAACCAGCACTCCCAGAAGACTGCAATCCATAATTCAGCCTGGAAATGGGATAAGAGCCACTTGTTTAAGTGTGAAAATTGTGAGAGTTTGGGAAAAAAAACCCCAGATTCTTTTTTTTTTGGTGGTTGCTTTCCCAGAGCCAGGCACTGTTTCCATCCCTCTTTTCCCAGTGCCACTGGGAATCACACACAGAAATACTGGCACATCTCAGATTTGCATTTCACCAAGAGGCAGAAAGCAGAGCCTTGGCCAGGCTGGAGAGACTCAGGGAGAAGTGTTTGATCCTCTGCCACACAGCTTAGTGAAGCTGGAAATAACAAATTTCATATTTGCAAATAACAAATTTCAGTTTTTCAGATCATTGACACGTTTGTCCGTGGTGGGGCATCCCTGCAGCCCTCCCTGTGAGCTCAGCAATGCTCCTTAGGCTTGGCCTTGAGAAACAGAGCCTGAACTAAGATCTGACTTAAGGAAACACCCTCTGCTCCCAGGAATTTGGGCTGTCGGGAATTCCTTTTGAAAACTTCCCTTTTCTTGCCTGAATGACCCAAATGGAACATTATTTTTATCCTCAAACTTTCCAAGGAAAGCTGAGCTGTGGCCAGGATGGAAGATCATGAGGACTGAAATCAACTCTCTTGTGACCTTATAAAAGCTCCTACAGCAAAAATTCCTGCCTGGATTTTGGGGGAAAAATGGTTAAAAAATGTTGACGTGTTTGTTGGGGTTGCTCCAATAAATCTTTTGGGATTTGATGCATTTTGTGGGCAAAACCTCGGGTGGAACTGTGGAGTTCCACTGGGCTGCTGGGGATACAAATAAAATCTGAAAGGATGGATGAATAAGGAAAAATTTATCAAATTTTTAGAGACACCAATCCAGCCTAAAATTCCTGTTTGAGGAACAGATTTCCTGATCTCTCACTGCCCCCAGAGTAAAGGGTCCTAGTATAGATGCAAAAATGTTTAAATTTATATATTATAATATATTATATATATAAAATATATATATAAAATAAATATATATAATATATATAAATATATATAGATTTTTATATATTTATATATATGTGTGTGTATGTACATATAAATAAAAATTATAATAGAATATCTACACCAAATAAAATATATAATATTTTATAATAAAATATTAGATATTATATTAGATATAAATATATGAAAAATCTATTAAATAATATGTAATATTTAATATTAATAAATAATAATATATAGAAGAAACTGCAGGAGATTTCTACAAAAAACAACAAAAAAGGGAAGCAGCAGCAGGGTGAAAGCAGAAGTTGAAATTTCACGTGGAAAGTGTCAAGGATGAAGGAAAGAAGTGAAATTTGGGTACTTGGTGCATCACTGGTAGCACGGGAGGTTCTTGAGACTATTGATTGAAAATAGAACAAATAAAGATGCCCCAATCAGAGAAAAAATTGCAAAAATTAATGGGAATTGCAGGAGGAAACTCATGCTCAGATTTTCGATAATTTCTCACTTTGCACACTTTCCAAAAGGGGAAACACTGGGAATGGAGCTCAGTGAAACCCCTGATCATGGGAGTTACAACTTCAGGGAGGAAAACAGCAAAAACCTTTTTTCAAATCCCAACCTGCAAATAAAAAGTCAGGATGACCAATTTATTCTCTCAGAAATGCTCATTTACACACAATTTTGGGATTTCTCCATAACCCACCACCACAAAATCTGCTTAGATGTGATACTCAGGAACAGAAAAGTTTCTAAGTTCTTATTGTACCTAATTATATTATATTTAATATATAATATATAATAATATTAAATTAGTATAATATATAATAATATAATATTATAATAATTATATATATTATAATATATAATATAATATATAATAATATAAATATATTATTGTACCTAATTATTCTTATTGTACCTAATTATTCCTATTGTACCTAATTATAAAGGTAAAACCTTTGATCAACACCTTATCTTATCAACATCCAAAAAAATCTTTGGGTATTGCAAAGATTTTTTAAATTTTTTAAATTTAAAATTTTTAATTTTAATTTTTTTAAAAAATTTTTAAGTCTAATTCTTGTTTAGATCAGTGTGATTTTTATTTTTTTAATTTAACGTGCTCTTTGAAGCACAAACCAAACCAGCTTTGAAAAATTTACACTTGGTACAGACACTCATAGAGAACAGCTCTGTTTAAATGTTTGCAGAAATGGAGCTTGCAGATAAAGTAAATTAATCAAAAAATAAGTTCTGGCCACAGAAAGTGCCACAGTTCATTTTTGGTTTTGAGCAAGCACCAAATGCTCCTCTCTGGAGAAAGGGACTCCAAACCCTTTGTGTCACCGTGGATTTCTGGCAGCCTTTAATCTGAGGATTTACATTAAATTCATCTCATTTTTGATAAAATACAGCAATTCCCCATGCACAGCAGCCACTTTTCAATACTCTGACTTGATCATCTCTTTTTTTTTGTTGTTTGGATTTTTTGTTTGTTTGGGGAGGTTTTTTTGTTGGTTTTTTTGAGGTTTTTTGGGTTTGTTTTGGGTTTTTTTGTTTGGTTGGGGTTTTTTTGTTGTTGTTGTTGGGGGTTTTTTTGAATAGTAAAGAATGCAGAGTTTGCAACAGTGACAATATTCAATTGTGGTGGTGCTGGAGGGTTGATCCTGGCTGGTGCCACTCCAAAATTCCCCTCCTCAGCTGGGCAGGGGAGAGGAAATAAACCCAAAATCTCAAGGGTCAAGATAAGGACAGGGAGAGATCACTCACCCCTCACCTCACGGGCAAAACAGCTTCAACCTGGGGAAATTAATTTCATTTATCACCAATCAAATCAGAGCAGGATAATGAGAAATACAACCCAAATCTGAAAACACCTTCCCCCCTCCCACCCCTCTCTCCTCCCTGGCTCAGCCTTACTCCCCATTTTCTCTCCCTGCCCATTCCCAGAGGCACAGGGGGATGGGAATGGGGCTGGGGTCCCTTCATCATCCTCACACCTTCCCCTGCTCCACTCTGGGTCCCCTCCCAGGGCTGCAGGGGACTCGGGCAGCTGGAGCAGCTCCTGCCCCTCTTTCCTCGCTGCCCTAGGGGCTGCAGAGCTGCTCCTCTTCCTCTTCCTCACCCCCTTGTCCACCCGAGGTTTTTCAGGGAATTTTTTATCCCTTTCCCAACCCCGTGAGGTTATCCCACACCTCAGCTGGGCTCAGCTTGGCCAGCAGTGGCTCCATCCCTGAGCCATTTATGGAGGTGCTGCTCCATGGGGAACACCTGACCAGAGGTGAATTTTATCAGGAAAAACATTCCTGGTCTCATTTCTCCCTCATGCTGGAGGAACTCCTTGTCCTGGACATGATTAGGGGGCCTAGAGCTGGAATTGGCTCTGTGGGAAATGGGGAGAACTTCCAGCAGCTTCTCCCAGAAACCACCCCCACTACCAAAACCTGGCCCAGCAAACCCAAAACAGCTGTAGGGAATAAATTCTTCTGAAATGAAGGAGCCACTGGATTGATTTCTTCTATTTGAGGAAAGCCAAGGAAGGGAGCCCAACCACGTGGATATCCCCATGGTTTGGCTGTCTCTTCCTTCTCCTGAAGGATCCATGGAAAAGCTTCAAGCTGAGAGTCTCAAAATGGGGTTCAGGGTGGAACATCTGCCTGCAGTGCTGCCATGGGAGGGTGGAGAGGAGTGGAAGGGGCTGAATTGTATCAGGAATTTGTCCCTTTTGGAGTCAGCGCCGCTTGCCCTGAGCTGGGTCACCAAAATGAGGAGGACCCAAGACCTTTGGGGCCTCCTGGAGTTTGTAAGAACTGAAAAGAAAACATCAAACAATGCTTAAGGCAAGGTCAAAGCACTTGGCAGCCAGCCTGGAGCTGATTCTCCCCCTGGAGGAGATCTGTTGGCATTTGCAGTGGGAAGTGAGGAGCCAAAGTTTCAGCAGTTTCAGAGGATGGAGGAACCACTCTGAGGAACGTTCTTCCACTGGGGAGTGTCCTGGAGATCCAGCACTGGGGTTCTGCTGGGGAATTGGATGGATCAAATCAAATCCTGGTAGCAAAGGGGCAAATTCACTCCCTCCTTTTCCCCTTGTGGCCGTGGTGTCTCAGGGAAAGCCCCCAAGGATCTGCAGGGGGATCAGGCTGTGGGAATTCTCCTGGGAATATTTCCTGAACAACCCCAGCTACCAAACCTACACCGAACTTCTGCATTTCCAGCTGGGCCTTATGGCACTCACAGCTGGCAGGAAACATTTATTATTTTCTTCCAAGGACATTTTACCTGAAAGAAATGACAAAGAAAGGGGAAAAAAAGTTCATTTTGTTCGCAGGCTGATCCCAGTGAGACCAGGACTCGGGGAGAACAGAAAGCAGCTGCAACTTGGCTGGTTTTAATCTGTTTGGGTTTCATTCATGTGACAATGCCTGGAACAACCAAGGGCTTCTTGGCCAAGAGGGAAAGGTGAAGAATCTCGAAGAAAAATCAGATCCTACAATTTTGTAAGGAGATCAAAATCCTCTAACAAATACTTCATTCACATTTAACTGCTTCAGCTTTTCTGATGACAAATCCATTCATTGAAACAAAAAAAAAATATTGTATCCATATAGTTCATAGAAAATTCTTGAAATCCTCCATCCAATTACAGTATTAAAAAAAAATATTCATACCTGTGCATGGAACAGATTTTTTTTTACCTGACAAGAGTAAATCTTCCATAATTAATTGTAGAAGGAACAATTTCCTGTGCCATCCATATAAATCCCAGATTCCAGTACAGGCATTTTAAATAATCCTCCTTAAGAGCAAGAGTGAAACAAGGCCTATTTTAAAAAATTAATTAATTATTAATTATGAAAATGATTATTAAAGGTGTGATTCGATTTCTGCCCAGACTGAGCACCTGAGTGCTGAGTGCCTCCTGACAGCAAATCCATTGGAGTCCAAGGCACGTGGAAAACCCCTCGGGCTGCCCTGGGGCATCCCAGACCCTGGCTGGGACCCCAGGAAAGCATTGCCTTTGACCTTAGTCCAGGGGGAAACTCCCAACACTCATGGATGAGTTAAAAACAACAAAGATGTGAAATAAACAGCAGTTTAGTTTGTCACAGGGTGAAAATTTGTAGCTTTGGGTTTTTAGAATGGAGGTAGATGAGAGCAAGATGGAGAATTTTGGGTGGTGTCTCATGTTCTTCTTCTTCTTCAACTCCATCTTCTGCCATGACGGTGGCACAGAGATACTTGTGGGATGGATTTGATGTAGAAATTGCGTGTCTAGAATTGGTAGTGATTATTGGCACAAAACCATAAGTACAGTATGTTTTAAGAGTTAATTGGGTTAGAAACCTTTAAAAATGACCTTGAATCCTTTGTCTGAGGTCCTTGCCAGCTGTGGTTTTCATCATGTCAAGCCTGGTGTTTGGTGGGGTGCAGACCTTGAGATAAGAAACTGAATAAACATCTTTAAAGATGGAAGCTGCAAGTTCCATTCATCCTTTGAACCCTGGTACAGGACTTTGTGAGGTGAAAGCCTCCAAGTAGGGCATTCTTGGAAGGAAATTCCAAGGTCTGGGTGGGCGCCCAACTGCCGAACCACCATCAGAAGATCACGGGAAGACCTTGAAACCGAGGTACCAGGGTCCCCTCTCTCATGCTCAAGCACCAGCACAGGAAATTCTCCAGGGGTGCCTTTCTCAGAAGTTTGTGATGGACTGAGGTGGGGACCCAGGGACTCGTCTGCCATGACCTGGCCAGCAATTGGAATGGACTGGAGAGAACCTGAGGGCAGCAGAGACCTGTATAGGTCTGGGTCAGCAGGTTCAGATGCAGATTCATGGAGCATCCCTCTCACAGTAACAGTTAAACATTCCTTCTCCTCTGGAAGGTTTCGTTTCTGCCCATCCCGTGCAGGTTTCCAGGCAGGAGTTCGAGTCTTTGTTACTCTGGGTGCATAACCTCCACCCAGATATGGAGACTCGGAATTTCTTCGAGCCACACCTATGGCGGGGTGTAAATAAATTGTTGTATCATCGTGCAACCCTCAAGGATAAAGGGGCACTCAGGCTTTTGCCTGCGGGGCGAGTACTGCTCGAGGTAATGTCCCGGAGTGTCGAGGAGTGGAAAACTCTGGAAAGCTGCAGGGATCGGAGGGGGGACACCTGCCCTGCCCCAGCCTGGCGCTGAGCCGTGTCACCCGAGCACTGCCAAGGGAAAGTTTTATCCCGGCTCCGGCGGGGGAATGGCTGTCGTGGCTCAAACAGAATCAGAACAACTGTCTCTATATCCTGGGAAACTGAAGTTATTTATACATGCCCTAGAACAGCAGGAATGGGACACGGCATTCTTTGAGGCTGCACCGGCCGCGCCCCGGGATGGGGGAGCGCAGGGATCGGGACCCAGCGGGACGAACTTCCCAACCCCACCTTCCTCCGCACCCCAAGAGCATTCACAGGCACCACGATCAGCCACAGGCACCCCTGGGTGAGCCCCGCAATCCCACGGGAGCGGTTCCGGAGCTGCCCCACGCGGGGAGCGGGGATGGGGGCAGCGGCTCCGAGGGTCACCGGAGCGCCCGGGGGGGCAGAGCCAGCTGGGGGGGCAGCACCACCGGCACAGGGAGGGATGCCAGAACCACAGACAGGGCCGCGGGGATCGGACCGAGAGGGGACAGCGGAGGCGGGGCCGGGCGGAGATGGAGGCGGGGGGGTTCCGAGCCGTGCGGGGTTTGAGGAGCGCGCTGATTTCGCGGCGGGCACGGAGCCTGGAGGGGGAAACACGAGGCAGGACCGAGGCGGAGGCTCTCCTCTGAGCGCCTCCCATTTACAGCCAGCGATGCTCCACCCGTCCCCTCCCGCCAGCGTTCGCCCGAAGCACGGAACAGATCCCCGGCTGCTCTCGGAGCGGAGCTTCCATCCGCCGCACTGATGGATGTAGCGCCAGCTCCACCTGCGGCAGAACAGCACGATTGCAGCAGGTTTTTCCCTATAGCTTGTAAAAAGAATTTTCCAAAGCAAGTTAACACCGCAGCAGCGCAAGAGTTTTTGCCCATCTCTGCGGGATTCAGAGCTCAAACTCTTCCTGCTTCAGAACAACAACGACCATACGTGCCTGACTAAAACATCATCAGCGTTACTGCTTTGCAGGGCACTCCTGTGTCACCTCAAACCTCATCTGCTTTCTGCACCACAGCAAGTGGAGCTTCAGCTCCTCGCCTGCCTGGCCCAAGGCTTTGGTTTCCAGAGCAAGAGCGAGACCCTGATTCCTCAACTCATCCACAATCCTTTCAGCTCTCAGAAGAGTTTATGAGGCAGTTTCTCCTTCAGTTAAAGGGCTGCACTTTGGAATTCTGTCCACATTTGGGAGCACACATTCCCCAGTTATCCCTTTCAGCACAAGGAGCCCGTCCCGCTCCCACCTCCTTTGTAAATGCTCCCTACATGTCCCTGCCTCGGCTGCCTCTGGGTCCATGGCAGTTCCAGCCGTGGGTTCCCCCGGGTGTGCTCCACAGGAATTGGATCTCCCCTTGCCTCACACAGGACAGGGAGGGGTGCCTGGGATGCCAGAAACCCTCGGGTTAGAAGGGGCTGCACCTGGGAAAAACGCACAGGAATTGACTCCATTTTATAGATGTATCCCAACAGGTTCATTCACTGCAACAGATTGGGCAGATATCGGAAAGAAAGCATTGAAAGATTTTGATAAAGCAGATACAGAGAGTATCACATTGCCAGTAATTTATGCTCCACAGAAGGCAAAACTGAGACAGGAACATCTAGACCATGAAGTGATCAAAGACTTCATGAAAGCAACGAAGGACAAGGGTTTGGGAGCTCCATATTTTAAACAGCTTTTGAAAGGGACATTCAATATTTACAATTTAACACCACATGGTTGTAGATCCATTGCTTCAGTGATCCTTACAGATTCACAGCTCCTCATACGGGACGCAAAATGGAGAAACAGGCACCAAGGAGGACCAAATGCAGCTCTCACCATACCTCAGCTGGCAGGAGACCCACCCAAAGACAGACCTGAAGATCAAGCCATGAACTTGGCTCAGGATGTGCTTGCAGATATCAAAGATGCAGCACAAAGAGCAGTTTTGCAAATTCCACCAGCTGGAACTCCTGAAAGCATCCACACAGAGATCAAGCAAGGTCCTTCTGAACCCTTCACTTCATTTCTTGATTGTCTCACACAAGCAGAGGACAGGCAAGTGAACGATGAAGCAGCAAAGCCACATTTGCTTTGAAGCCTTGCATTTGCAAATGCCAGCGTGGAATGCAAACACATCATCAGGGCCATGCCTGGTCACCCGCTGTGACTGAGATGGTGCAGCCATGCAGCAAGGTGGGCACACCTCAGCACGTTGCAACAATTCAAGCAAGCATTTGGGGAGAGCAAATCGAAAAAACCCTCAAAGCCCAGGATGACAAATTTTCAAAAACTCTCGCAGCATTTTAACAAAAGAACTCTACAGAAGTGACGGCAACAAGGTTTGGAGGAGGACCGTGCTACAAACGTGGCAAACGTGGGCATGTCAAGAGAAATTGCCCAGAGCCTGCAAAGACTGCGAAGTCACCAGACCTTTGTCCCAGATGTCGAAGAGGGAAACACCATGGCAGTCAATGTCACTCCAAAGATGTGGATGGAAGACCTCTGCCTCTTCCAGGAAACTCGAACAAGAGCACGAATGACACAAGTGATGGCGATGACCCAAACCCAGATTCCACAGGGGGCACAACCATCGGGGAATGCCAGACTCCCTCAGCAGGACCATCTGCAGGATCCCCAGAGATCCAGAATTATTTCTCCCAGGAGCGCCGTGTGACCTGGCAGCTTCCAAAACAATCTGCTTCACAGGTGGAAGTCATGCAGTGATACCCACAGGGGTCACTGGAGCATCATGGAAAAGACAAGAATTTTTAATTGTAGGCAAGGACAGAAGCAGCGTTTGAGGGTTCATCATTTATCCATCAATTGCTCCAGCAGATTGCAAAGAAGAACATGAGACACTGCCCAAATTCCTCCATCTTGCTCCCATCCACGTCCATTCTAAAAAACCCCAAAACTACAAATTTTCACCCTGTGACAAACTAAACTGCTGTTTATTTCACATTTTTGTTGTTTTTAACTCATCCATGAGTGTTGGGAGTTTCCCCCTGGACTAAGGTCAAAGGCAATGCTTTCCTGGGGTCCTGGCCAGGGTCTGGGACCCCCCAGGGCAGCCCGAGGGGTTTTCCACGTGCCCTGAGCTCCAACATGAATCCAAGTGAGAAATAAAACAGAATAAAGTCTAAAAAATGGTCATGGAGAAATATTTGTGTGTGGCTCTTCTGCCACTCCATTGATACCTCCAGCAAACCAAAAAACTTGTTTGACTTTTGGCTTTCATTTTTAAACCTTTAATTTTATTACTCCTCTTACACTTTTTGGGTTTAATGAGTTGGTTTTACTCCTAATTTAGAGCAGGAAATTTTTAAATTTTTCTAAAGCAATTAAACTGCTAATGGGCATTCACTAAATCGGGAGCAGGTGATCCAGAGCTGCTGCTGATGCCAGGAAATCACCTGGAGCAGAAGGATGAGCCCGGAAAAGCAAAGGCTACTCCAGATATTCATCTAAAAGTACCATTAAAATCTAATGCTAAATGTTCTTTTCAAGCTTTTCCACTAGGACAAAAATAAGACCTAATATTTTTCACTTTTCATTTACGTTTTCAGGTATTTTCCCAGGTCAATATTCACTTACCTGCCTGAACATGACTTTTTTTCCATTCTGAAAAGGCACCAGTGCAAAGCATTCAAAACAAGCCATGCCTGTGTAGAAAATTAATGGAATAGAATGGAATAGAGTGGAATAGAATAAAATGGAATGGAATGGAATAAAATGGAATGGAATAAAATGGAATGGAATAAAATGGAATAGAAAATAGAATAGAATAAAAACAATAAAATTAAAATAAAATTAAAATAAAATTAAAATAAAATTAAAATAAAATAAAATAAATAAAATAAATTTTTAAAAATTAAAAAATAAAAAATAAAAATAAAATTAAAATAAAATAAAATAAATAAAATAAATTTTAAAAATTAAAAAATTAAAATAATTTTAAAAATTTTAAAAATTAAATTAAAATAAAATTAAAATAAAATTAAAATAAAATAAATTAAATTAAAATAAATAAAATAAAATAAAATAAAGAATAAAAAATAAAATAAAAAAATAAAATAAAAAATAAAATAAAATAAATTTAAAAAATAAAAAATAAAATAAAATAAATTTAAAAAATAAAAAATAAAAAAATAAAAATAAAATAAAAAAAATAAAATAAAATAAAATAAAATAAATTTTAAAAATAAAAATAAAAAAATAAAAATATAAAAAAGTAAAATAAAATAAAATAAAATAAAATACACCTTTTAAGTCTGGGCAGGCAGTTAAAAACAAACTTTGCAGTGAGCAATGAGAGTGTGAAGCATCTTTTCTTTTCCACCCAAACCTTTTCTCTGAGCAGTAAAGCCCCTAATCATGTCCAGGACAAGGAGTTCCTCCAGCACGAGGGAGAAATGAGACCAGGAATGTTTTTCCTGATAAAATTCACCTCTGGTCAGGTGTTCCCCACCTTTACAACCCAGCAGCACCTCAATAAACAGCAATAAATTGATTTTTAGTCCTTCAGCAATAACCTGTCTTGCTGCCAGAGCTCCTGACAGATTTGAATATGCATTTTTTGAGCGGGGACTATTCAAAAACAACCTTTTTTTTCATTTTTCTTTTCTTCTCCAGTTTCTCCTGCTACTTGTCACAGCTGAGGAATTACCCAGACCTGGGAAGGCTCTTCCATGCTGTTTTGGCAGCACGTTGCAGCCCTGCCCTCCTGCATCCCTGCAATTCCAGCCTTTGGCCTCTCCTGAGCAGCCCTGCTAAATTGGGTAGTGCTTTTGGAAGTGAACAAATTGGGACTAGAAAAAGACCCCAAGCTCATTTTCAATTTTGTTCTGAGCTCCTGTTTGAACCAGAGTAGTTAGAAAAGCAATAAATAGGCCAGGGCCATGGGGGAGCAGCTCTTGATGTACATTTGGGTCAGGGGCTACCACTAGGATTTCTTGAAGAAGCCAGATGATATTCCATTAAAAAAAAATAATAAAAATCCCAACCACAAAAAAAAGTTTTTGGTAAGTCATGAATACAACAATAACAATTAGCACTGTGTAAAACAGAGCTGGGTGAGATTTAGAACCAAGTTTATTTTATTTTGTCACTTATACATTGTAAATTTACCTCTCCAAATGCCTCAGAGTTGGAATTTAAAATAAGCATTCCACACACTTATGATTAATTGCAATGCAAAGATATTAATTGAGGCAATCTGTACACTTTAAACTTATTTTTTAGTGAATCCACCAGTTTAGCAATATTAGATGTTTTAACTTTACATTAATATAAATAATTTAAGTGATATAAATCTTATTAGGAATAAGATTGACTTATTAGGAATAATATTATTGACTTATTAGGAATAAGTCAATAATAAAACCCAAAATTTCAGTCTTTATTGTTTTTATATAGATCCTTAAACTGCAGTCAGTGTTTTATTACCCAAGTTTATGAGAGTTGCATAAATAAATAAAATAACCAATTTATCTCCCCTTTTTTAGTTCTCCTGTCTTGTCCTTTAGGTGATTAACACAGAACACGCAGAGTGAAATCTGGGGTTTTAAAAGATTACTCATAATTTGGATTTTGGTGGGTTTTTAATGAAGTTTGCTCTGCTTTGCTCATACACGGGCTGTAAATTTACATTAAAATGGGCAAGGTTAAAGAAAGAGGAGAGATTTAGATGGGATCAGGGAGAAATTCTTCCCTGGCACAGCTGTGGCTGCCCCTGGATCCCTGGCAGTGCCCAAGGCCAGGTTGGACAGGATTTGGAGCAGCCTGGGACAGTGGGAGGTGTCACCATGGCTGGGGTGGCACTGGGTGGGATTTGAGGTCCCTTCCAACCCAAACTTGGGATTTTCTGAAGAAATTCTTCCTGTCCTTGGACTGGAAGTTGTTCAGGTTTACCTGCAGACATTCCCTGGCATCAGGGCACCTTGGGAAGTGTTCAGCCCACGGGGTACCCATTTCGTGGATTTGCTCCTGCAGAAATTTCCTTGCTAAATTCTAATGAAAAATATGAAAAAAAAATTAAAATATTAAAAAAAAATTAAAAATATTAAAAATTAATTTTAAAATAATTAAAAATATTTTAAAATAATTAAAAATATTAAAACATAATTTAAAAAATTTAAAATATTTCAAATATTTTAAGATAGTAAAAATACTAAAATATTTAAAATACTTAAAGATATTAAAGATATTAAAGATATTAAAGATATTAAAGATATTAAAGATATTAAAGATATTAAAGATATTAAAGATATTAAAGATATTAAAGATATTAAAGATATTAACGATACGATATTAACGATATTAACGATATTAACGATATTAACGATATTAACGATATTAACGATATTAACGATACTAACGATATTTAAAATTTTAAAAAAATTTAAAACGTTAAAAATGTTAAAATATTAGGAAATATTAACACTTTAAAATATTAAATTTATCGAAATATTAACAAGTAAAAAATATTAAAAATTAAAAACATTAGAAATATTGCAAATATTAAGAAATATCTCCTTGATAGCATCAGCTGCAATAGCTGGAGGGTCCAGAACAAGCCTCAATCCTCTTCTTTAGCTGAATAATGAAGGGTTGCTCTCAACACCCCGAGGTTCTTTTGTAGGACAGCCCATCCCAGGGATGGATGCTGCACCAAAGCCCAGGTGTGGTGGGGTTTGACCCTGGGATCCACCAAAGCTGCTCCATCACTCCCTGAACTGGACAGGAGGGACATTTTTGGAAATAAATTAATGATTGGTTTGATTAATATAAACAACAATCAATTGTTAATTTTGGGGGTTTTTTTAATTCCTCCATAGTTGGACACTGTTCATTATCACAATAGTTCTCATGGAATGAATCATTCAAAGAAATGACAGAAAAATAAAAAAAAACAACCCAAGAAATATCTAACTTTGTTATTAGGAAGACAATATTATGGCATTTCTTTTCTCTTTCAAGGCCTTTCTTTAAAAATGGAGGAAAAACTTGGAAGTTTTTCCATACCTCCTTGGATATTAATTAGAATTAACAGATCAGAACTGTATGAAATATTGTTTGCTGGTTGGAGCAGAAACTTTGGGAGATGACACCTTGGAATAATTAAAGGATGCAAGGGGAAAGATTAAGGGTTTTTAAGGAGTTCTATCCAGTTGTAATAATAAATGACCAAAAGTTTGCATAAGAGAAGAAACGAAGACTTTGCTAATTGTTATTACAGTTGTTTTCTGTGACTGAGGTCACGTCAGAACTCCAATAAATTTGATTATTCCAGATGGATGAACCACTGCCCAGAGAGCCTACACGTAAATACTGCACGACTGGTTGTCCTCTGTATCTCTTCATGAATTAAATCTCATTATTCCCCAAAATAATTTCTGGTAAAGGCCACACAGCCGGCACAATATCCATTTATTTATTTTGGTACAATATCCATTTATTTTGGTACAATATCCATTTATTTTGCCACAATATCCATTTATTTTGCCACAATATCCATTTATTTTGCATAGAATCATTAAGGTTGGAAAAGACCTTAAAGATCATCAAGTCCTACCATCAACACTTTGAAACAGTTCCTGAAAAAAGGACTGATTTACACCGAAAAAGACTTTTCTGTCTTCGTTCCCTGAGGCAAACTTGTTTCCTCTCCCCGCTTCACACAAGGGAATTGGAAAACATCAAAAAGGACTTAGAAAAAGGGGTTTAGTTTAAGGGAAAGTTCTTAACTTGTACTCAAATGACTTTTCTTTATTCTTACCTCATCTGTCTCATCCTTCTCTGTGTTTATGCACAGGTGGTGTGAGAGAGAGGAAAAGGCAATAAAAACCCAACGAATTTTGGGGTTTTGGGGCTGGAATGCAGCAGGGACGAGGGGTTGGGAGGCACAGGAGGGCCGGACACTGGCAAGGTAAACAAAGCAACCCCAAGCTCTGCTTTTCACCCAGCAGCAGCATTTAACCCCGGGCTTGAAAAGGAGGATGCTCACAAATACAGTGAAGTCATGTATTCAATTTTGCTCAACTACTGGTGTGAAATTTTAATCAAAAAACTAGAGAGCTCATTCAAAAAAGAAATTAGCAAAGAAAAAAAAAAACCTAAAAAAAAAAAAAAAAAAAAACTTTGGTCGTCTCTCATCAGTGAAAACTGATTTAGTTATGCAAATTACTGCTATGAATATTAAACCACTGATGAAAGGTTTTTAATGAAGGGATCTTTTGTTTTGGAAATGCAAGGGTATATGCTTTAATTTCTTGCTAATTTACTGTTCTTTGATAATGTTCGCATTTTCCCCAAAGTGACTCCACTGATGGGTTTAATACTGTGAATAGAACTACAGGCCAACAATACTGGTTTTGACAAGCCTTCCCCTGTGTAACTATAGATCATGATTTGCAGCCCCTTATGCACAATTCTATTAGGGTGAATTTTGTCTACAGGGCTTTCCATGAAATGAATTCTCATTTTAATGTTAGCCTCCTGCAGTTTTTAATTTTTAATCTGTAATATGAAATTGCAAATTTTACAAACATCATTTGAAAAAGCCACTAGGACAGAACCGAATGCCAAAGTTTACATATTGCCTAATTAGACTGTTATGAGAAGCAGCTTATCAATGTCAAGCCAAAGATCATCAAAAAATCCAATTACTAATTTGAAAAACACATATATTTATAGGTTCATTTTGTTTAATTTGCATCCGATTAGCTTAATAATTGTTTAAAAATTGTATTAAGGTTAATAATTTGACTTCGCTTAGCGACACACCTGGGCTGCCCAAGTGGGTACCCCACCAAAAATAAAGCTCCGTGCTGATCTTTTCCAGCAGAAAGCACAGAGAGCTCATTACTCAAATGACAAGGCAATTTTAAATATGAAAAGTTATTAAATCCACTCACAGGCTGCTCCTTTTTCAGCTGTTACTGGTCAGGACTGCTCAGGGTGGGATCTCCCAAACCTTCCAGGATTCACCTCGTTTTACAGCACTGGAGGTTGAGTTCTGTCTCACCAGCCAAGGTCTGCTCCAAGATCCTGGCAAGGAATTTGGACTTTTAGAAGTTGGGATTAAAGGGGAGCAATGGTGGGCAAGGCAAAGGGGTTGTTTCTCTTTAGGGTCTGTGAAATTGGTCTTGTGGTTGGACTCAAAGGTCTTCTCCAACCTAAAGAATTCTAGAATTCCATGAATTCCACCAAGCAGGTGCCACATCCAACAACACTTAAGAATTTTGACCCATGGAAATGTTCATCCCTCCCGTTCCTCCCCAACCTTGTGTCGGTGAGGGCAGCGGTGTCCTGAGGAACCACGGGAGCTTTCCAAGAGGAAACTGCTGTGCCTGTGGACAGAACTGATCCTATGGACCAGCACAGCCAAGGACAGAGACTGGGGAAGCCATGGCCAAGCTGGGAAAGGTGAAGTGGGATGGTGGCATCCGTGTTTCTGCTCACTCCGAAGCCACCTCCGCCTTGGAACTCCCCAGCCAAACTCTGCCGGGGATTCCTTCATTAAAACAGGAGTGGGGCTGAGCTGGGCCCTCCTTTGCCTCAGGATCCAGACTTTCCCTTTAGTTAATGGGAAGCAGGAGGCTTCTCCAGAGGGGGAAGAACGGGAGCACCAAGGCGAGCGGGAGCGCCCTGGAGGAACGGCCGCGTCTCCGCCGAATCCGCGGGAGCTTGGGAGGAACTCTCCAGACGATCAAATTAGCGCCTCTGCTCCCTAATTGGCACGAGGTGCACCAACTAATGAACAACGCGCTGGAAGAGGAGGAAAACGAGCTGGTGCTAATTGGTGGGCTTGACTTGGCTGGGATTAATCACACACTTGATGCCCACACCCCAAAAGGCACTGCAGCGCTGATTTGCATACGTATAACGAGCTGGATTTTGGTAAATTGACAGGATTCGGCTTCAAAATAGAAAAGCTGGTGGGTTTTCATCTGATCCAGCCCTTAAAAGTCTCAGGTTTAGTTTTAAACTTCGTTTCAGGCTTTGACTGAGGAGATGCTCTCAGTGGGTTCAATTAAAATGGATTTGGCCCTTCGCTTGCCTCCTGGATGAGTTCTGATCTGCCTGACCCTCCTAGAGGGGTTTCTCATTTCCCATTATTTAAAAATAGGTCATTGAGAGTTTCATGAACACGTGCAAGATATTAATTACAAAGTTCACCAGCACAGTTTTGGTCAGCTGGTGGGACATCTTCCCTCCAAGAAAAACAAGGATTTATGGCAGAGAGTTCTTGGGAGATTTACAGGATAAAAGCTCGTAGGTGGTTGAGGAGAGCTTGGTCTAATCTAATTTACTGCTCTAATTAGCTGATTTTTAGAAAAATCTGTTTGACCTTCTTGAGGGCAGTGAAAGCTGCATCTTGCCCTGGTATTCACAAACGCTGCAATTTAAAACAGCTCCAGAGTTGCACAACTGAAAGCATTGGACACACAGGGAGATGCAGCTCCCTCTGGAAGGAGCAGAGAAAATCAGGAGTTCATTCCTGTGCCACGCAGTAGCCACCAAGATTTCCTTATATTCTTCCATCAATTCTCTAAATTGCACAAAATTCCAATTTTCATTCCACCATGCCACAATGTGATCCACTCACTGAAGGAAATGATATTAAGAAAATTAAAAATTATATATTAAATTAAAAAAAATCTGCAATAATTTCTTATTAACATAAGAATATTTATAATAATATTTCTATTTTAAAGCTAAATATTAACACTAAATTCATTTTTGAAATAAAATTCTACTTAGAAATAAATTTAGAAAAAAACTTCTGCTTTTCAGATGGCTGCAAAGCTGTGCAGTCCTTTGATCTCCTACCACAAATAGCAAAAAATGGTATTTTTCTGGAAATCAGAAGCTTTTTGCTTAAGGAAAGAGCTGAAATTTATTGCTGAGAAGTTTCTCTTCCGGTGGAACATGAAAACAACTTCAATCCAACAAATTATTGCATCAATCCATATTTTAAACTCCTCTTTCTAGGTGCTGAAGTTCACTTAGTCCAGATCTCTCCTGGAGCTGGGAAATTTGTGTTGAAGGATTTTTATGAGATTTTAAACTGCTGGTCTGAAGTGAAAATAGAGATTTTTAATTGCTAAATGAACACTGAAGGGTGAAACTTCTCTCACACAGGTTTTGATTTAAATTTTTAGGATGGAAAGAAAGCCACGAGGAACTTTCTGGCAAGATTTTTGTATCTTGATATAATAAGTTTTAAAATGTAGTAACTTTATTCAGTTAATTCTAATAGCAGCACTAAAAGCAGTGCTAAAAACACTGAATTTTTGCCAATGTTTATTCCCTAATAGACACAGGAATATTTGCCTCAAAGTGCTTTGATTTCTTCTGGCTTTGGCTAAAAATATTTCCTGGGCAAGGTGATCCTGAATGCTGCTGCTCCAGACCAGCAGGGAGGGGATATTGAAGCTCTTCTTTCATGGTTTTATGCTATCCCACCCTTAATTCCAAATTCTGACTGTCTCTTGTTAAAACTGATCTTTTCAGTGAAATACAGTAGAAAAATTTACTTTTTCTGCCATCTGTCCTGTAGAAGTTGTGCTTATCAAACATCACTTTGGGATTACAGGGATGTATTTTAGCCATGCACAATCCTGCATTCTACTGGAATTTTAAAAGCCTTGCTGGAAAAAAAAAAAAAAAAATCATCAGGAGAATTTGCTTAAATTCATCAAAATAAAAAAGGGAAATTTACAATCCTGAATATCAGAACAGCATTGGGTTTTTAGCTTTCCAAGACCCTGATTTTCCCCAATTTTTAGTGTTAATGTCCATTGCTTGTCACAGGCTGACCTGACCTGCCTGCCACCCACAGAACCATAAAAACATCAATTTTTTGAGCACCACCAAAAGTTCCCAGATGACCCCACACCCCTGACATTTAAATTCCAGCTGGGTTTTCATTACCTTTTTTAGTACTGCAGAAAGAAAATTTACTTCATGAGGCATTCCTCAAGTTTAGTTTATCCACCAATTCCAGCCTCTGGTTGCAAGGCTGAAAATATTCACTAATTATGACTTTTGGTTTAGCAGGGAACCTCACATGGAATTTTTTAGAAGGGTGGGAGTTCCCACCTGTCTCCAGGAATTTTTTTTGTGACCTCCTCTGAGTACCAGCCACAAATTATCTTCTAAAGGAGCAGGGAAGGAAGCTGGAGTGAGAATCTATGGAGACAACGTCCTCCAAGATCATCAATTACCTGCTCTGTGTTAATCTCTGAGAATTGCCTCCATCAGAGCCCAGCCTTGGGGAAATTACAGAATCTCCCCAAATTCTGGGGGTGTTTACAGCTCGGCTCCAAGGTTAACAGCTCTTCTCCCAAAATAGCATCACACCTCTGGGTCAAGGCCAGGGAGGAATGCCAGGGAAAGAGACAAATTAAAAGGTGCAAAAATTCAAACCAATTCAAGTTTTCTTTCCATATTTCATGCAATTAAGCAGCTTGTCTTGCTGTCAAGGAACTCTTTCAAGGTAAGAACTCGCAGAAGTGTGGAAGGAAATTGGATATGAAAGAGACTGTCAGGAACAGGCAGAGCCGTGGCACTGATGGCAACGCTGGGCTGAAATATTAAAACCCAGTTCTGTTGTCAGGAAGTTTTGAAGGTTTTGAAAACTCTGTGACAATCACGTTGATTTTTCAACCTTGTTTATGTAGTGGAAGCAGAAAGTCCATCTATTTTTAATAAGAGTGGAGATGAAGTTTAGAGGATGGATGGAGGTTCCCAGAGGGAACGGAGGGATCGGTGACAATTGACAGCACGGCGGTGACAATGCCATCAAAGGGATGTTCAAACCAACACCTCTGGAAAAACAATGCTCCTGCTAAATAATAAATCCTCTGCAGGGATTTAAAAGCCATGAGGATGTGGCACTTGGGGACATGGGACAGTGGTGGCCTTGGAAGCTCTGGGGTTGGACTCAATGGTTTTTCCAACCTAAATGAGGCTGTGAAATTAAATATCAACAGGCAGCTCTCTATATTTAAATGAGATTTAAAATGTTTCTTCTTTACTACTCCCTCAAAATCACTGGAGGAATTATCTTTAAATAAATTTGGAGCTATGAAAACATACAGATTTATCTATACCCAGCAAATACAAACAACAGTCATGGATAACTAAGAGAAAGTTCTGCTTCCTGATCTTTTCATGTCCTATTCCTTTCCTTCTTTCCTTAAGAAAATCATCTGCCCAGATTAAAAATCAAACAGACTGACAAGGCAGAAAGTTTGCAATGATATTTTCCTACCATTTCCTCTTTTTTAAAATCTGTGTTGCCACACAACCAACAATGAAGATGCAACGCTACAGAAATTACAGAGGAGATAATTTGGAAATTTTCCTAGAGGAAAGAGATTTGTTTCCTTGGCTGACCCCTCTCAGGTAAAAGATTTGTCTTGGCTCTCCCTGGAGGTCGATTTGCAGTTTCAGATTTTCTGAGTGGAAATGGAGCTGCCTATAAAATAAATCTTTATCAAATTGGAATCAACAGGAATTCATGTTAGGTATCAGTTCTACAAAAAAGCAGAGTCAATCTCTGAAGTGTCCTGGTCATGGCCTGGGTGGCTGCAGCGTCTCCACAACCAAATCCAGGTTTATGTAAAATAAAAACCACATCCCTTTAACTCCTGCTGTTTTCCCTGGCTGGCTGCAGAGCGTTCCCAAAAATGGCACAACAACATCATCACTCTCTGAGACTTCCACAAATGAAGCTTTACTCTGGGAATTCCCATCCTACCTTGTCCATCTCTTCAGGAAACAGATCTGGACTGGCAGAGATCCTCACAGGACGCGTTCCTGGCATTACAAACCTGGGATGTAACCCGAGGGATCTCTCCAGTTCCTACAAAAGCAATGGGATACGTTCCTTAGGGAGGGATCTGCTCACCTGAGAGAAGATTTTGGCCAGGATTCCTTCTCAGTCTTGAGACCAACTCCAGTGAGAATGAGAGGAGGAGACAATTCCTGACAGTTTTGACTGGCTGGGGAGAAGCTCCAGCTCTGCAGAATGGAGGCATTTAATCTGAGCTGAGCTTCTGTTAGGTTTGAACTAGGACCAAACCCAAAAGCGACTGGAGGAAAAAACCCAAACAATTTCTTAGAAGCAGAAAAATATTCCTGTGGATCCCTGTATCTCCCAACCACGGCACTGGCATTGCTGCTCTCACAGAGGACAGAGTTTGATTTTAGGGGAGATGGTGAAATTTGGTTTTCCTCTGAGATTTCAGGGCTAAAGTTTTAGGAATTGGGAAACAGAGTTAAAAACCCACAAAAAAACCCCCAAATCAAACCACCCCCCACCATAATATAATAATATTATAATATAATATAATATAATAATAATATAATAAAATATAATCTATTAATTAAATAACTATTATTATTAATAATAATATAATAAAATAATAAACAATATAATAATACCACTTCTCATATTAACCATGTGAAGTTCAAGGGAAAGTACCAGATTCTGCACCTGGGATGGAACTGGAATTTTCACACTTAAATTAAGTAGATTTTAAAAAAAAAGTGCTTTATAAATCAATTTAAAAAACCCTATGTGGATATGGGTACAGAACATTTCCACATAACAAAAAACAGGCAAAAAAATCCAACCTAAATTAAAAAAACTCTTAATATTATATCACATCTGAGCTTTGGAGGCTTAGGGGTCTTTTCCAACTTTAACATTTCCAATTCCAACTGCTCTGAAGAAACATCCCTGACTCCTCACACACATCAACAAAGGATTTTAACCCAGATCTAAAAACTGCCCAGGCTGAATTTTCTGTTTCTGCATTTAAGGAGCCTCCAGCCTTGAAGACAAATTATCTGTAAAAGGTCCTAAAAATTCTGTCTCCAAACCACATCAACCACAGAGGATAAACCTTAGAAATGAACTTGTAAGACAGCAGAAATTCCATTCTTAAAACCAAAAAAAACCACACAAGTCTCAAGTTGTTTACAAGTTTAATGACTTCCAAATTTGTACTTTTCAATACAAGATAAATTTTAAAAAACCCCAACAACTTATCAAAAATTTAGCATAATACTTCTGCTAATACAACTCTATTTTTTTTTATTAAAAGAATATTTACAAAACTCCCCCCCCCCAAAAATAAAACTCAAGCATAGGAAAATTTCAGCAGAAAATAGCTTCAGCAGGCAGTAATATGGCATCCTGATTGCTGTACTGATCAATAGGAAAAAGGGGAGAAACACTGGGATAACAAAAAGTAAATTTTGTTTGCAGCTTTGCACAAGCACCCCATGGTTTAGGAACCACCATACATCATAGCAAAGCTCCTGAAGAAATATCTACCTGTAAACATATTAAAAAATAGATTTAGCAAAGTAACCAGAGAATTATCAAAAATCTGAGCTTAAAAATCTGAGTGCAAATCAATTCACATTAAAAATTTTGTAATTATTGAATTGATTTTAAAACTGGTTCTGGGACTCTTAAGGTTATTTCCTTGTTCTTGTGCTGGATCTTGTCCTCCTCTCCATCCCTCCAGTGGTCCAAGCTGCCCTTGCATCCTCTTCTCCAAGTTTAGTTTTGTTTCTTCTTCCTCTTTGTAGAGACCCATTTTCATCATTCCCTATTTGCACATGGAAAAAAAAAGTCAATTTGTGTCATCAATCAAACATTCCCCACAAAATTCCATCCTCGCCTACATTGTTTTGAAAGGAAACGTCCCCAATGACAACATTCCAAAGATTACATCTCTGAATTCAACAAACCAGATCCCAACCCCACACTTGTGAACATCCAATATCCTTGAAGTTGGATCCCTGAGGATTTACAGCTATTTCTGAAAGTAGGTTAACATTAATGAGAGCACCAAAACCAATTAGCTGCCATTTTAGCTAAAATTCCTTCCACTGAAATGTAAAACTCAAACAGAACCCAACACCAAAGTCCTGCAGAAAGGAAAACAGAGGAAGTTTTATGGCAGGAAATTCCTGGCTGTCATTTCTACTTCAAGGCATTCATTTGGTGACATTTTCTAATTGGGAGGTTTTAAGTCAAGCTGAAAATTCCAGGGAATATTTTAGGTGGCAGCAAGGCCAGGGCAGTGACTGTGCCCTGTCCTGGGCACTGGGGAGACCCCTCAGTTCAGGGGGGACATGGAGGGGCTGGAGAGTGACCAGGGCAGGGAAGGGAGCCCCAGGAGCAGCTGAAGGAGATGGGATCTGGGATCTTTTCCAGCCTAAATGATCCCATCATTCTGTGATCTACATCAGCACCCCAGAGCTCTGCACACCATTGCTGCATCCACCCAGAACTCAGCCAAACTTAGAGAAGAGAAAGCCAATCCTTGCCTCACCTGATTTGAACTTTTTGGGTGCCACCTCCTCTGCTGGCAGCTGGCACTTCCTTCTGCGAGAGCTGGGGGCTGCCTGTGGAGCAGGGTCACCCTCCTGGCCTTTTCCAGACTGATTCTCTGCAGAACCCGTGGATGCTCCACTCAAACCCTGAGTTTCCAGAGCGCTGCCATTTTCTGGCAAGTCACTGCCTTTATGGGGAGAAGGGGAAGTAGCTGCCTCTAATGAGAATTCCACCTTCCTCCTATTATTCCTCAGCTGCCTTGTTCTTCCCTGGCCTGGATTATTTTCTGGAGATGCATCTTCACTTTCTGTAAGAATTCTCTTCTGACCTCTTCCTCTGGGCAGGTTGGGTTTTCCCCTGAGAGAAGTGGAAATTGTTTCTTCAGAAGCAGAAGTTGTTTTCTTCCTGCCCGCTCTTGATGGATTTTCTTTTGCAGGTGGAACTGCTTCCAAAAGTTTACTTTGTTCTTCAGGAATTCCATCTTTACCATCTTCTGACAAACCTTGAAGTGAGGTGGGACTCAGAGCCATTGAAGTTGTTTCTTGCCTCGAGCTCCCTTTTACAAGATCTGTATTTTCTTGGGAAGAATTGTCCAAACTCTGTTTAGCTTCCCTATTGTTATTTTTTCTACCACTTGGTTTTGACAGGACCTGGTTTCCCTGAATAGAACTTTTGGCTTCTATCAAGGGGACAATTTCCTTCCTCCTGCCTCTTCTCAGCTGATTTTCTTTCCCAGGTGGATCACAAGTTTCTACGGGAATGTTCTGCTCTTCTTTGGGAGCTTCTTCTCCCTCAGCTGCCGGCAACCCACGTTTCCCTCGAAGAGAGATGGGATTGGATGTGTGTGATGCCTGAACAGTTTCTTTCCTTCTGCCCCTTCCTGGTGGCTTCTCCTGTGCACAGGACACTGCTTCCAAAGGCACATTTTGTTCCTCATGAGCACCCTCATCTTTTGTTTCTGACAAACCACGTTTTCTCTGGAGAGGAGCTGAACTCCTTGCCTCTGCTGCCGGATCCACCTTTCTCCTTCTGTCCCTTGCTGGTGCATTTGCTTTTGCCTGTGAAGTTTTATTACCCAGAGCTGGATTTTCACCTTCTCTCTCTGCCATTTTTTTAGCATCCCCTTCCAGCAGCCCACGCCTCGTTCTGACAGAAGGAGATCTGGTCTGTGAGGCTGCGGCCGCCTCGCGTCTCCTGCCCCGCCTCGGTGCATTGTCCTCTGCTGGAGAGGGAGCAGCTCCCACGGCTGATCCTTGCTCTTGTACAACAGCCTCGTCTTTCCTGTGAGCTGCACTCAGGGTTTGTTCTTCCATAAAGGCAGGGCTGGCTTTTTGAGGGATGGAATCGAGTCGCTTTCTTCTGCCCCTCCTTCCCTGTGAAGGAGGATTTTCGGGATTCTCATGTTGTTCATCTTTGTCAGTCATATCTTCATCACCCTCAGGTAAACTTTTTCCTTCACCCTCTTTGGAGCTGCCTTCTTCAAGCTGAAAATTAACTTTTTTACCTCTTCCTCTTCTACACATCACTGCATTTCTTTGTGCTGGATTCCCCTGCAGGATTTCAGTTTGCTTTGCTTTAAGTATTCTCTGTTCATTTCTCCTCCTCCTGTGACTGCCCTGAGCAGGACTGGCACTGTCTGCAGCAGGGACTGATGTGGCACCTGGGCTGGGCTGCTCCTTCCTGCCTTGGGCTGCACTGACACCAACAGAGCCCACGGAATCCTGGAGAGAAGATTCATCCACTTCTGTTTCTGAGTTAAATTTGGGAGTAATTGGTTTTAGGCTGTTCACATTTTCAGCAAATTCAGTAAATTTCTGCTCCAAAGAGTCTTTTTTGCCTCTCCTGCTTCTAGCTCTGTTTGGTTCCGTGTTCTGAGCACTGCCTGGCATTTTGTTTGTCTCTGTAGAAGGTGACTCTGCCTTTAATCTTTGAGCTGCCTCTGTTGTTTTTTCCTGAGCATTTTCTGTTTCACATCCCTGAGATCCTTTCATCTCACTCTCCACATGGGATTCTGTTTCAGCATCAGTTTCAGTTGATGTTTCCTCAGTTTTAGGAATGTTTTGTGTATTTTCAAGTGCGACCCCAGGAGCGTCTGCTTTTATTTCAGCTGAGTGCTTTCTGTTTCTAGTACTTCTGAAAGATTTAACTCTTCCCTCTGTTGCCTTCAGTTCAAGTTTAGTGCCATTTTCAGATTCTTGTGCTGTGACAGCCTCAGGAGCTTTGTCACAAGCCTGCTCCTGTCTCTGGGGAACCTTTGGGGATGGGTCTTTACGAAGCTTTCTGGTTGTTCCACCAAGGTCTCCAGGAGAAGCTGCTTTACCTTGGTCATTCCTTGCTCGTCTCCCTCTTTTTGGTGGAACCACTGGTTCTGTGTTCTCCACCCCTCTGCGCCTCCTCCTCGGTGACAGGGACACCTCTTCACTGTCCTCTATCCCACTGTCATTAGCTTTGCTATCAGCATTATTTAAACCTGTCTGCAGCTGACAGATTTCATTCTGAGTGTTTCCAGGTCCTGTCTTTGTGCCTGGATCATCTTCAGCTTCATCAATGCCACCACAGTCCTGCAAAGCCTGTTTGGAATTTGCAGGTGCTTTTTGCAGAGCTGAAGAATCTTCAACGCAAGACTCAGGATTTTCATTTGGATGTTGTAATTCCTTCAGCTCTTTCCTCTGACCTCTTCCTGGTCTCTGAGCAGCTCCAGCTGGTTCCACAGATGAAACAATGTCAAGCCCTCCCTGATCAGGGAGCTTTGGAACAACTTCTGGTCTGCAGCGCTTTGTCCTCCTTCCTCTTGCCTTGTTTTCAGGTGTGATCACTCCCATCTCCTCCTGGCTGTCAGGACTCTGCCGTTCCTTTAAACTCACACCATTTTCACTTGGCTTTGCTGCAGCAGGAGGTACAGCCCTCCTTGGTCTGCCCCTTCTGACTCTCTGGGTGAGCTGCTCTTCACCAGCTGAGTCCTTCTCTTGAGAATCTTCACCTTGGGAGACTTTTCCTTTCTTTTCTAGAACAGGGTAAAGAGCACAAACAAAAATTAAGACATTCCTGTGCCTGACCAAAGCATCTGTGCATTTCCATTTCCCTCACGGAGGCATCTTGCTCAAACAAATCATACAATAAATAAAAAAAATTAACCAATTCCTAAATTAAAGGACAAATAAATTAGTTTAATTTATTTGGACAGGTCAAAGGGAAAAAATCATCTTGGCTCAGGAAATAGCTGGGCTCACTGACAGAGGTTTAAACAAGATCTGAACTTGTCCTAGGGTGATGTTATGTTTGTATCCCCAATCATCTGTTGGGTTCTGCTGGATATTACACCCTGCACCTTTAATGTTGGCTCTGAGAGCAAAGGGGAGGGAGAAGTGTGGTTGGTTTGTCAGGAAACTCTGCTGCTCCAAGTGGCCTGGAAGCCTTGGAGTTCAGCAACACACACAGCACAGGACAGAGAGGATCATCATCTTCTTTATTTTTTAGTTACTTAGTGTAGATAGCTGAGGCAGAAAAGTTTTTTTTTTTCTTTTGCCTTTCCTTGGAACTGTTCAAATCTCTCTGGACTGAGGACCCAGGGGAGCTCTGGGAGCTTCCAGCTGGGACCCACCAAGTTCTACCCTGCACAGCAACTTTTCCCAGTGCCAGAGGGAGAACAGAGTGAGAACAGAGCAACCACCTCCAGGGGAGACCTTCTTTCTAAATCTGCCATCTCTCCAGAGTGGCACAAAGTTCTTGTCATCTGCTATTGTTCAATTTATTGTGCTGGGAGTGCTTTGCCTGGTTAATAAACAGGATTTTTTCCACTTCTCTCTGAGGAAGTTTTATCCTGAACTGGTCAGGGGAAGGGAGGGAGGGGCCCTTAGGAGGTTTTCTCCCAAATTTGCCCTAAACCAGCACAGAAATTCATGGTAATATTCATGATTTTGTATATTCATTATTCCTCTAAGCAAAATATTTGCACTTACCATGTTTCTGACTGGAATTAGAACCAGGAGGTGCAATTTCTTCCTGAGAATCTGTAACATTTACTGATCTGACCTAAGGGAATAAAAAAAATAATCAATAAATGCATGTCTGACAGGAAAAGAACTTATGGAGCCAACCAATACAAGATGAACGTACAGCAATATTTGTAATAATTCTTGTCAAATCCTTTTCTCTACAAATTAAATCAATTAGTCTTGTGAATACATCCATTCATCTGATACAAGTCTACAAACTTAACATTTAATTCTTGCCACCTAAAGTGAAAGACAACAATGTGGAGAGGTTGAGAAGTGTCTAAATGAGTGCTCAAAGGGAATTTGAAGTCTTTCAAATCCAAGACATAAAATATTTACCTTCATTTCCTCTGGGGTACCAAACATTTCAGTCACTCCAGCATAGTCCACTTCAGAATCAGAAGATTTCTGCCTGGGTTCTGCCATGAGCCTTTGCAGTCCCACAAAATCCTCCACTGGCTGATATTTCTCTTTAGGAGATTTCATTAATCTGCTAATCCCAAACATGTTTTCCACAGGCTCAATCTTTTCCTTGGGTGTCTGGAAAATGCGGCTGAGCCCAACCATGTCTTCCACAGGTTGGGATTTCAGCTTTGGGGTTCTCTTGGTTGAAGTCACACCTGGCACAGCTTTTCCTCCTTCCCTGTTCTCTACTGGAGTCTCCAGCAACCTTTTCAAGGCAATTTCATCTATGACAGGTTCCAGCTCTGGCTGTGGGGTCCTCAGGAGGTGCTTAAAGCCAGACAGATCTACCACTGGTTTTGCCTTCCGCCGTGGGGTCCTCATGAGCTGCTTGATGCCTGACAAAGCCTCCACAGGCTCTGATTTCTGCTTTGGGGTCCTCATGAGCTCTTTGATGCCTGACAAATCCTCTACAGGCTCTGATTTCTGCTTTGGGGTCCTCATGAGCTGCTTAATGCCTGACAAATCCTCTACAGGCTCTGATTTCTGCTTTGGGGTCCTCAGGAGCTGCTTGATGCCTGACAGGTCCTCCACTGGTTTTGCCTTCCGCCGTGGAGTCCTCATGAGCTGTTTGATACCTGACAAAGCCTCTGCAGGCTCCAATTTCTGATTTGGGGTCTTCAAGAGCTCTTTGATGCCTGACAAAACCTCTGCAGGCTCCAATTTCTGCTTTGGGGTCTTCAAGAGCTGCTTGATGCCTGACAAAACCTCTACAGGCTCTGATTTCTGCTTTGGGGTCCTCAGGAGCTGCTTGATGCCTGACAAAGCCTCTACAGGCTCTGATTTCTGCTTTGGGGTCCTCAGGAGCTGCTTGATGCCTGACAAAGCCTCTACAGGCTCTGATTTCTGCTTTGGGGTCTTCAAGAGCTCTTTGATGCCTGACAAAACCTCTACAGGCTCCAATTTCTGATTTGGGGTCATCAAGAGCTCTTTGATGCCTGACAAAACCTCTACAGGCTCCAATTTCTGCTTTGGGGTCTTCAAGAGCTGCTTGATGCCTGACAAAACCTCTACAGGCTCCAATTTCTGCTTTGGGGTCTTCAAGAGCTGCTTGATGCCTGACAAAACCTCTGCAGGCTCCAATTTCTGCTTTGGGGTCTTCAAGAGCTCTTTGATGCCTGACAAAACCTCTGCAGGCTCCAATTTCTGATTTGGGGTGTTCAAGAGCTGCTTGATGCCTGACAAAACCTCTGCAGGCTCCAATTTCTGCTTTGGGGTGTTCAAGAGCTCTTTGATGCCTGACAAAACCTCTGCAGGCTCCAATTTCTGATTTGGGGTCTTCAAGAGCTGCTTGATGCCTGACAAAACCTCTTTAGGCTCAGGCTTCTGCCTTGGAGTCTTCATGAGTCTCTTGATACCTGACAGAACCTCTCCTGCTTCTGACCTTTGCTCAGGGGTCCTTAAAATCTTCCTTTTTCCTGACATGACTTCATCTGGCTCCAGATTCTGCTTTGGAGTTCTCCTTTTACTTCCTGATTTCACCAAAGTTTTTGGTTTTTCTGGAATTATTGCCAAACTAGCCACACTATCTTCATGCACAACTTTTCTTTTTTCAGGAGTTTTTGTGGCTATTTCATCAAACATTAATGGAGATGACTCCTCTCTGAGAAAGCAGAATATGCCTGGACTCTGTTGCTTCTGCTCTGAAGCATCTGAATTATTTAGTGGTGACACCATCATCTCTCCTGAAATAAACAGTAGATTTATGTCATTTGGAAAATGAATTAAGCAGAAAATACAAACATTTTAATTGCTGTATAATAATAATAAAAAATTTCAAATTCCAATATACTCTTCTAGAAACTAAAATCCAAATATGTGCATGAGGCATTCAGTGTGTAAAACAACTCATCAGCAGCTTGAAGTTCCATACTGAATAGAATGAATACTAAAATATCCTGCACAGAAATTAACTGGAACTACATTTTCTTTTAATACCTGATAAATCTCAATGGCTCCTTTCATGGGTTGCTGGATGCTTCACCTCAGTTAAATTTGCCTAGGCTGAGACTAAGCTTAGACTGCTGCTAACTCATAATATACTTCAATATTCTTTTTTCTAAAAAACACCAAACCTACCAGATTCCTCAGGAGTGTGCAAGTCAGAAATGTCCCCTGCAGCCCATGGTGGTGTAAAATCAGCATTCTGAGCAGCAGCCAAAGGAAATGTTCCTCCTCCTTGATTTTCTGGAGTTTGGAACATTTCAGGCACTCCTAGAAATCATATTTAGAGAAATGAGCAAAAAATGTTTTGACAAAAGAACTGCACAGCAGGCAGATGAAGTAACAGAGTTTAAAACCTGACCTGTGAAGCTTTCATCCATATCCATGTTTAGCTTCAGGCTGGGATTTTTTACCACTTTTGGGATGTGTCCAGCTGACTTGACTGTGGTGGAATAAGCTCTACCTACAACTATGGTAGCAGGTGACTCTGCATGACCTGTGCTGAAGTGATCTTTTATTTTCTTCTCTGGAGTCTGCAGAGGGAAAAGAAGGAAAAAAAAAAAAAAGGGTTATTAAAGAAAGATTCATGGAGGGAGAGGTGGCCAAGCTCCTTCCATAATTTATCATCAGTCATGGTTAACTGGGAGGTTCCAGAAGTCAGGAGGATGCCCAGTGCCAATGAGGGTTGGAAGGTCCACCAGCCTGAGTTTAGAAAAGGAAGATCCTGCCTGATTTTTATGATCAGAGCTTGGACTCCAAGATCTTGGAGGTCTTTTCCAACCTTCATAATTCTGTGATTCCTTTTGTACCAACCTCCATTTCCCATGTGCAGTGAGAGGCATCAACTCCCATTTTACATCACACCAAGAGCTCACTCCTCCATCAAAATCCATCCAAGCTGTTTGGTGGTGATACAAGAAAACAGAATAAAGAAACACAAACCAGACAAGGATACCTTTGGTGGGTGGTTTATTCTCTTCAGGGCTCTTCCTTTACGAACAATTTTTTTAGCAGGCTTTGACTGTGGTCTTGCAACTCCCAATTTTACCACTTCTGCCCAAGATTTTGCAACTAGAAGAAAATGAGAAAGAACCACTTTAACTCTCAGATGTGTACATGGATGTTCACAATTATTTCTTTATGATTCCAATACATTTTCTGCAGCGTGGCAGAGGAAAGTGGTTGCTGTTATCTGGTAACACCTGAAATGTGTTTCCAATTTCAAATTGGAAATATTCTCAATTTGAAAATCCAATTTTAGCCAAAGTTTAAGAAGAGTCCAAGTACCCAGTGTGGTTTTCCACACCAAAACAATGAGCTCCACATGCTGTCAAATACAGCTCAGACCCCACAACTCAACACTGACCCAGTTCCTTCCTTTCTTTTGGAAGGAATTCAGTTTTGCCAACAGAAAGTCACCATGAGCCTTTCAGCTTCGTTCTTTAAAGATGAGCTTTACTCTGCTGAGATTTAACAACAGAAATTGCTTCAAAGTGAAGTTTCTTTCACCATCATCCTGAGGAATTTCAGTTATCCTGAATTTAAATCTTCCCATAATTTTTGTTGTGTCACCTTCTGCTCATGACACACTCCCAAAATTCCCAAAGCAAGGTTACCTTCATCACAGCATCATTCTGTACCCAGCAGTGGGAGCAGGGAATTACAGCTGTGCAATAAATGAAGCTGGAAGTTGTAGGACACCTGCTTTGTTTACTTCAGGTAAAAAAAGCTATCAGAACACAGGGATGGTATAAAAGAAATGATTCTTTAAAATAGAGATCAAAAGGGGAATGCTGTTCCTAAAAAAAAAAAGGATGTTGTTATTCTCTTGTCAGAATTGCTCTGTCAGCCTGCAAATAAAGAGCTTTGAAAAGCTGACATTGCCAGGGTGTGCAGGATGCAGAGAAAAATGCCAAGCGTCCAGGAAATCATCTGAAAAAGCACAGGAAACAGTTTTATTTTGGATCTCGAGTTTTTAAGAGCTGTGATGTTCTTTTCCTATTACAGAAGGAGTTGATGCACTGATATTACAAAGAGGTGGTGAGAAATGGAATGCTGCTGATATTTGTCAAGAGCTCTGCTGCCATTAAAATGGACAGAATAATAAAGTAATAAAAATTCCTGGGTGAAGGGGGAATTTGACTTTGTCAAACTGATTTTACTGGTGAAAACAGGTGACAAATACACCCTACTTTGAAGTTTATTCCAAAGTCAAAACCTGAAGAACCAGAACTGCCCTATTCCAGTTTCCAATGCTGTCAAAACTATTTCAAATCAATGTTTAACACTGGGAACTTGGAAGATTTGAAAGTAACCCAGTTATGATCCTGGTTTTTGTTTGTATCAGTTATTCACCACTTGGAGTGGTTAAACACAGCCCAGTTCCTGGACAAAGTTTGTGAGCCTTGTATAAAAATAAGGCACAAAATAACCAAAGGGAAGCTGCATTGATATAAAATGTTAAGTTTTTCAAAACAAAACTAATGTGAAAAAACATGGTTTAGTTTAACACTACTTGAACTTGACAGATTTCAAAGATCAGGACTCTTAATCTTGCAAAAAGAATGTTAATTTTACCATTTTTTAACTCCTGAACATTAATACTTGTTTTAAAATGAGTTTATAGATGCTTTAATAAAATTGCTTTATGAATGAGCAAATGCAACACTTTGCACTTCCAAGAAGCAGATTTCAGAAGATCCACCAATTATTTGGTGGCCTCTGCATAACACAACAGACCTTTCCTAATTTATTTTCAAGCATGAAAGTGAATATTAAAAATTAACTGTTGAAACCAACCTAATAAATTGGCACTGGAGGCACCACTTCTCCTCTTGGCACTGAAAACAGCCACAGCCCCACCTCTGCTCTTCAGGGCAGAGCCCTTCACACCCAGCTGGGCACTTCTGGTTGACCTGGCAGGTGTCACCGAGACTTTGGCATCTTGGGCAGCTGCAGAAGATTCTGGGGTTTTCCCTTGGGCATCACTTTTCCCCTCTGGATCCAGGTCTTCCATGCCAGCATCCTTCTCCTCTGCAATTGGGCAGGGTGTGGGGGGCTGGGAGATGGAGAAACGCCCCTTCCTCAGAGGGGCTGGAGAGCCTGCAGGGATTTGGGGTGTCACCTTCTCTGAGACAGGGGATGAGGCACCTGGGGACTGCTGGGCTGGGGAAGTTTTGGGTGACCTTTTTTCTTCCTGGTAAAAAAAAAAAATACTCATTAGTGAATGGAGGATATTTCCTTCTTTTTCATGAAGTGATCTGTCCAGGCAATCCCTGCCTGAAACTTGGATTTGACTTCTTCAGGAACAATACAGGAAATGATTCCTAAACTGCTGATCAAGTCTGAGCTAAGTTTGGCAGGAGGCTTTACCTTTCCCATCCTTACCCTTCATCCATCCCCAGCCACCACTCAAATCATTTTATGTCAATTTTAGTTTCAGATTGATTGATTTTCAATTTTCAGCCTGATTTTTCCTTGTGTGTTTTACCCACTAAGTAGCAGAGTGACCTTGCCAATGAACTTGGTTGTACTTTCACTTTATAATTAACTTGGTTTACTGATGATTCTTCAAGCACCCCAAAACACTCATGAGTTACACCAGCATGCATCACACGAGGTTTACTACTGATTTTGAATTATTAAATAATAATAATAAATACATATATAACGGAATTTATAAAGTTTGATCACAGTAATGGACTCACCAACTTAACTCTTAACATTTACCTGATTTATCAAGTGCTTCAAGCTCTGAGCCTTTTTGAGCACAGCCCGAGGACAGTTCCCATTGGGTAAACTCCTCCTGGCAGGGAGAGCTCCTTTTTTCAGGGGAGAGTTGGGAGGCAAACTTTTATCAAAGAGTTCTGGGCTCAGCTGACCACCAAAAGACACTCTCTTCCTTTTGCCCAAAGTCTGAGGGAGCATTTCACCACTTTTCCTCTTCTGAGAGATTCTTTTTGGCTTGCCTGAAAAAACAATTGAAATGACTTTTAGATCTCCTACAATGCAAGGCAGCATTTTAACCTTTCCTTGTGCATTTCAAAGTTGGAAACAAACCCGAAGGGAAATAGGTTTTTCTATTTATAATAGAAAATATTGCAATAATAATTTATTACATTGAAGGGAAATAGGTTAAATCCAGGATATTTTATAGGTATTGTGTATTGTTAAGGTTGAATGTAACTCCACGATAAATATTTTACAATTGTGTCAGTAACTGGTTCCACATTTTGTCCAAGTTGGAGAATTTTCAGAAAAGTGCTACAGAATTTCTCTATTTAAAAAAACAAGACAGAGGATCCAATTTACCTGAGTCTTCCTCATGCAAGAGGCCAGAGGTTTTGGTTTCTGAGCCAGGCTCAGTGTCCCTCAGCTCAGCAGCACTCCCAGGAGATTTTCTCTTGGCTGATGGTCTCCGAGGTCTCGTAGCACTGGCATCTTCCAAATCCTGGTTTTGGGAACACCCATCCATGGCCAGCTCTGCTGGAGCTCCACTGGCTTCTCTGCCTGAGTTCTGATGTTCCTGAGCTGTGTTTGTCTCCAGTGCTGTTTCAGCCAGCACTCCAGAGCTCCTTGGCCTTCCCCTCTTCCTTCCAGGTGTCTGAGCAGCAGGAGATGCCGACATTCCTTCTGAATGGGCACTCTTGTCCAAGAATTCTTTACTTTCCCTGCTGGTTCTTCTGGGTCTCTTGGAATCAGGGAGGAGGCAGGGGTTTCACAATGTCCCACCTTCGAGTTATCCAGGTTTGCCTGGTCCCAGATTTCCTTCAGCACTTCCTGGACAGGTTTTCCTGGTGTTTGTTTTTTGCTGTTCCGTCTTTGTTTTGTCTTTAAGCATTGGTCATCTGGCACAGGCAGTTGTGTGTTATCAATTCTGCACGCTGGATCTTCCTTTGGAGCTCCAGCTGGGATTTCTGGAAGTGACTTCAGTTTCAGTGAGCCACGCCGTGGGGCCTTTGGAGCATCAGCATTTCCAGGATTCACTCCAGTGGTTTCTTTGGGAGAGGACACAAAAAGAGACCGAGGGCTCCTCCTCCGGGGCTTCGGTGTGCTCAGCACACATTTCCCTCCTGCAGCACCACGGGAGGTGGGAGTGGTGGGGCTGCACCCTGTCCCATGATCTGAATAACCCAGCCTTTCTATGGAGCACTGCTCCAGCAAAAGCAGGGAACCCCTGTGGTTCTCCTTGCTGGGTTTGGGGGTGACTGCAGTGACTTTGGATCTGCCTGGGGTCCTTAATTCTTCGGATCTGGACCATTGACAACTGACACCTCCTTTGAAATGGGAATTCCAGGACTCCTGGCAAAACTCTTCCTGGGAGTTCTTCCTCCAGCTGCTGACAGCTGGTTCAACCCTGGGCTGTCTCCTTCTCTTCTCACAATTACACATTCTTCCATATTTCCCATCCAGCCTGGTTTCTTTCCTTTAGCTGAGCTGCCCAGATCCAAAGGATGACTCAGGGCTGGGATGGGAGCACTTGGTTCTGGCAGAACCCTTCCAGGCGTTCCTGCTGCAGTTTGCTGAGAGGCAGATCCCTTGTGCAGAGGTTTTTCCACTCCCAGATCATTTTTCACTTTTTCATAGAGTGCACTAAAGGGAGACATTTCATTTTGCTTTTTAAGAACATGATGGAGTCTCTGTGAGGATTTGGGTGCTTGGAATTTGAAGCGGAAAGCTTTAGGAAGATTTTGCTCTGGAGTTTGTTTATTTTTATTTGCATTTTTTTCTTCACACTCAGCCTTATCTACAAAGAAAGCAACGAAAAACAAAAATACAGATGCAGAGTTACTTCAAAATTGCAGAACTTCAAATATAATTCCATAAATACAGATTAAAAATTCCCTATTTTCCCTCCCAAGAGGGAAGATCCTGATCAGCAAAGATCTTCCTGGCCAGCCAGGATCTACTGAAATGAGACACCTGGAATCAGCTGGGGCTTTTTGAGCAAATTCTGTCAGAAATGATAATAAAGAGGCTTCTCTGAAAATCAGGATTATTTAAGACAAGAAGGAGGGGAAGGTGAAGTTCTGGAATTTAACCAGTCTTTGGGTTATAATTACCCAGAATTAACAGCTCTGGATTTTTCTGGTTCTACAGGAACAGTCCCTGTGAACAATTATTTCAATATATACCCTGTACCCCCAAAATGATACTTATTTCAATTTTTTTAAGAAAAAAATGCATGAGATAATGCAATATTTGCTTAAAAAAAGGTGTAGCTGTAGGTCAGCAGAGCAGTTCAAGTTAAAATTTACTGTCAAAAGTGAATTCACAGCATTTAAACACGATGACACAGCAAGGTGTACTCAGATTGGAAAGTCTTAAAATGCCTTTTCCCCCCCTATTTTAACTTTGTTTTAATTCTAATGCTAATAATAAATGCAGTGAAGGGGACAAAAGCAAACAAAGCCCTCATAAAACAGGGACCAACCTGAAGCATCAAGACTTTTAGCTCCTGAAGTTTGTTTGTGTAATAATTCCACTTCTGCCACCTGCTGAACATGAAGAACCTGTAAATTTGTACAACATTACAGCAGAGCAACAAATATTTCATACTTCTGCTCTCAATTCTACATTGAAAAAGAACTATTTATAAGAGAATATGCCCTAAGAAACCTTTAAAATATTCAAATTAAATCCTTGAACTTTTCAATATTTAACATTGGCCAATACATTTGAGGCCCTGGAGAGGAGAAGTTTATCTTGTTTTACTGTTTAAATTCTGAGCTGTCAAAGTAGCAGTAAAATAAGAATAAAAACACTTGAACCTCCCCTTCTCACCAAACCTAGTGGAAGATTTATAGCTCTTAGTAACATCATGAATTATTAATTATCAATTACCAAAAAGTGACAAATTTTTGACTAAAATTACCAAATTTTTAAAGTATTTATCTGAAAGAGTTTATTTTTGTTTTCAGACAGAAAGGCAGTTTAGGGCTGAAAAATTACTTTTAACAAGAAAACAGAACAAGGAAATAGAAAATCATGTCACTGCTATCAATATATTTGTAAAGAAAAAGCCCACAGGCACAAAATTACCTGCAGAGTTTCATCTTTTGGAGACCTGGAACGTCTCTTCTTCGGAGTTGATTCCAGAGGATATTCAAACCTGAAAGAAATTTTTAAAATACCATTTTTGTCAAATAATTGATGACTAAATTTTAATTATTAAGAGGAATGACCAGGAATAGTTGTCCCCTCCCAACAATGCACACATCTCCATTTGAAAGGCTTTGGTAAATTAAAACCACTTTAAATTTCCCCCTAAAACTGACAACCCTTGAAACAAAATCAGAATGATCTCACTAAACAATTCTATCTTTATTGATTTAGCTTAATGTAATGGAAGTGATAAAAAGATAACTGCAAGCAATCCTGCCTTCTGATGAAGTCCTGTAAGATTTTGTGGAGAAATAGGAACTAAACTGGATTAATTTCCACTCTAGAATCGAACAATTCCAGAGTCTGGCCCTGGCACCCACCTGAAAGAACGATCAATGATGGTTACCACATCTCCGTGCTTCAGGGGAACGGGCTGCTCAAAGCCAGCCCCATTCAGCTGTGTGGGGTTCACTGCACTCAGATTAGTCAGGACTGCCTAAAAATCAAACAAAAACGTGAGTGAGCTGCTGAGGTGCAACGAGGCAATGCACACTGCAGTAAAACATCAGCACCTCACCTCTTTGTTCTCGTTGATCTCGATTTTGCAGTGCTCGTTGGACACCCAGGGCAGCCGCATGCGGATGTCACATTCTGTTTTCCTGGGGGCAAACACAGCTTCAGTTTCACACAGAACACAGGGAAAGCTGCTGGACAGGTTAGGGCATTCCCCAAAATTTTTGTTAGTAATGGTACAGCAGCATGATGTCTCTAATTTGAAGGAAATTAACTAGCTAAGTCTTTTTTAACAGGCAAAAAATAGCAGCTCACACTTCTCCAGCATCAGAGAACTGAGATCAGGAAAACTGTGAAATACCCAAACTGTGAAAAAAGCAGATCACAACAAGCTGAGACATGGCTACAGCACAGCTGGTGCTAAGGGATTACTTGCTTCCAGAATTTCCTCAGCCTTTTGGAATATTTTCAGACAAAATCAGCTGCTCAAGTCATTCCAGGCTTACATTTCTGGTCTGAGACTGCAAAGAGGTAACTGCACCCTTGGCCTCACCTGCAGAACCACCTCTACCTTTTCAAAAGTTATTACTGAGTTAAAACACATTTATAAAGGTACAGACCTTTCCTTTCTGTGCTTTTCTTAAGCTAATCTCTAGTACTTTTGATTTGCTATTGGTCTTATCACTTTTAATCCCTTCTCCTGATTTCCTATAGGCAGAAAATTAAAATCAATCAATCAAAATAGTTCTGGCAAGGAAATGACAAAAAGCTGTAATAAAATAAAGTTTAACTTCCTACTCTTGCATTAACCTTAGTCCACTATCACCTTCCCTCCTCTGCACAACATTCCTAAATAAAGATTTGTTTTTGTAAGTAAGCATTAAAGACATGATCTGCAGGAAAACACTCATTATTTCAATGTATGCAAGCAAATTCTCACCTTCCAAATAAACAGGAAGTTGAGGTGAGTGGAAAAACAATTCCATCAGTCCCATTCCTTTTAATGACAACGATTTTCCCATAGCGAGGCATCTTCAAATGTAAAAGGAACCTTACCTAGAAAAAACACCCAGATTACTCATCCTAGTGATGATTTACATGTTTAGAGAATAACTGATGTAAATTTTAGTGTTTTATTTTGATCCAGAGATGAGATATTTTCCAATGGACAGCAGAAGAATCTCAGTGCTGCTTATATGTGTAAAAAGCTGGGAATATGTTTATATAAATTGTCAGACTAATTTTGGTATTCAGGTCTTTGCTACCCATCAGAACCTTGGAAAGGTTCAGGAGCAACACAGATTTTGTCCCATAAACAACTTAAAAACTCACTCCTCTTCACCTGTATTTAACTCTTTCAGTCTTTTACCCAAATGGGAATTCTCAGATTTGAATTTTAAATAGAGGCCAACTGATTATAGCTGTATCCTCCTGGAAAAGTTTGGGACAGCATCAGCTCCCAGGAGCAGCGGCAGGAACAGCTGGGAAGGGGCTGGAAATTGGGAAGCTCCTGAACTCTGTCAGGACAGGAGGAGGAACCTGACCCTAATAAAGCAATTAATTATTGGCATAAAAACTCCAAACCCACAGAACCGGCATAGAAACCCCAAACGCAAGCAGATGCGCACTTATATATTTTCACATAATGCATTTTCAATGTATAAATACGATTACCACAAGCGATCCTCAAAGAAGCACCTTTATTAACCTCTATTTGAAAGCAGCAAGGTAAAACAAAGGAATTAAATGCAATTAAGAGGCTCTAAAATATTTTTTAGTGGGTTTCATGCCCACCACGTGATGAAACACTTGTTGACAACACGACACAACCTGGAGGGGAACCCGGCAGTCCCAGGGGTTTTTAGGAATGCAAACACTCGGTGTCCTGCACCGAGAGCACCCTGCCCACGGCAGCCACCAGCTCCTACAAGCCAAAAAAGCCACAGCAGCTGCAGAAGCCAAAATTTATAAACCCGGGCATCAGGCGGTCACAGCCACCGGCTGGGACAGGACAAGTAAACACCGGGGGAGAAGGAGGCAACAGCCACCATGGCAGGGGGCTACAGCCACAATATGGGGGGTAGGTGGCCACCGAAGCGGGGTGTCAGGCGGCCCAACTCCTCCTCGCGGCACCCGTCACCCCAAAGCCGCGTCCCCCCGGCCCGACTCCCCCGCCCGCTGGTCCACCCGTACCTGGGTCTGCCGGAGCGCTGGTGGCCGCTGAGGGGCCCCGTGTGGCGGCGTCCGACGCGCCCCCCCCGCGCTCCCGGCACGGCGCCGACGCCGACTGAGCCCTTCCCGCGCGCGCGTGCCGGCCCCCGAGACTTCGCACTGCGCCCCCCGCTTCCGCCCTACTGTATCCCTCCGCCAGGCATTAAACGGAGCTCTCGGGAGACGCGCAAATAGACGGACCGAGAGCCGCCGCCACCGCCCGCGCCTGCCGGCAGCAGTTATGGCTGAGGGACAGCACCGAGCCTGCCTGGAGGCGACAAGCGGCACCGGCAGAGGGACTCTTTTACCTTTACTCCGTGCCGGGTCGGCGGAAGGAGAAACGAATGCACCGAGATGACCGTTGAGCTTTCGAAAAGGAGCGCGGTGGCCTCTGATTGGCGGAGGGGGCGGCGCGCGACGCGCAGCGGAGCCAATGGGGAGCGGCGAGGCGGTTTGAGTTCAAACGGAGGCTCCGCACCGGGGAACCGCTCACGCCTCAGGGGCTGCCCGGGGAGCCACAGCGGGACCCCGGCCCCGCACGGCGGGACAGGCACGGACACGGATCTGTCACCGAACCTGTGCTTGTACCTGTGCCCCGTCCTGAAGCTGTACCTGCATCTGTACCCGTGCTCGGTCCTGAACTTTTGCTTTAATCTGCCCCAGCCTGAACCTGGATCTGTACTGTGCTCCAGTCTGAACATTTCCTGAACGTGTACCTGCGGCCTAAGCCTGTGTTTGTACCTCTGCCTGTATCCCTACCTGAACCTCTACCTATACCTCTGACCACATCTGAACTGTACCTGAATCTCAGCCTGTATCTGTACATGAACCAGTACACAAATCTGTATTTGTACCTGAATCTGTACATGAATCTCCACCTGTACCTGAACCCATAACAGCACTTGTGCTCATACCTGTGTCTGTACCTGAACCTTTGTCCATAACTGCACCTGAATCTGTACCTGAACCTAAACCTGTTCCCATATCTGTACCTAAACCTGATCCTGTTCCCAAACCTGAACCTGTCCAGGCTTATCAAGCCCCTCTCTGAGTGAGGGGCACTTGCAGGGGGCTCAATGGTCCCAAATTTGCACCTCCTCAGATCAGCAAAAAGCACCCAGATTAACTTTATATCAATTTATATCAAATCACTTAGGCTTTATAAAGTGATTTAAGCATCTGTGTTTAATGAGATTAAAATACTACTAGCCACAAAAATACTATTAGCCACAATATAAGGGGGAAAAAAATAAAGGGAGTAAGGATGGGAGGGAGTGAGCAGCAGTAAAAGTTAAATTAGTATTTTAAATCTATTTTAATCAGCAAATTAGTTACCTTCATTTAGATATAAAACTGATCCCCATCTCTGCTCCCGAACAGGATTTGTTACTGAGACTTGAATTTGAGGATCCTTGATGGCAATACTCAACATGAACACTGTGTTGTTCTGTGTTTGAAGACAAAAATAATATTTTTCAAAGCAGAAAAAATAATATTAATAATAACAACAACAATGGAGTATTGAGATATGAAATGTGACCTTCATTCCAAGTTTGATGCTTGGGAAAGGGATGCAGGACAAGGTCCTTTTACGCTTCAGGGGATAAAATTCTACTGTTCAGATCTTTTACAAAGCAGCACTTTTGATTTTACTCCTATTTTATTATCTGCCTTGCCTCAAAGACTATTTTATGTGGTGTGATGGCTTTAGATGTGATACAGTTAGATGTAAGCAGTTTTAAAGTGTTATTTCTTTTTAATTAAATAACTTTGAAATCTATTTTGTAAGCTTTGGTGAGCCTTTAGTTCAGATTATTATTATTATTATTATTATACTACAATAGTTGTGTGCTACTGGACAATCTAATTTAGATATAAACCATACCAAAATCAGGATTCTATTTGGTATCTAATTGGGTGTCACTGCTAATTAACAGGTATTTAAAAAATCCTTCCTGGGGGTCCTCAATGGCCTATCTAAAACAAACAATTTACAGCAGAGAAACCCTTTGAAATTGAATTTATTGCAGTCTCTGCCCACATGTGATCAAACAGCACAAATAAATAAATACACCTGCACTGTGGCAATAATTGTATTTTCTGGCCTGATTTACAGCAGTGTCACAGCCTTTGTGAAGTGCAAACACAGCAATATTTAGAGGAAAACACAAATTATAATAAAGGTTTTCAATCTGGTTCCAGCAGAGCTCTCTGGAACAGCATCTGTACAAATATTTGCCAAAGTAGATTTACAGGAGGGAAAAAAAACCACCCAAAAATACATTTTTTTCAAGGTTTAAAATTGCTGGTAGGTTAATTTGGGAACATTTAATTTAAACAAATACACCTGAATACACCATGAAGTAAAACTGTCAAAAATGAGGAGAAAAATAAAATCAGTGCTGGAACTCCTTGATAGAGAATTTAAAAATCAGCATTTTAATTTATCACATGAAGTTCCTCATACAGAGTTATTTATTCAAGTCTGAACAGCTTGGAAGCACTGAGTGAAGCTCATTTCTCACAGATTTCTACTACCAGTGGTTTTTACTTTAAAAAGCACAAATTCTGGTTAAAGCTTCCCCTAAATTAGGGTTTTTATAAGGTATAAAGTAAATAAATATTCAAGGTATTCACATCGTGTAAAGCCAAGTCCAGAGATGAGAAGTCATATGATTAACCTTGAAAATTTAAAGTTTTGCAACAAATTCTCTCTTAAAATCAGTTTTTTACACTGACACATCATTGCACACAGGATTTTTGGAGTGCTTGAATTCATGCACAAAACCTGATTTTGACAAAGAATTTTATGTGGGAGGATCTGCATAAATTTAGGAACAAATGGGATGTTTCCAAATTTTATCTGAAAATAAAAAGAAATACTTTGAAATAATTAATTTACCTTAAATGGTGAAAGATCATAAACTAGTACAGGAAAAACTTTTTAATATGATGGTCACACTGATATTTTACAGTCAAACCCGTATTTCAAGGAGCCCAAATTAATCTGGAAAAGGAGCTTCCCAGTTGTCCTCAAAGCCAGGGAAGATGGCTGGGAAGCAGAAGACACAATGGAAAATGTGAAATAGGTCAGGTTTAAAATGCAAATTAAAACTTTGCAGTGTGTTCTAGGCCTGTGTAACAGACTTGCCAATTCCAGAAGATTACAAAACCACCCCGAGGGTGATGGAATCCAACTCTTGTCCCCAATCTGGGAATGAAATCCTTAATCCAGGACATTTTGCTATCAGCAGATCATTTTTAATTCCAATGGTGACCATAAAAGGGATTTTGCATCTCCCAGCTGGTGCTTTTGCACAGGTGAGTTAGAAATTTGTACATTTTATTGGGACTGGGGTGAGATTTCCCCAGATTCAGTAAATTAAATTCTACAGTACCTCATTTCCATGCATACTTACAAACAAGGGAGGAGAGCAGTTCCACAGGAACAGCTTCTGCTGGATCCACAGGCTGCCACAGGGATCATCAAACCATGGAATGGTTGGGGTTGGAAGGGATCTCAAAGCTCATCCAACTCCACCTCCCACTGTCCCAGGTTCCTCCAAGCCCCCATGTCCAGCCTGGCACTGCCAGGGATCCAGGGGCAGCCACAGCTGCTCTGGGAATTCCATCCCCACCCTCCCAGGGAACAATTCCTGCCCCAAATCCCATCCAGCCCTGCCCTCTGGCACTCCATGCTCTCACTGTCTTGGTTTTGAAAGAAGACAGGTATCTGCTAAAGAGAGGCAGGGCCTCTCTTGGGATGGATAATTCAAATCCCCTTCCCTTAAATTATTATAATTTAGAAAATTAAAACGGCTCTCAGGCAGAGATATGGGGATAGGAATAACAGTTCTTTACTAATAGGTATAACAAGGCAAACAAACAACAACAACTACAGCAATTAATAGCGAAAACAGAACCAGGGACCTTGACGGAGCTTGGTCCCACAAAACCCGGGGCAGTCTGGTCTCTGGGGACTCCAAAGAAAAGTACTAAGCTGGAACAGTGGGGAATCGCGGGCTGGTGGATCGGATGAAGTTCGGAGCTCAGTCGGTGGTCACTGGAGGGCAGGGATGTCTGGCAGGGAGGGCAGTGCGGGCCCGCAGTGCAGAGCAGCTCTAAAACAACGCCGAGGCAGTGGGACAGGATGCCCAGCTGAGACAGCTCCAGCAGGGCAGCAAAAGGAGAAATCTGGATCTTCCTGGGCACACGAACAGATGATAGCAGCTCTCTCTCTCCAGCATCAGATCCCGGTGGTGCCAGTGAAAAACTCACTCAGCAACGGCAGCCCCGTCTGCTCCCGACGCAGACCACACCAAAAGTGAAGCTGCCCCCCCCAGCCTCATCTTTCTCTCTCCCCCACCCCTCGGGGGAAACTCCCGCAGACAAAGGGTGTAGCCAAGTGCCAGCTTCCATGCTTTGTTTTCACCTGAGCCCTCATAAGTACCCAGCAATCAGTTGCCTTGCAACTCTTGGGAAAAAATTCTATAGGTGAAAAGGATAAACAAGTCTAACCCTCAACACTCATAAACGCTCCCTCTCCATCTTTTCCGTAGGCTCCCTTCAGGTTTTGGAAGGACAAAGCTTCTATAAAAATCTCGTCTAGAAAATGCTGTGCTCAATAATTCCTTCTCAAGCTCTTCCCACACCTGAAAGAGTTTTCCTTGCTTTTTGTCCACCCAACTGGTGAGAAGTCCCAGCCTGGATCTTCTGTTCCGTGTTTATGGATAGTCTGAGTTCAGGAAAATTCAGGCAAATCCTGGAGCGGTGCAATAGAAACAGGTGAAAGAGGAGAGAGCTCTTTGCACCAAGAACTTCCTTGGCAAAGTCTCAACTCCATTAATGAGTGAGTAATTCCCCTCCTCTGTGCAAAGCAGCAGAGAAAATGGATAAAAGTCATTAGAAGGAAGCTCTCACCAAGAGATCTAAATTACATCCTAATCCTTTAATTCCTCAGATGAAGAACACTCCCCGGGAAGTTCAGCGGCCCGGAAAATTCTCAATTCAACAATTTCTGCATCAGGCAAAACAGAGCTTGACATTTGTGCACAGCAAACACCTCTTTGATCTGCCTCGGTTTATACTGCTTAAATATCCCATTAAAATAAATTTATTTCATAGACAGTTAACAATTAAATTTTTTTCCTTTTTTCCTAAAAGTTGAGTTTCTAAAAACCAGAAAACAGATAAGGAACCAGAAGGTCTTTATGGTACCTTTTTGTAATGCTTAAAAGTAGGAAAAAACCGGTGTCACCCACCAATAGAGAACAGAAATATCCATGTTTGCTGTGTGATCAACAATTATAATTATCAATATTTACTTAATTAACCAACAATTAATTAATAACTGATAAATATTTGAGATTCTTCTGTTTTCTGAGGCCACACCTGTCTGTCCCTCACACACAGTTACCTTCCCGTGGTCTCATAAAAGTACATGACTCAATCACACAAAATATTTTATCAACTCCTCTGGAATAATTAAAAAATTTAAAAATATCAGCTTTTAGAATCAGAAACCTGTTAAGTTTGGAAAAGATCATCAAATCCAACCATCAACCAGTTCACCACTAACCCGTGTCCTCAATGCCACACCCACACATTTTTTGAACACTTCCAAGGATGGAGGCTCCACCACTGCCCCAGGCATTTTTCCAACACTTTCAAACCCTTCCCATGAAGAAATTTTAATTCCCAAACCTCCCCTGGCACAATTTGAGGCCATTTCCCCTCGACTTACAAATATTAGAGCAGGAAGGACATGCAGAAAAATTCTTCCCAACAACTGTGGAAAAAAAAATCCTAAAATTACCCACCTTGAAGAGGCATCTCCCAAATGGGAGACTGGGGAAAGAAGAGAAGGGGTCAAAAAAATCAGGATTCATTAAATCCTATTTGATTGGACATTAGGATGTAACCCCTGAGCAGTTACTCCTGCTTTACACAAACCTACCCCCCCTTGTTACAACAGCGGGGCCCTTCTTGGGTAATTTTAGCAACATGTCCAATGCAAAACTTGTCAAAATGAATTAACAAATTGCTGCTAATTAGAGTGAACATTCAGTTCATGATTGGTGACACAGCTGGAAGTTTAGATCCTATTTTTATCTTAGTATGACACCATAGTTTACCATATTTTACTATATTTACTTAATTTTACTGGTTTATTTCACCAGATCTACCTTATCCAGACAGTTTGGATTCCAACAGTTTCCATGAGTTTCTACACCCTTTATATGCAAAACATTCAGCCCCAAAATAAATCAGAATTTTACTCCCAAACAGCTGCAGATAAGCACTGTAAAATTACTTACCTAGATAATGGATTTCAACTCTTTTAGAATGCTTAATTCAAATGAACACACGACACAGGAATGAAATTAAAAGATTTAAAGGAAATAATGCAGGTGGAGAATAAAAAGGAAGCTTTGTTCTTGCATCAGAATGTATTAGATCTTGCAATTTGCATATACAAATAATTCAGCCACATTCACCGGCATTAAAAACACGGCAAGATCAAATTAGAAACGTAAGAAAAGAAAATAATAAGAGCTGAAACTGTATAATACATACATATATATATATATTATAAAGATCTGACAAATTAAATACATTTTGGTTATACAGAAAAGTTCCAGTAACTTTACATGAAAAATGGGACGAGGGAAACGCAAACATTTCGAAAGACAGAACATGGGGCGGGTCAGGCTCATTTGAAAAGTTTAAAAAATACATAAAAATAGCCTAAAAAACACAGCTAATTACAGTATGCATTCTTCATTAAGGCCCAAGTCAGCCAAGCACTTTTAAGGGGTTGCTTCAGGAGCAGGGAATCCACGGCATTTCATGGATTGTGGGATGAGGGCGTTGGGAAGCGAACGCTTTGATGCTGAGCTGAGCTGGGACCTTCTGAACACATGAACAGTCCAAGTCACACAGTGACCAAAAGCACAGACAGATCAGAAGGACACTTCCAATCCAACTATTTGGCCTTTTGAAGGAATTCCATGCAACAGAGATTCAAAGGAAAGTTCCAATCCACTGAGCCACTCCCCAGAGCTCCAGCCACTGAGCACACCCAACGACGGCCAAGGGAGCTCTTCAAATTCCACAAAAACCTTGATGGAGCTGCAGTTGTGAACACTGAGATACATTTGAGGCATTTTCTTTCCTCCTCAAGCTGGTTATCAACTAAAATCCCAGTACCCAGCGAGGATTTGGTGTCCCAGCTGAACTCCATCCTACTCCTGGTTGTAGGGAGGTCTTGGTGAACGCCATGGGAGCCCCACAGCCTCACTGAGATTGACCTCACGGACAACACAACCCAAGGTTTGACCTCAGGGACCCCAGAATCTGCCCAAGACACAAATTATTATTGTTCAAATGCTGCCTAAATGGTCGGAAAGATCCTGACATCACGATGGTAACATGGAAATTCCTTTCTTTTCCAACTTTTTGGAGTCTCCCTGCACTGAGATTGACTTCAGGAGACAACCCCAGTTTTTACCACAGGGACCCACAAATCTGCCCAACAGACAATTATTATTACTATTATTATTATTATTATTATTCAAATGCCCCCTAAATGGCTGGAAAGATCCTGACATCAGGATTAGAAAATGGGAATTCCTTTGCATTATTTCCAACATTTCGGAGTCTCGTGCACGGAGATTGACCTCATGAGACAACTCAACCCCACTTTTTACCTCAGGGACCCACAAAATCTGCCCAACAGACAAATTATTATTATTATTATTATTCAAATGCTGGCTGAATGGTTGGAAAGATCCTGAAATCAGGATCAGAAAATGGGGAATTCCTTTGCATTATTCTCCAACCTTTCGGAGTCTCCTGCACTGAGCTTGACTTCATGGACAACTCACCCCAAATTTTTACCTCAAGGACCCAAAAATGGGACAAATTATTATTCAAAAGTGGGCTCAATGGTTGGAAAGATCCTGACATCAGGATCAGAAATGGGAATTCCTTTGCATTATTCTCCAACTCTGGGAGTCTCCCTGGGCTATAAATCAGACTGAACCCCCACTGTATCATTCCCAGGCTGAATTTATTCTGGCTCTCGGGATTTGGTGGAATTTCAGGAACATGCTCCACTGGCTTTGAGGGTTTCTTCTCATGGAGACTCACTGTTTAGTCCTTAAACAATCTCATTTTTCAAGTGCATCATTTAGGGTACAAATAAATACAGGAGTGCAGCAATGGGAAGACAGGAACAGCCAACAGCATGGTGGGAATTGGGTGCTCAGGAATTCCCATCCCAACCTTTTCCAGCCAGGATGGAATGGAAGGAGACCTGGGGCCCCCTTCCTGTCCCTCTGCATTGTTCCAAGGTGCAGTGAGATTAGATTGGAATGGGATAAAATAGTGCAAGAACAGCAGGGAAAGGCTCATTTAAGCTGCTTGTTTTAAATAAGGCTTTGATGCTGCACGGCCAAAGCCCAGCTGGACAAGACAGAACTGTTGCATATTCGTTATGGAATTAATTACAGATTCACCCCTTTGTGCTCATTAAGTCAGAGATGCTTTTGGAAGAGTGGGAAGATAAATTTTATAATTATTCAACATTCGGGTGCCCTGTGATTTGGGGGATTTTCCAGCCCCTGGTCAGGGCTGTAATAAAAACTTTTATATTTTCTGTCACCGATTCTATTCTCAGTAGTACTTTTAGTAAAAATATATCTCTGTACACGACCCTAAACCCCTTAGGGAAAGTCCTTTTTTGATAACAGTTCTGGGAGGGGAAGAACCTGGAGGAACTTTTGCTACAACACTCAATGTTTCTGGCATTAAACTGTTCATAAAATGTTTTTTCCAATTTTTACCTCTTCATTATCCTGCTGAGTCGAATCAAGGAAAAAGAGTTCATCTCTTCTTTCAAAGTGGGAAATTATGCAGGTGTTTATAGAGAAGAGAAGCTTTTAATTCCATTTCTGGCCTTTCTCTTCAAGTAGATAAGTTCAGGTGCTGCAAAATATACTTTTCAAATATGCAAAATATTCTAAAAATTATATTATTGTCATTCTAAGTCGATTTAAACAATATTTGGAAAAAAAAGCAAATTAACAAGGCTTTGAAATTTCTGTTAATTCAAAAATTCAGATCTGTACTTCTACTGATTTTACCCTATGGATGGTAAGACTCAAAATCCAAAAAAAACCTGGAAGCTCTTTAAAACCACTGGAAAAATAAATACCTATTTTCCTGGTGAACAAAAAATGTTTAAACATATGAACCAAAATATATATTTTTTAGGATGAACTGTAAATCACCTGTCAAAAAAATTCAAGAATTAGGAGATAATGTTGTTGATAAATATTTATGAGTGGCAAAATTCAAAGGAAAAAAACCCCAAGAATTATTTTTTGTTATTTAGAATAAAGATTTCTATCCCATCTTACAGTGCTATAAAGTATAGGAACATTATACTTTGCTTTAGAAGATATTTATATTTAAGAAACAACTTTATACAGCAAATGCAACTTTTAAAGCCAGCACAACGTTGTATTTACAGTTCAGTCAACAACCCAAGTGACACGGAATAAATTAACATAATATACAACTATTTATACAGACAAATTAAAAAATAAGGCAGAATTCTCATTTGAAATTCGCATAATCTGAAAAGATGTCGATGAAATCTTGTACCACTCTGTAGCAGAATTCATACTGTTCCTGCAAAACAAGGAAAGAGATCAAGATGTGGGTTGGTTACACTAAGAAAATCTGAATTCTGCAGATCCCAGTGATAAATTCAACTTGTCCTAACTGGGACCAGTAGCTGAGGACTGCTCTGTTCTGATTTCTATTTTTTTATCTATTTTCAGACTCCTGAGCTGGGAGCTCTAACTAGCAAGTTGGAAAACAAAGGTAAAATATGGAGCACTTCTTACTTTTTCTAAGGTTATTTAAGCAAAAATCCCTTAATAACGAGGTGACACCTACATTATTTATAGTTTTGACCCAATAATGACTACCCAAGGCCTGAAATGTATTTAATTATAGAAAACCACCTAAACCAAGGGGGAAGAAGGGGGAAGAAGAAGAAGGGGAGGAAAAAGGTGAAGAAGAAGAAAAAGGTGAAGAAAAAGGTGAGCAAGAAGAAGAGAAAGGTGAGCAAGAAGAAGAAAAAGGTGAGCAAGAAGAAGAAAAAGGTGAGCAAGAAGAAGAAAAAGGTGAGCAAGAAGAAGAAAAAGGTGAGCAAGAAGAAGAAAAAGGTGAGCAAGAAGAAGAAAAAGGTGAGCAAGAAGAAGAAAAAGGTGAGCAAGAAGAAGAAAAAGGTGAGCAAGAAGAAGAAAAAGGTGAGCAAGAAGAAGAAAAAGGTGAGCAAGAAGAAGAAAAAGGTGAGCAAGAAGAAGAAAAAGGTGAGCAAGAAGAAGAAAAAGGTGAGCAAGAAGAAGAAAAAGGTGAGCAAGAAGAAGAAAAAGGTGAGCAAGAAGAAGAAAAAGGTGAGCAAGAAGAAGAAAAAGGTGAGCAAGAAGAAGAAAAAGGTGAGCAAGAAGAAGAAAAAAGGTGAGCAAGAAGAAGAAAAAAAGGTGAACAAGAAGAAGAAAAAAAGGTGAACAAGAAGAAGAAAAAAAGGTGAACAAGAAGAAGAAAAAAAGGTGAACAAGAAGAAGAAAAAAAGGTGAACAAGAAGAAGAAAAAAAGGTGAACAAGAAAAAGAAAAAAAGGTGAACAAGAAAAAGAAAAAAAGGTGAACAAGAAAAGAAAAAAAGGTGAACAAGAAGAAAGAAAAAGGTGAACAAGAAGAAAGAAAAAGGTGAACAAGAAGAAGAAAAAGGTGAACAAGAAAAAAAGGTGAACAAGAAGAAGAAAAAGGTGAAGAAGAAGAAAAAGGTGAAGAAGAAGAAAAAGGTGAAGAAGAAGAACTTAGACAACGCTCAAGTCCTCCATCTTGACTCACATCTATACTAGCTACTAAAACCCTAAAACTGAAGTTTCCAGCACTCTAACACCATACCAGTGTTTGCACCATGTGTGGCCTCTGCAGCCTCAAGCTCTTCACAGCCTGGAACACGTCCAGCAGCCCCTCGGCCTTCACCCGCTCCAGGATGTTGCTCAGTGCTATGAAGGTTCCCGTTCTCCCCGCTCCAGCACTGCAATGGAATTGTGTTTGTTTGGCACAAAAACGGCCCCAGGGGAAGGCCAGGGGCACAGAACAGCCCAGGTGAGGTGCAGAGGGGGCTCACCTGCAGTGCACAGTGATGGGGTGGTTCCCTGTCTGCTGCTGCTGCTTCTGCACCGCCGCGATGAGGTCGATCATGCCCTTCCCCTCGGCGGGGATCCCGATCTCCGGCCAGCCGTGGAAGTGGAACTGCCTGACCAGCCTGCTCTGCTTCTCCTGGTTGTTCTGCCAGCAGGAAAACACCATTCAGCCACTTGTTACTGCCACGTGGAAACACAATTCCTGCCTGGAACACTGTGGGCCTGATATTGCTGAGTCTGGGAGAATTTTTAGCCTGCTAGCAGCTAACTTGTTCCCAAGGGAAAACTTCCCAACAAGGTTTTCTTCTCAAAACAACCTTGGAAAACAATTATTCTTTCTCAAAAACCAATCTTCCCCAGGTGGTGTTTTGCTGTTTCTCCAGTTTAACCAATGGGATTAGAGAGGTGTCATTCCTATTCACCAATCATGTATCATAACAGCTTATAAAAAGGTAATAAGAATTAGACAACAAAGCTTTTTATGCTTTTGCCTTCTAAATTTTTGGAGTTCTTTGTCTTTCTTTCATGTCCTACAACGACAGAACATCTGCAGCAGCAATTCTGCACTGCTACAGGAGAGTGTTTGACACCTGGTCCGTAACATATTAAGGACCTTGGTGATCTTATTTCCAGTAATATTCCGTGATTCTCTCCTGGCAGGTCTGTTTCTATATCCCCCACCCACTGATGGTTTCCTCCTAAAATTTTCCTTTGGTTTGCACAGCTCTTTCCTCTGGGAAGGACTTAGGATACACTGGAAGTGTCCAAGGGCAGGTTGGAAAAACCTGGGATGGTGGGAGGTGTCCCTGCCCATGGCAGGAGGTGGAGTGGGATGAGTTTTAAGGTCCCTTCCAACCCAAACCAGTCTGGGATTCTGTGAAAAATCTTGAATCAAATTTTCATTGATACCTATGTGGGAGATGGCAGAAAAATCCAGGAATAACAGCAAGAACAAAACAGCTAAAAAAACCCCAAACCCACCCCCTATTCTGCACCACCTGTTTCACTGATCAGAATTTTCAGGGACTTGGAGAAAAATTATTTCATACAAGCCTCCTCTTAATGCCAGCTTTTGATTAGCCACAATTAAGTTTAGACAGAAATCCCAGAATTTAAGATACATAACCAGATTTGCAAATACCTTCAGATGGGGGGAAAAAGACCCCAAAAACCTGCTGGAATTTTAAAGAATTACCTGATTATATGTAACCAGGAAGTCCCTCACACTGATGGCATCCATCAGGCTGTCACTCTTGATTTCCACCGTGATCTCTCCGTGAGTCACAGAGCCCTCTGATGGCCAGTACTGGCAGCATTTTTCCTGCAGAATCCAGAGAATCAAAAACATTCCTTGATTTTTTTTTCCCCATTTATCTACATTGTCCTGAATCTCTGGTATAAGAAGCGACATCCAGCACAATAAGTGTTCTAAACACTAAGAATACAGTGATAAATGTTTCTTGAATAGAAATCACCTTGAATAGAAATTTGCTATCACCAGATAGCAAATACTGCTTTAAAACAGAATAATAAATGGAATTCCTGAAAGCACAGCAATGTTGTTAAAAACCTCCCAAAACCACCAAGCAAAAGCTTTTCACAACACTCTTTGTTGAACCCAGAATTTTCAAGCCGCAGCACAGGACTCTTTCATTATTAATACATTAATTCCCATATTTAAATCAAATAATGAATTAATTCTCATATTTAAATCAAATTAGGACAGGCTCAGAATGAAGAATGGGAGCTTTTAACTGGGACAAATGGGATAAAAGTTTACACAAAAGTTTGTTCCCCAATCCCAAAACTCTGCCCCATGTCAGGCATCCCTTGATGTGAACTGGAAGCTTTCAAAAACCGCAATATTCCTCAGGTTTTTTGTGTTCCCTGACAATTCCAGAAAAAGCAGCAACGCTGCCCCACACCAAAGAGTGGAGCAAGTGCTCAGTTTAGGAAAAACCAAAAAAAAAAAAAAAATCTCAGATTGCTGGAATTTTTAGGCAAAAAAAAAAAAAAAAAACATTTCTGTGGTAGCTTGGTGGTTTGCAGGTGGGAAGGGAAAGCGGGGCCGCAGGGTGGGCACGTACCTGTTCCCTCTCCTGCACCTCGGTGAGCATCACGATGGTGTGGCACTTCCACTCCCACACCATCCTCCAGAAATCCTCCACCGTGTGCGGCAGGGGGCCCTGGGTGGCGATGAAATAATCCTTCTGCCGATAGCCCTGCGGGAAGAGAGCGGGAGCGCTCAGGGGGACATCACAGCTTGGAGGCTCCTCCCGCTCCCAGGTTACCCTGTCAGCTGTGCCCACAGTCTGTGCTCCATCCCCATGAGCTGCTGGAACCAGCTGGGGCAGTGTTTCCCTTCTCTCCTGTCCATGGCCCAGCAATGCCGTGCCCATGGCTCATGGGGAACTCCCTGCGGGAGCTGTCTCTGGTTCATGGGCCAGCAAGGAGCCACTGCAGGGCTCAGAGAATGAGATCAGCCCATGGGGAGATGCTCCGCCCAGGGGGAGGAGCCAAGCATTCCCACCTGGATAGAATCTGGGATTTGGGACAGCACAGGGAGCCCTGACCCACTGGACTCCCAGAGGACAAGAGCTGCCAGAGCTTTCTACAGGATCCCTGCTTGGACAAGAGCATTTCATCTGCACTGCTGCCACCACCCTGACTGACAGGGGGTCAGGTTGTGTTCTGACTCTGGCAGTGATCTTTGTACTATTGCATTTATTTTATTTTACTTTCTTTTACTTTTTTCTTTTCCTCTTATTAAATTGTGTTTCTGACTTGGAGTCTCTCACTGGTTTTGCTTTCAAACCAGCACACCAGGGAACGGCCTTGAGCTGCACCAGGAAAGTTGAAGTTGGCTATCAGGGGAAATTTCTCCACAGGAAGTGTTGTCAGTGCCCAGGGCAGTGCTGGAGTCCCAATCCCCAGAGGGATTTAAAATCCATGTGGATGTGGCACTTGGGGACACAGGGCAGTGATGGCCTTGGCAGTGCTGGGGGATGGTTGGATTCCATGGTCTGAAGGAGCTTTTCCAACCTCAGCAATTCTGTGATTCTAAAATCTCCCCCAAATTCACAATCCTCAGGTGAATTTTTCCAGTCATGGCTGAGGGAATGAATTCTGCAGGACCAGATTCCACAAGATGATCACAACAGCAGCTCCCAGCTTTTCTCTAGAATTAACTTTTCCTCAAGTTTTGAGGTCCAGTTTTATTTCACAGAATCAGTGAGGTTGGAAAAGACCCCTGAGATCATCGAGTCCAACCTGTGACCCAACACCACACCCAGCCTTTCCTTATTTCCATGCAGATGTGATGGAATCCACAACCCTCAGTCACTAACGGGATTTTACTGCCTAAGGACATGATTAATAAGGACATGATTAATTCTCAGATTCCAACAAAAACATGACACAATCCTGTGTGTTACTCAGCTTCCAACAGGAAGTTGGGAAGAAAGCCTGGAATTCATCCAGCTCTGCCCAAGTAAAGCCCAGCTTTGCCAAACACTGTGACAGCTTTTCCGTGTGCTCAACACTGACTTCTCTGTTTCTCAGAAAAGCAAATATTTACACCTGTTAACCTGACCCAGAGAATGGAATCACTGGCTGTCGGTTGTGCAGCTGATTTGTTTGATCGGAAATTAATAAAAAGTTTGGTTTATAAATCTAACAACAAGGTTTAAATTGCACAACCATTTAAACTGAATTTAAAAACACCAGATAAGGAAACTCCCATAAACAAAGCTCATGTTCTTTGCAAGCCAAGCTGATTGTGCTTTTTAAAAAGTCCTACCAGCACCAGAAAAATCTCTGTTTTGAAAAGGAAATGCATGAAAATGTTGGATACTTACATCTATGAAGGAAGCATTGATGTAGTCTGTGTACTCCTGCCCTCTTTTCATGGACAGAATCACTCTGTTAAAATCATCTGGGAAAAGAAAAAAGTCTGGGCTTAGTTTTGAGTCCAGTAAAAAAGTCTGGTCTTAACTTTGAGTCCATTTTTACTTTTGCCAACTGGAAGAACAAACCCCACCAAATCTTTTCTCTGAAATGTTCATTTCCAGGTGCAGACATTACAGCACTGCTCAATGGTGCAAGGAATCACACAGAAAAGGGATGGTTTAAAAGGTGAAACTGCTGAGTTACTTAATTCAAACTCCCCAGTTGTAACAGATTTTGGGATGATTTAGGAAAACCCAATTCACTGAATTTTTTACAGATGCCAGTTTGCAAGGGGAGCTGTGCTGGATCACAGATGCAGTGAGTGCTCCCAGCCAGGGATTCAGGGCACTTTTTCTGCAGAGGAGGAGCTCTTACAGGGGATGATCTGGATGACTCTGGCTTTCTTCATGTTGGCTGGGAGGTTGCCAGTCCTCATGTTCTCCTTCATGATGCGGACGTTGGTCAGCTTCTGCAGGAACACACAGGAGGGTGAGCAGGGAGCCATGAGTGGGGACACCCAGGGCTCCCCAGGGACTTCACTGGCCAAAAAAAATCACTGCCACAGTCACAGGGAGCCTGGGCCACCCCATTGCCCGGCTATAAAAATTAGGAAGGAGTAACAGTCACAGAATGCCAAAATTTGGGTTGGAAGGGACTTAAAATCCCATCTCTGGCATGGGCAGGGACACCTCCCACTGTCCCAGGCTGCTCCAACCTGGCCTGGGACACTGCCAGGGATCCAGGGGCAGCCACAGCTGCTCTGGCACCCTGTGCCAGGGCCTGCCCACCCCCCCACAGCCAGGAATTCCTGCCTCATCTCCCATCTAATCTTCCTTCCCTCAATACCATTGATTTTTGAACTTGTTGCTCTATCAGCAAACTTATTTTTACATAATTTTCTCTACCCAGTTTCCAATTTCTGGTGAATTTAATCCTTTAAAGCAAAGGGAGAACTCCAGTTCTGACTGGGGTTGACACCTGGATGTCAATTAATTGACACCCAGATGTCAATTAATACTTTAAACCTATATATAAAATAATATTTTACCATAAGGAAAATGATAAAAAAAATTCTTAACTATTCCCTCAGGGAACTAAAGTCATTTTAACAATGATCACAGCCAGTGGGGTTCTCTTCATCTGGGCTTTCTCCACTGATAAGAAATGGGGATTTTTAGATTTTTTTTTTGAGGTTTTTCTCCTGACAGTCTGGACATTCAGCTCCAGCCCTGTGAACTCCCTGCAGCTCTCCCTGAGTCACCTCGGAGTGAACAATCCCACTGGGATGCAGATTAGGAGCACCTAATCCAGTTTCCTCTCCCAGCATTATCTGATCTGGCAACCTGCACCAGGACCCAGAGAATCACTTCTCTTTTCTTTTATAAACAAACAAAAAAACATTCAGGGAATGGCCAGGGAACGACACAGCTCTGAATGAGGGAATTAGATTAAAATCTGAATTTAGGGAACAGGATATGTTCAGCAAGGCCCCATTCACAACAACCAGCAAATAAAAAACTTCTTTTTTATGCACCTTTAAGGTCACACTTTTATCCTCTTGGCTGACAGCTTGGAAATCCTATGGGAAAGATTTCCATACTCACTTTAAATTCCTCCTCCAGCCCTATTTTGACCAGGTTTGGGGCGGCGTTGTGGGAAGTCTGGAGGTGTTTTTCCAGGGATGACACATCCAGCTCCGTGTCACCATAGAGGTAGTACTCGAGTAAGGCTTGGTAAATGAAGGAATATTGCATCTGAGAGGGACAGAGAGGAAGGTGAAGGGAGGGAAATGAGCAATTTTGGGGCTTATTTAAAAATCCTGGAATAGTTTGGGTTGGGAGGGACCTTAAAAATCACCCAGTGCCACCCCTGCCATGGCAGGGACACCTCCCACTGTCCCAGGCTGCTCCAACCTGGCCTTGGGCACTGCCAGGGATCCAGGGGCAGCCACAGCTGCTCTGGGAATTCCATCCCAGCCCCTCCCCACCCTCCCAGGGAATAATTCCTGCCCAATATCCCACCCATCCCTGCACTCTGGCAGCTCAAAACCACTGCTCCTTGTCTTGTCACTGTTTGGTGACAATATCCTAATCATTAAAATAATAATAACTAGAAATTATTATGCTAAACTGGAGTTTTCCTGTTTGGCTCACATTTCCACTCAATATTCTCTGACATTCCACTCGTGTGTGTGTGGGAAAACCAGGAAATGATTCCTAAAAATTAAATGTTTTACAGGGATCTTCTCCACCTTTATGGGGATCTTCTCCACCTTTATCTTCTCCCCCACCCCACATCCTCCACTGGGCTTTGTTCATTTATAAAATTAGAGAATCCCAGAGTGGTTTGGGTTGGAAGGGACCTTCAAACCCATCCTGTTCCACCCCTGCCATGGCCAGGGACACCTCCCACTAACCCCAGGCTGCAACTTGGAGCTTTTCCAGTTGTCCAACAGCACGGGACACACCGGGCTGCAGAGCAGAGCGGGAACACAGCAGAACTCCCTTCTGTGCCCAGGAATTTTGGGTGATTTGGGTGCACTCACATCAGTCTGGACCATCTGTGGCCGCTGGTTGCGGATCCTGCAGACGAACTCGAACACGTCCACCTTGTGCTCGGCGTGCATCATGTCCATGATGGCGTCGATGACGATGAAGGTGCCCGTGCGCCCCACGCCGGCGCTGCCGAGGGAACAGACACACAAAAATCCCCATGGAGCCGCCCAAACCTGCAGGAATTGCTGCAGCAGCGATCCCCATGCTCAGAGTGCACTGAAACACTCGCTGGGAAACATCAATCTCATGGAATTGAGGATTGAAGGATGGAAAAGCTGTCTCAGATCCTTGAGTCCAACAGTTCCTGCCGTGTCCCCAAGTGCCACATCCACAGGGCTTTTAAATCCCTCCAGGGATGGGGTTCCACCCCTGTGGCCTGCCCCAATGCCTGGTCACCCTTTCAGCAAAGAAATAATTCCAAATATTCAATCTAACCTCCCCCTTTTCCATTTTAACAAGGACAGCAAAAAACGAGGGGTGTTTTAAGCATAAAAACCCAGCTCTGCTGTCAGAATTATATTTAAAAAGACATTTGAAAAAAAGAATCTGCGTGATCATCCCTAATAATTCAGGTTAAGATAAAATTTTAATTCTTCTTTTAGTGATTTTTAGCTCCACATTTCTCCACGCTGCCATCCCTAAACACTTCCTGGGTTTTATCTCCTTAAAAGCCACGAGAGGGAGCACGACTGTTAAAAATGACAAAATTCCAGCGGCTTTCGGCTCTTCCTTCCAGAGGAAAAGGGCATGGCATCCTGTACTGGTCATGAGCGCCTCTCCTTTAGCCTCTGGGCAGTTTGCTTGGCTGCAGTGGCCACAAACACCTCCAGGAACGCGATAAAAACGTCTCCCCTTCCCTCCCGGGCTCAAAAATACAAAGCAACTCTCAGCAAGGCAACATTAAGTTCTCAACAACACCAGAAAATAAAAAAAGATTGGTTTTGGAGTACAATTATTTCATTTCCACACACAATTTACCAGCAGGGAAACCAAAACCCAGGAGCTCCACTGTTCCAGAGATGGAAGGGATGATGGAAATCCCTTCCCTCTCCATTCATGCCCTAATTCCCACTCCAAAGGGATTGTTCTCCTCCTGCCAGCCCTGGAAGCCACCTCTGAGCACGGATGTCCCCTCCCCAGTTCTCCCTTGGCCCTCACTGCTCGTTCCTGGGAGGTTTCAGCTCAGCTTCCTCACTTCCCTTTCCAGCCACGATTCCCTTTTTACACATCCCAGTTCCCTGATCAGAGCAGCTCTGGATTCCAGCCCTGCACATTCCTGCTAGAGCTGCTGACTTCCCCACCCTGGGCATCCATCTCGGAAGCTCCCTGGGGGTCTCCATCCTCACCCTGTGGCATCCCTCACTCAGCCATTCCTCAAAGTCCCTCTCTGAAAAATCCCCACCAAAATTTCCTGCTGAAAAATTTCTATTTCTAAAAAAACCCCCATTTCTTAAAAAAACCTATTTGGCCCACTGAAAAAAATTCTATTTCTAAAAAAATCCATTTATTAAAAAAACCTATTTTACCCACTGAAAATTTTCTATTTTTAAAATACCCCAATTTCTTAAAAAAACCTATTTGGCCCACTGAAAAAAATTCTATTTCTAAAAAATCCCAATTTCTTAAAAAAACCTATTTTACCCACTGAAAAATTTCTATTTCTAAACAAACCTATTTCTTAAAAAACCCTTTTTTTGCCCACTGAAAATTTTCTATTTTTAAAATACCCCAATTTCTTAAAAAAACCTATTTGGCCCACTGAAAAAAATTCTATTTCTAAAAAAATCCATTTATTAAAAAACCCTATTTGGCCCACTGAAAAAAATTCTATTTCTAAAAAATCCCAATTTCTTAAAAAAACCTGTTTTACCCACTGAAAAAATTTCTATTTCTAAAAAAACCCATTTCTTAAAAACCCTATTTTGCCCACTGAAAAAAAATTCTATTTCTAAAAAATCCCAATTTCTTAAAAAAACTTGTTTTACCCACTGAAAAAATTCTATTTTTAAAAAACCCCATTTCTTAAAAAAAAAAACCTATTTTACCCACTGAAAAAAATTCTATTTCTAAAAAAACCCATTTATTAAAAAAACCTATTTGGCCCACTGAAAAAAATTCTATTTCTAAAAAATCCCAATTTCTTAAAAAAACTTGTTTTACCCACTGAAAAAATTCTATTTTTAAAAAACCCCATTTCTTAAAAAAAAAACCTATTTTACCCACTGAAAAAAATTCTATTTCTAAAAAAACCCATTTATTAAAAAAACCTATTTGGCCCACTGAAAATTTTCTATTTCTAAAAAATCCCAATTTCTTAAAAAAACCTGTTTTACCCACTGAAAAAATTCTATTTCTAAAAAAATCCATTTATTAAAAAACCCTATTTTACCCACAAAAATTTCTTTTTATTAAAAAAACCCAACCTATTTCTAAAATCTTAGAGAATACAAGAATCAGCAAAAAATCCTGCCACTCCTCCTTTTCACTCCTTGACTTCCCAATGCCAGATCAGTGTTTTATTCACTTTCAAAACTTCACTGCAGAGGTTTTGGCCGGAGTGGCTGGGGCAGATTTTTCCACAGGCTCCCTAAAAATGGATGGTTACTCACTGCTGATGGGCTTCCCTTTCCTTTTCCCAACAATTCAGTGGTGTCACATCCTGAGCTGGGACAGAAGCTCAGTGTCACCTCTGTCCTTTATTTCTGAGCCTGACACACAGCCGTGCTCTGCTGGCCCTTTGGATTGAAATCTCTGCAGGTATTTAGGAAATTATTTTGGATTTTCCTTGCTTTTGTCTCTTTTTCTGCTGGTTAAACCAAGCACAGCATTTCCTGTTGGTGCCAAATAAAGCTCCAGCCCAGAGTGAGACTCCACACACAGCCAAGGGTTATAAAAATATTCTCAACTGAGACAACTCAAATCTACTTTTCCCATCTAAATGGGATTTTTCAAGCCTTTTATTCACCTGGGAGAGAAGGTGAATCCCAGCAGGGCAAACACCATCTTTAGCACTAGCACACATTTCCAGGGAGTATTTCCAGCAAGGAGAAAGAGATAAATACAGGAATTTACAACTTTTTCCCTTAAAATCAAGACTCAGACACAGCTGCTCTTCTTTCCTTTTCAATCTGCTCTTGTTTTGTTTTTATTCTAACCTTGCAATGACAATTCCTCCTGAAAAGCCACTTCTTGGTCTAGAGGTTGTAATTATTCTCTTCAAATGTTTGGGAGTTTGGTTTTAGTTTCATTTAAGATTTTAGCAGCAGCCCTTGACAGCAGGATGTGCCTGTGTGAGTGACCAAACGAGTGGGAATTGGTTCTGGATTGGGATGAAGCACATTTTTAAAATTGCAGCATTTCAGTCTCTTGAATTCAAGCCTTTCTTCCAAACTTTTGAGGCATTTCGTGGCTAATTTCCATTAAAAAACTGTGGGAGAAGTGGGGGATGAATTCCCAGAGCAGCATTGAGTGGCAAAGGCCACGGATTTCTATCACCAGTCTGTTTTTCTGACAAAGAACAGATTTGTACCAAACAATGGGGATCCCTCATTAAAAAAAAAGCCCAAAAGAGCAGAACAACAACTTCTGTTTGAGTGTTAAACTGACAGCAAAGACAGAGCTTTGGAAATCATTTTTAATCTGGGCTCTCAAAAATTCAGCGGATTATTACCCTTGAGTAGAAATGTGTGAGTAAATATATCTATAAATATAAATACATATGGAAAATATATATCAAATATACAGGAATTTTTAAAAAGAGATAAAAATATGTTTAAAAATATAAATATATAAGTAACTCCAGGCCAAGCCACTAAGAATGGTCTGAGGAGCACATACATACCTACAGTGAACCACAATTGGTCCAGCGTGGGCAGGATTCAAGGTTTTGACTTTTTTCAGGAATTTCAGCATGCCAATGGGTGTGAAAGGCACCCCAAAATCCGGCCAGCTGGTGAAGTGGAGCTGTGTGACGAGCCTTGGAGCTTTGCATCCCTCGTGGAGCTGCAGGAACACCCAGATTCTGTCTGACATCTCATTTCTCATGCAAAGATTCATAAACAAACTGTCGTGGTTATTTATGGCTTTATTCCCCCCCACACTCTGGGCCTGACTCAAGGATTTGGAGTTTACAATGTGTGTAAAATACAAACATTAAGGAAAAATATCATTTATTGTTAATTTTCAGGGGAATAATCCCAGGATAGGATTGCAAAGAGTCAGACAGACTCTTCCAAATAGCCAAACAGATCCACATTTACTCATTTTTCATCTGTGCAATTTTTTCCTCCATAAGATCCAAGTCCCTGCTCCTGTGCTGGGTGATCCCAAAGCATCACTGAGCACAAAAATCCAGAACTTCTCTCAACCCATGAACTGCACTGGATATTCTGTGGCAGACCCTGCTTCCCTGCCCTGGGGAGGCACCAAACCTTTCTCCACTCATGAATTACCAGCCTGCATTTCTTCCAAGCAAATATTTGAGATGTTCCCAGCTTTCCCTACAGATTGAAATGAAGCCATTTGTCTTGGGTTATGGAACCAAAAAATGTGTTTTCTATTCTATTTCATGTGGAAAGCAGTTGAGATGGTTTTTCTCTTTATCTCTTGTAACTCCAGGGGGAAGAGGGGCAGATGCCTTCTGATAATGGCCCAGCTGTTAAAGCAGCTGGGGCAGAGTTTGTTATCTCTGGGGCAGTGTTTGTTATCTCTGGGGCAGGGTTTGTTATCTCTGGGGCAGGGTTTGTTATCTCTGGGGCAGGGTTTGTTATCTCTGGGGCAGGGTTTGTTATCTCTGGGGCAGGGTTTGTTATCTCTGGGGCAGGGTTTGTTATCTCTGTCACCACCCCTCCATCCTCCAGGGGATATCTGCTGATAATGGGCCATGAAGGCTCACCAATGACATCACACATGACATCATCAGGGATATCTGCTGATAATGGGCCATGAAGGCTCACCAGTGACATCACACATGACATCATCCCATTGGGAGATGCTCCACCCAGTGTGGGCGGAGCCAACCATTCTTACCTGGCTAAAAACTGAGACTCAGGAACAGCTGGGATCCAGCTTTCCCACTGGAGGAAGACCAGACCCATCTCACCACCACTGGACTTTGTACAGGACCATCTGTACTCCGCAGAACCACATCTGTTACTCCAGGAGGATTTATTTGGGCTGCTCCCAACACCCTGACCAACAGGGGGTCAGGTCGTATCCCTGACCCTGTCAGGGTTTTACCAGGACTTTTGTTTGCTTGCTTGGTTTTTTTTGTACTACCACATTTGTATTCTTTTTTATATTCCTAGTAAAGAGCTGTTACTCCTATTCCCATATCTTTGCCTGAAAGCCCCTAATTGCAAAATTATAGTAATTTGGTAGGGAGGGGGTTTACATTCTCTGCTCCAAGAGAAGCTTTAGCTTTCCCTGGCAGACAACTGTCTTTCAAACCAAGACAGCCCCCAGGAGGAGCTCTGCACTCACCGACTGCACGCAGAACTTGCGGATGGTGTAATCCACCAGCACGATGCAATCCTCCACTGACACACGGAGATTCCCGTAGGTCCAGCAGCCCTGGTCAGGCCAGTACTGGAAACATTTTTCCTGCAGAAAAACACAGGGAATTTTAGAGCCAAACGCAGGGAAGTTGTTGTGTTTTATCTTATTTTTGCCAGTCAGGATTAAATGCTCAGACGGTATTTCTTGTTCAGATTCAGATGTTTATTAATTCTTTTTCTATATTAGAGTCTCACAAGTTGTGAGTTCTACAGCACTTCTGCTAACAAACTAAAAATGGAGCCCATCTCTCTCTCTACAAGGCCTTTTAAGCATGAATTGTCCAATTATGAAATGACACCTAAATTATTTTTACTTTTAACCCAATAACCAACCACCCATGGCCCACAATGAGGATTTTTCTACCCAATTACAAAATCCCACCCAGACCCATGAAGAAAAGGTGAAAAAGAAGGACTGGCTCTGCCCTAAAACCTCCATCTTACTTTATATATATTATTATATTCTAAAACCTTAAACTCTAAGTCTTTCACCACACAGTTCTATTCAAACTCCACCCCCACAATCCCAGTGCTGTCACGCCATCTTAGGTGCCTGTTCCACGGCCTCAGGTCAATGCAGTGTTTGCCTGGGGGTCAGTGCCTGGCAGCACAGAAAGCCTGGAATTCTCAGTGCCCAGGGTTCCAATAGGAATTTTAGTACCAAACACGGGGAATTTCATCACCCTGACTTTGCTTTCACTGCTGAGCACTCACAGTAGACACCAGGGAAGGTGAGCACAGCCGTGAGCGTGCAGAGCTCCTTGTCTGGCACAACCTCAGCACCCTGCTGCTGCTTCTTAAACTGATGCAGAGAAGGTGAGAAGAGCTTTGAATTGTTTTTTAACCTACTCGGCCCCCACAGCCTTTGTTTCAGTTTGGCACTTTTGTAACAGGGTGTCCAGCTGTGGGGACTGCGAGGTTTGCACTCTGTTTTCAAGGTTTAGCTGCAGCCAGTGAGAAATTGAAAGCAGTTCTGCTTTGGAGCCATCAGGATATCCAGATTTAGCAATTCTGGCTGCTCACACTGGGAATTGCCCTCCTGGCCTGGCTTTGCTGTTTGAGCTCCATCAAGCAGCAGTAGAAGTGAAGGAAAATCAAGTCCAGGAGGAAAACAAGGAATGCCCATCCTCAGGGGAGGACTGGAAGGAACAGCAGCACTCTCACACCGAAGCAGCTTTAATTTCTCATGGTTGAGCTGACAAACTGTGCATTTCAAAACTTAATACTCAGGAAAATGAACGGATTTTTATCTTCATTCCTAACCAATCCCATCCACCAGTGCAGCCTTACACTGGGATAAAACCACGGGAGATTTCCTTTGGCTCTGGGCTATGCAGAACACAAGTGGCCATCAGAATTTTCTTTTTGAGATCACTTGACATAAAGGGTGCTTTAGAAGTGAAAATTACATTTCTGAGCAGAAACTCAGCCGTGCTGACAGGGGCCAGGGCAGGAAGTGGTCAGAAATGCACCTGGTCAGACCCCGAGCAGCCACGACTGCTCCTAGAGCACAGGGGAGATCCCGGAGCAGAGTGAAAGCTCTTTACCTCTTTTCTTTCTTTCAGGTTGGTTAACATGACAATAATGGCTGATTTCTGCTCCCAGATCATCCTCCAGAAGTCATTGACTGTTTCCTGCTTGGGTCCTGCAGACAGAACAGGGCAAGGCTCAGGAGAGGGGATGGAGCAGATCCCACAGCCCTGCCCTGGGAACACACCCAGAGCTGGGTTTGCTACACCTGCACAGCTTTGGAATATACCAAATTTGTACATTTATGTATTAAATAACCCCCCCTTTTCTTTTACATAATCATGCAAATCTACATTTTTAGAAGGAATCTCCTCTCTTGAAATATCACTCATGGAATCCCAGAATGGTCTGAATTGGAAAGGATTTTAAAGGTCATTCACTTTCCACCCCCTGCCATGGCAGGGACACCTCCCACTGTCCCAGGCTGCTCCAGCCCCAATGTCCAACCTGGCCTTGGGCACTGCCAGGGATCCAGGGGCAGCCACAGCTGCTCTGGGAATTCCAACCAGCTCCTCCCCACCTCACAGCCAGGAATTCCTTCCCAAAATCCCATCTAAACCCACCCTCCTTCAGTTTAAAGCCATTCCCTGTGTCCTGTCCCTCCATCCCTTGTCCCACGTCCCTCTCCAGCTCTCCTGGCGCCCCTTTATGCACTGGAAGATTCTCTACCACATTAATTCTTAAATATTATTTTATCTTTTAACTATGGCAGGAGCAACATTTAGAATTCCTACTTTGCAGCTCTTCCCCATGCCAAGGTCCAAAGTTCCCTGGGGCCACAACAAACTTGGAATGGATCATCAGGAGATGCCATTTGGAAGCAAGAGGGTCAGGAGGGGAAATGAGCTTCTGCTAGGGCAGAATCTACAGGTCTAGAGGCAGCTGGTCACCTCACACTCATTTCAAGTTCAACTGTAACCTCTGAATCCAGCCTCACACTTGACCATCACCTGCAGCTAAAAATAACCTTTCAAACACATCTAGAATTAAATGTGCTCAGCCCTAAGCTGTAGAGAAGAGAGAAATGAGAATGAGTTACCTTGTGCTGCTATAAATTTATTCTTTTCTTTATAACCCTGTGGAAATAAATGCCACGGAAGTTAAGAGGTGAAAGGCCACGTGTGCTAGCAGAGAATTACTTCTTTAATTCCCAAAGTTTGGCCAGCTGTGGGCAACTCTCAACTCACATCTATATACGATGCATTAATGTAGTCTGAAGGTGGGACTCCATCAATTTGGGTCAAAATCACTCTGGAATGATCGTCTGAAAGGAAACAAGGACATTGGCAAGTTATTAAATCTGAAATTTCCTTGCAAGCAGGAGGCCTGGAAAAGCACAGAGTTCCCAAACCACAGACAAGACATGAACAGCATTTCTGACCAGTGAAATTGTTGTTATTTGAGTATTTTCAGCACATGAACACTACCAGCAGCCTGCTCAGTGCCAAAATTAATTGTCTGGTTTAAAAGGAAAGCGAGTGGCTTACATGGCAGGATGTTGGGGTATCTGTTCTTGTCCCTGTTTTCTTCCTTATTTGCCATTTCAAATGTTCCCTGCACATATCCAGAGGTTAACGACTGGGAAAAAAATAAAAAGATACAGAATTAATGTGTTAGAAAACAAATAATTCTGACTGCACATGGCTTGGGGAAAAATTGCATCCAGCAGAATTAAACATATTTCAACTTTTCCCCCCCAGGAACTTTGATTCCTCTCCAACAGGCAACTCCACCCTGGCAGATTTCACTCCAGACAACGAGTTCAGCAGTTGGGGAGAGGGAAGGAAATTCTTTTCCCTCAGAGATCACAGTTATTTAGCAAATTGTTCAACTCTGAGCTGCTGCCTGGAGCTGCCATCTGCCGCGGTGACTCAGAGCGCGACCCAGCCGTGCCAGCGCCACTGATGGCACCCACACGGGCTCAGGGACACAAACAGGGCTGGGGCTCCCCTCTCCTGCTGAGGACAGCAAATATCCAACACCTTGCTCAGCTCTGCAGGTGAAGGCCCAGCCCTGGGTGAAAAGGAGGAAGGAAAAAGAATTTGCGGGTTTTTTTATGCGGCGCGAGTTCTGCGAGGCGTCAGCGAGAGCTGAGCGCAGGGAAATTTAGTCTGGCTTAAAAAAAACCCCAAACAGTGTGGAGGGCAATAAAGCAAAGGAAAAAACAGAAGAGAGTGAAGGTGAAAGCAAGGAGGTGCCCAAGGTGGAGCTTCTCCACAGCTGAGATGCTGCCGCTGCAGATGGACCAAACCAAAACCAGATTATGAGAAGTTCCTTTAAGTGGATTTCATAAAGTTCCTTTAACTGAACCCCAAAACCCCCAGTGCCTGCAGGGTGGATCCCACTGAGGTAAAATCCCAGAACTTTGGGGAGGCACCACCACCTTCTCCCACTCTTGTACCTCCCTGCCCAGTTTGAGTCACGCAGGGCAAGGAAAAACTGGGCTGAGGCACCCAGCCCTGCCTGGAGTTCCCCAGAACAACAAAAGTTTTCAGGGTGACACAGGAGGAGAGGGGGGCACGGGCAGCACTGATCCTCCACCACAGGAAACAGCGCCCTGCACTTGTGGGTTTGCTCTGTTGGGGCTTTTAAAGCCGTGAATGGAAAAGAAAGGAGGTTAAAAGAGGGTGGAAGGAGAAAGCTGCTGCCAGCAGACTGCTGAATTCCTGATGGGAATGAATGTGGCTTTTTATCAGTCCATTTTGCTGGTTAAAGTACATTTATAAAACACAAAACCCTAATTTTTTTGTGTAAAAAGGAAGAGTGGAAGTGTCCCTGCCCATGGTAAGGGGCTGGAACTGGATGATCTTTAGGCTCATTCCAACCCAAACCATTCAGTGACTCTATGAAATAATTATCTTTTTAAACACAACCTCTTCAAACTTTCATTACCAGCCAGGGAAGTTCTGGCTTTTCAGGTGAAAAACACACAAAAAGGAATTTTCTTTGGCCACATCACCTCTCTGTAACCTCTGCAAGGCCTTGGCACCTTCCCAGGAAGCTCCTTGTGCCCCGGAGTGGGTGGTGAGCCCAGGGCAGAGCCCAGCTCCTGCTCCCACCCACTGGGGAGGATGTGATTCACCCCTCAGCACATCCTCCCATCACTCCAAACCACGAGGAGCTGACGAGTCCTGCTGGCCCTGGGTCATCTGCTGCCACCACACTCTGACCTGTCCCTGCTGGGCAGCAACCCTAAAATCCCACTGAAGCTTTGAGAGGCTCAACCCACCCAGGATCAGCAAATTTCCTCCTTTTTTTAGCACTGAACAAGTCAAATTTCCTCCTTTTTTAGCACTGAATGAGCCAAATTTCCTCCTTTTTTAGCACTGAATGAGCCACAGGGATGTCTTAATCCAGCCAGAATTAAAAGAATTTCAAAAGAAAACTCTTAAGGGGAAGCTTTTCAGTAATTAATCTGAAATTCAAGGCAATAATCCCAAACTTCCAAGGATGATCAACAGAGGGAGGGGCTTTACAGGAAAGAAAAAAAAAATTTTTTTTTTTTCCTGTGAAGAAAGAACACTTCTAGCACCCAATGTTCACAAAGGAATCACATAACAAAAAAAGGAGCCTCTGCTGTTCTGGTGAGTGTCCAAGGGGTGCAGTGCACCTCCTGAGGGTCATTCAGGCTCTAAGGACAAAATCAAAGCTGCTGGAGAACACCACCAGGCACAGAAATGTAAGAACCGTCCTCAAAGTCAGGAACTGTCCTCAGAACTCTTTTCTGCTCCTGGATGTCTCCATCTTTAGTGCTTTATTTTTACCACAAAATTCATTAGGACCAAACCTCTCAGGTGGGTGCCTGGGCAGTGCTGGCTGCCAGGGCTCACCACTGTCAGCCTAAATTTGTTCCTCATTCCCCCTGGAGCTCCTGGGTCTGCATTCCCAGGGATGCCCGGCCCCTGACAGGTGGGATCAGGCTGTGTGGAGCAGGCAGAGATCCCTGGAGCATCCCCAGGGCAGGGCTGAGGCCCAGAACCAGAGAATCACAGAATAGTTTGGGTGGATCTTTTAAAGCTCATCCAGTGCCACCTTCCATAGGCAGGGACAACTTCCACCATCCCAGGGTGCTCCAAGCCCTGTCCAACCTGGCCTTGGACACTTCCAGCCCCCTCAGGCTGGAGCAGACAGCTCATCCAGCCACAGGGAAAAATCCTCATCGAGCATCAACCCCATCACTGCTCATTTTTGGGGATCAGACCCCAGGTTTTTGGCTGTGCACAGAATCCCACAGGCTCAGAGCATGGGGCAGAAAATTATTGAAACAAAGAGGGGTTTAAAAATGGAAACAGATGGTTTGGTTCACTCTGAACCTCAAAGCAAACGAATCACGAGGGTCAAAATTCACCAGCGCACACCTTGGCGAGCTGTTCTCACTTCCCTTTGTGTCAGCTTTGATCAGGAATTCCACAAGGCAAAGTTCTGTGGTTTAAATTTATCATCAAGCAAAATGCAGCTCTGAATATGCTCCCAATTAAGAAGGTAACAACAGGCAGCCTAATCAACACGTGCATTGGCTCTCACTAATCCAAGCCTGACATTTCAGCTCCTGCTTTGCTTCTGCTGTGCAGGGGAGTGAAAAGTCATCAAAAGCTGGAAAAAGCCCCAAACTCAGGCTCCTGGTGCTGTGTTTCCCCACAGGAGCTCAGCACAGATTCCAATATTCCATCCCCACAGCCACACTCAGGCTCTGGGCACAAAACCCTGCCCGAGGCTCAGCAGGAAAAGCTGAAAGCTGAGACACCTCACAGAAACTCTGTGCTAGGCACAGGAGCTGCAAAGAGGGGAGTGCTGGGATGGTACCAAGAGCAAAAAGTTGAATTATCAGCAAAAAAGAGGTCAAATCCCACCAGGGTAATATTAAAGCCACGCTGTGTCCTCTCCTCTGAGTACTTCTCACAGAGGTGAAACACCCAGATCCCCCAACCCCTCCAGCACCGAGAAAATCAATGCTCAAGAGATTCAGATTCAAAGTTCCTCTCCTCCAGCTTCAGCCAAACACTAAAGACCTTCCTTAAATGCTAGCAAGAGGCAAACAGTTCATATAACAGCAATTTAGCATCATAAATCAGTAAAAATTCCAGGTTTTATCCAGATGAAGGGTCCCCACACACGACAGAACCCACAGGAACAGCACCAAACACAAGAATTATCAACACTCACAGATATTTTGGGTTTCCCCCCAGTTTTCAGCCACCCACGTGTACAACTCACATTAAACTCCTCCCTGAAGAGCTTCCCCTCGTCCGCCGAGCGTATCCGGATTTCCTCCTCCAGGTTTTCCACTGGGATGGGGAAATACTTCTTGGGGCCCGAGGGGGACCTGCTGAGCAGCATGACCCGTTGCTGTTCTGTCAGGACAAGGGCAGGATATGTCAAAGGCATGGCCAGAGCCAGAGATTTCCAACCACAAATTAACCTTGATACTGAAAGATGCAAAAAACCCTTCTACCATGACACTCCGAGGTGCTAAAGGGGATTTAAAGGAATTAAAACACCAAATCATAGGCTGAGGGGTTGCTTTGGGAACATAATGAACCAAGAAGAACCACCACTGGTGAAATCCATGATTTCTCTATTTCCACTGGGTTAAAAAGTGACCCAGTTTTATTCAGAAAAGGAGAAGGTTCTTCCTGTTGACAGGCAAGGGCAGCTTTTGGCATTATCACCAAGGAGATGCTGCGAGATTGTTTCATTTTGAGGGGAAATAATGACAATAATAATAATAATAATTAAAAATTTATCTTTAACTTGGCAGCCAACAAAAACTGTGCCCCGAGAGGAGCTGCTGCCCCCGTGCACAGGAACAACCCAGCAGGAAGCTGATGGGTATTTTTAGGGTTTTAACTTTCCCTCTGCCACCCTCCTCAACTCGCCCCTCACTTCACACATGGCCAAGTGGCACTGACACAAACCACGGAGTGATTATTTTATCTTTGACTTGATCGTTTTTCTCTGGGTTGTGGTTAAAACAACTTGCCCACCTCAGGTTTGAGCTGGGCCCCCACAGAGGAGCCAGCCCGGGGCTCCCCACAGGCAGAAACAAACCCAGCACAACTCCACCCAGTGGGAAACATTTTGAACTCCTCAGAGAATTTTATTTCAGTGCCTCTGGTTTCAAACTGCCCCATCTCAACCCCCTGCTTCCCCTTCAGAAACCACCCAGTGTCCTCACAAAGTGTTAAGGACTTTTTTCCCAGTTTTAAGAAGAAATACTGCAATTCCTTCTCTCAACACAGTGCCACAAACCTGGATCTCAGCTGGCATCCTGGCAAACATCTCCAAAGAGCCCAGGAGAGTTTTACACAGAAACATTTGCTGCAGCACAACTTAAAGTGAAACCTCTTTCAAACCAGCAACCGAAAGTTAAGATTTTCTATAGATGTTGAGAGTGGATTTCTAAACAGGGATTTGTATTCCAAGGCCAGCTTGGATGGGACAGCCAAGTGCTGGAAGATGTCCCTGCACATGGCATGGGGGTTGGAACTGGATGAGTTTAAGGTCCCTTCCAACTCAAACCATTTGTGATCGTATTTTTCCAAACTATCTTCTCTTTAATGACAACCCATCACTTAAATTAGAATAAAAGCAAACTTTGACTAATTTGAGTTAAAGAACACGGCACACACAAATAAAAACGGAGTTTGAAAGCAAATCCCTCCATACCTTGTTCTTCCAAGATCCCATTTGGCATCTTTTTGTCACCGGAGTTCACCACGGCTTTCCTGTGCCTCCTAAACCTGGAACAGAGGAGGCACCACGTTAATCTGGCAATTCTGGCAGGAGGAAAAGCAGCATTTCCCCCACCCCAGCCCTTTTTTGTTTTTACAAACCCCATAATTTTGGAGAAGCTCTTTCTGTTCATGCCGGCAGGGAGAGCAGGGCGGGCACGGCCCCGTCTGCACCGCGGCTCTGCCTCGCTCGCGCTTCCGTGGGAGGGCACAAGGGATGGGCTGAGCCCAGGGACACCCACCTGAAAAAATACCCCACCAGCACCACGAAAATGAGCACCACCAGCACCAGGATCAGCAGGGAAGTCAGCAGCTCCTTGTGCAAGGTGTTCTCCTCGGTGGAGTCTGGAACAAGAAATGTGGGATATCAGACGTGGATTGCTTCATCTGGCACCAAAACTGTGCTCGAGGCACCAAAAGTTCTCCCCAGTTATCTGCCTCTGCTTACTAAAAGCAGCTAATTATTTGACACTGGCTCAAATTGAAAGTTAATATTTTAATATTGAAAGTTAATATTTTATTTTTTTAATTTTTTTCTCCCTCGTCAAAAGCAGAACCAAGCCACTGCTGCTGAGAAAATCAAGGATATTTTTTAATTTTCCTGTAATTAGAGAAAAGTTAAACAGCTTTAAGGTACCAGGCTGAATTTGAAGCCCATTTGAAGGTTTCCTGCAGTGCCCTCATGCACATCAACTCCTTCTCAACCACCCAAACCCACCACCTTTCAATCGGACAAATTATTATATTTGCTTTGATTGCCATGGAAGATGAAGTCAGCAGATGTGGCAAATCCATTATTTGTTCCAAAAAAATGATATTTAAAGAGAAATACCCAAATGCAGACAAGAATTACCACTTTTGTAATGCTGATTTTTAAATTCTACCCAGTTCAGCTGTTTCTGGGTGTCTTTCCCAGCATCTTGAGTCTCCACTAGATTTCATTCACTGAAATTCTATATAAACCTAAGAACAAGCAGGAATAATGACATTTTTCTCAGAGATTAAAGAACATCTTTGTTATATCTGGTACAAACTCGGAGTCTCTGAACCCTTCTGTTCACAGTTTTAGGGATGTGTCTCTTTACCTTTCACTTTCATTATGCTTCTCTGTAACCTTTTAGTTCCACTGAATAATTCAACACAGAACAGATTAAAATCATTAAAATCCCAACATGTTTCACTGAAGGAAGCCAAACTCCCAGTCTGAACCTTCAGCAAGCAAAACACAACCCTACAACCACTCTGCCAACATTAACACAATTTCTGTTGCTGCTGGTATTTCGGATTTTTTTTTCCCTTTTAACTACATTTACACACTTTTAAGAGTTTTGGGGTTTTTAGTGGTGAGAGCTGACAGATGGAAGAGTTGCATGGGATTTTGGGAAGGAATTCCTGGCTGGGAGGGTGGGGAGGGCTGGGCTGGAATTCCCAGAGCAGCTGTGGTTGCCCCTGGATCCCTGGCAGTGCCCAAGGCCAGGTTGGACATTGGGGTTGGAGCACCCTGGGACAGTGGGAGGTGTCCCTGCCATGGCAGGGGTGGAATGGATGGGATTTAAAATCCCTTCCATCCCAAACCATTCTGGATCAATAAAATATCTTATTGAAAAAACCTCCCAGCTTCCAATGGAGCTGAAATCCAAGATGGGAGCAGATGGGAAGAGTCCTCATCAATAAAACAGGATCCACTTTCAAAGAAGAGGTTTAGGGTAAGATATGAAAATATATTCTGCATAATATGAGAGACATTATTTAAATTATTATTATTATTTAAGTATTCCAAATGGGTTAATGAACTCATAAATTAACATCAAGAAAATGTGTTCAGCTCCAATGGAATGGTTTGGGCTTAATTGTGTTTTTCCAAAAATTCCAAGCTTAAGGGAGATAAAAGCAGGACTGTTTGGTCTGGAGAGGAGAAGCTCCAGGGAGAGCTCAGAGCCCCTGGCAGGGCCTGAAGGGGCTCCAGGAGAGCTGGAGAGGGACTGGGGACAAGGGATGGAGGGACAGGACACAGGGAATGGCTTCAAATTGGAAAAGGGAGATTTAGATGGGATTTTGGGCAGGAATTGTTCCCTGGCAGGGTGGGGATGGAATTCCCAGAGCAGCTGTGGCTGCCCCTGGATCCCTGGCAGTGCCCAAGGCCAGGTTGGAGCACCCTGGGACAGGGGAAGGTGTCCCTGCCATGGCAGGGGTGGCAATGGAGGATTTTTAAGGCCCCTTCCATCCCAAATCCCAAATCCTGGGATTCAATAAAATATTTAGGAGCAGGTAACACCTGCAATAATTCAGAAAAGATTCATGTGGATCAAACCATACCCAGAACTGATGGCTGCAAAACCATTTTGAGTCTTGGGAGCAGCTGGAAACTCCCTGGATGCTCCACCAGGGTGTGAGGGCATGGGAAAAAAATTCCTTTAGAGGCTCAGGTGAGCTCAGGACACACAGGGAAAAAAAGCTCCTAAGTCAACATCATAATCCACAGCCAGGGAAGGCAATAAAAGGCACGAGGGATGACACGAAGGGTGTTCCAAGATAAAAGTGACAGGCATGACAAAGCTGGAACCAGAAGCTGTGACTTGGCAGGGTGTCAGGAAATCACTCTGGGAAGCAGAGTTGGGATGAGGATGAACAACCACCCAAGCTTTCCGTGGGGGTTTTGTAGCTCTGTCTGGAACCAAGGGCTGGCGAGGAAACAAACACAGAAAAATCCCTATTTTTGTCCCTCACAGACAAAATGCAGCCACCTCCATGGGGATTGGAAATGTCACCCCAGCATCTCACACTGCTCCAGGGTTTTGTTGGTTCTCTTCAGCTCTGTGACAAGACCCGTGACATGAGAGCAGGGGGAAACAACAAGGGAATTAAAATTCCCCTCAGACCATTACACAATAAAAAAAAATCACCCTCTCCTCCTTTCCCAGAACTGCTGCTCCATTTTTGGGGTGTCTTTGGAGAACTGATCCCCAGACAAACACTGAAAGCTCAACCCAAGCTGGGAAAAGAGAAGCTGAACCTTCTGCCCCCATTTCTTTAGTCAAGGACAGACCCCCCTACCATGACTGATTTCATTCTCTCAGAGATCTCGCCTCTCCTCCTACCATTTCACAAGGAAATTGGGTCAAAATCCACAAGAAATCCCTTTTTCTTTACATCCGGGCATAAATGTTCCCAAATCCTTGCAGCTGCTTCCCAATGGCTTCACCCTTGCAGAGCCTGTGAGTAAGGCACAGTGTGGTCACATTTTTTACCTCTGTTTAATATCAGTATATTTATAAATGTAGCCCCAAAATCGCATTTTTGTTAAATTTTCCAGAAAGTCAAAATTTTCCAGAAAGTCAAAATTTTCCAAAAGTCAAAATTTTCCAAAAGTCAAAATTTTCCAAAAGTCAAAATTTTCCAAAAGTCAAAATTTTCCAAAAGTCAAAATTTTCCAAAAGTCAAAATTTTCCAAAAGTCAAAATTTTCCAAAAGTCAAAATTTTCAAAAGCCAAAATTTTTCAAAAGCCAAAATTTTCCAGAAAGTCAAATTTTTCCAGAAAGCCAAAATTTTCAAAAGCCAAAATTTTCAAAAAGCCAAAATTGCACTGCAGGCTCAGAGGCTGAAACATCTCTGGCCAACACAACAGTCTCCAGACCCAGGAGGATTTCAAGGGGAGCAAAGGCCTGAATTAACTTTTTAATCACAATTCCTTTAAAAATTGATGCCTGAAACACTGGAGTAATGGATGCAGCAGAGACAAATCCTCCAAAGCAACTTTTCCACTGCTCCACTCCAGGAGTTGTGGCCCAAAACCATCAGATTTCATTCACAGCCAGCCAAAGTTCATCCCAAGGGTGTTTTTTTCAGAGATACAACAAAAAGGTGACTTTAATATTCCCAGGAGGGGGTTATCACCAGGAGGGCACTGACAGCCCCTGGTGCTGCCTGAGCACCCACCAAGGCTGACCCAGGGCTCTCCCTGCCCCAGTTCCTGGTGCTGCTGGCCTGTGGCTCCCTCTGGAAGTTGGAACCCTGGAAACTGAGAATTTGAGGTTTCATTTCCTCCAGGGTTGGGGATGTTCCCACTTCCCATGAGTGACAAACACAAAATTCCCCAAGGAAACGGGGAATTAACAGCAGTGATGCCCTCTCCACACTCCCTCCCCAAATTTGATTTTCTCCATCCTTGGAGATTTCTCCATCCTTTACATTTTGGGGTAAATTGTGTGACTAAAAGCGGGATTAAAACACGTTTTCCCTTCTCTACAAAAGCAAGCTGGCAGGGCAAAGTTTGCCCTAAACCTGAAATTATTCTGATGAGCGACACAAAACAAAATCTTTCAGTGACCACAGGAGAAATGCCACAGAACTCTATTTCTGCACAGGTCTGATCTTCGTTTCAAACCCCAGATATCACAAACAATTGCCCAACAGGGAATGTGACAAAACTCAACAAACCCTCTCAGGTATTTTGGAAGAGAAAACCCCAACCCTGCCATGGCTGCAGGAGGGAAGCAGCTGATAACCAGATTTGACTGGGATATGTGAAGCACAAACCAAAACAGAGAAAAAAAATGAAATAAAGGAAGGGCAAAGGAAAAAAGACAGGTAGGGGAGGGAAAGCAGCACCCACAGGCAGCAAGAACAGGAGGCAAGCACAGGAAATGTGAGTTGAACATCTCAGAGCTGAACCCCACTGGGGCAAAGGCAGCACAGCCCACCTGGCACTGCAGGCACAGAATCCCAGTCTGGGCTGGAGGGACCTTTAAATGCCACCCAAGCCCTGATCCCAAATCACCTCTTCCTGAAGTTCTGCTTTGCACACAATTCTTGGAATTGAGTGTCACCCAGCAGACATCCCCCTGGCATTTAAATACCAAATAAAATGAGCCAGACTCCTCCTCCATAACTCAGCTTTCTGATGCTGCCTCATTTTCTCCACCACGAGGCTCGCAGGGAAGTCCCACCCCTGGGTATCTCCTGGAAATTACAGAGTTTGGGCTGGAAGGGACTTTAAAAATCACCCAGTGCCACCCCTGCCATGGTGACACCTCCCACTGTCCCAGGCTGCTCCACCCCAATGTCCAACCTGGCCTGGGCACTGCCAGGGATCCAGGGGCAGCCACAGCTGCTCTGGGAATTCCAGCCCAGCCCTCCCCACCCTCCCAGGGAACAATTCCTGCCCAAGATCCAATCCAAATCTACCTTGTTCCAGTTTAAAGCCATTCCCTGTGTCCTGTCCCTCCATCCTTGTCCCAAATCCCTCCCCAGCTCTCCTGGATCCCCTTCAGGCTCTGTAAGACCACACTGAGGTCACTCCAAAGCTTCTGTTCCCTATCCTGGACAATCCCAGCTCTCCCAGCCTTTCCTCCATCCCACTGAACATTTTGGTGCCTCCTCTGGATTCATTCCAACAGCTCCAGGTCCTTCCTGTGGCAGAATTTCTTATGGAACAGGGGGTGCATGATGGATTTTGGGATCAGATCTGAGCCATCCCAGGCTGGGCCTCAGATTCAAGCCTGTGACACAGCAAGAATTTAGATTAAGGTGTGTTTTGCTATTACATATTATAGTTATTATTTATAATAATTTATATATTATTTATAATAATTTATATATTATAGTTATAGTGGGTTCACAGTTGCTACCTTAAGGTTGGGATTGGCATTCTTTTCTATCTGAATCAATTAGAAAACACCTGTAACTAAACAACCTGGAACTGTATTTAACCCATCATTTCAAGATAATAAACAGAGAACACCTGACGGAACCACATTGGTTGTGTCTGTGTTGCTCTGCCCAGCTTCCCAGGTATTAAACAGATCCCTGGATTTGCCTTTCCATGCTGGGACCCCAGGGCTGGACACGCTGTCCTGGGTGGGTCTGTCCAGAGTGGAGCAGAGAGGGAAATAATCTCAATTTCACATCCCCACTGACTTGTTGGAAGTTGAAACCAGCATTGAAGGCTGCCCCAATTCCTGCCTTTTAACCTGCAACTCCTCTGATAAATTCATTCCTGTGAACGTTCAGACATCAGTGAGAAAAGGAATTTTAAGGATTCAAAGGCACCATGAACCCTGCTGGAGTAAATACCAGTGGAATGGAAATGTTTGGAAAGGCATTTAAAGGTTTACAACTGCTACTCCCAGGCTGCTTTCACATTTCAATGACTCCAACAGTAAAAATACAAGAGGAAGCAAAACAATCCAGACTATGATTAATCCTGGGGAATTTACAAATGTTTGAATTACCAGGAGTTATGGGATGTCATGGACAATCTCATGAATAAACAGGCTGTAACAAGGACCTGAGAGCATTAAGGTGTCCCTACTGGAAATACACATTTATTTATGCAAATCCTAATAAATATCAGCTTGGAAGTCAGAACTAGATGGTTCCTTCCAACTTCCACTCTGGTTTGGTGGTTTATATTTATTTAATTCAGCTGAATACCTGGAGTAAATATCAAGGCAAATTTCCAGTCAATGGCAGTGCAATAAACCCCAGAATATTCTCATTTTCTGAAAGGGCAACCTCAAGGTAGCAATTTCATGGCAGCAATTTCAGGGTGTTCTCGTAGGAAGTGAAATGGCAGCGGTGCTAAAAATCGACCCATCCAGACAAGGTAAGCGTGTTTCAAATGAGAACAAAGCTGACATTGTAATTCAGCAAATCTTTGAAAAAAATATCAAGGCAGCTCAAATAAAGACATGAAATCATCTACACCCATTCCTTTCAGAATCAAAAGTATCTTTTGGGATCACTCATCAAATTAGCATGCAAAAGGAAAGCTGAATTTTTTGAGGATCTTTTCGTTCTTTCCAGAGTCTGTTAAATGCAGTTTTCTTTATGCTTCAAACAAAAAACCTTTATTTTTTGTATTTAAAAATGCCTGATTAGTTCAATGGCTATCAAATTGATTAGATAATCCAATTATCTTGGCACTCTTTCTGCAGCAATGTGTTTTCAGGGTGCACCTACTTGTGTGTCAGACAAAACTCTTCCTCACCGCAAAGCCAGGAAGGCTTTGATATTTAGGAAAAAACAGTTTAGTCACACCAATCATTTCTGAATCCTATCACTGAAATTAAGATTTAATTAAAACAGGGATGATCAGATTACTCTTATCCATATTATCAGCCTTAAATGCAACACAATTTGGAATTAAGCGCTGAAGATGAACAACTCTGATGACAAAACTCCCTTTGTGCTGTGTCATTAAAATTCTGGGAAGTGATAAAAACAACAAGTGACTTCCCCTTCTCAATTCCCATATTCTGATATATTCAGCCCAATATTAGTGACTTGTTTTTCTACAGCTCCAGGTGCCAGACAAGAAACAGAGGCCAAAAACTACTTGACAACACTTCAAACTGATTAATTAGCGAATTTACACCCGGCTAAAGCTTCATTCTATTAATAATCGGGTTCTTTTGGAAGCTCTAAGCACAGCCACGCTCAGATTGTCACTGCTGATGGTGCAGCCCCCCTTGTTCTCCCAATCAATCCCCATTTCCCCTCCGAGCTCTGGGAGTGCCCAGGAGGAGCTGCACCCACCCGCAGCCACAGTCTGGAGAAGGGAAATGCTCACACCTGAATTAACACGAATCAAGGGCAGATTTGGGATGGGAAACCCTGAAAATGATCCAGAGCCACCCCTGCCATGGTGACACCTCCCACTGTCCCAGGCTGCTCCAACCCAATGTCCAACCTGGCCTTGGGCACTGCCAGGGATCCAGGGGCAGCCACAGCTGCTCTGGGAATTCCATCCCCACCCTCCCAAGGAACAATTCCTGCCCAATATCCAATCCCAATGAAATCTCCCCACTTTCATCTTAAAGCCATTCCCTGTGTCCTGTCCCTCCATCCTTGTCCCCAGTCCCTCTCCAGCTCTCCTGGAGCCCCTTCAGGCCCTGCCAGGGGCTCTGAGCTCTCCCTGGAGCTTCTCCTCTCCAGGCTGGTCCTTCCTGATCCCCACCTTTCTGCTGGAGGTTCTCCCTTCCCAAATCAGTATTTGGGAAACCTTGTGCAAACATCTCCCTCTGGATTCAGGGAAAAAGAGCTCGGATGGGTTTGTAATTTAAACCAACCCAGTTAACCCAGCTGGTTTGGACCAGCTGAGAGCTTCTCTGGCACCCTGTGCCAGGGCCTGCCCACCCTCCTTTTCCTCCCAAGATCCCATCTAAGTGTCCCATATTTCCATTTAAATTACAACAACCAAGAACCAAAACAATCCAAGGGGCCAGGAGCCCAGCCTGGCATTCCATTCCTCTCCTTCCCCAGGGCTGTGAAGTTCACAGGCAGATGAAAAGCAAATAAAGCAACAGCTCCGCTCTGAAACACTGGGGGCCAACAACAGTGACCTGAACAATCACCAAAACATGGTGACATTGTGGGACAGCAGCAGCTCCAGCTCCCAGGTTTGGGCTGGAAGGGGCCTCCAGGATTATCCCAATCCATCCCTCGGGCAGGGACACCCTGCACTATCCCAGGCTGCTCCCAGGTCTGGGACACTTCCCCAAATCCCTGAATTTCCCCTGAACAAGCCTCTCTCAGGACTGTCCGTGTTAGGACGTGGCTGTGGGAGGGTTTGAGGCGGGAGAAATTCTGCCCACAGAAATGAGGATGAGCATCAGGTGCTGGGTGGCCCGGAGAGGAGGAGAGGCTCTCAGCACTTACAACAACTCTGCTGTTTTTCACCTGGCAGGACCTTCCACAGGACACCTGCATTCACCCCCTCCTCGGGTCTTTGCATGAGAAACACAGAACTCGTGTAAAGCTTCCTCACAGCATTTCAATCTATTCAATCCTGATTTCTAATGAAAATTTAATTTCTGTTATCTCTGCCCACATCCCCTCAGACCCCCAGAGCAGCTCCAGTGTTGGAACCCTGGGCACTGAGAATTTCAGATTTCTGTGCTGCCAGGCACTGACCCCCAAGCAAACACTGCACTGACCTGAGGCTGTGGAGAAAGTTTCCAAAATTGAATACTAGAACTAGGATTATAGGTGTGTAGTTTGAATAAAAGTGTGTGATATCACATGGTAAAACACTTGGAGTTTAAAGTTTTAAAATATAGTAATATATATAAAGGAAAATAGAAATTTTAAAACAGAAGCTAATCCTTCTTTTTCACGTTCTTCTTCATAAGTTTAGGTGGTATTTTGTAATTAAATAGAAAAACTGCATTGCAGGCCACAGGTGATTGGTTATTGGGTTAAAAGTAAAAATAATTTAAGTGTCATTTCTTAATTAGACAGTTTATCCTTAAAAGGTCTTTTAGAGAGATGGAGAGCCATTTTTTAGTTTGTTAGCTGGAAGTGCTGTAGAACTCACAGCTTGTGAGACTGTAATATAAATAAACATTTAAGTCCAAACAAAAAATACCATCTCACACATTTAACCCCAACCTAACAAAAAAGAAAAGAAAATAAAACTCAGCACTCCTGGGCCGTGCAGACCTTGCAGCTCCTCCCTCTCTGCCATGTTTTCCCCTTCCATGACAAAGAGAAAGTGAAACCCCAACATTTCTCACATGCAGACCAAACCCCGAGAGCACCTGGCACCATCAGAACTCTGTCAGTGGGGTCAAAGTCCTACAAAAACACCTGGGACTGCACCACCAGGGGAACCCTCCCCAAATCCAACAGAGGTCCCTGCCCATCCACCCCCAGGTCCTTACTGGTTGTTGTGGTGGTTTTGGGCAGCTCCGTTCCATTGGGTGGCAGAGCTTGTGCAAAAATGAAACTAACACAGAGCAGCAGGAGCCAGCAGGAATGTTCCATCCTGGACCTGGAAGAAAGCAAAGTAGAAGATAAATTTTCAGGTCAAATCAATAACGTGGTTTTCTTTTTTTTTCCTTGTGGCAGAAGGAAGCTAAAAGTAAAAGCAATGTTTGTTTGAAATATAAATTTATTTAAAGCCTGTTTGAGACTCTCCCATCACCTTAGCACTGAATGTTCAGTTTTGATGCAAAAAGAAAAAGAAAATACAACTTGTTCATACCAAAAATTTATTAAGGAGGTTTTAAATCCAACAACAGAATGGCAACACTCAGACACAGTTCACAGACAGCAGAAATCAGGGCAAAAATACTCCATCCATTAAAAAAGTCACCTGAGGACACTGAGGAAACAATCCTGGCAGTCATTCCCAGAGATAAGAGGGAAATTCATAACAAAGAGGAAAAATCTTTCACCACCCAGAAAGTTCCAAGTCCCTTTAACTTTTCAGAGTTTCCTTATCCCACTTGACTCCTTTATCCACAGCTGAGGTGCTCCATGGATGAATTCCTTGGGGGAATGTTTGCCACAGCTGAGTCTGCTTCCCAAACACAAAATTCCAGGGTTGGTGAGACCAGAAAATAATTTCCAGTGGGAAGAAAATTGGAGGAAAAGCGTGATGAGAACGTGCTGTTGTTTAATTCAGGGAGATTCATGGATGGAGGTAAATAAACACATCCAGAAATAATCCAATATCCCTAAATTGAGGTGGAAAATAAATGTTGTTAATAATTTATTTTGTATTTATCCAATCCCTAATGAACAGATTAATTAGGAGAGGCTCCCATCTCAGCCATTAGCCAGCCCTGCTTGATTTAGAAATATTTTCACACAACCTTTCCTTGGTGCACAAATGGCAGGATTTATCCAGATGGTGGCTCTGCAGCCACTGCTAAAATTCTATCCCTGGAAATGCTCAGCAGAGCTCCCTGTTCCAGGGTAATACACTGAATTTAACAGCACAATTTCCACAGTCCTGACAACACGCTGAAAAACCCAGGAATTTGGCAGTCATTAGAATAACCATCAGAAAATCCTGCCTTTCCATGTAAAGTGGGATAATCCACCAGAAATAATCCCTGGATAAACTCAAATAGAGAAAAATCGCCCGTGACAACAACTTTCACAGCACCTTTCTGCCTGTTACTCACAAGTGAAATATTCCCAGCCGCTCCAAAGCCTGGCCCTACACCCAGGAGTAAATACAAACTCCTACAACCAGGAGTAAATTCAAACTCAGCACAAAGCTGGTATTCCTTGGATACACAATTTGGAAGCTCAATTTTTTTTTCCTCTAATACAATAAGTGAAAAAAGAATAATAAAAAGTATTATTAGCACCAAACTTTATTTTTTTTTCTTGATTTTTTTCCCCAGTCCAGCTTCCTATTAATTTACTCCTTAATTCCTTCTACTATTATTTCTAATTTAAGCAGACTAAATGTCTTACATCTAATCCCATTCTTGGGGTTTTCCAATCCCATTCTTGGGATTAAACAATTCATTGTGTTCAACCCCTCACTGCAAACTGCGCCTGCACCACTTTTAGTATTATATAAATGCCCCAAATTAACAATTTATAATTATATTATATTTATAATTACAAAGCTTGCCACACACAGCAGCGCTTAATGGAACTGAAGGGCAGGGAAAGGAAGGAGGATCTAGAAAAATGTGGAATAAAGCCGGAATAAAAGTGGAATTAACAGGGAAGAGGTGCTGAATGCTGGGATGCTTTCCACCCTCAGCAAAGGCTGCTGAAATCTGCTGGAATTTCGGGTAATCAATCCTGGCAGGGGCTGATTTTCCAAGGCTGAGCTCACTCTCTCATCCTTAAAATACACCCAGCTCCTTAAAAAAAAAACCCAAGGAATAATTGAAGTTGCTGGAAGGTTTCCAGGAGAGTGGAAAGCAAAAGGAACATCAGCAATTCTCTCCAAATCCCTGTCAGGAGGGTTTTCCAGATGCCAATCCCCTGCCAGACCCCTGGAATCCGTTCCCTGGGATGTGAGAAAGCGTGGCTGGAACACGCTGAGGTGTCCCAAAATTAATCACAAATAAACAAAACAAAGATTATGCAAATTCTGAGGGTTTGGCCAAAGCCCTTTGCATTTCCACCTCCTATAAAAGAGAGGAGGAGGAAAACCCTAAGGAAATCCAGGAGCTGCAACTGAGGGATGCAAAGGACTGGGATCAGCAGGACCAAGAAGAAAATTGTGGAATGAAGGCTGGAAAAGGTCATCAAATCCAAACATTCCCCAGCACTGCCAAGGCCACAGTGTCCATGTCCCCAGGTGTCACATCCACGTGGCTTTGAAATCCCTCTGGGGACAGGGACTCCCCCCCACTGCCCTGGGCTGTGCCAGGCCTGGACAACCCTTTCCATGAAGGAATTTTCCATAATTTCCAATCTAAACTTCCCTGACACAACTTGAGGCCATTCCGCCTCATCCTGTCCCTTCTCTTCCCACTGGGGTGGATGGGGAGGTGCCCAAGCTGCAACCCCAAAAAAACCCTGAATTTTACCCTTTATTTATATTTATGGCCTTCACATCCAAGCCTGCAACGATATTTTCTGAACACCCAAAAACACCCTGAATTTTACTCTTTATTTTTATGGCCTTCACGTACAAGCCTGCAATGATATCATTTTCTGAACCCAAAAAACCCCCCTGAATTTTACTCTTTATTTATATTTATGGCCTTCATGTACAAGCCTGCATTGATATCATTTTCTGAAACCCCAAAAACCACCCTGAATTTTACTCTTTATTTATATTTATGGCCTTCATGTGCAAGCCTGCATTGATATTTTCTGAACCCAAAAACCATCCTGAATTTTACTCTTTATTTATATTTATGGCCTTCATGCACAAGCCTGCAATGATATCATTTTCTGAACCCCCCAAAAACACCATGAATTTTACCCTTTATTTATATTTATGGCCTTCATGTGCAAGCCTGCATTGATATTTTCTGAACCCAAAAACCATCCTGAATTTTACTCTTTATTTATATTTATGGCCTTCATGCACAAGCCTGCATTGATATCATTTTCTGAACCCAAAAAACACCCTGAATTTTACCCTTTATTTGTATTTATGGCCTTCATGTACAAGCCTGCAACAATACCATTTTCTGAACCCAAAAAAACACCCTGAATTTTACCCTTTATTTATATTTATGGCCTTCATGCACAAGCCTGCAATGATATCATTTTCTGAACCCCCAAAAAACACCCTGAATTTTACTCTTTATTTATATTTATGGCCTTCACGTACAAGCCTGCAACAATACCATTTTCTGAACCCAAAAAAACCCCACTGCTGCAGGCACAGCAGTGTTTCCCACACTCTCCTTACTCACAAAGGCACAAAGTCATGATACAGCCTGGTAAAACAAGGAGGAAAAAAATAGTAACAACTCTCCTGGGAGAGGAGGCAGGGAGAAAAGCACAACTGAACAAGGAAGGACAACCACGTGCTACAAAAGAAGCCTCTCGCTGATAAAAGTGGGAAGGGAAAGATCCAGGGAGAGACAAACTGGTGTTATTACACAGCTCTGCTGCAGGGCAACTGCTGGAAAAAGAAACAGGAGCTGCCTTGAAAACCACACAGGGATGGAGTGAATTTATCCACTCACATCCTGCTGCATCCCTGGGGTCGGCCTCTGCTCCCAGGGAAACAGCAATGGGACAAGAGGATTGGCCTAAAACTCTGCCAGGGCAGGCTCAGGGTGGGCAGCAGCAGGAATTTCCCCATGGAAAGGGGGCTCAGGCCTTGGGACTGCCCAGGGCAGGCTCAGGTTAGACAGCAGCAGGAATTTCCCCATGGAAAGGGGGCTCAGGGCTTGGAACTGCCCAGGGCAGGCTCAGGTTAGACAGCAGCAGGAATCTGCCCATGGAAAGGGTGGCCAGGCCTTGGAACTGCCCAGGGCAGGCTCAGGGTGGGCAGCAGCAGGAATTTCCCCATGGAAAGGGGGCTCAGGGCTTGGAATTGCCCAGGGCAGGCTCAGGGTGGGCAGCAGCAGGAATTTCTCCATGGAAAGGGTGGCCAGGCCTTGGGACTGCCCAGGGAGGGTTGGAGTGCCCATCCCTGGAGGTGTCCCAGGAATTCCTGGAGGTGGCACTCAGGGCTCTGGGGACAGCTTGGCCATGGGGCACAGCTGGCACTCCAGGACCTCGGAGCTCTTTTCCAGCCTCACTTCTGGCATCCTGAACACCAGAATCCCAAAGGCTTTTCCCAAAAGGGAACATCCATCCAATCCAGCCCCAGCAGCAGAGGTGTCCCTGCCCCAGCCCCTTCTGGCAGGGAACATTTTGTGTTCCCCACAGCTCCAAACCCCTCACAGCAGCAACAGGAAAGGAGCCCTGGAAGTCCTGAAAATCCCATTTTTGTATGGAAAGGGTGCTCAGGGCTGGAAGTGCCCAGGGAGGGTTGGAGTGCCCATCCCTGGAGGTGTCCAAGGAATTCGTGGAGGTGGCACTCAACACTCTGAGTGGGGACAAGATGGGGATCTGGCACAGATTGGACTGGATGATCTTGGAAGTTTTTTCCAACCTCAGTGATTCCATGATTCCATCCTGAATGGCTCAGGTACTTCAGGTTCAACCCCACAGGCTGATTATTCCTGTACTTTATCACTGCTCTGAGACACCTTCCACCACCCCAGGCTGCTCCAAGCCTCATCCAACCAGGCCTTGGACACTTCCAGGGATCCAGGGGCAGCCGCAGCTTCCCTGCCCAAGGAGTCAAAGCAGCTGGAATGTAAATGCAATTCCACAGGGATCAGAGCTCAGGAGCCAGGGCAGCCTGTGACACCTCTGGGCAGCTCCTCCTGGGATCACCACAGCCGCTCCTCACCCGGCCTGAGGAGGTGTCACAAGGACAGCCCAGCTCCCCAAAACATGAATAAATGCCATTATTTCCAGGGATTAATGGATTACCACACACGGCTAATTTCTATTTTGGCCGCAGAACTGAATCCTCATTTGACCTGACAGCTCAAGAGTAAAACCTGGGCTTTGAGAAAATAGGCCAACAAAACCTGCGTGGTGTCACGTGGCCCTGCCGCAGATCTGGATCCTGCTCCTTTTTCCAAGGATGCACCAGCTGCTTCAGAGCAGGTGAAATTGGTGCCCATCCCTTGCATCCTCCTAAAGCAGGAAAACATCAGACAGGCAGCCCAGGTGACACAGAGAAGAGGCTGTTGGGATTTGTGTTTTCCCTCCAAGCTTTCAAATCCCGGAGCTCAGGTCCTGCCCCAGACTCTCAGTGCTGTAAAAGTCACATTTGCAAGGATAAGCACCATCAGTTCAGAAAACAGAACTGAAAATGAGAGACAAAAGCTTTGTCACTGTAGGCTGACAACGCCATAGGCCACACCAGCAAGTGCTGATCTCAAAAATTTGGGAGTTTAATTAAAAAACCAATAAAAACACCAAAAAGGGAATGAGGAAACACAGCCACCCTCCCTCTTTGCTCTTCCTGCTTTCCACCCATAAACCCCAACACACTGCTGGTCCCTGTAAGGATCCCCCAAAGCAGCTGTGGCTGCCCCTGGATCCCTGGCAGTGCCCAAGGCCAGGCTGGACATGCTTGGAGCATCCTGGGATAGGGGAAGGTGTCCCTGCCCAGGGATGGAATGGGTTGGGCTTTAAGGTCCCTTCCAACCCAACCCATCCTGGGATTCCATGAGAAGAATCTCAAGCCCCAGCGCCAGTTTTTCCAGCTGCCTGAGGGTTCCCCTACCTGGAGCAGATGAGCCGGCACGGCAGCTCCTTCTTGGCTGGAATCCCAGGCACCAGGAGCTGCTCCCGCTTCCAGATGGGCTGATTGCAGCTGTTTTCTTTTTTTCCTGAAGCTCTGGCTTCAAGAAAGTCAGGGACTGTGTCCGCTGACCCATCCCAGGCAGTGGCAGGTTACAGTTTAACTGGAATTGCTCTCCCATGACCTTATTTGTAGTTAGGGCAATTATTGCCCCATTATGTCATCAGCGTAAGCAGTCAGTACCGCAGCATTCCCAAGGAAACTGTTCCCCTAAATCAGATGCTTACAAAATAACTGGGAAGAACAGCGCTCCTTCCTTTTCCAAGGGAGCAGGGGGGAAATTAGGAACTCGCATCAAGATGGAATCATGGAATCCCGGAATGGTTTGGGTTGGAAGAGACCTTAAAACCCATCCCAATCCATCCATCCATGGGCAGGGACACCTTCCACTACTCCAGGGTGCTCCAAGCCCTGTCCAGCTGGAGTTAAACCCTTCATTCCTCATGTTTCCATAGAAAATGAACAACCAGCTCTGGGAAGTGCCAAGTCCCACACATCTCCCTGACCACAGCCATCCCCATTCCATTTTTTGGGCACTGAAGCCTGTGGAGCAGCAGGACCTTGGATTCCTGCCCTCAGCCCACCAGGGACACCCCACCCTCCATGGGCCATCAGCTGGAACCAGCTTGCACAATTCCTCCTCCTTGGGGTAACCATCCCATAATTATCTGTTACATGGGGTTAGACATTCAGCCCCAAATCCAACTTCCAGAAGTTTGATCAAGTCCCATGTTTTGACATGGCTTTAACACCCAGAGCTTTAAAAAACCCAAACAGATCGAGTTTTCATTTTCTTAGTCTTGAATGCTTGTAATTCTTCCTCGAGACTCAGGATATCCTAAAATCCAGAGGAATAAAAAGGAATGGAGTTTGTGGAGAAGTCTGTGCACGTGTTCAGTGCAGCCCAGCAAGAAACTCAAGAAAGGACCTCACCACACTTGGGAAACATTCCTCAAAATTCAGCCACGTGATAAATTAGAAAACTCTCTGAGATGAGCATTAAATTTCACCATAAACCCCATAATTTTTTAATGGGACTGTTAACAGCACACTCAATGTCGGGGTTATTGTACAAACAAAATCCAGGCAAGCTTTGCTTCCAATCCCTTCAGAAACAAGGAGGGAATTTTAAGGGACAATTATATAATTTTATAATGATCTATAATTTAATACAACTGCCCACAAAATTAGATCTGACTGTAAAAATTCCTCACGTACTCTATACAAATACCCTCAGTAAAGATCATTTCAAAGAGATGGCAATAATTAGATTAAAAAGTTACAAATCAGAATAATCATTTAACACGTAAGAGACCGAGTGAGGCAAAGCCCCAATTAACCGAATAAAATCAATTTCCATTTGGAATAATCAAACTTGATAGACTGTCTTACTTATTTAGTCACTTTGTGTCTAATTCAGGTGGACAAATTATTATATTTGCTTTGATCTCCGTGGAAGAGGAGGTCAGCAGATGTGGCAAATCCATTATTTGTTCCAAAGAAAAGATATTTAAGAGAATTTTATCTGAATGCAGATAAAAATTACTGCTTTTGTAATACTAATTTTTAAATTCTACCCAGTCCAGCTATTTCTGTGCATCTCCCCAGCACCCTGAAGTCTCCAAACCCAAACCTATAAGGGAGAACACGAGTTCCAATCCATTTCAATTAGCGAGGCCGGGATCTCCCGGGAATATAAATCAGGAGTTGTCACCAGCAGATTAAGCACTGCATTACCAGGGCTGTGCAGCCAGGATTAAGTGACACTGCTGGTGACATGCCACCCTCACTGAGTGACTGCCCCACTTGAAAAGCGGCAGGAGGGATTTTTCAATCAATGGGATTTCCACAAATGCACCCAGGAGTGGATGGGCTGGGCCACGGGGATGAGTTGGAGCTTCAAAGGTCCCTTCCAACCCCAATTATTCCGTGGTCACCAGGAGGCAGCAGCAGCACTGAGTGTGACAGGGATCCCTTTTCTTTCACTTCCTTGTGTTCTTTGCTCACCAGGATTACTCAAAGCGGTTGTGTTGATATTCTGTGACATAAACTGAATTAAAAGCAGGATGTTTTTAAAAGCAGGAGCATGATGAACCTTGCAGCCTTAATTTGGGAAAAATGTACATTGACTGCTCCTGTATTGCACAGCTGGCTTGTCTGCAGCCCCACAGTTCTGGAAATGAAGGGACAAAAAAAAGGAGAGATTTCTTTTCCATGCCTGAGTGGCTCTGAATGAAGCAAGGCAAGGGCTGTGAAGATATTGGGATGTGACATCTAAAACTGCACAGGTCAGGCTTGGAACAGGCAGGGGTCAGATCAAAAAACTCCATCACAGAATCATGGAAATTTTCAGGTTGGAAAAGCTCCCTGAGATAGAGTCCAACTGTTCCCCCAGCAGTGCCAAGGCCACCACTGCCCCACGTCCCCAAGTGCCACATCCACAGGGATTTTAAATCCTTCCAGGGATGGGGATTCCACCACTGCCCTGGGCAGCTGTGCCAGGCCTGGACAAACCTTTCCATGAAGGAATTTTCCCAAATATTCACCCTGAGCCTGCCCTGGCCCAGCCTGAGGCCGTTCCCTCTCCTCCTGTCCCTGTGTCCCTGGGAGCAGAGCCCGACCCCCCCGGCTGTCCCCTCCTGGCAGGGACTTGTGCAGAGCCACAAGGGCCCCCTGAGCCTCCTTTGCTCCAGGCTCAGCCCCTTCCCAGCTCCCTCAGGAATTCTCCAGCCCCTTCCCAGCTCCCTCAGGATTCTCCAGCCCCTTCCCAGCTCCCTCAGGAATTCTCCAGCCCCTTCCCAGCTCCCTCAGGGATTCTCCAACCCCTTCCCAGCTCCGTTCCCTTCCCTGGATGTTCTCAATGTCCTTCTTGTCACCAGAGGCCCAAACTGTCCCTAGAATTCCAGTTGTGGCCTCCCCACTGTCCAGCACAGGGTGACCACATTAGGAAAGTGCACACACAAAAAAAAAAAAAGGAAGGAACTATCTCAGGATGGATTTTATCTCTCGCTTTTTCAAATTCAAAGCCGTTTTCAAGCTGCAATAAAAGAGGTCAGGATGACTAATGCGTTCTGTCACAGATGTACATTTAACCTCAAACACTTTTGGAAGAATCCTTCAGCCAGTTTTTGCACTTTCCTGACCAGCTTTTGCAGGAAATATCCCAGAAAACTCAGCAGGTGCATTTCTGAGATGATCATACAGTTCCTAAAGTCAACACAATGACGACACTATTTCACTATTTCCTCGTATAGAAAATTGCTTAAATATTCCCCAAAATCTCAACAAATTTCCTGTGGTTCCTTCTGTTATATTAAAAAAAAAACTCACAAATAATAGGTTAAAGTCCCCTAATAATGTATTTTTTAAAGTTTCATTTGTGTTGTGTCATGAACTGAGGCTGTGATCATTAGAGGAGATAAAATAACTCCTACCTAAAGTGAAGTTGTAAAGTCCCATGATTTCAGTGTCATTAATTAAATGAGTCATGTTTTATTTAGGTGCTTACACAAGTGCAAGAGGATTAACTCTAAATAAAACCAAGAGAGCTGTAAAATGCTCATTTGGAAAAGGTCCTTGACAAGTCCCCAAGGCCAATCCCTCACCACAGGCTGGACCTATCCCATTCCTGGCAATTTGGGCTGAAGTGCTCACCCAAATCTCCATTCTTCACCATCCCTGTCATGGGTTGGCCTCTGCCCCTCATACATCATCTCCTGCCCCTCCCAACATCCCAGGGATGGCTCCAGCCTGTTCCCAGGTCACAGAGGCCACCCCAGTTTGGAAACCCCCAACTCCATCTGAGATCCAGTTTGTCCTTCCCTTGTCACAGCCCGGGTCCCATCCCACCACACACCTCACCACACAGTTCTGGCAGCTTTGGTTGCCCATTCCCTGCTCACCCCAGGCAGGGCAGGAGCCTTTCCTGCCTCACCATCCTTTGCTGATGAGGAGAGCCAATCCAGCACTTTTCCATCTGCTCCTTCACCACCTCCAGTGCTCACAACAGCAGGAGGGTTCCCCTCAGGGACACAGGAACCCAGCCAAGCTTGGCCATCCCGTGAGGGTGCAGCTGCAAAGCAGCACAACAGCACCAACCCCACATGCCCAGCAGCCTTTTCACAAACCACAAAATTCACGAGAAGCTGGTTCTTCTCTTTTCAGTCCCAGAATTTCCTTTGTGTCTTTCCTGTGGTGCCCAGCTGTGCCTCAGCCAGCAAACCACAGCTCTGAGGGGACAACTCCTGTCTGCAGTGACAACCTTGCTCTGAAAGGCCAGCTCTGAGCCCAAATCCTGCTGCACCACTGCTGCAGCCAGGGCAGGACAGCCACACAGTGGGAAGGACACCAAATCCCAGAGCTGGATGACACAAACTGGGAAGGACACCCAACCCCAGAGCTGGAAGCCACAAACTGGGAAACAGGACACTAAATTCTAGATCTGGATGCCACAAACTGGAAAGCAGCACATCAAATCCCAGAGCTGGATGCCACAAACTGGGAAACAGCACACCGAATCCCAGAGCTGGATGCCACAAACTGGGAAGCAGGACACCAAATCCCAGAGCTGGATGCCACAAACTGGGAAGGAAGACACCCAATCCCAGAACTGGATATCACAAACTGGGAAGGAAGACACCAAATCCCAGAGCTGGATGCCACAAACTGGGAAGGAGCACACCCAACCCCAGAGCTTGGTGCCACAAACTGGGAAGCAGCACAGCAAATCCCAGACCTGGATGCCACAAACTGGGAAAAAAACCACCAAATCCCAAGAGCTGGATGCCACTATGCCTCCAGCAGCTCCCCTTCCAGTGTCCCACCCCCCAACCTCACCTTGTCCCCTCTCCGTGCTCGGTGTCACACGCCAGCTGCCAGCAGGTGACTCCGCACGCAGGTGCCATCCTCAGCCAGCTGCTCCCATGCAAAACAAAACCTCCTCCAGAAGAGTTCCTGCAGCTAAAGGATGTTTCTGCAGCTCCAGGAAGAGCTGAATTAGCTGCCTGCAGTATTTAAATCCCCACATTTCCGCAGGTTCGTGTAATCAATCCCCCGAGGTGAATCTCTGTTGTATGACATTTTTGCAGGAAGAATTGACTCTTTTCAGTTTGTGGGTTGTTTTTTTTTAACTTCTCCCCTGCAGTTGGGCTTGGACTGATTCCCTTTTTTTGGGCAGTTTCACCATTTCCTCATCGCTGACATCGGGGGTTGCGGCAGCGGCGGTTCTGCAATGCAGGGCTGAGCGCCTGCAATTAAGAACTCGCTCTTAATTAGCAAAACGAACTCGAGGAGAGCCAGTGGCACCTCCTGTACCTGCTGCTGCTGTGTGAGAAGAGTTAACAGGTTTCATTAGCGCTATCAGCAGCCAGCCACGCAGTTTTATATATAGCAAAGCTTATCAGGAGTGAGGAGCCAGCTCGCCCTGGCCCCCCTTCCCCAGCAGCGTTTGAGGAACATCTGACTAAGCCCAGCTTTTGGAGCCTGCAAAGAGGAGCAAATCTATTCCAAGAGAGTGTGGGAGAAAAGGCCTGGGCTGGTTTTGGGCAGAGGAGGGTTATGAATTGCCTGGGTTCTCACCAGAACCCCGGCTCGCTCTCTCAATCCCCATCCCAAATCACTGGGAATTGTAGATCAGAGGCAAAAGCCTAAAAGACACTTGGAAGTTTCGAGGCAGAGGCTCAGCACAGACCAAATGACTCAGAGATGATGAGTTCCAGCCCGAAAGGGCTCAATCTGTGGGGCTGCCCCCGCGGTCAGGGACGGGGACACAGCAGGATGTCGGTGCTGAGTCAGCAGGAAGCCCCAGGCTCTGGGCACTGTCACTGTCCCCACAGCCAAAGGAAGTGGTTGTGACTCCGGGGCTGGTGGTGGCAGCTGTGACACCCAACCACAGCTGCCACCGTCCCCAGGGCACCTCGCACAGCCCAGGTCAGGGATGTCCAATGGGACCATCAAGCTGTGAGAGTCTGAGTTAACATGAAGGCCCTGAGGAGTTTTCAGTGGAAAATGAAAGAAAAACCATTGGATTATTTGCTAAGTATTTGCTGTCTAGTCTCAGGTCACACTCCTGTTCCACATCCAAACGTGTCTCTTGCTGTGTATTCACTGTCCATCCTTTGTGCTCTCGTTTTAGTTAAAGATCTCTGCAGCAAGGCTCTACTTTGAATTATTTACTGTTTCTCCTGCAAGCTCAGCAAAGGACTGAGGTCATTAACACAGAAACACTGAGAAGGCAAAGACTCATCAAACTAATCAGGGCAATAATCAAATAATTCAACACTGGCCAGCAACAAGGCTCCAGGATTTGCTTAGAAAATCTTAGAGGAGCAAACATTTCAGATAAAAACCACTTTGACTGGTTTTAACATCTCATTAATATCTTTTATCATATTAAACAGCTACTCATACCCCAAATTAACAACATTTAACTGAACAGGGATGGGGAAGCTTTCAAGCCAAAGCAAAAACTTGCAATTCCATCTTCCCAAGCTTCCAGCACCCCCCTCTCCCAACAGGGCTGTTGGAGTCACAAATTAGGGTCACCTTTCCTCGTGCACTGTCAGCAAATCAATCTGGGCTGCTTTCAAGCAGGGCTCACACATAAATTAGGCAATCTGCCATTGATTCACACGAGAAACCCTTGAGCAGTGGAGTGAAACACCAATAAAATCTTACAATTAACTTGAGAAGTTGCCTTTGGTTCCGTCCCAGCGGCCCTTCTGCTCCTCAGCTGCACTAAACGTGTCCTCACACAGATGCTCCCTTGTACTGGCTCTGGATGAGTGTTTAAAATTGCTTCTTGAACACAAAAACTAATCACAGCCAAGGGGAAACACTCACAGAGGAGTTTTATGCTGCATCATGGCCAGACTGAACGCTTGTGTTTCAGCAGCAGTTTCATTTTGGAGGAGAGAAGGGGAGGAAGGGAAAAAGCAAAAGCAGAAGCGAGCCTTGCCTGACTCTTCAGGGGCAGAAAAGGAGAACACACGACTGGATGTGTGAGAATTCACTCCAACACGCCAAGAGGTGCAACACAGGAAGGAAGGAGGGAGGGCAGCAGGGCTGTGGCTTCGAGTTTACAGCACAGCAGGTTGGAAACCTCACAGGTGTATCCACAGCACAGCAGAAATCAAAATCCAACAAGTGAAAAGAATGCTTGGGTTGAATGATGGATTTGAGAGGGCATGGGGAGCTGGCACACTGCTGCTGGTGCTGATGCCTCAAGTTTGAGCTTTCACATTCTACGCTGCCCAGGGGTGCAGCTCTGAGCTCACAGTCAGTGTCACTCAGCTCTCTGCACACAGCAGGGACACAAAACAAATCCTTGTCCTGCTGCACACCAAGGACAACTTTCAGCCCAACAGCACAAACAAGGGTGGCTGGAGGGAGGAACAAGAAGGATGGGAGCTCACAGCCTGGAGCTGGGATTGGACAATTCAACCCCAATGTGCAAATGGACCAAAACTTAGAAAAATATAAGATCTCATGACTGGTCAGCCATTTTGTGTCCATTCTTAGTCCACCCTGGGTGTAGTCCTGGCCAGGCCCTGTCCTGCCCAAGGTGGATCCTGGAGGCCTTTTAATAAATCCCTACTTTATTCTTCAGCTCTGTCCAGTCTATGTTTCAGGTCAGCCTTCCCAAGGCATCAGTGCCATCACCAGGCACTGAACACATGCAGAGGCACCAGCTCACTCCTGACTCTCCTGAGCTCCTCCACACCAGGTCCTTGCAGATCCAGATGCCCACAGCCTCTCCAGGCAGGAACCAGCACCAGGGACACCTCCAGGGATGATACCTGGGAAGGAAGTTCAGCAGCAGAGTCTTCAGCACATTTTTCTGAGTCAAATCCATGTCTTGACCAAATTTATAAATGGAAGGATCTTTTCAGTGATGAAGATGGAAATAGGGACTGACAATATGAAAGTTAACAGCAAAGGTTTTCCTTGGCTGGTCACTCGCTGGTGGGATGGGTCAGGAATTCCAGCCCCACCACAGAATAAATGCTGCTCAGATCTGCTGCTCAGAGAACCCAGCCATGCCCCTCTCCTCCTCCCTGCTTCGTGTCCTCCATGGAGTTAACATCTCTCATGTGTCCCTTGAGCTGCAAAAGTTTTGGCTTTTAGGCCTTCAGCTGCTTCCCAAGTACAGCAATGCAGATTTTTAGCTGTGGGACTGGAGAAGCAGTGATGGCACCACTATTTCAAGGTTTCCAATTCCTCCCCTCACCTCTGCAGTGGCTGAGACACTTCCCTGGGCATGGAGCTGCCAAGACTGAAAGGAAAAAGCTTTTGATGACAAGGTGCTGAGGCCCTGGCACAGGCTGCCCCATCCCTGAAGTGCCCAAGGCCAGGATGGACAGGATTGGTGCACGTCACTTGATGATCTCAAAGCTCCTTCCAATTTAAATTAGATTGGTGCACGTCACTTGATGATCTCAAAGCTCCTCCCAATTTAAATGGAATTGCTGCAGGCAACTCAATGATCTCAAAGCTCCTCCCAATTTAAACGGGATTGGTGCAGGCAACTTGATCTCAAAGTTCTTCCTGATTTAAATAAGATTGGTGCAGGTCACTTGATGACCTCAAAGCTCTTTCGAGTTTAAACAAGATTGGTGCAGGCAACTCAATGATCTCAAAGCTCCTCCCAATTTAAATTAGATTGGTGCAGGTCACTTGATGATCTCAAAGCACCTCCCAATTTAAATGGAATTGCTGCAGGCAACTCAATGATCTCAAAGCTCCTCCCAATTTAAACAAGATTGGTGCAGGTCACTTGATGATCTCGAAGCCCTTCCCAATTTAAAGGAGATTGGTGCAGGCAATTTGATGATCCCAAAACTCCTCCCAATTTAAATGGGATTGGTGCAGGCACCTTGATGATCTCAAAGCTCCTCCCTATTTAAATGGGATTGGTGCAGGCACCTTGATGACCTCAAAGTTCTTCCTGATTTAAATGAGATTGGTGCAGGTCACTTGATGACCTCAAAGCTCTTTCGAGTTTAAACAAGATTGGTGCAGGCAACTCAACAATCTCAACGATCTCAAAGCTCTTCCCAATTTAAATGAGATTGGTGCAGGCAACTTGATGATCTCAAAGTTCTTCCCAATTTAAATAGGATTGGTGCAGGCACCTTGATGATCTCAAAGCTCCTCCCAATTTAAAGGAGATTGGTGCAGGTCACTCAATGATCTCAAAGCTCTTCCAATTTAAATTAGATTGGTGCAGGTCACTCGATGATCTCAAAGCTCCTCCCAATTTAAAGGAGATTGGTGCAGGCAACTTGATCATCTCAAAGCTCCTCCCAATTTAAACAAGATTGGTGCAGGTCACTTGATCTCAAAACTCCTCCCAATTTAAAGGATCCTGTGAGTCCATGTCCCTGCTCACCACAGGGAGCTGGATGAGGTGGCCTTTAGAGGTCCCTTCCAACCAGCCCAGTCCATGTTTCTGTGGATCCTGCTGCCCCCAGCACACACAGAGCAGCTGCTCAAGAGCACAAAGGATTTACCAGCACCAGGCTGTGCATGTTCTCGTTCCTTTTGTCTCCTACGCCCCGCCAACACACCCACACATCACCCTGCAAACGAGCAGGAGGAGCAAGAAAACTCACTTTTCTCCAAAATCTGAACCAATTTAATGATCAAACTCACAGCCCAACCCATGGCTGAGCCAGCAAAACCAGGGTGCCAAAACAGGGATGTGCAAGGGACAGCAGAGCAGTGACAGCAGGGCAGGAACCTCCCTGGGGTGTCACATCTCTGCTGCCAGGGACTGTCCCCTCACAGCCTCCTTGGAGGGCTCGTGCAGCTGTGTCCAATGACATCTTGTTGATGTCAGACAGACAGACAGGATGTCCTGTTCCTGCTGAAGTGATGCCTCACAGACCTTGTTCCTTAAGGCCTCCACCCCAGGTTCTCCCCTTTCATTAAGAAGAGAAAGCTCCATGGTTTGCTTAGAAAATCTTAGAGGAACAAACATTTCAGATAAAAACCACTTTGACTGGTTTTAACATCTCATTAATACCTTTTATCATACTAAACAGCTACCCATACCCCAAATTAACATTTTACTGAACAGGGATGGGGAACCTTCCAATCCATAGTAAAAACTTGCAGTTCCATTTCCCAAGCTTCCAGCATCCCCTGTCCCAAATTTCCACATTTTTCACAGCCACGCTCAATCTTCTCCTCAGCTCCTGCTATGACCTGGCCCACATGGACCATCCACACCCCGAGCTGGCAGCCAGGCAGGAGTGACTGTCACCAAACATTCCCCCAAACCAGCCCAGGAAAATCCCCTCTTTGGAGGGGTTTGGATACAGCTCCCTCACACTGAGCCAGCTCTATCCACACTCTGACAAAAACACGAACCAGAATCTTTCCAAACATGATAAAAGTCACTTTGGGGATTATTTTTAAAGCCAAGCCAACAGTTGTTGATGTTCCCACTAAGGCAGTGATCACGTGAGGTGAGCACAGGACCCTGCTCGCTCTGTACATCCCAGGGGCTCTCAGGGAACATCAGCTTCAAACCAGCACACACCGAGGTTTACACCAGGAAAAAATCCATAGTCTTTGTAGCCTATTCCCCCTGCAGCTTCCACTTAGGAAATGTGTATTTATTTATGTGTATTTCTACACGTGTACAACTCTCTCTGCAATTTTTTACAAAGCAAGGCTAAAACTCCAGTTAACAAAAGCTACTCCAGAACGTTTATCCCCCACAAAGTCCCCCGAGAGCAGCAGCAGTCACAGCAAAAAGGCTCCTGACACCACAGCCACGTGTCAGGAATGTATAATTCACTAATATATAAACTAAAATTATATAATTATATAACTAAAATATAAACATATAACTAAAATGTAAAGCTGTAACTAAAATATAAAATATATAAACTAATTCCCAGTAAAATATAAACAAATGTAAACTAATACATGACCTAAATTATATGAATATATAATAAATATATATATAAATATATAACTATAACATAAACATATAACTAAAATACAAATCTATAACTAAAATATAAAAAATATAAACTAATTCCCATTAAAATATAAACAAATGTAAACTAATCTATGAACTAAAATATATAAATATATAATATATAAATATATAACTATAACATAAACATATAACTAAAATGTAAATCTATAACTAAAATATAAAATATATAAACTAATTCCCATTAAAATATAAACTAATCTATGAACTAAAATATAATATATAAGTATATAATATATAAGTATATAATATATAAGTATATAATATATAAGTATATAATATATAAGTATATAATATATAAGTATATAATATATAAGTATATAATATATAAGTATATAATATATAAGTATATAATATATAAGTATATAATATATAAGTATATAATATATAAGTATATAATATATAAGTATATAATATATAAGTATATAATATATAAGTATATAACTAAAATGTAAATCTATAACTAAAATATAAAATATATAAACTAATTCCATTAAAATATAAACTAATACATGAACTAAAATACATAAATATATAATATATAAATACATAACTATAACAAACATATAACTAAAATACAAATCCATAACTAAAATATAAAAAATATAAACTCCTGCTGCAAACCTGCCTTTTCCCAGCCCTTCCCGCTGACCAGCAGGGAAATTAAACGAGTACAAAACAATTACAAAGCTAACGAAGCAAACGCTGCCAGATGTTGAACCAGACAATTCCAGGGAACACCTGCTCCCTGCCTGGGGTTGTATCCCAACATGTGGAACCATGAGCAGGGATTCCATGGGAACAGCTGGTTTTTCCAGGAGTTGCTGGCTGAGCATTCATCAAAGAGCTGATATTCCAATGATTTATTTGGAATGGCTGCTCTGGACACACACAGCAACACCAGGAACTGAAGCAACAGTCAGATTTAGCATCTGCCACCAGTGCCTGCTATTCCTCTTTTCCTCTGACATTCCCAAAGTTAGCAGATATATATTTACTCCCCAGAACTAAACTTATGGCATCAAACAGCACCGGCTTTAATTCTAAATCTGCCTCTGGGACATGAAATGCATCTGATTTTCTCATCCATTATTAAGTCCCAGGCATGCTAATAAGGCATTTATCACCAAAAAAAATCATTGCCTGTGTGGATTTCTAGGGATAGTCAAGTTCTTTACAGCCTGGAGTCTCAGGGCATAAATAGAAACTGCATTTCCTATTAAAATTAAACCAGCAAGCCTGGGAGTTATTAGGAAAGTAAAAGCCAAGCCTGCAGCGTGGTTGTGCAGGCAGCTCTGGGATCCCAATCCTACGGATGCAGCACTGCAACCTGGCACAGAAAGTGCAGGAATGCTGAGTGCCTGCACCCTTGGAATTCCCCTGCACCCCTGGAATTCCCCTGCACCCCTGGAATTCCCCCCATCCCACCTTCACAAGCAGTGCTGAAAGCACAAACACGAGCCCTTGGTCTGCAGTGAGAAAATCAAATCCCCCCCTGAATAAACCATCCACAACTTTTCACACATAACACGGGGTTACGGTTTCCTGGCAGGGGGGAGATTTTTCTTTGCACAAGTCTGGAAAAGAATTCCCATCATAAAAGAGGAACAGCTTCAACAACGAAATCCCAAGAGGAAAATGCTGACAGATGCTGGGAAAGCCACTGGAGAGAAAAATTACTTGAGTAATGATGTTTCTGCAGCAGTTGGGGGAGAATAAATGCAGCAAGAATTGCCACCCCCTCCTGTAATTTAGATTTTGAGGGCATCCACCACACTTCTAGGGGACTGCATGAAATTTTCCATCATTCAGCTCAGACCATTTTTTTGGGAGAATTCAAGAAAAGCCAATAAAAGAGTGTCAGTCTGAGCTGAGTTTATAGAACATCTTTTAAAGTCTGAAGACTTCTCAAACTTTTAGCTTGCCCTGGATAAATGGAAAAATATTTGGAGAAATGGAAATATATTGAAAAAGAAAAACCAAATTACTGTCATCATTTTGGAGATGAATCCTACCTCAGACCTGTGGTGCTGGGAGACCAAGCAGCCCAAAATCAGCTGGAAAATGAAGGAGGAAGGGGCAGGGCTGGGAGGCACTTAAATGTTGCAATCTCCATTTAGAACACCTGCATCCATTCTAAATTAATTATGGTGGCCATATTCTCCAGCTTAAATGCTGAAATCTCCATTTAAAACACCTGCACTCCTCTCACTCTTTAGCACCAGCTGCATGATATAAACAATAAGATTTAAAAATAGTTTTATATTCAGCTCAGAAAAATGAATAAAGCATTTCTCTCAAGTTTTAGTTGGTGCTACTTGTGGCAAAGTTAAGCTTAAAATCGAGCTGAAAATTGGAAAGTGTTGCTGGTATCACCTGCAAATCACACGGCAGCTGAACACCATTTCAGATAAATGATTCTGACACCAAAGACAGAGCTGGGCTAAAATCTACCCAAAAAGATAACGATCCCTGATGGCTGCACTGATAACACACAGAGCTGCACAAACCACTGACAGCTACACCAGCAGAGATGTCCTTTCCCTGTGCCCACCTCACCTCCCATCCATCACCACCAACATCTCACTTTTACAGCCCTGAGAACTGATTCATGTTCGTTCCCTGAAGCAATGCCACCGTATTGCAAAGGCTCCCAGGGAGGTTTAAATAATGATTTGTCACCCATTTGGATCCTGGCTGCAAGTGGGGGCTCTTCCCACAGCTCCCACCAAAGCCAGCTCGGGGGGAATGATTCCCAGTGCCAGAGGGCAGGGATGGATGGGATTTGGGGCAGGAATTTGGATGGATGGGATTTTGGGAAGGAATTGGGATGGATGGATGGGATTTGGGGCAGGAATTGGGATGGATGGGATTTTGGGAAGGAATTGGATGGATGGGATTTGGGGCAGGAGGGGGATGGATTGGGGGATGGGATGGATGGATTTGGGGCAGGAATTGGGATGGATGGATGGGATTTTGGGCAGGAATTGGGATGGATGGGATTTTGGGCAGGAATTGGGATGGATGGGATTTGGGGCAGGAATTGGGATGGATGGGATTTTGGGAAGGAATTGGGATGGATGGGATTTGGGGCAGGAATTGGGATGGATGGATGGGATTTTGGGCAGGAATTGGGATGGATGGGATTTGGGGCAGGAATTGGGATGGATGGGATTTGGGGCAGGAATTGGGATGGATGGATGGGATTTTGGGCAGGAATTGGGATGGATGGGATTTGGGGCAGGAATTGGGATGGATGGGATTTGGGGCAGGAATTGGGATGGATGGGATTTTGGGAAGGAATTGGGATGGGATTTTGGGAAGGAATTCGGATGGATGGATGGGATTTGGGGCAGGAATTTGGATAGATGGGATTTGGGGCAGGAATTGGGATGGATGGGATTTGGGGCAGAAATTATTCCCTGGCAGGGTGGCCAGGCCCTGGCACAGCTGTGGCTGCCCCTGGATCCCTGGCAGTGTCCCAGGCCAGGTTGGACATTGGGGCTGGAGCAGCCTGGGACAGTGGGAGGTGTCACCACGGCAGGAGTGGCACTGACAGGGAATAAAACCAGAGGATAAAGGAACTGATAAAGGAGGCTGATATCTTAGGCCTGATGGAGCAGAAACTGTGGAGAGACAGACACAGATAGAGGCTCCCTGGAGGAAAAGTGACCAAGAAATATTTTGTGAAACTCTGTAATGATTACCAAGGAACTGATGTCATAAAGACCAATGAGAAATGGTTCCCAAAACTAGAACACTATAGAAGTGCCATACAAAAAAAAAAAAACCCTATAAAACCCCCTGTATGCTCAATAAATTTGGCTTCTGACCCAGCTCAGTCATCCCTGTCTCCCCATCACTGATAGCACTGGATGGGATTTTAAGCTTCTTCTCCTTCCAACCCAAACCATCCTGGGATTTTATCATTCTCTATCATTTATCTTTATCAACCCAAAGTCTGTGCACCTCCTCTCTGTTCCCTGTCCCACTTTCTGTGCACATCCCTGGATTACGCCTCAGCCTGAAGATGCCCTGATCAAACGGGAAGAATGCATGTGGGGGATTAAAAAAAACCCCAAAACCAAACAGATCAAACTCCCCCAATAAAAGAACACCCACAGCCCCAACAAACCATTAACCACCTCCCTTGTCTTTGTTTGGGACCACACAACTAATCCAGATGGAAATCCAATAAATTCTAGCGGCAGCGTGTCCAAAACACAGAATGAAAGTTTGGGAAATATGGCAAAGACCATCAAAGTGAGATTTTAAGAAGCCCAAACAAACAAAACCTGGAAGAAATTACTCTCCAGTGATTCCTCTTGCCCCACTGAGTTTCTTGGTGTTCATTCCCAACTCTTTTCCAAGTCTGGCCCTTTCCCCTCCCTCGTGCAAATCTCATCTCTGCCAGTCCAGGGCCGTGCTCTCTAAAAGTCCCTGGCCTTGCAAGGCTGAAAATTTCTCACCAATTATCCTTCCAGTTTCAGGCTTTTTCATTATTCCACTACAGGAAATGGCTCAAAACAAAACTGAAGGCTTCCAGTTGTGTATTTTTTGTTTAGTTCACCACCATGCACACCATTGCTCTGGCTGGGTAACAGAATTGCTGTAACATTGATCAGAAGCTTCTAAAATACTGCAAAATTGCCTTTTTCCCTATTAAAACATCTATTTTTGTGATTCTATTTAATACAGATTTGTGACAGACATCCCATTATTCTTCTGATTCCAAGGGTTTCTGGAGCAACAGCTCATCAAGCTTAAAAAATCCTTTAATTTCCACATCCAGCCCCCTGCTGAGGAATCTGGTGCTGCACATCCACTCCCAGCAGAGGTACAGCCATCCTTTTCAAAGCCTGGGCTGAGGAAAAAGGGAATTTCCCTTTGGAATAAGCCCGGGGGTGGCATTTCCATGATCCAAAAAGCAGGATCAGAGTGATGAAATGGAACCAGAACCACACGTCACACAGAGGCCCTGAGCACAGGTAAGGTGCCATCTATTTTAATCTTCTTTTAGAAATAACAACCCAAACTTATTGTATTAGTAAATAAAAAAGCTGGAAGATCAATGATTTTGTGCTACTCTTCTCAAGCAAGACCTACCAGATCTAGAAATACCAAATTACAGCATTTTAATGTCTTTTTAAAATGTATTTTGAGGAAAAAGTGTCCCAGGCCAGGCTGGGTGGGGCTTGGAGCAGCCTGGGATGGTGGAAGGTGTCCCTGCCCATGGAAATCATGGATGATTTTGTGTCCTTGCCCATGGAAATCATGGATGATTTTGTGTCCCTGCCCATGGAAATCATGGATGATTTTGTGTCCTGCCATGCATCATGGATGATTTTGTGTCCCTGCCCATGGAAATCATGGATGATTTTGTGTCCCTGCCCATGGCAATCATGGATGATTTTATGTCCCTGCCATGGAAATCATGGATGATTTTGTGTCCCCTGCCCATGGAAATCATGGATGATTTTGTGTCCCTGCCCATGGAAATCATGGATGATTTTGTGTCCCTGCCCATGGCAATCATGGATGATTTTGTGTCCCTGCCCATGGAAATCATGGATGATTTTGTGTCCCTGCCCATGGCAATCATGGATGATTTTATGTCCCTGCCCATGGAAATCATGGATGATTTTGTGTCCCTGCCCATGGAAATCATGGATGATTTTGTGTCCCTGCCCATGGCAATCATGGATGATTTTGTGTCCCTGCCCATGGCAATCATGGATGATTTTGTGTCCCTGCCCATGGCAATCATGGATGATTTTGTGTCCCTGCCCATGGAAATCATGGATGATTTTAAGGTCCCTTCCCACCCAAACCATTCCATGATTTAATGCAGAAATTCCAAATGTGTAATGATGCCCCTGCCCATCTTACACTGAGTATCTGGAGTGAAACCTTAAACTCTTGTTCTTTAGAAAAATATTTCCATTCTCAGCTGTGAGACAAACTCAGAGAAATCCATTTGCCTTCACTAATTAAACTGCCCCAATGCTGCACACTTCAGGCAGAGAGAGGTTGAAACATCAAGAAACTCACAGGGAATTCTTCCCTCACTTCTATCTAAATTCTGTTTTATTTTTCCTTCTGAATGAAAACATAAATTTCATTACTGGAACACGATTCAACTTTGTTTTTTTCCTGTCTGAAAACCCAGTAATCACCACCTGAGCATGCCAGCTGTCAATGACAACAGCCTGAGGCTCTGATCTGCAGGAACTGAACAATTAGTAATTAATTAGAACAAAGCTGAGCAGCACAACACAAACTGTATTGGCAGCTATAGTTATTAAAGTCTCAAAAATCAGGGTTGGGCCTCCTGCTCTGTGTGAGCACAGCAAGCTCCTGGTTCCTTCAGCAAGTTCACTTCCCTGAAAAAATGTGATTTTTTTTTCCTTTTTCTCCTTGAAGTGACAGCACAAAAGTTCTGTCCCCAAAAACACCCCTGTTCTCCACACCTCTGCAGGGTGACAGGATGCCTCGTGACAGGCACAGCTCCTGCCTTGCCCAGTCCTCTGCTCCTTTCCACTCAGTTCCCTCCCTGAAAAAAAAAAGTTCTGCCTCCAAAATAAACCTCTGATCATCCCTGAGGTCTGGAGAATTCCATGCAGACAGGAAAATTTGACAAAACTCTTCTTGAATTTGATTTTTATCTTTTGGTCACAGAGAGTAAAAATTGATGAAACTTTTTGAAATTGTTTTTCCTCCTTTGTTCACAGACAGTGAAATCTGATGAAACTCTTCTTGAATTTGATTTTTATCCTTTGGTCACAGACAGTAAAAGTTGATGAAACTGTTCTTGATTTTCCTCCTTTGTTTACAGCGAGTAAAATTTGACAAAATTTTTCTTGAATTTGATTTTCATCCTTTGTTCACAGAGAGTAAAAATTGATGAAACTGTTCATGAATTTGATTTTTATCCTTTGGTCACAGACAGTAAAATTTGATTAAACTCTTCTTGAATTTGATTTTCCTGCTTTGTTCACAGACAGTGAAATTTGACAAAACTCTTCATGAATTTGATTTTTATCGTTTGGTCACAGAGAGTAAAAATTGACAAAACTGTCCTTGAATTTGTTTTTCATCCTTTGTTCAACAGACAGTAAAATTTGACAAAACTGTCCTTGAATTTGAGTTTCATCCTCTGTTCACAGAAAGTAAAAATTGATGAAACTGTTCATGAATTTGATTTTTATCCCTTGTTCACAGACAGTAAAAGTTGATGAAACCCTTCTTGAATTTGATTTTCATCCTTTGGTCACAGAGAGTAAAAATTGACAAAACTCTTCTTGAATTTGATTTTCATCCTCCCAAATTCTTCACTGACAACACCCTAAAGCCACGCCCTGTGTGACAAAGGGAAGGAGCAGGCAAGGATGGAGTCCCCAGCTGATATCCCCATTTTTGGGTGCTGTGATGGTGCAGAAGAAGTCAGGGAAGGAGCAGGCAAGGATGGAGTCCCTGTTGATATCCCCATTTTTGGGTGCTGTGATGGTGCAGAAGAAATGAGGGAAGGAGCAGGCAAGGATGGAGCCCCAGCTGATATCTCCAAGTACTCTGAATGTGCAGAAGAAACCAGGGAAGGAACAGGGAAGGATGCAGTCCCCAGCTGATATCTCCATTTTTGGGTGCTGTGATGGTGCAGAAGAAATCAGGGAAGGAACAGGGAAGGATGCAGTCCCCAGCTGATATCCCCATTTTTGGGTGCTGTGATGGTGCAGAAGAAACCAGGATTTTACACGCACACCAATCCTGCTCTGCCTCCCTCCCAGAACTCCCTGATCACCGTTTCCTCTCCAAAGCACAACCAGCAGCCTCAGGGCTCCCTGGGGATGGGCAGGTAACAGGAGCAATGCAGAGAGAGGATGGCAGCAGCTGCAAGGGAGTTCAAGTGGAAAAAAACTAAAATACGCCCCAGAGAGGAGGTTTGCAGCACTTGAGTGCATTGGAGATGGCACTTACACAAACGTGAGAACAGCAGAGAACAAGAATCTCTGCTCACAGCGTGGAGAAGTTATTGACAGCGTGGTGTGAGTGATGGAAAATGTTCCTACGTGGGGCTGAGTGGTGAGAAATCTGAATTGTTACAGCCAAAAAAATCACTAAAATATTAATGGAAAAACTAATGGGAAGTATGGTATTGGTCCAACACCAGTTCAGATCTGCTCCACACTTTCACACTAATTCCCATTAAAACATACACAAATATAAACTAATTTATAAACTAAAATATATAAATCTATATATTAGATTATAAATTTATATGTAATCTATTATATAAATATATAACTAATATATAAATTTAACTAAAATGTAAATCTGTAACTAAAATATAAAATATATAAACTAATTCCTATTAAAATATAAACTAATATAAACTAATATATGAACTAAAATATATAATATATAAATATATAACTAAAATATAAATACATAACTAAAATATAAATCTATAACTAAAATATAAAAATATAAACTAATTCCTATTAAAATATAAACAAATATATGAACTAAAATATATAAATCTATAACTAAAATATAAATCTGTAACTAAGATATAAAATATATAAACAAATCTATCTAAACTAATCTATAAACTAAAATATATAAATATATAACTACTATATAAATATATAACTAAAATATAAATCTATAACTAAAATATAAAAAATATAAACTAATTCCTATTAAAATATAAAAAATATTAAACTAATATATAAACTAAAATATATAAATCTATAACTAATATATAAATATGTAACTAAAATATAAAGATATAATTAAAATATAAAAAAATATTCACTGGAGAATCAGAGAATTTTCATCTGTTTTAGGCCTCTTTCCAAAATGTTGATTTTGATAGCCTCCTACTTTTTACCATTCAATGTTTTGGCCTATGAGGTTAAACCTCTGTAAAGCACAAAATTGGGCCAAAGGATGCAAATTGTGTGAAATGCATCAATCTATCGACAAGAAAGCCAGGAAGAGCCATCAGCAACATCTGCATAAACACAGCCAAACCTGAAATGCCAAACCATTTCTGCAAGAGCTCCTGTTAAAAAAAATTTAAAGCACTAATGTGGGACACAGGGCCAAAGCCAAATTCACAGAATTTATTCACAGAATTTCTAGGTTGGAGGAGATCTTCAAGATCATCGAGTCCAACCCAGCCCTGACACCTCAACTAAACCATGGCACTGAGTGCCACATCCAGGCTTTCCCTAAACACATCCAGGGATGGTGACTCCACCTCCCTGGGCAGACCATTCCAGTATTTTATCACCCTTTCTGTAAAAAACTTTTTCCTGATATCCAGCCTGTATTTCCCTTGGCACAGCTTAAATCTCCACTAAGCCAGTCCTGCTTTCCCAGGCCGTGCCCTAGAGCAGCTTTCAATGTGCAAGGACATCCCTGCAGGCAGGATTCCTCCCCAAAAGCAGGATTTAGCACATTCCCATTGGGGTTCTCCATGTTCCTGCAGGTCCAGCTCTACCAAATTTACCTCTCAGGCTAATTTACCAAATTAGAGGCTAATTTACCAAATTAGCCTCTCCCAGTTTGCTGCTGGCCCTGCTCCAGTGCCCGGGCTCAGGATCCCACGGGATTTGAGCAGGGTAGGAGAACAGCTTGGAAAACTTATGTACAACCTCCAAACCTACAAATGACTTCCACTGCTGCCCACACACTCCGTAGTGAAGATTCAGCAGCTCAGCAGCTCGAGGAGAGGGAGCTTTTCTTGCCCCAAAGAAGAGAAGGATAAATTAAATACCGGCGCTATATTTAGAAAATAAACTCTTTCCGCTGCAGCTCTAACTCGCCGAGTGTCACAACATTTTGAGTTTCCTTGGAAATATTATCTGCAGGGGGGGAAAAAAGCCACATTTAAACACGGCACGTTCTCACTCCCATTTCCAGCTGCAGTAGAGGACAGCTGGAAAACCCTTCCCAGGAAAACGTGGCACAAGGATCCGGTGTCAGTCACTGCTCCTGCATCCCTGACACTCCGTCCACACATTTCCCAACTCCCACCTTGTGCTATTCCTAGCCCCACTGAACTGACAGATTTTGGGTTTAGGTTGGTTTATTTGCATTAGGAAAGGAAAAAAAAAAGAAGAAAAAAGATGTTTTTCTCCTCGGAGAGCAGCAGAGTGAAGGTTGGGAGATGCTGAATGGCCTCCTTTGATGTGAGAGCTTTACACTTGACCTTCTGTTTTCCTTCCTGGATATTTATATCCCGCTGGCTCCGACAGCTGAATAACAATGAGATCCACATGCTGACCTGCTCAAGTGAAGCTTCGATCCCTCTCCTAAAAGTGAATCTTTGGTTCTAACAGTTTTTGAGGAGATAAATGACTGATTTTCAGCTTAATTTAGCTTCTCGGCATTTGAGCGGCTAAATAGATTATTCCAAGCAAAAAAAATTTATCACTTCAATAATTCCAAATGCTTCGCCTCAAAAGGCAGGGATTAGTGTTTCAAAGTCACAGAATTAATCCCAAAAAATTCTTCACTGTGAGGGTGAGGAAAGGTTATCCAGAGCAGCTGTGGCTGCCCCTGGATCCCTGGAAGTGCCCAAGCCAGGCTGGAGCAGCCTGGGACAGTGGAGGTGTCCGTGCCCATGGCAGGGGTTGGAATGGGATGGGGTTTAAGGTCCCTTCCAATCCAAACCTGGGATTCCAAGATTCCATCCAGAGCATCAATGTTTTCACCCAACATCAAAACAAAACCATGACAAGACCTCAAAACAATCCCAGAAAAGGAGAACGCCCCGTGTCATTTCTAAAACGCACACATGGATCTGAAAGTCGAACTTTAGGGCTCATTTCTTCCTCAAAATGAAAACTACTTAGAAACCAGCAAATTTTCTACATAAATAACTGTCAAAGCACACTATTGTGATGCCTCGACACTTGTTTCTGAGACATTTCCAGGATTTTTATTTGCCTTTCTACTGCTATAATCTTTAATTCCTTTTAATCAACATGAAGTACATTGCTTAGCTGAAAGTAAGCCAATTTTGATTTGGTAATAAAGCAGAACACGTACAGGAGAAGCCAGGACCAATGGAAGATGGGGGAGAGGAGGAGATTCCATTTGAAACAAAAACTTTGATTCAGGGAATTTGCTGCTTTCCAAGGAAAGTGAACCTATGTGGTCATTTGGAACAGGAAAAATTCCACATTCATTTGCATTACAGAGCAGCCTGCAGCCACACAGGGTAAATATCCTGTGCTCAAATTATTTCATTGCAACCACATCGAAATCGCTTCATGACATTATTTTAATTGTGAGTAACTTCAGGGAAATCTAGTGAACAGAAAATAAAAAATAAAAAATAAAATATAAAATAATATAAAATATAAAAGATAAAATAATATAAAATATAAAAGATAAAATAATATAAAATATAAAATATAAAATATAAAATATATAAAATATAAAATTTTGCAGCAGGGAATTTTTGGATGGATCTGCTGAAATGCTTCAAAAATAGCAAAAAAAATAGGGATTTCCAACATTCAATATTTCCATCAACTTTAGGGGAAAAGGGAAGCCCCTGGCAATGGAAGAGCTAAGCCTGTAATACTTTTCCCTTCTCGTAAACCAAAGGATTACAATCCCTTCCCATCAGTGTTTAATGCAGCTAATACAGCCAATACATATTTATTGGAATTCTCCATGCAAACCCAGCAAAGCCCTCAGAAACTGAAGGCAAAAAGCATTAAAATGATCTTTAAGTCTTCTTTAGGGCTGATCCAGAAATGTGTTTTATAGGAGCAGCACTAATGTGATAATCCCAGATTCTGGGGATTCCACTGCAGACTCGCAGAGAATTCCCAGAAATGCTCAGGATCAGCTGGAAATGTTGATTTGATGGGAACTTGGGTACAGTTCTTGAAAAAAATGTCACTTCACCTGTTCATACGAAAGTGTCCTTGGGGACGTGCTCGTTCCAGCGTGCCACAACCTCAGCTCACAACAGCACCGAGTGACTTCCCACTGAAGTGTGGCCAGGGATATTCTCCATCTCCTGGGAAGGGAATTCCCTGCATTGCAAATGGGAATGCTGGGTTCAGCCATGCTGACTTCTGATTAAAAAACAGAGAGGTTTTAGTTCATGGAATCATAAAGGCTGGAAAAGCCCTCTGAGATCATCAAATCCAACCTCACCTCTGCTTTACATGGCCCCAAGTGCCACATCCACATGGATTTTAAATCCCTCCAGGGATGGGGATTCCACTCCTGCCCTGGGCAGCTGTACCAGGCTGGACAAACCTTTCCAGGAAGGAATTTTCCCAAATATCCACCCTGAGCCTGTCCTGGCCCAGCCTGAGGCCGTTCCCTCTCCTCCTGTCCCTGTGTCCCTGGGTCCCCTCCTGGCAGGGACTTGTGCAGAGCCACAAGGGCCCCCTGAGCCTCCTTTGCTCCAGGTCACTGTGGAGATTCCCAAAATTCCATTTCTCAGCATTTCTTAGGTTAGAAAAGCCCCCCAAGATCACCAAGTCCACCCCCAGCACTGCCAAGGCCACCACTGCCCCATGTCCCCACATCCACACATCTTTTAAATCCCACCTGAGATGGAAACCCCACCACTGCTATCCAGCATTTTTAAAAGAAAAGGTTTGAATATCAAAATATTCAATACTCATTTTATCTACAGATTCATGAAATAAAAACCAAATTTTCCACTTTGTCAGGAAGGAAAGGCACAGGGAGCTGATTGATCCCTCTGTCAGGTTATTGCCATGGATAAACAGAGGAAAACCACCCAGGTTTCAAAAGTTAATAATGGGAGGAAGGGGGTAGAGGTCAGGGCTTCAATTCCAACATCTTCCCTTATGAAAGGCACATTTAATTAAATGTATGTAATTTAAATAGATTTCTTGAAAATAGCCAAATGCTAAGGTTACACTCAAGAAAAAAGTTGATGTGTTTTCCTGAGTCATGATTGTTCCTTATCCTCCTGAACTCACAGTAAATCTTGGAAACTCTTTTTAGACACTACAGCGAAAGTAGAACTTCCCAAATCATGTAGAGGGCTAAAAATATTTCAGCAAGTTCCCTCAAAATCTGAAGTGTCTGTGAGAAAAGAACTTTTCCCCCAGATAAATTCACAGTATCTACCACTTAGAACTAGTTCATATTTACTTCTAAACAGCACAGGTGGGAATGCCACATCAAGTCCTCAAATAAAGTTATAAATGCAGTTGTGGAAGGGTAAAAATCATGGAATGGTTTGGGTTGGGAGGGATCTTAAAGCTCATCCTGCCCTGGGCAGGGACACCTCCCACTGTCCCAGGCTGCTCCAAGCCCCAATGTCCAACCTGGCCTTGGACAATCCTCTTAGATCTGAATTCTGCTGCTTTGATACTTTGGAAAGATTCATTGGAGCTTGAAGGGTCTTTAATACCTAAAAAGGTTTGGACACATCTCTGTATCATTTGAATAACCACAAGGAATAGTTCCCCACTTGCACAGGACTCACCCCTCTTAAAAGAAATAAAACTACATCAAAAATAAATCAAATCAATCAAAATCATGATCTTGCTTACCAAGCAAACTTGACTTTCCATTAGAATTCTAATACATCTTCCCAACTCTCCGTTTCACACTGCTGGGCTTGGCTAAGCAGAAGCCATGTGAAATAGGTGTTATTAAAATGCCATATGCAGCATCAGATGGTATTTCCTTACACAGTTCAGCTTCTGAGCTCTGGAGGAAAAGAAATGGTAATTCTATGCAAAATAAGCTGTGAGTCACCAGCACGCTGCTTTTTTGCAATTATCGAATTCCCCATTTTTATTTACACGGGTTTGAGTTCTCTTTGAAAATTTAAAAACCTCCTGATTACACAAACCAAAACCAATTTCAGAGATTTGTGTGTGAAGAAATAGAGAGAACTGAGACCATGAGGACTGGCAAAGGAGCCCAAAATTAAAAACAGGGATTTCACATGGAGGAAATGATTGGATGCACGATACTTCCCCTAGTGTTGTAAAACACACCCCAAAAACTTTAAACTTCCAGGAAAGACTCAAAGTGTTGTGATTTTATACCACCTTTCATGAGAGCTGTACACAAAACTGAGGATTGCTACAGACTTTTTTTAATCCTGCACTTAATAGCTTTATAAATGTAATTATTGCAGCATTTCTTCTATATTTTTTGGCTTAATCCCAATTATTTCTCTAAGTTTGCAAGCACCTTCAGCCGACCATTAGAGAAACACCCACTGCCCTTTGGTTTTGTTGCTGAGAAAGTTTGGAATACAGGTGTGCCAGGGCTGCGATTGGACAATAAAAAAAAATATAAAAAAAATTAATAATAATTCTTGGCTACACCAAAATTTGGTATTTCTTTTCCCACAAGGGCCCTTATTTTCCCTGGTTGTCGTGGTGATGCTGCAGCAGAGCTGCTGGGGGTTGGGTTTTGTGCTTTCCCACTGGAAGAGGGAGAGGAGGCTTTGGTGGGCAGGGCACAGCTCCCTCCAGAGCCTCTGTGCTCCTGTTTGGCCAAAATGGAACGCCTGGAATTGATGAAATAGGAACAAACCTCTAAAAAATATGGAATTAACCCTCATTCATCCTACCCTTGAGTTTCCCCCACCAAGACAAGGTTTGCAATGCTCCTGTGGCTCTGCACAGCCTGGACACACTGAAATATCAACTTGAGAACATTCTGCATTTATTCCAGCAAATTTACTGCTGATTTGGGACGTATTTATTCCCATTATTCCTATTATATTAACTTCCAGGCAGACTTGCTTTCAGCACACCCTTGTGGGCCTGATATTTCTGAGTCTGAGAGATTTTAGCCTGCTAGCAGCTGCTAACTTTTCTCCCAAGGGAAAACTTCACAAGAAAGCTTCTTCTCCAAACAATCTTGGCAAACAACTCTCCTTCCTCAAAACAATCTTGGCAAACAACTCTCCTGTCTCCCAACAATCTTGGCAAACAACTCTCCTTCCTCAAAACAATCTTTCTCCAGGTGATGTTTTGCTGTTTAACCATGGGATCAGAGAGGTGTCGTTCCTATTACCAATCATGTTAATTTTGTATCAGAACACCTTATAAAATGCAGTAAGAATTAGATAATAAAGCCTTTTTTTCTATGCTCTTTGCCTTCTGAAATATTTGGAGTTTCTCATCCTTCTTTCGTGTCCTACAACACAAACCCTAAGCAGCACATTTTGTCATTTTGTCCTCCAGGCAAGGAAAGGCTTTGGATCACAGCATTCCTAAGAGGATGAGTGTAGGACAACAGGATTCAACTCATCAATTCAGGCAAAGGTACAAGGTCCTGTCACCTCCAGGGCTTTACTCTGGAAAAACAGGACAGGATAGGATTGGATCCTGGGCCTGTTTGTATACCCACATACATTCCCTCGCTATTTATTAGTTATTCACCTTTCAGACTGTAAAACCTGAGATGAAAACACAGCACAAGTCAGTTAACATCCTGGAGTCACATCTGTTCAATAAAAAATCCATTATTAAACTGAGGAAAAGCAGATTAAGCATTAGTTTCAACACTTCCTGATGCCAAACTTGGAATAAATGCCTGCCAAGACATGCTTACAAAGTTGAAACTCTAAAAAAAAAAACCCCAACAAACAAACCAAAAAGTCCCCAATGAGCCAAAAATTGCCAGCAAGCCACGGGTTTGGTTTTGTTCTCTTTCTTTCATAAAAATGAGAAATCAGGACCCCAGGGAAGTCCTGAGGCCCAGGGCAGTGCTGGGCACTACAGAGTCCTGGGGGCAGCTTTGGGTCACAAAAAAAGGACATGGAGGGGCTGGAGTGTGTCCAGGGAAGGGAACAGAGCTGGGAAGGGGCTGGAGAATCCCTGAGGGAGCTGGGAAGGGGCTGGAGAATCCCTGAGGGAGCTGGGAAGGGGCTGGAGAATCCTGAGGGAGCTGGGAAGGGGCTGAGCCTGGAGCAAAGGAGGCTCAGGGGGCCCTTGTGGCTCTGCACAAGTCCCTGCCAGGAGGGGACAGCCGGGGGGGGTCGGGCTCTGCTCCCAGGGACACAGGGACAGGAGGAGAGGGAACGGCCTCAGGCTGGGCCAGGCAGGCTCAGGGTGGATATTGGGGAAAATTCCTTCATGGAAAGGTTTGTCCAGGCCTGGCACAGCTGCCCAGGACAGGAGTGGAATCCCCATCCCTGGAGGGATTTAAAATCCATGTGGATGTAGCACTTGGGGACGTGGGGCAGAGGTGTAAGGTTGGATTTGATGATCTCAGAGGGCTTTTCCAGCCTTTATGATTCCATGAACTAAAACTTCTCTATTTTTTAATCAGAAGTCAGCTGAAGGAGGCTCAGGGTGGCCAGCAGCAGGATTTCCCCATGGAAAGGGTTGTTGAACACTGGCAGAGGCTGCCCAGGGAGATTTGGATTCCCCATCCCTGGAGGTGTCCAAGGAACGCCCAGAGGTGGCACTTTGTGATATGGTTGAGTTGGCACAGTGGGATTCAAGGCTGGACTTGATGGGTTTCAGAGGTCTTTTCCCACCTTAGTGATCCCATTTTAAAGCCAATTATAAATCCCTAACGAACTGGTTTGCAGCACCCCTTGTCCCCCCTGCCCTGGCACCACAGAGGCCTTTTCAACATGGCGCCCTTCAAACACAACCCTGAGGGCGTTGGGCTGGCTGAAAACAAAAATTACCAAATAAAACTGCCTCCTTGCCTTGTACTGATCATAGCAGAAAGAAAAGAGGTCACGTCAATTCAGCTGAAGCTGGTTAGAAGTGTGTTTTTAGGTTATCCTGCACATCAGCACTGTCAGCACGATGAGCAGACGCCCGGCTGGGCTTTGGCATAACCCCCCTTTGCTCCTGCTGAGCAGAGTGACTCCTGCACCTCACAGAGATCATTAAACATCAGCCAGGTAGCACAGCAGCGATCAAAATAATCCAGTTATAAATTATAAATTTACTATATAAGCAGGTAATCACAGGGTGCAATAAATGGAGTCGGAAAAATCCTGAAGAAGCTGAAGGAAAAGCAGTGAAACAGGAATTCTGCCTGCAGAAAGCTCTCGGGGCTTCTCCAGCCCCTCCTGAATATACAGAGCCCACAAGACTTGGTTGGTTTGGAACATGAAGGTTTTCCTCTGCAAGCCAAGCTGACAGCAAACATATGCTCAAGTGCTGCTGCAGCAGTCAGCAAAGCCTGGTTACTTTGTAGTAATAAATATTAAATAACTACATATGTTCAATAAATATTCTTAAATTATATCACCAGAAATGTTAAATCAAATAATATTTCACAGCATCATTTTGTTAAACAATAATAATGAACAATAAATAATAATGATGATTTTTTATTTTAATTGGGCACAGGCTGGGTTCGAATAAGTGCCTACATCAACGAGCATCCCATGGATATCACAGCTGCTTTTCTGAAGGAGACAAATGCTGTACAAGGTTATCATCATCAATAAACCACCTGAAAGGTCCATATTCCCTGATTGACAATGCCAAGGCTTTTTCTGACTCCACAGAGTGACAGCAAATGAAAATGAAAGGTTGTGCTTCCTGCAGACCTTGTTTGTACCATTCCAACACACCTGGAATATTCCTGTGCATGACATTCCCCTCTGCATCCCAAATTCGCCCATCAGCTGCAAACCCTGCTGCTCTACACCTGAATACACTCAATTATTGCTGCAGCCTGGCCTGGCAAACAGGAGTGGCTTTCCTTTCTTTCCTGCTCCATTCCTGATACTTCTCCCCTCATTTCTGTTGTATCAGCCTGGGATTCCTAACCAATACAGCAACCTCAAGCCATTCTGAAAAATTTTACCTGGACAAAACCAGCAAAATTCCTTCAAAACAGGAAAGATCTGTGGACAAACCATGGTACAACACAGCCAAGGAAAAGCTTCAGCCCAGCCACAGGATGGGTGGGGCAGAAAGAGACCTTAAAGACCATCCAGTCTGCCCATTTTGCAGTTCAGACAGCAGAGAATTCAGCGTCTTGGATTGCAATGCAGGATGTAACCAGCAGTGTGTGTTCTATTACCATTGGTTAAAACCAGCTGGGGCAATGTTCTTTATCTCTTCCAGGACCCACCCTCCCTCCAGGGGATCTCTGTTGTCCATGGGCCATCCAGGCTCACTGCAGGGCTGACACAATTCCAGCATCCCATGGGGAGATGCTCCACCCAGGGGGAGGAGCCAAGAATTCCCACCTGGATAAACCCTGGGATTCAGAACCCCAGCCCAGCCTGTGTGCACTGCATTCCCAGAGGAAAACCGACCCATCTCACACCACTGGTGCTTCAGAGGAAACTCCACACCCTGCTACAGGATCATTGCTGCAACAGAGCCACATCTGTCATTGCAGGAGGACTTGACTGGGCTGCTCCCAACACCCTGACCAACAGCATGTCAAGACTGTATTCCAACTCTGTCAGTGTTGTTTTGTTGGTTTTTTGGGATTTTTTTTTTTTTTGGTACTACTGCATTTTTATTTTAATTTTCCTAGTAAAAAACTGTTATTCCTATTCCCACATCTTTGCCTGAGAGCCCCTTAATTTCAAAATTACAATAATTCGGAGGGAAGGAGTTTACATTCTCCATTCCAAGGGAGGCTCCTGCCTTCCTTAGCACACACCTGTTTTCCAAGCCAGGACAATCAGGGAAAATATTCAACTTCTTATCATGAGTGATGGTTTCTTATTTCAACTCAGACCTTGCCACCTAGCCAGTAATGCTCACAACGCTGACACTTAGAGAAAGAAACATCACACTTTGGGGATGAGAAGAAGTATTCACCAGAATAGCTCCAAGAGCTCAAAAACGCTGCGTTTTCCATTTATGTGGAAAAAGAAAGAAGTGAAAAAAACCCTCCACAGAACAGCGTGACCCTGCTGGAGAAAAGGGCTGCTGTGTTTTCCCACCGGTGCCTGGAACAGACAAAAGTGGAAGCTGATGACTAAAGGAACGGCTAAAAATACCCCAAGTAGTCTGGATCTGAGAGTTGTGTGCCCTCACTGCAATTAGCAAATTGCATATTCAGTTTCACTGACACTAATGAGTGCAGCCGAGTTCATCTACACCTCAATTAACTTCAAGAGAGGCTTCTTTTTCCACAAATAATGGCAATTCCTCCTTGCTTTTGCACAGCCCCTCTTTCTGCCTGACCCCTCGGGCAGTAAATCACTGCCTCGTTTGCTTCAAATAGAGTTTGGAGGGATTAAATGGCTGGAAGAAAAGAGAAAAATGCACTTCCAACACAGGGAGGAGGGAGAAGGAAACTCTAGCACAGGATGGGAGCAGATGGATGCCAGGTTTTGGGATAGAGCCATAATTGTGGGTATTTAAGGAAAATCAGGAAGATTCATTGAAGGAAAAGTCCAGCACAGGGAACAAGGCACCTCTGGAGCCTTTCCAGGTCTGACCACCATGTTGGATCAGAGGTTAAAAATCAGTTTTCAACTCAAGCTGGAAGAGAAATTCCAGCCTGTACAAGAATTCCCACAGCAGGATTAGCAGGTGGGGTGAGAGGCTGCAGTTTGCCACTGTGCTGAACAAAGTCCTCACAGGTCCTCCTCTACTTCTCGAAAAGGAGAAAAAAGGAGGTTGGTGGGGACTGGACTTAAAAAAAATGACAATGTAGAGTTTGATCAGATAATTTTAAGCATTACATTTAAAGCAATGAAATAAAGGTTGAAGCATCATTCAGAGGGGAGGAACAGGAAATGGATTGATGGTACCTGGGAAAATAAGATGAGAAATAAATCAAGAGATGAGATTCCAAGCCCAAACCACGCATGGATGGATACTGAGGATCACACGGGAGCAGCAGGCTGGGGAGGGCACAGGGATGGACCCAACCCTGCCACCACCACACCTCACTGCTGGAATTGCTCTTTATCCCACCTGCTCCTAACACACAATGACAGAACCATGCAATGTTTGGGTTGGAAAGGATTTAAAAACCCATCCAGAGCCACCCCCTGCCATGGCAGGGACACCTTCCACCATCCAAGCCTGGCCTTGGACACTTCCAGGATGCAGGGACAGCCACAGCTTCTCTGGGCACCCTGTGCCAGGGCCTGCCCACCCTCCAAATCAACTTTCCCTTTTGTTCAGCGCTGACAGCACTAATTAGCAGAGAAGTGTGCAAACAGATGCTAATTTGAGGCAGTATCACTCCGTTTGGCAAGAGGCAGTGGCTGATGGAAAATCCCGCCATTGATTTTCCTATCGGCTGCTGTCATCGCTGCTGCTGCTGCTGCCTACAATAAACAACCCCGAGAATATTTGCTTTCCAATGACAGCTGGTGTCAGCATCAGTCTGCATTTGCTGCCATGCTTCCTGCAGAATAAACTGATATTTTGCTATTTAATGTGCTCCAAAATCATCACTGGAATTCCTGACGGCATTGTCGTATCGAGTGGACACGGATCTTCAAGCCCTGGCAAAGCACTGAGCATCCACAGCCAGCTCTCCATTCAAATCCTTAAAAACTCTTTTCAAGATGTGGCATTAAAAAGAATTTCTCCTTTTTGAACATATTTACTAAGGAACAGAAAAAAACTCAATGTGAATACCAGCACAATAATCACAGCAATAACACAGAAACGTCCTCTTGGGAAATATTTAGCACAAGTGAGTTTTGAGTGCTGCTCGGAGTATTTACAGCTCACAAAAAACCTAATTTTAGACTTGTAAGGGATTTCTATAATTATTGATTTCTCCTCCTTCCTTTGCAAGTTGGATTTTTGCATAAAGGGCTGGGGGTTTTTGTGAAGATGGGGATAAATAAAGCAGAGTGTTTTCCCAGCAGCCCTTGAGAGCTGCCTCAAAGGCACCATAAAACACAAGGGATGGTCCCACTTGGAACCTCCTTGGAGTAAAACTCATAACAAAGCTGTGGATTTGACCATCACAGTCAAGAGATACTGAAATTCCATCCAAGAATATTTTTGGGTGGAAAATACCCCTTGGTGAAGTGTGGCTTGTTACCATGGGAATAATTCTTTGGACTGAGCCGCATCCTGGACCTAAAGATCAAAGAGAATTATATTTCTATTTTGGAAATAAGAAGTGGCTTAAAAATAAAACAGAAATGCGGCATTTGCGCAGGACATGGAATCTCAAATGTGCAAATTTGATTTTCCTAAATGTTAGAAATGCATATAGTTGGCTTTTCACAAATATTAAAATGAATATTGTATGTAGAATGTGGGAAGATTGTGCTGTATTTTCTTTTATTAAGAGAGTTTAGAAATGTGATGAATGTATAATTTTTATGATTGTAACTTAGTGTTAGAAGACTGGGGACTTTTGTTTTCCTGCATGAAGATTGCTGCCCAAGAAAGTGATTGAACTTCTGTTATCAAGGATCTTGTCCAAATGATAATGACCAGAGCCCTGGGAGAAGAATTTATGGACCTGGGCTATCAGAGGGAATGGAGCCACCGAGGACGGGTCTGTGGATGGAATGGTTGGGGGGAAGTTGGGACTAAACAAAAGAATTCATACTCCAAAGGAATGTTTGAATCATGCATGTGAATATTTAAATATGCAACAGGCTGCTGTTTTTAAGGAACAAACTCTGTGTTAACAGGGTGCTCGTTAACAAGGGTGCCAAGCACCCTTGGCCAAGAAACTGAATTTTGCTTTTGTCTCTCCTAATTGTCTATTTTTTTTATTCTTTCATTAAACTTCTAAATTTGCCTAAGAAAGTGAACCTCGTTTTTCACACTAAATAAACCAGCAGCTGAGCCAGGGCAGAGCCTGGCAGCCACACATCCTCCCCTGGCTCCTCCCGTGCCAAGCACCAGCAGCGCCCACTGAAATCCTTGCAAAGGTGTAAAACCGGCTGTTCTCTCAGAATGGATTTTTGCTTTTTGTATTTCATTCAAAACGAGCCTTTGATCTCACCCAGTGTTCACTCCAGCATCCTCTGATCACAAAGTGCTGGCAGGGCTCTGCCTCTGCCCGGGCCATCTGTCTGTGCTTACCGGGACCTGCTGGTGGCCCTGGTGCCACGGAGGATGACAAAAACCCGGGGCTGGCGGCCACTCAGTGGCACTGAGGTGGCATTTGGGTCCCTCACTGCATGTGACACGTTGTGCCAGGTGAAAAACACATTTCACACCACAGCATGAGTCCCAGCCAAGGCACCACGGGGACTCTGGCCATGGCTCTGTCCCCTGCCAAGGGATTCCAGGGACACTGAGGTGTCCCCAGACACAGCACGGACAAACACAGCCAGGGCTTGGCTGCTCCCTGGGAATATTAAACAGATAAAAATATTATACAGAAAGTAAATCCTGCTCTGGAGGGTGGGCAGCCCTGCTGGCACAGGTTGCCAGAGAAGCTGCCCCAGCCCTGGAAGTGCTGGGATAGTGGAAGATGTCCCTGCCCACGGCTGGAGATGGAACTGGGGGAGCTTTAAGGTCCCTTCCAACCCAAACCACACAGAAAAGCTCTGAAATTCCTTCAGTGCCACTTTTAGCCCCAGAGGACACGAAGCCAAAGCAGCCAACCTGACTTCCTCAGAAAAACCCTTCCAGACAAGCCAGGTTTGAAACAGCATCACCAGAATCTCCAGCAGGAGCATTTATAAACACAACCCCCCCAAATATTTTCACTTCTTCTGTTTGTTTTACATTTCCATCCCATGTTTTGACTAATCCTTCCCACACCATAACAAATCAATTCCTCTAAACCAAGGAAACTTTCAAAGCAAGTCTCTTTCTGTGTTTCTTTAAAGATGCTTGAATCTCTATTTCATAAAGTATCTCCAGCTCTTTGTGCTCCTTGCTCCAGGGATCTTGGGGGTTTTTCCCCTGGTACATCTGGACCACAATTTCCAAAGCACAAATACTTTTAAGCCCAAACCACAGTCCCAGTTTCACAGACATAAAACACACCCAGGTACGTTTTATAGTAAAAAAATACAGGGTCAGGAGACAAGGAAGAGATCCTCCAAATGATATTTCCCCCAAATTATTCATATTTTGCTGTTTTACAGTTCTCCCCTAATATTTTTTATTTAATATCCCTGAGTGCTTATTCCAAATCAATCAACAGACAACTTATCAAGGTAATTTTGATTAATTTTCAGCCCTTCAGCCTAACTAGATGAGCTGCATTTCAGCAAGATCAACAATTAAACATTATTTTTCTTTATTTACCTCCTTCCCAACTGATGCAGAGATGCCCACGAGCTGCTGCCCCACAGGACCCATTTTTTCAGATCAGCTGAATCCTGCTGCCTGTCAGACTCTTCGAGGAGAGATCAGCCCAAAACTGAGGGCTGAGAGCTTTTTATAGAATAAATTCAGATTGTGCAGTCTCACACCGAGGGTGGAAAACCTGATTGCTGAATATTTTGCTTGTGGCTTTAACATGTGAGAAAAGCTCACCCCATGGATTCAGTGGAATAACCTGACAAGCTCTGGCCGTGCCATAACACCAAATTTTTCCTCCTGTGACTGGAAAATAAATGTTCAGGTGGATCAATGATTGGCTGAAGCTGCCACAAAGTGAAATCCCCTCTTTTATTCACCAGAGGACCTGGCCACGTATTTGTATCCCAGGAAATAGCAGAGAAAATCTACTCATGGTACAGTTAAATAAAATATTCCATGGACAGCCCTGAGTCTCATCACACCCTACTTGCAAACACTGGGGGAGGATGGAAGGGGAAGTCACAGGAATTCTTTTTTTTTCCTGCAGTTTTCCCTCTTCCCTCCCAGTGCTCCATCAGCAGAATCCCAGGGTTTTCCATGGGAAAAGCTAGCCTGGGAAGCTGAGGCTCAGCTCTGTTCCCTCTCTCCCAAAGTTGGTTTGGAACATTTTGCAGGAAAATAAATCTAAATTCCATCTCCACATCTTCATGAGTGTAGGGAAAGGAAGGAAGAACAGAAATTCTGTGTTTGGGAAGGATGCACAAAGCTTAGACAGCAGGTCCCCCTGGAAAAAGGAACCAGATTTTTATCTCCTAGGCAGAATAATTTTAATTATTTTACATTTTCAGGCTCTGGAGAACTATTTCCAGGCGTTTGAAAGGACCAGGATCACGCTCTGAGAGACGGCAAAGCTCTTTTAAAGCCTTCTGGATGTACAAAAGCAAGGAAATCTCATCCTGGGAAGCCACAGAGGCTCATTTTGGGCAGGATGATGGAAAAAGGAGAGGTGAGAGCTCACCCCTGTGCTTTGTGGTTTAACAACCCAAGGCATTTTCCTCTGGCAATTGCTAATTGAGGAAAAATTGGGAAAACAGCAGATAAATGGGATGGCTATGGATGATTTCTGAACTCAAAGCCTGAGTAGATGGAGGAGCTGAACTGATTTGCAGGCCAGAAATCGCCCTGGCAGCTGCAAAGTCAGGCACTGGGAGCTCTGATTTTGTCAGCTCCGAGTCAATCTCTTCCCATCAAGAGAGGAAAATGAGAATAATTTGCTCCCACAGCTCCGAGCTCAGCGTGTCTGGCAGAACTGCCTGCTCCAGTGAGGATTATCCCAGAGACCTCAACCTTGGGAGGCACTGAGAGCTTCTCGTACACTTTTCCACCAAAAAAAGTAAAATATAAATAAAAATTTAAAAATCTTATCACTATAAATATAATTTAATATTATAAATATATTAAATATATATATAATATAAATATACATAAATCTAAATCTAGATATAAATATACAAATATACACATATATAAATATATATAAATATATAAATATATAAATATATAAATATATAAATATATACATACAGAGAGAGAAACAGGAGGAATTTCCTCCCAGCTCTGCCTCTGGCCTGAAACTCATCCCTTCCTTGCCCATCACATCAGGAAGGGATGAGTTTGCCCTGAGGCACACAGATTTGGTGCTTGGGATCTGATTTTCCAGCTGAAACCATGAAATTCCAAGGTAGCTGTCTCAAAAAACTCAGCCTCAGCAGAGTCGAGCAGTTCTGAACAGAAATCCCACCCTTAATTCTATTTATTCCCTACTTGAGTAGGGAATAAATAGAATTTATATAATAACAGAATAATAGAATTTATCTCATTTAGTTAAATGGAATAATGGAATTTATCTCCTCCTGGCTCAGGGGGAACTTTCTCATTCCACAACTCCCTGACAGGAGCCAGGGTCAGGCTGTGCTCCCAGGAACAGGGACAGGAGGAGAGGGAGCAGCCTCAAGCTGAACCAGGAGAGTTTAAATTGGATATCAGGGAAAATTCTTCATGGAAAGGTTTTCCAGCCCTGGCACAGAGTCCTGAGGCAGAGGTGGAATCCCCATCCCTGAAGGATTTGTGGATGTGGCACTTGGGGACGTGGGACAATGCTGGACTCCAGGAATGGAGGGACAATCAACTCCAGGAATGGTTGGAGTTATGATCTTACAGCTCATTCCAACCTTAACAAGTCTGGGATTCTTAAATATTCCAACTCTGCCACGTTCTTTTCCTAAAAGGCCGAAAAAGAATCACACTCATATTGCTCCAAAATAAAATTTGGACAAAATAATGGATTGTAGCTCATTTCTGGCTGATTTTGCACCGATTTCACTGCCTTAACTTTCTGGCCATATCACAGAACTAAAAGAATATATATGGATAGAAGGATAGATAGATTTATACAAATATATCTATATATATATGTATGTGTGTATATGTATGTATATCTGCATGTATATGTATATATTTGAAGTTTGTATTTCTGGAATTTTAAGCTTGTATTTCTGCAGATTTAAAGTTTGTATTTCTGGAAATTTTAAGTGTGTATTTCTGGAGAGCAGAGAGCCAAGTCCATCATCACCAAAATTCATGGTCACTAAACTTAGGTCAACACCAAGCCAATCCTACTCTGCAAAAAAATCACTTAAAAATCAGAATAGACCCCAAACCCACACAAAATGGAACCATGCTGGCCCCCAAGGGACCTTCTGCTCACAGGTGAAGTACAAACTATAATTTGCTTTTGTAGAGGTGAAATTAAATCATAAACATCCCATGAAATGTCTGAACAGAACCTTTCCAACCAACTTAAAATCCTGAGAGATGCCTCAAAATTTATTTAATGGGAAATTCTTCGTGTTGCCATCCACTGATCCTGGAAATTTTGGTTTCCCTCTCGCACACCCAGAGCTCTGATTCTTTCAGGAAACCAACGGAAGGCATGAACTAAAAATAAAAAGCAAACGAGATCAGCTTAAGTAGCTCCCTTAAAAAAACATCTCCTATCTCACAGCATGCTAATTAATAGAACAGAAGTGATATTTTGATATCAGGATTAAGAACAGTTCATTTTGAGCATCTTGCTCACCAGCAGATCAAGGCAATTAACTGGCAATTTGCTCACTAAATGACTTCCCAAGATGTGCTCCTGAGATAAAGCAAAGCCCTTTTTAAAGTGACTTTGAGCCAGCAAAAGATGGACCTGCAGGGAGTATTTTTATAAACAATGTACAAGTTGATTCTTCAGTAGTAAAGGGAAGCTTCTGCTTCAGGAGTAATGGCAAAAAAATATTAATTTATGTGGAACAGCAAGACACTGGGGGGTTTTCTCCTTATTTCCCAAACTATAACCACTATAAATAATGCTGTGATGGAGAAAACATCCCAAACATCATTTTTAAAAAATATAAAACTGAAATTTTTGACTTTTTTGTATTTTAACCATGGGGCACAGGCAGGGAGCTGAGATAAATCCCTTTTCCTGCTCGTGAATCGTTCTGCCCCAGCACTCAAAGCTTTTCACAAGGAGCTGTGCTGGCTCCTGCAAAACAGAAATAAAAGAAATGCAATCCTCCAGGGGGCTGGGAAAGGATGGGCAGGGAGGTTTATGGACACTCAGCTTGGTCAAAGTGAACATTTCCTGGTGAGATTCCAGGGAGGATCTCACACCCCTCAATCCCAACCAGCACAAACTGGTGAAACAGGGGAGGGTGCTACAGAACTGCTCACAGAATCACACAATGAACGAGGCTGGAAAGATCTTTGAGATCATCAGTCCAACCTAAACTCAGCAGATAAAAGATCTGGAGAAGAATTTGGACCTCTGCCCACCCCTCCTGAACCTCCAGAACCCCAAACCCTGTGCAAAGGGGTGGCACAGAGCACAGGCAGGCAGGGCTGTCAGACCAGAGGGGATTTCTGACCAAACCCTGAGGTTTTGGTGCTCAGCTGCACCCGAGAACCACAGGAACCACATCCTGCACCCATGGGAGGGGCTGATGCTGAGAGCGTGGTGCCTTGGGAGGGCTGACCTGAAACAGACTGGAGGGAGCTAGAGAACAACGTAAATATTTATTGAAAGAGGATCCACCTTGGGCTACACCCAAGGGGGACCCAAAATGGTCACAAAATGGACCCCAAAATGGGTCACAAAATGGACCCCAAAGGGTCACAAGGTCTCACACTTTGATAAGTTTTGGTCCATTTGCACATTGGGGTTGAATTGTCCAATCCCAGCTCCAGGCTGTGAGCTCCCATCCTTCTTGTTCCTCCCTCCAGCCACCCTTGTTTGTGCTGTTGGGCTGAAAGTTGTCCTTGGTGTGCAGCAGGACAAGGATTTGTTTTGTGTCCGTGCTGTGTGCAGAGAGCTGAGTGACACTGACTGTGAGCTCAGAGCTGCACCCCTGGGCAGCACAGAGCCTGAAAATAAGAAAACTCAAACTTGGGGCATCAAGCTGAGCCCACAGTGTCCCCACACCCCTGCGTGGCACTGCAGCAGTTCCCTAAATATTGCCCAAAAGAGGCCACAGGAGTTTTCCCAGTGATTCCTAACCCAGCCCCATTCCCCAGCAGAATAGAATTGAAATTAATCTGCACAACTTTCTGTGTAGCTTCCCAACCTTTTCCTCCTAGGAAGATCCAGCCCTAAATACATTTCCTGTCCATACTTGATGCCTGCAGAGGTTTCTGTTCTGCAAATGGGAATCCTTCCCTGCTCCAACAAAAAGATCTGAACAAAACCATTGCACACACAGCTTTTCCCTGAAATTTAATTAGTGGATGCTCACCCACCTATGCAAAATGCATCACTAAACCCACAAATTTAACTATTTAAGACTTAACTGTATTGACTTGAGTCAAAATTGAGTTATTTCTTTAAATTCCTGAGCTCTGGACCATAGTGATGCTTTTACTTCACTAAGTCTATGGATCAGATTTCCATTCCAGGAAAACAACTCTTCCCACATTTACACTGAGCTCTCCCTTTGCCCTACACTCTGTTATGAGCTCTGATAATTTAAACATTACATAAATATAAAATTTTACTTTCCTCTGAACCAACAGAATTGGTTTGATTTCCCACTCTGCACCCACATGGTTAAAACAGAAGCATAAAAAGCACAACTGCTTCATGAGAATTCACTGAAAACACAATTCAGTGAATGACTGTAACCACAGGATGTTTTAAGGCAGGGAACTCCCCCAGAGCAGCACAAACACTGCTGTGACCGGCCCCACTATTCTGGCGATACAGACTCTGAACAAAAATGCCAAACATTTGCTTAGATTAATGATAATTATTAAAAATAATGCACAAATTAAGCCCACTGATGATAAGAGGTATCAGCATTTTGGAACAACACTGTATGTGCTCAGGGCAGCTGGAGTTGCACACAGATGGGAATTCCCTTTCCTAAGTCATTCCAAGGACTTTTTTTTCTTCCTCAATTCACAATTAGCAGTAACAAACCACTTCCTTTCAGGTAGAGCCTCCTGGAGAGGATTTCAGGTGGACAAAGATGCTCCATGAGACAAAGTGAGGCTGAGAAGAGCCTTTGGGATCACCCTGCCCAATATCCCGCTGGAAGCTGGGGGTTCTGAGGAGAGGATGCTGCAGCCCCAAGGCTCCTGCACACCACCCTCACAGGGAATTTTCTTCTCCAAAGAAGGAAAACTCCATGGGAAATTTTCTTCTCCCCATAAATCCAGCTGCAATTTTTCCTCACAGAACCAGTTTTTTGCTCTGCACGTGGGGTTATGTAACCAAAAAAAAATGTGTATTCTATTTCATCTGTTGAAAGCAGTTGGGGAGATGTTTTTTTCTTTATCTCTTGTAACTCCAGGGGGAGGGGGGCGGATGCCTTCTGATAATGGCTCAGCCGTTAATGCCAGGTGGGGCAGGGTTTGTTATCTCTGGGGCAGGGTTTGTTATCTCTGGGGCAGAGTTTGTTATCTCTGGGGCAGGGTTTCTTATCTCTGTTACCACCGTCATCTCAGGGATATCTGCTGATATGGCCATGAAGGCTCACCATGACATCACCATGACATCATCGGGGATATCTGCTGATAATGGGCCATGAAGGCTCACCAATGACATCACACATGACATCATCAGGGATGTCTGCTGATAATGGGCCATGAAGGCTCACCAATGACATCACACATGACATCATCCCATTGGGAGATGCTCCACCCAGTGTGGGCGGAGCCAACCGTTCCTACCTGGATAAAAACTGGGACTCAGGAACAGCAGAGATTCAGTTTTCCAGTAGATCCCCAGAGGAAGACCAGACCCATCTCGCCACCACTGGACTTTGTACAGGACCATCTCTACTCCACAGAACCACATCTGTTACTCCAGGAGGATTTATTTGGGCTGCTCCCAACACCCTGACCAACAGGGGTCAGGTCGTATCCCTGACCCTGTCAGGGTTTTCCAGGATTTTTGTTTGCTTGCTTGTGTTTTTGTACTACTGCATTTGTATTTTTAATATTCCTAGTAAAGAGCTGTTACTCCTATTCCCATATCTTTGCCTGAAAGCCTCTAATTGCAAAATCACAATAATTTGGAAGGAAGAGGATTTCCATTCTCCATTCCAAGGGAAGCTCCAGCTTTCCCTGGCAGACAACTGTCTTTCAAATCCAAGACAGGCCAGAGCTCAGTTTGGTGTTCTTCATGACTTTCCTCCCCAGCTCAACCCTCGCCCTTCTCCTCCAGGTTGTTCCTCACAACCTCACCCAACCTCACCTTGAACTTGGCTCTGGCCAGCCCCAGGAGGTTTTTTGGATGTCCCTGTGCAGAGCATCCCTGCCCTGCAGCACAGCAACTGCTCCCACACGGATGGAGCCATCTGCCCCCGTGCTGAGCCAGCACTTTGTCCCCTCAGCCAGAGGTGCTGCTCAGCTGGAAAAGGACGTGCAAACTCCTCACTCTCGTGTTTGTCTGGATTAAACGAGGAGCAGCTGCTGGGCCAATCTGCCTGCAGAGTTTGTCCCTGCCCCAGCACAGATCTCGGCTGGACTGCCCTTGTCGGCAGTGGTGAGATGATGTTATCACCCCAAAGTCCTCAATGAGCTCCTGGAAGGGCAGGAACCTGCAGAGCCGTGCCAAGTTTCAATATCTACCTCACACAAGCTTCCACAGACGTGAGCTTATTTGGTCATCGTCTGCACAACAAAACAAATCAGTTTTTAAGGGCCTGGGCCAATGTAAACAGGAAGAAAACACTGAGTTCAGAGGTCAGGCTTAGCATGTTTTGCAGGGGTTTGATGTCCTAAGGATGTTTTGGATGCACACGGAATACAAAATCAGGACTATGTTAACCAACATCCAGCCCTTGTACTGAACCTTTAAACAAAAACTCCAACAGAAATTGCTTTTTGATGAATATAAAAAGCTTTACAAGCCTCAGCTATTCCAGCAGACTGCAATTGCTGATGTTTTGACCATTTGCCTCAAGCACTCCACGGAGATGAACTTGCAAATGCCACCACAACTCACTGCAGCAGAAATGCAAACAGCTCAGCCTGGACGCTCCCTGACAGGAGTGCAATTAAATCCCAAATATGCATGAAAAGAGTCCGCAGCCTCTCCTCAAAACACCAAATAAATCAATAAATGCTTGGATCCCGTCTATTTGTGCCCCAAAAGGTTTTTTAAGCCCCCTTTTCTACCTGGCAAGAATTAATTGCTTCTACCAAAAAGACTGCACGCCCTGCAAGAAACCTTCCAAGTGTTTTTAAAATGGATCACAGCAAAGCTGAGCTTGGCAACGAGCTCTGGACACCGCTCAGGCCACTCTGCTTTGAGAGCTGGGCTTTAGTTGAGGTTTTCCAGGAACTGTCAAGCAAATTCATCAGTATTTTGTGAGTGTCTTCTAGCACAGCAATTATGAAAATGACTTTTGCTCCGTGCTCATTAAGGAACTTCCTTTCACACAGAAATGGCAGCACCGAGGCACTGGCTGCATCTCCAGCTTTGGATAAACCCACAGAGCAGCTCCTGAGGGCAGCAAGAGGTGAAGCTGCTCCAGACCTGAGCTGGCCAAACTTTTCCTGGGTTATCCTGGGAATCTCCTCTCCATGGACCTCCCCCTCACCTTTAAAACTCTATAAATTCCGGTTTGGGGAAGCCTGGGAGGTTTTTATCATGGATAATTTACAGGAACTTCTCTTGTCCTCAAGCCTCACGTCAGGACAGCAGGGTCTGACTCATCAATGGGATTTCCACGAGATTCATCTGATGCTGACACCCTTCCCTGGGCAGCACCATCACAGAATTCCCATTTTCCTGGAGGTCCTAATTCACCTTGACACCACAGGGTGGTAGCACCACAACAGGGATAGAGAGCAGAGGACTCCACACAGCATTTGGGGTCCCACTCAAAGTGTGGTGGCTGATGTGTCATCCAACCTCCCCAGAGCCTGAACTCAACAAAATCCTCATTTCCACCAGAATAACAATTTCTACTGGAGCTCCAACTCCTCTCAGTCATCCCCCAACATCTGGGCCAGATGAAACAATGGAACACAGAGATGCAACACAGATGGCTTAAAAGCCATTTCAAACACCCGACTGTTGTGGGTTTGCACCACAAAGGCATAAATTGGATCTTATTAAAGCTGGGTGTGGATGGCTGCCACCAACTCCGTCATCCCAACAGCCCAAAATTCCACAAGAATCCCCCTGAACACAGCCCCAAACCAGTTATTTATTATTATTTACAGAGCAACAGAACACAGTGGTTCCATAAGATGTTATAACCATCTTTTTAATTTTTACTCAATGTAAGAGTCCATTAAAAATAAGAAAAAAAGAAGAAATTAAAGGCCTGCCCAGCTTTGCTTTCTAAGTGTCATTTGTACTTTGAACATACAGTTTTTCTACAGCTTGATGTATTTCTACAGAACAGAAATCCATGGATTCTCAGGCCAAAGTTTGCAAGCAACTTCTCATTAGAAAAAAAACATTCCAGAGCTGAAGAAAGAGTCAAGCATCAGGAATCTGCTGCAGGAGAGGACACGGCAGGGAGAAGAAGGAATTCCTGCCCTCAGGAGACACTTTGTGTGTGTCTCACTGATGCTGTTCCAAACACCAGCATTCAGTTGATTTATTGATCAGTTTTAGCAGAAAATAACACTGAGACTTCAAGGGTTTGATTGCAGAGCAAGAGATGAGCAAAAGGGTTGGGAAATAAGGGTGGAAGAGAAACAAACAAAGCCTCAAACACTCAAGGGTTGCCCCATCCCTGAAGTGTCCAAGGCCAGGTTGGACAGGGCTTGGAGCAGCCTGGGATGGTGGAAGGTGTCCCTGTCCGTGCAAAGATTACAACATTCCCAAGTTAAATCCCAAAAAACCCAAAAATCTCATGCTCTGCAAGTGCTGAGCACAGCCCTGTGCCCTCCTCCAAGGATCCCAGCAACCTCTGTGACCTCCTCATGAGCAGCTCCTCCGCAGGAGCAAACACTGCTGCATTCATTTGGGGAACAAAAAGAGTATTATGGGAAAATCTGCTGCTCGCAGTTCTGCTGTGACATCCTCCAAAAATGCCTTTTGCTTCCCCAAACTTCAACAGGGGAATTTCGGACACTCTGTCAGCAAGCAGAAGTTTCAGGTTTTTTTCTTTGAGAGCAGAAGAGCCATTTCTTCCCAAGACACAACTTTATTAGGAAATAACCATCTTTATATGGTGCTTAAGGACTTTGGTCTGGTTTTCCCCTCTTAAATATCAGATATTAAAAACTCACAGCACAGTCCCTGAATTTCTACAGCTGCCTGAAAGCACACGGGGAAATTCTGCCTCCAGCAGACTGGGGAGAGGCCTTACAAAATGTGCCAGCCCTAAATCAGAATCATGGAATTGTTCAGCTTGGAAAAACCCTCCAAGATCTTCAAACCCAACTATGACCCACCAAGGCCACCACTGCCACATGTCCCCAAGTGCCACATCCACAGGGCTTTGAAATCCCTCCAGGGATGGGGACTCCAGCACTGCCAGGGCTGGGATTCCTTTCCATAAAGGAATTTTCCCAAATATCCAACCTAAACCTCCCCTTGGCACAACTTGAGGTCGTTTCCTCTTGAGCTGTTCCTCAGGAGAAGAGACCAACCCTCACCTCAGAAAAGCATGAAAAAAAAAAATCTCAGCATTTCCTCTACTACCATTTGTTCTTCTCCCAAAACAAAAATCTTGCAACTTTTCAAGGCTCTGGAAAAATTCCTCGCTCCTGCCAGCCTCCCCCTCACTGTTGTTCCTCTGCCACTTCAGCTGGGACACCAAATTCATCCCTGAAACTGCCATGTCCACAATAATCCTTGCATTTCCTCAGGTCTCTGTGCTGATCCAGGATTTGTGCCTCGGCAAATAACCAAAAAGAAGGAAACCACCTGAAAAGTCATTTTAAAAAAGTAAAAAAAGAGCCCTATTTCTTCTCCTCCCTAGCAGTTCTTGTGGAGTACACAATTAAATTGTAGCACAGCCTTCTTTAAGACAGGGTTCTCTTCATTTTTTAATATTTACATTGTATTAAAATCAACTATTTAAAAGATAATTAACATAACTCTATTTACAGGCTATGCAACACTTTCCATTTTAATCCATCATTTCCTTTGGGAATTTTCTGCAATAGGTGCACTTCCTTTTTGGGGGAAAAAAAAAGGTATTTACATGACTTTTTTTTATTTTTTTCCTTTCCAACTGAATGAGGTTGCAAAAACAAAGCCCTGGCTATTTAAATATAATATCCAGACAAGCTATTTATGGAAGGGCAGTGTTTACACTTTGGACTACAACTCATTGAGAACAACAGCAGTGCTTGAAAAGCCGCTCTGTAACTGGGATCTGAGGCTCTAAAAAAACAACAACAATAACAAAAAAAATAAAGTAAAACTCTCCTTCATCCTCAGCTTCCAGGTGAAATCTCAGCACCACATGAATATGCATTTTTGTGTTTTATACACAGCATCACAAGCTTGTGAGGCGCCTCGGGACCTCGGAAGAAGGCGGCGAATAAATGAAAATCATTTTAATTAAAAGCAAATTAAAGGCTCCTCTAATCCAGGCAGCGGCGGCAAAACCCGCGGAGAGTTTTTAGGATGAAGCTCCTTGAAGTTCCAACGGTTCCAACCCTCCCTAATTCCAGCTTCCTTCCCTGATCCTCCCCAAAGGAGGCACGAGAGCAGGTTTATTATGAAAATTCTGCTCTAGTTGCTAAAAAAAGCTTTTGCTCCACTTTCTCAGTGGCCAGAGGCGCTCGCACCCTCACAGAGCAAATAAAAAATAAAGGAATGACAAAGGCAACGTTTCTGCTCACTGCAGGGGGGAAAAAAGAGATAAAATTCCACTTTGGGCTTTTAAGAAGTCGTTTCAGCTCTGATTAGGGAAGTTGGAGTTCTCCTCCTTGACAGGAGGCTTTGGAAATGCAGCTCAAAAAATAAAAAAATCAACTAAGTAACCACGTAGGGAAATGTTATCACAGGAATGGCTTCAGATTAGAGCAGTCACAAGGAAGGAGAATGTGGAAGACTAAAATGAAATTATTCCTGTGCTTTTTCACTGCTGCTCCTCCAGCAGGACATTACTGGGAAAATCTCCCTGGTTTCCTCTCCTGCCTGTCCCCAGTTCACCGTGTCCTACCCAATAAATTCCAGAATGGATTTACAAACGCTCCCAAAAATAAACAGGAAGCTAAACCCAGTCATAGTGTTTATTTCTGTCTAAAAGGCATTTTAATATGTATTTATCTCCTTAAATAACTCAATTCCTCTGCCATGAGAAAAAAAAAAAAACCCAACCTTGAGGGAAAGAATCCAAACAACTGAACAAGAGGAGCAGAAAAAAAAAAAGAAAATGGGCAAAACGCCTGGAGAAGCTCTGCTTTGATTTTGACACATGGGAATAAATGGGAAAAAAATATTCAGCTAACCCTTCCTTTAATCAAAACATCTTCCATCTCGTGTGCAAATTTCAACAGCTGAGAAAGCATCCTACTCAATCTCCCCAAAGTGGTGTCAGCATGTTTTATGTAAATAGTGCTTAACAAGGGATGGGTGTTTGCAGCAAACATCTTTGGGTTCTGCCTCAGGAGCTCGGGATCAACCCCTGCATGGGAGGAGGAATTGGGATTCTGGAGAGGATAACAGGAGATGTGCATAGAGGAAAGGTTTTTTCTTTCCTTTAAATAGGATGAATTTGTTAATGAGGAGTTTTCAGTAGTTATTTAATAATTGAACATTTTCGGGTTCTGCTTTAGGAGCTCGTGATCAACCCCTGGATGGGAGGAGGAATTGGGATTCCAGGGAGGATAACAGATGTGCACAGAGGAAAGTTTTTTCTTTCCTTTAAATAGGATATATTTGTTAATGAGGAGTTTTCAGTAGTTATTAGTAAATTCACATTTTCCGGTTCTGCTTCAGGAGCTCAGGATCAACCCCTGCATGGGAGGAGGAATTGGGATTCTGGAGAGGGTAACAGGAGATGTGCACAGAGGAAAGGTTGGGTTTTTTGTTGGGTTTTTTTTTTTTTTCCTTTAAATAGTCAGGATGAATTTCTTAATGAAGAGTTTTCAGTAGTTATTTAATAAATTCACGTTTTCGGGTTCTGCTTTAGGAGCTCGGGATCAACCCTGCATGGGAGGAGGAACTGGGATTCTGGAGAGGATAACAGGAGATGTGCACAGAGGAAAGGTTGGTTTTTTGGGTTTTTTCCTTTAAATAGTCAGGATGAATTTGTTAATGAGGAGTTTTCAGTAGTTATTTAATAATTGAACATTTTCGGGTTCTGCTTTAGGAGCTCGGGATCAACCCCTGGATGGGAAGAGGAACTGGATTCTGGAGAGGATAACAGATGTGCATAGAGGAAAGGTTTTTTCTTTCCTTTAAATAGGATGTATTTGTTAATGAGGAGTTTTCAGTAGTTATTCAGTAAATTCACATTTTCGGGTTCTGCCTCAGGAGCTCGGGATCAACCCCTGCATGGGAGGAGGAATTGGGATTCTGGAGAGGATAACAGGAGATGTGCACAGAGGAAAGGTGTTTTTTTTTTCCTTTAAATAGTCAGGATGAATTTGTTAATGAAGAGTTTTCAGTAGTTATTTAATAAATTCACAATTTCGGGTTCTGCTTTAGGAGCTCAGGATCAACCCCTGGATGGGAGGAGGAACTGGATTCTGGAGAGGATAACAGATGTGCATAGAGGAAAGGTTTTTCTTTCCTTTAAATAGGATATATTTGTTAATGAGGAGTTTTCAGTAGTTATTTAATAAATTCACGTTTTCGGGTTCTGCTTTAGAAGCTCGGGATCAACCCCTGGATGGGAGGAGGAATTGGGATTCTGGAGAGAATAACAGATGTGCACAGAAGAAAGGTTTTTTCTTTCCTTTAAATAGGATATATTTGTTAAAGAGGAGTTTTCAGTAGTTATTTAATAAATGAACATTTTTGGGTTCTGCTTCAGGAGCTCGGGATCAACACCTGGATGGGAGGAGGAATTGGGATTCCAGGGAGGATAACAGATGTGCATAGAGGAAAGGTTTTTTCTTTCCTTTAAATAGGATATATTTGTTAAAGAGGAGTTTTCAGTAGTTATTTAATAAATTCACGTTTTCGGGTTCTGCTTTAGGAGCTCGGGATCAACCCCTGGATGGGAGGAGGAATTGGGATTCTGGAGAGGATAACAGGAGATGTGCACAGAGGAAAGGTTGTTTTTTTGGGTTTTTTTCCTTTAAATAGTCAGGATGAATTTCTTAATGAGAGTTTTCAGTAGTTATTTAATAAATTCACAATTTCAGGTTCTGCTTTAGGAGCTCGGGATCAACCCCTGGATGGGAGGAGGAACTGGGATTCTGGATAACAGGAGATGTGCACAGAGGAAAGGTTGGGTTGTTTGGGGTTTTTTTTTTTCCTTTAAATAGTCAGGATGAATTTGTTAATGAGGTATTTTCAGTAGTTATTTAATAAATTACCAGGAGAAAAACTTGGTGATTAATTCCACGCCAATCTGTGGCACAGAACATCTCGCAAACAACTTGAAACGTCTGGCAATAAATTGGGGTTGGGTGACATTGTCCCCTGAGAGGATCCTGGGAGCAAGGCAGCTCCCCTGGGACGGTCAGAGATGTGACACGAGGAGCACAAACAGGACAAGCTCCCTGCTCCCAAACGGGATATCCAGGGAAAGGAACGAATTCCTGTCCGGATTTGGGGTCTGGGCAATGCCCGAGCTTCTGCTGGCCCTGTGTCCCCCAGCAGAGCTCTCCTGCCCGGGCTCAGAGTTTTCCCCGTTGGGTCCACACTGACCCAGCAATAACGGGGATTTTGTTCTTCCTGCTCTGGGTCTGAACTTCTGTCCTCGTGTGGTACCGACAGACACACAGCCACTGCTTGTGATGCAGCCACGTGAACCACCACAGCACCCCATGGCAATCCCATAACCATCTAAACCACCCCATGGCAATCCCATAACCATCTGAACCACCCCACAAACATCTAAACCACCCTATGACCATCTAAACCACCCCATGGCAACCCCATAACCATCTAAACCATGTCATAACCATCTAAATCACCTCATGGCAATCCCGTAACCACCTAAACCACCCCATAACAATCTAAATCATCCCACAGCCACCTAAACCACCCCATGGCAATCCCATAACTATCTAAACCACCCCATAACCATCTAAACCACCCCACAGCCATCTAAACCACCCCATGGCAATCCCATAACCATCCAAACTACTCCATAACCATCTAAACCACCTCATGACCGTCCCACAACCATCTAAACCACCCCACAGCCACCTAAAAACACCCAATAGCCACCCCATAAGCATCTAAAACATTTCATAACCACCTAAAACACCCCATAATCATCTAAAACACCCCATAGCCATCCCATAGCCATCTAAAACACCCTAATGCCACCTAAAAGCCATCTGAAACACCCCATAACCACCTAAAACACCCCATAATCATCTAAAGCACCCCATAACCATCCCATAGCCATCTAAAACACCCTAATGCCACCTAAAAGCCATCTGAAACACCCCATAGCCACCTAAAACACCCCATAGCCACCCCAAAGCCATCTAAAACACCCCAAAGCCATCTAAAACACCCTAATGCCAACTAAAAGCCATCTAAAATACCTCACAGTCCCCTAAAAAAACCCCATAACCATCCCACAGCCATCTGAAACATCCCACAGCACCTAAAACACCCCACAGACACCTAAAACACCCCATAGCCACCCAAAAGCCATCTAAAACACCCCATAACCATCACATCACTACCTAAAACACCCCATTACCACCCCAAAGCCATCTGAAACACCCCACAGCCCCCTAAAACACCCCATAGCCACCCGAAACTTCCCACAGCCACCTGAAACACTCCATAGCCACCTAAAAGCCATCTAAAATACCTCACAGTCCCCTAAAACACCCCATACCCATCCCATAGCCATCTAAATCACCCCATAATCACCTAAAATACCCCATAGCCATCCCATAGCCACTAAAACACCCTAATGCCACCTAAAAGCCATCTAAAACACCCCATAGCCACCTAAAACACCCCATAACCATCCCACAGCCACCTGAAACACCCCATAGCCATCCCAAAGCCACCTAAAGCACCCTATAGCCATCTGAAACACCCCATAATCACCTAAAATATCCCATAACCATCCCACAGAAACCTAAAACACCCCACTGCCACCTAAAACACCTCATGGTCCCCTAAAACACCCCATAATAATCCCATTGCTACCTAAAACATCCCATAGCCACCTAAAACACCCCATAACCATTCCACAGCCACCCAAAACACCCCACAGCTTTAGGGAAATGTTCTTTTCACCGTCACACCAGGCAGGCACAGCTCCCAGCACTGGGAAAAGCTGCACGTGCAGGAACACAAACAGCACCTAAACCATCACCGAGATCAAAGGATTTCTGTTCTCTGTTTTCCTCTCCTGTCCCCTTCCCCTCCCTCTGCAGCTGAGAACCCCCTCAGCCGCCCTGCACCAGTGCCAGGCCAGGGAAATATCTGGGTTAAAAGAAATAAATTCATTTTAAAAGCGAGGGTGGCAAAAGCCCCTGCAGAAGGAAACATTTCCCTGATGGGATTTACAGCCTGCAAAAAAAAAAAAAAAATGTTCTACATCCTCAGAGAGCAGCAGCTCAGGGGCATGAAAAAGGAGCTGAGAGGAGGCAGAGAAACCTGTTAACGATTTTTGGAAGAAGACAAATTCTTTTGGAAGAAGACACTGACATAAGCACAACATCTTTCATTCACAGAGACAAAACACCAGCACCAATTCATTTATCTCAGCTTGGTCTGTCTCATCTGGTTGGTTTTTAACTTTTCCTGTCCAAAAATCTCTGTCCCATCCCAGCTCCCTGGGGACAAAAGGGAACATGAACAGCCCAGGTAGGCTGGTGATGAATTAGATTTTAATTTTCATATTTTCAGGTTCTGTGCTGCCCAGGGGTGCAGCTCTGAGCTCACAGTCAGGGTCACTCAGCTCTCTGCACACAGCAGGGACACAAAACAAATCCTTGTCCTGCTGCACACCAAGGACAACTTTCAGCCCAACAGCACAAACAAGGGTGGCTGGAGGGAGGAACAAGAAGGATGGGAGCTCACAGCCTGGAGCTGGGTTGGACAATTAAACCCCAATGTGCAAATGGACCAAAAGTTATAAAAATGTAAAATCCTGTGACTGCTCAGCCAGTTTGTGATCATCCTTAGCCCACCCTGGGTGCCCCTTGGTCAGGCTCCTGTATGCCCAAGGTGGATCCTGGAGGCCCTTTAATAAATCCCTTCTTTATTCTCCAGCTCTGTCCAGTCTCTGTTTCAGTTCAGCCTTCCTAAGGCACCCTGGGCTGGGTGAGGCAGCTCCCAACGGAGCCAGGGAAGGGCAGGTCCTGCTCTCATCCCCACCTGGAGCTCAAGGACAGCCCAGACTTCGCAATCATTTTGCCCAGTGTGATGGGAACAGAAGCACAACCCCCCTCCTCACCCTGGGATCCACATCACATCCCTGATATGAGAGAATTTCCTTCAATTCCCCCTTCCACATCCCCTATAATGCAACTCTACTTCACCAGCACCAGAGATTGTGCTCAGTATTATTAACAGACTCTATTTTTCCATCAGCTGGAGCGACAGAAAAGCTGTTCCCAAAGCGATAACACGAGCCTGGGGATGGCAATTCCTATTTTTACTCTCCTCAGAATGTTATCAGCCTGGAGGAAAGGGAACTTCCAGATAAGCACACACAATCTCTCCTTTCCGAGGCACTGAGATTTATCACGGGTTGGGGGGTTTCTCACAATCACACACCTCAACAGCAGGAAACGTTTTGAGTGTTGCCCTCATCTCCATCCTGCCAGCCTTTCCTCAGCCCCAACCATTCCAGGATCCACCAGTGGAGCTGTTTTGTCATTTAATGATGTCCAGGAGATGTGACATCCCCCCCTACAATTGTCAATTTTCATTATCGAGATGCTCTGATGCCAAGTTCACCTACAGCCGTTTTTTCCTTCGTTTTTTAGGATTAACACAATGTGAATAAACTTTCTCTGCCTTCCAACTTCACATATTGAGCCAAGTGGAGAGGACTTTTCCTTGGAGAAGTGCACGGGAAGGAGTTCAGCATCCTCCAGAGATGCTTCAAGGAGCAGAAATTGGTTCCAAGTTTGTTTTCTGTAACACCGAGGGGATAAATTAAAAGTTGTTGCCCTCAGGGAGCGTTTCTTGTTTGCATTTACATAAAATTTCCTTCATTTGAACGTTTTGGGTATGTCCTACAGGGATTTGACCTTTTTCCTTGGACGCTGCTGTCCTAAGACCTTCCTGCAGAAGCCAGAACCACTCTTTGTCCAACGTGGGAGATGAAAACTCAGATTCGTATCAATTTTTGCTTATTTCAGCCATTCTTTCATACAATGACCCAAAAAGAAATGGTGAACTGCATTCCTCCTTAAGTCATTATTCCTGCTGGCTCCAGAACGCTCAGATGTTCCTGTTCAAAGGCTGGATCAACAGCCAGAAATCCAGATGCAAAACAAAAACTACCGGTGGGAGGCTGAAACAAAAACAGCTAAAACTCCTCCAAAAAAAATACAAGACTCTCACTGTTCTGCAAATTCTGATGAGGAAGGAGCTGTACAACTCCAAACTGAAACACAAAATGGATGTGGGGAGATCTTCAGAGAGCTGGGCTGAGGATGACAACAAGAGCAGCCATTCCTGTCACTCCAGACTGCCAGGACTTCCAGTGCATGACATATTTGTACAGAGAGAATTACAGGGATTATTCTAGAAGCCCACTGGCTTCTCCACAGGCTCCCACTCCTGAAATGGTGGAGAGTCATGCCCAGCTTTTGGCACGGGCGCTGTTTTTTCCACGAAGAAAACACCCTCTGTGAGTTTGCCTCTGATAACAGAGCCTGGCTTTCAGATGAACTTTTTCCTTTCTCAAAAACTGCTGCTCAGATGTGTCCACACAGATGGGTTCAGCTATGAACAACGCAGAGCTGGGGATCCATCAGCTCAGAAAGGCCTTGGATGGTTTTGGGCAGCCACAGCTTCTCTGGGCACCCTGTGCCAGGGCCTCACAGCCAAAAATTCCTGCCCAATATCCCATCCAGCCCTGCCCTCTGGCACTGGGAAGCCATTCCCTGTGTCCTGTCCTCCAGCCCTTGTCCCAATCCCTCTCCAGCTCTCCTGGAGCCCCTTTAGGCACTGGAAGAGGCTCTGAGCTCTCCCTGGAGCTTCTCCTCTCCATGCGAACAATCCCAGCTCTCCCAGCCCAGTTCCAGCCCTCAGAGCATCCCCATGGCCTCCTCTGGATCACTCCAGCAGCTCCACATGCTTACACATAACTGCTTCATCCCCAGTTCCATGAATTATTTGACAAGAGAGTAAATATTTCATCCCAGCCTTGCTGAAATCGAGCCTGGGTTGGCTCCTGGTGGGTCCTCGTGGGCCACGGGCAACTGAGGTCAACTCAGCAGAACATGTAACACATCTGCTCCATTTGTTCTGCACAAACATCAGGACAGGCCAGCAAAATGAAAACCAGCAGGATTTTCCTTTTAAACACTCGCAGTAAAAATGTTACTGAAGAAATCAGTGGCCAGGAGGTCTCTCCCAAAGAGAAGGGCCGAAAATGAGGCGTGACAAGGCCCAGACACAGCCCACACACACAGGAACCACTGCTCAGCATTCCCAGCAAGAAAGCTGCTCCTTCTCCTGGAAAAACCTCGGGAAAACGCCCCAAATCTGCCCAGTTAAACCCAGGCTGGGGTGAAATTCAAGTGTTTTCCTTGAGGCTGCAGCGAGGGATCCCTGCCTGCTCCAGGGCAGCCAGTGAACACCAAACTGCAGCTCAAATAAAGCTTTGCCAGGCACCTGCAGAATGAATTTGCTGACGTTATGTGAGGGTGTGAAAGATGAAATAATTTGGATTTGGATCTCGGAGAAATAATTTGGATTTGGATCTCTGGATCACAGGCCGTGATCTAATTTTAGGCCCTTCTAGGATCCAGGATTTTGAAGGCTCCTCATCCATTCAGATCCAAGTTGAAGATCTGAATGAGGTTTTAAAACTTTAAAAGATTTGATCCTACCCAGCCAAAATCTCATGGCCAGACACTCAAGACAGCCTCAAACAACACCAGCAGAGACATTCCCAAAATAAGGAAAGCTGGCAATCCACTTGGAATTTTCTCATCCTGCCCAGGGTATCAGGTCAGACATATTAAAGCCTAATTTAAAATAAAATGCAGTAGGAACATCCCAGAAGCCCAATAACAACATCCTCTCCCCATTGTCCCAACTTTGTTTGCTTGGAAACAAAGCACACAGATGGTTTCAGCATTCCAGAAATTTATAAACAAGGGGATGCCTTGTTTGCCCATCCTTCCTACAGAAACTACATCAGCATAACATGTTTTAATACCTGCTTGTACGACTTGGGAAAAATGAGAGAAAATTAAGAGCCCTCAAGGAATCCAGGAGTAAAATGGGCTGTGGGGATTCTGTGTGGAGAAATCTTCTTTTTGGAACCCAACAACACCAGGGCATTGCTGCCATAAACACGAATCTTACTCAATTATTTAAAATGGGTCATAATCCAAATAAATTTTCAAAAGTCCAAACTAAATACACCAACACTGCGCCCCAACGACCCCAAAACTAATTTTACTACAACAATTACCAATCGCCACTATTTCCTATCCTGAAACAACCAGAATTAATTCTGTATTTACCCTGCCTTAGGCTTGGAGCTATTTTAAGGAGCCACTATTTCCCAAATTCCTGTTGCCAAACATCCCGTGTTGCAATTAGCCAAGAGTTACAGCTTTTAAACACTCTGATCAAAGAGCAGCGACATGATGCAATTGTTTAGATGTTTCCAGGGAGACTTAAAACACCAGAAAACACCTGGTGGTTTTAAGAGGTCCTCCTGGGAGTTCTTAAACACAGCACTGGAAATTACACAAATGCCTCTGTGGTTTCTGAGTGTCGTTTCTTTTCGGCCCTGCAAATTAACAGAATCTCTTTAATACCTTTGATAATTTATTAGCTCCTGCTCAACTGCTGCAAAGCCCTGAGCAGCAAATCCCTGATGCCACCGGTTCTGCAAATGCACTGCTGCCTGTGATATTTATGTGCTGCATCACCCTAATTATTGATTTGAGGTGCTGAAAGCAGCTTGGAAAGCTCCTCTGCTGCCTGAAATCACAATATTTTGCCATGTTTACAGCCCACAGATACAATTCATCAATGCATGTAGAACTACTGCATATTTTTAACATAAAATTATAATAAAAAACATCACTACTACAGGGAATTTTAAGAAAAGCATCATGCCCTAGTGAGATTAAGAGAAAAATAAACCTCACATCCATAAAACACAACCCCCAAAAAAACAAGAAATGGCATCACCTGCCTTTGGCTGAGGGAAGAGGGGACTTCCCTATGCTCCTGCCTTGCCCTTCACAGGATGGAACAAATCGCTGCTGAACGGGCTCATTCTCCCCCTTGGGCTTTGTTGCTTCTGTCCCCGAGGAAAATTCCAGTTTCCCTGCAGGGATAAAGGTTCCTGTGAGCCCCGGAGGCAGCGCCCATGAATGGCTGCAGTGTTCAGGGCCGGAGCCACTCATGCTCCCCAAAACAATTGGTGTTTGTGGCTCCTCAGGCAGCAGCCCACTGGGCATCAACAAAGGGCTGCCATCACCTCGGGGAGAAAATTTCAAGAGAAATACAATTTTCTTCAAAAATCCCTCTTTTTCGGTTCATACTTCCTCCAAAAATCCACCTTTTTGTTTCATACTTTCCCCAAAAATCCACCTTTTTCATTCCATATTTTCTCCTAAAATCCACCTTTGTTTCATACTTTCTCAAAAAAAATCCACTTTTTGCATTCATACTTTCTCAAAAAAATCCCCCTTTTTCATTTCGTACTTTCCCCAAAAATCCCCCTTTTTCTTTTCGTACTTTCCCCAAAAATCATCTTTTTTTTCATACTTTCTCAAAAAAATCCACTTTTTGCGTTTCATACTTCCTCCATAAATCCACCTTTTTGTTTCATACTTTCTCCAAAAATTCACCTTTTTGTTTTTATACTTTCCCAAAAAATCCACCTTTTTCATTCCATATTTTCTCAAGAAAATCCCCCTTTTTCGTTTCATACTTCCTCCAAAAATCCACCTTTTTGTTTCATACTTTCTCCAAAAATCCACCTTTTTCTTTTCATACTTTCCCCAAAAATCCACCTTTTTCATTCCATATTTTCTCAACAAATCCATCTTTTTGTTTCATACTTTCTCCAAAAAATCCACTTTTTGCGTTTCATACTTCCTTCAAAAATCCACCTTTTTGTTTCATACTTTCTCCAAAAATTCACCTTTTTCATTTCATACTTTCTCCAAAAAATCCACTTTTTTTGTTTCATACTTTCTCAAAAAAATCCACCTTTTTTGGTTCATACTTTCTCCAAAAATCCTTCTTTTTTCATTTCCTACTTTCTCAAAAAATTCCCCCTTTTTCATTTCCTACTTTCTCCAAAAATCCACTTTTTTCATTTCATACTTTCTCCAAAAATCCACTTTTTCGTTTCATACTTTCTCATCCACTCTCAAAAAATCCACTTTTTTCATTTCATACTTTCTCCAAAAATCCACTTTTTTCGTTTCATACTTTCTCCAAAAATCCACTTTTTTCGTTTCATACTTTCTCCAAAAATCCACTTTTTTCATTTCATACTTTCTCCAAAAATCCACTTTTTTCGTTTCATACTTTCTCAAAAAAATTCCCCTTTTTCATTCCATATTTTCTCAAAAAATTCCCCTTTTTGTTTCATATTTTCTCTAAAAATCCCTCTTTTTTTCATCCTCACACATCGAGGCAACTCTCAACAACCACCACCAAAGCCGTGGCGTGTCTCGAAATGAAAAGCAGGTGGGAAATGAGCTTAACTGAGTGAAAGCTACAGCTCAGCCACGCTCCAGTCATTGAAAAACGAGGGCAGATCTTGCTCTAAAAATCAATTTTTACAACAAAGTCTTTTATGCACATAAAGCCACACGTGCAAGGTGTTTTCTGTGTTCAGGCTCTGATTATTCAAAGCAGAAATTCAAAGCCCATCACCCTCACCAGCTCCAAATTCTTCTCTGTATTTGGTTATCCTGGGAAGGTGCAGGCAGAGATGGGATCCTCCAAACCCTGTCATTCAGGTGGGATTTTCATCCCCACTCGCCCTGAGCATCCCTCAAGCCTCACTTCAATTCCTGCTTCTCTTCATCCTCTGCCTTTCCCAAAACTCTGCTCCCCTACAAAGCCACTTCCACCTCTGGGAACTAAAAATCAACTGCCTGAAATTTCACTTCTTATCAAATCCCCAAATCCCACCCTGCTTTACTGCCATTCAAACCATCCATGGACTGTCTCTAACCATTGGTTTTTTACAGAAATCACACCTTAAAAACATTTTCCTCTATTTTGTCTTGTTCTGTTGCCTTTGGGTTCATTTCTTTGTATAGACATGAATGTGTGAAATGTGCATTACCCAACACTGAAACTCTACCAGTTCATCTCCCAAACTCCTTTCCCTCATCAGAGAGAGTGAATCAAATATCTCTGAATAATAAAATGGTCACTTAAGATGGTTAAAGGTGTCCAAAGCACTGCTGGATGGACACAAAACAGCACAAGACGTGGTTCATGCTCAGCTTCAGGAGAGCTGATAGAAGGCACTGAATTTAAGAGTTTCTAATATATTTAAATTATATGCAAAGTGTCATACATCAATATGATACGTCAATATCTCGGTATGTCAATATCTCAATATGTCAATATAATACATATCTCAATATAACACATATCTCCATATTATATCTCCATATTATATCTCCATATTATATCTCCATATTATATCTCCATATTATATCTCCATATTATATCTCCATATTATATCTCCATATTATATCTCCATATTATATCTCCATATTATATCTCCATATTATATCTCCATATTATATCTCCATATTATATCTCCATATTATATCTCCATATTATATCTCCATATTATATCTCCATATTATATCTCCATATTATATCTCCATATTATATCTCCATATTATATCTCCATATTATATCTCCATATTATATCTCCATATTATATCTCCATATTATATCTCCATATTATATCTCCATATTATATCTCCATATTATATCTCCATATTATATCTCCATATTATATCTCCATATTATATCTCCATATTATATCTCCATATTATATCTCCATATTATATCTCCATATTATATCTCCATATTATATCTCCATATTATATCTCCATATTATATCTCCATATTATATCTCCATATTATATCTCCATATTATATCTCCATATTATATCTCCATATTATATCTCCATATTATATCTCCATATTATATCTCCATATTATATCTCCATATTATATCTCCATATTATATCTCCATATTATATCTCCATATTATATCTCCATATTATATCTCCATATTATATCTCCATATTATATCTCCATATTATATCTCCATATTATATCATCTCCATATTATCTCTCTAAATCTATATCTAATATATCCAAATATATCTAAATTCAGAAAAAAAAAATATATTTTTTTAAAAACCATTTACCACATTTCTGAATAACTCATACCCAGCTGTGACTGCATTTCTAGCTGAAAAAAATCCCCCTCCCATTGCTTTCTCCCTTCCCCCAGCCCTGCACAGCTGGGCACAGTTCTGCAAACGCTGTCTGGCAGGACAGTTCCTTCCTCTCCTCCTTTCCCACGCTCCGGAGCTGGTTCCGATTACAGCTCCCAGTGACGGCCTTGGAATGAGGAGAAAAACCAAAAAACATCTCCAGGATGGCCTGGCCATCCTTAAATCCCAGTCCAGTAAAAGCAAAACTGCCCTGGAAGAACACGGCCAGCGCAGCATCCTGCATTAACCCCTGAAAATAGGAATCTAAAACTCTGTTCGCAGGGAAAGTTTTGAGGGTTCAGTGGTTTTCCAAGGGAATTATTCAAGTTTCTTCCTCGGAAAATTCTGGTGAATGAGGACAAATTTCAAGGGTAAATAGTTTGATGCAGTGCAGTGGTTCTCGAGCTTCTTCAGGACGAATTACAGCTCGAGTCACACGTGCACAAAACTGATAAATAACTTGGGCAGTTCAAAGATCCTGTCCTGAGGAGCCCAAAACTGACCCCAGGATTGGAGGCTCCTCCTTGAGAAATGCCCCATCATGGCAGAACCAATTGTCTCAGCACCACAAGTTCCTAAATCTATTTGTAACAGTTCAAACTACGTAATGTAAATAGGTCATTATTTAAATAGAGTTCCCCGTTTCCACCTTTTCCTTTCCTCTCCGCCTTCCCAGAAATATTTAAGTCTCTACAACTTCCTCTCCCCCCACCTCTGCCGGGAAGCAGGGCTGGAGTGGGAGGTTTGCCTGTGGAAAACAGATTAGAATTAAAAGTGTTGGATCTGTGGCCTTGAAAGGTGCCCTCAGCTGAGTTTTTAATTTGGGCTTTTCAAGATCGAGCGGCACACGTGTAATTTAAAAGCAATTTGAAGCGGCAAGGTAGGGAGTTCGACTTCCAATTAATGAGCTTTTGACATCTGCAAACAAAATGATAACGTGAACCCATTTCAACTCGGGCCTGTGTTTAACAGGGAATCTATCATTCCAACGTGGTTACACAAAGGCTTTTCTGCTGCAATCCTCCCCTCAGCAGCAATCTGCAAACTTTGTTGTATCAGATTAGTGGAAAGACAGGCCACAGATCAATTAATATCATTGAATAATTAAATGTTTTAAGTGACATTCTGCAGCATGATTGAAGGCATTCATGAAAGCCGAATTTAAATTAATCAGGCTCAGTCCCTGAGACATCTAAACCCACAGAACAGGGGGTACAAACGTTATTTATGGCTTGTTTAAATCAGGATTTTACTTCTCAGGAAAGGCCCAGCACTGCAGCTCTAGCAATATTCCAGCAGAAACCATGACTAGGAATGCAAAGGAAAATAAATCCTCCAAGGACAACCAGCAAAGATGACAAGATTAAAGGGCAAAAGACAATCAAGATGGAATTTAGCAAAAGAAACAGTGCGCAGGGTGAGGGAAGGGTGAGGAGTGAAAACTGCTCTGAAGCTGAGGAATTACAGCTCCTGGCAAAGGAATATTCACAGATCCTTTATCAAATCTCCTGCAAACCAGAGGGTCTGTAAGCAGGAATTTTCATCCTTGGCATCAAGTTGTGATCACGCTGATTTTCATTTACCAGAGTCAGATTTTCTTTTGGACGAAAAATTCCATTAAAAGAACCGAGGGAGGTAAAAAATTACGGGAGCAAACGCCAAGATGTGAATTTCATGGTCTCACTTTTGGGAATTGACAGACAGGACAGCAGCAGCCCCTGGGGCACCTGTGGGATTCAGGATCACTGACAGGGAAGCAGCAACCCTAACAACCAACCCAAACTCAACCCAACTTGTTCTCATCCCAACCCACGTCACCTCACAACCACGGGAAAGGAGGGTTTGGAACCATCGAGTTCCCAGCTCATCCAACCTGTGGGATTCAGGATCACTGACAGGGAATATCGATCCTCACAACCAACCCAAACTCAACCCAGCCTGTTCTCATCCCAACCCACATCACCCCACAACCACAGGAAAGAGGGGTTTGGAACCATCGAGCTCCCATTTCATGAAACCTGTGAGATTCAGGATCACTGGCGGGGAAGCAGCAACCCTTACAACCAACCCAAACTCAACCACTGCATCTTCATCCAAACCCACATCATCCCAACCCACATGACGTCCCAGCCATGGGAAAGGGGGTTTGGAACCATTGAGTTCCCAGCACATCAAACCTGTGGGATTCAGGATCACAGACAGGGAATATCGACCCTTACAACCAACCCAAACTCATCCCAACCCACAGCCAAGGGAAAAGAGGGTTTGGAACCATTGAGTTCCCAGCTCATCCAACCTGTGGGATTCAGGATCGCAGACAGGGAAGTATCGACCCTTACAACCAACCCAACCTGTTCTCATCCCACCCACATCACCCCACTGCCACGGGAAAGGAGGGTTTGGAACCATCGAGTTCCCAGCTCATCAAACCTGTGGGATTCAGGATCACTGACAGGGAAGCAGCAACCCTTACAACCAACCCAAACTCATCCCAACCCACAGCCAAGGGAAAAGAGGGTTTGGAACCATTGAGTTCCCAGTTCACCAAACCTGTGGGATTCAGGATCACAGACAGGGAAGTATCCACCCTTACAACCAACCCCAATTCAACCCAACCTGTTCTCAACCCAACCCACATGACCCCAAAACCATGGGAAAGGAGGGTTTGCAACCATCGAGTTCCCAGCTCATCCCAGTCTGGCTCAATCAAAATTTCTCTGCTGGTCTTTCAAGGGGCACTGGGATGAACCCTGGCAGCTCCACTTCAGCTTCCTCCAGAAGTTATTCCAGGTGAGACTGATTTTGGTGGAAGGGAAGAAAACTCAAAGCCCACAGCAATTCATTGGAACCTGGAATCCACTGAGCTCAGGAGGGTGAGATCCTGCCATGCACGTGCACTTGGGTATTTCATTCTAAATTATTTTCTCCAGAGCAACAAAACTTCCAAGTCGGAGGTTTATCCTCCGGCTGCCCTGATTATTGTCTTGATCTTTCAGAAGTGACATGAGTAACACACTTTTCACTTCTTCCCTTGCGAATCTGTTCTTTGCTTTCTCTTTAAAATTCATTGTCCTACTGAACCAAAGCTTTTCCAAGCCCTCATTTTTCCCGGTGATTCTCTGCATCCCTGTTTGTGTGTTATCTTCAGGGAGCAGCTGTTCTTGGCACTGCTCCTTCCAGCTGCTGGGGCATCCTCACACTCCTGGGGGAAGGAGCTGCCTCTTCCCAACACAGGAATCCCAAAATTGGCACTTAGAGTGCTCAGGTATTTTTTTAGTTTATGTCTCATCTCACCTCTGCCTGATTCACAGTTTTGTTTTCTGGTTTTACCTGCTCAGATCTCTCATTCTTACCAAAAAAAATCACTTAAATTAAATTACTTTTTACTTTAAAAAAATTAGGAAAAGGAAATCTCGGGTAAGACAAGCTTTCAGGACTGAGCACTTTTTCCTTTTTAGAGAGGGGATAAAAGTGATAGAAAATCCCAGAACGGAGTGTTGTACATCTCACACTGACAATCCACCATCATTGCAAGCAACAAACTAATCCAGCAAATTCCTTCCCAGTTTTATTTCTCCCCTCAGCCAGGAAACACCTTTGGACACAGACAGAGCTCTGTGAGCAGCTTTTACTTTGCCATTTCAGCGCTGAGTCAGTGCCAGCAGCCAAAGGGAAAAGGGCATTTTGGGGGCAGAGGATGTCACTGCTGAGGCATCCTCTGCAGGAAACAGAGGATTTGGGCAGGCAGAGGGATATCAGGGATGGAATTGTTATTATTATCATTATTATACCTGCAGTAAATCGGCTGAACATGCCTTAAAAATACATTCCAGGATGTGCAGAACTCAAAATTAAATCCTGTACAAACACTTCAACAAAATGCTGCTGCTGAGCTCCTCCTAATCGCTGCCTTATCAGTATCTCATTTCAGCTCTGGCTTACACAAGTATTAAATATATTTGTACAACAAACCTGGGGAGATATCGACATTCCAGCAAGAAGTTTGGGGTATTTTTACTATTAACACTTAGATTTGGGATTGTGTAATTCAGATCAGGCAGGGCAAAACCAACACCAGGATGAAACCCTGTGCAGAAAGGCACAATGAGGTTAAAATAAAGGATTTGAGTTTAAAAAGATGCAGAAATCCTGCACAGAGCACCCACTCCTCATTCAGCACAAATTCTGCTGCATCACATCCCAAACCAGCTCAAGCAACACTCAAATCATTCCCTGAGACAGCTGAGCCCGTAAAACCAGAGTCACATCCAGGGGAGCCCTAAAGGAGCAATCCCAAACTCCTCAATAATTCATGGCTCCAATTCACACCACTTCCCGTGCCGGGCACAGAACGATATTGCAGCTTTCAGAGGGATTCTGCTGCCATGAATATTGCAGCAGGAGATCAATAATGAAATGCCCATCAAGGGGCACAGAGCTGCTCACTGCGGGCATCCCGACAGCACCCCTCAGGTCTGGCTGCTCTGCTGCTGCTTCCCGAGATGCAGGGATGCTGGAAAACTGCAGATTCCCTGGGAAAAATGATTTCCTGGGAAAATGCAGATTTCCTGGGAAAAAATACAGATTTCCTGGGAAAAAAAAAGCAGATTCTCTGAAAAAATGCAGTTTCCCTGGAAAAAAAATGCAGCCTCCCTGGGAAAAACTGCAGATATTCCCTGGGGAAAAACTGCAGATATTCCCTGGAATAAATGCAGTTTCCCTGGGAAAACTGCAGATTCCCTGGAAAAACTGCAGCCTCCCCAGGAAAAAAAATGCAGATTCCCTGGAAAAAAAGCAGATTCCCTGGAAAAAATGCAGATATTCCCTGGAAAAAAAATGCAGATTCCATGGGGAAAACTGCAGTTTCCCTGGAAAAACTGAAGCCTCCCTGGAATCAATGCAGTTTTCCTGGGAAAATCTGCAGCCTCCCTGGGAAAAACTGCAGATATTCCCTGGGAAAAACTGCAGATATTCCCTGAGGGTGCTGGATGAGGAGCAAGTGTCAGAGTTGGATTCACCAAACCCATCCGACTGCGCTGCTCCCACCAGGCTGTTCAGGAAGGAAATGTGGTCCTTTCTTGCCAGCCCCCTTGGAATAAGGATGGAATTGCAGCTTCCACCCAAAACATCTGCTTGCAACCTCTTCTCCCGAGAAATCTTCATGGCGTGTCCAGAGATGGAATAATTCACTTTAAATTCCTGTCTAAAGGCAGGTTTTGTCCACCCAAACATCACCATCCATTGCTGATGGCCTCCGAGTGCTCTGACACCACACACAGATCTCCAGCTGCTGCTAAGCCCTGCCAGCTCATTACTATAATAATTTAATTATTTAATTATTGGTTATTGTTATATTCCATGCCGAGGAAAAAACAGATATTTTGGAAATATTTTTTGGAAATATATTTTGGAGATATTTTGGAAACAGAGACTGAAGCACAGCATCATGTTCACAAAGTCCCAACATCCTGCCCAGGAGAGACCAACACACCCTCAGGTTCTCTGCAACTGCATTTCCTGCAGAACTCCCACTCCTGCAGTGAGCAGGGGGGCTCTGTGTGCTCCCAAAAATAATTATTCCTTGGGATCCCCTGCTTTTCCTCCTTCATAGAATTCCAGGCCTGCTCGTTTTTATTTTCCGCTGCAGCTGAGCTGCTCCAAAACCCTGAACAAATTCACCTGGCATCACCAAGCACGAAGAACATCAACACTTTGTTGATAACAAGAGAGGGGCTTGTGATAAGGGCATGGAATGGGTGGGGATGGTTTTAAACTGAAGGAGGGGACATTTAAATGGGATTTGGGCAGGAAATGTTCCCTGGCAGGGTGGGCAGCCCTGGCACAGGGTGCCCAGAGCAGCTGTGGCTGCCCCTGGATCCCTGGCAGTGCCCAAGGCCAGGTTGGAGCACCCTGGGACAGTGGGAGGTGTCCCTGAGTGGCAGGGGTGACACTGGATGGGCTTGAGGTCCCTTCCAAGCCAAACCCTTCAGTGTTCCCGTGGCGTGGCTCTGACTCTCAGAGAACACCAAGGACATCAGTGCCAGGGCAGAACTGCGCTGGTTTCCTCCAGCTCTTTCACTTGGCAGCTTGCCAAGCCCTGTCCACTCGTTTTTCTTCACAAAACCTCTTAAATGAGTGAAAAAAGAAAAAAGAAAAAAAAAAGGGCACAGAGTACAGCAGACAGAGCTCTGCTGGAACAGGCTCTGAACCAGCTCTGTTAATAACACAGCTCTGCAGCTTTGCTCATGACACCAACAGCTCCAGAAACCCTAAAAACCCCAAAAAGGATTTTCCCAAAATCCTCCTGCAGTGCTGTCACCTCCCAGCTGGGCAGGTGCAGGAGCCCAACCTGTGCAGGGCAAGGAGCAGCTCTTGCCCAGGGGAGCCTGGTGGGACAGGAGGGTTTGACACAGATATTGAACCTGCTGAATCCTCCAACAATCCTTGCCAGCTTCCCATCATTTCAGCATTCCTGACACTCCCAGGAGCTGGGAATGCTGTGAAGGGTGAGGGAAGAACAATCAGGCTAAGAAAATTCAGGGATTTAAGACGGCTGGTTTATGGAAAGATGAAAAACTCGACTGAGTTTGCTAGCAGATAAATAATCATAAACATACCAAGTGGAAAGCAGGGAAAAAAGAAAAAAACAGGATAAAAATATAAATTAGGGCCCAAACGTGCTGAAATTCCCCACTCAGCACCTGAGCAGAAATTCCTGCAGCCCAAACAGCCCCAGCACTTTGCTTTAGGTACATGAAGATGTCTGGGTTTATTAAAGGTGTCAAAGCAGGAATTCAGTTTTGCTCTGCGCTTGGGAGAATCCCGCCTGAGGAATCCAGAGCACAGCCCAGGCTCATCCCTTCATTGGGAGAGCACCAAAGCCATCAAACACTCCGCCCACACCATTTTGTTCCTCGCATTATTTTCTTTCCCTTCTCGCACCTTTCGAGCTCGCTCCACACATTTCAGCTCGTTCCAGCACTTGACAAAACAAAAGTGTTTTCAGCTGAATTCCCTGGGCTGGGCTGATCCAGCACCCCACGAGGGATGTTTGGGGGCACCCTGGGGACTCAACCTGCTGGTCCCACTCCATCCCAGCCCCTTTTGGCCCCAAGCACAAAGCACACACGGATTGCCCCACAAACACCTCGTCACCCCCATTAAAACTCCTCCCAAAGCCCAAATTCCACCTGCTCAAGAGCAAGACCAGCCAGTCCCTTCAAACCACCTAAAACTTCGCACTCCAAGGCTTCGCTGGTTCCATTTATCCCCCGGCAAAGCCGAGTGAGGGACAAGGTCCCTCCAGGATGAGGAAAGCGCATTTTATCCACACTGAAATCTCTTCTGAACTACACCCAGCTTCCAGCTGAACGTCATTCGTTTTCACCAGAAGTTACTTATTTATTTATTTACAAGCCCCAAACACAACACGCACAGAAGGTACCACCGTCACGCACTTTAAAAATATTTTTTTTTTTCAATTCTCTCATCTTTATCTCTACTTTCCACAGATTATAACATCGAATGGGAAAAAAAAATCTTAAAAAAAAATCCTCTATAAGCTCTGTCTTTTCTTTCAACTCGGCACTGTCTACCCCATCCAAATCAGACACAGCTGAATACACAGCAAATCACCACATGGAGAGGAACCTCGCTGAAAAATTGGGGAAAAACCCCAGGAGACAGCCTTTGGGAAATAAAAAACACCATTCCATCGCACAGCAAATACCCGGTAACCCTTTCCACAAAGCCGCCAGTAAAGAGAAAAATAAAACCCCGCGATGGGAGGCACCGAAAACCGCGTGAAAGCAATTAATAAATGGGAATAGAGGGACTTTAAACAACACCAGCCTTGACCGTGGCAGAACAGAAGAGTTCGCCCGCAGCCACCAGTCCCGCTCACCTGAACGCGACCCCGCTCGTTTCAGGAGGGGCTGGATGGGAAGCGAGGGGAGAAAATCGCTTTTAAAGGCGCAGCTCAGGCGGCAGCCCCATCCCGGGAGCGGGGCAGAGCCCGGGGGGAGCGGGGCAGAGCCCGGGGGGGGGCTGAGCCCCGGGGGGAGCGGGGCTGAGCCCCGGGGGGAGCGGGGCTGAGCCCCGGGGGGAGCGGGGCTGAGCCCGGGGGGGGGGGGGGGGGGGGGGGGGGGGGGGGGGGGAGCGGGGCTGAGCCCGGGGGGAGCGGGGCAGAGCCCGGGGGGAGCGGGGCTGAGCCCGGGGGGAGCGGGGCTGAGCCCGGGGGGGAGCGGGGCAGAGCCCCGGGTGGAGCGGGGCTGAGCCCGGGGGGGGGGGGGGGGGGGGGGGGGGGGGGGGGGGGGGGGGGGGGGGGGGGGGGGGGGGGGGGGGGGGGGGGGGGGGGGGGGGGGGGGGGGGGGGGGGGGGGGGGGGGGGGGGGGGGGGGAGCGGGGCTGAGCCGGGTGGAGCGGGGCAGAGCCCGGGGGGAGCGGGGCTGAGCCCCGGGGAGCACACCTGGGATGGATGCGCGGGGATGTCCAGGGATGTCCAGGGATACCCAGGGACGTCCAGGGATACCCGGGGATGCGCGGGGATGTCCAAGGATGTCCAGAGATGCGCAGGGATGCGCGAGAATACCCGGGGATGTCCAGGGATACCCGGGGACGCGCGGGCAGCCGGCCGTGCCCTTGTCCCGCATCTCCCGAGCGCCGCGCGGTCCCAGCCCCGCCGAGGAGCCGCGGCCGCCGCTCCGCCCGCTCCGCCCGTCCGGCGCTGCCCCCGCGGCGGTGTCGCTGCCGGGATGTCGCTGTCGTACCGGCGGGCAGGGCCGGCCCCGGGCAGCGCCGCTCTCTCCGGTCCGTGCCCGGCTCGGAACGAGCGGAGCCGCCCGGCCGCTCCCGGCACCTGCGGGCGGCGGCATCCCCGCTCCCTCCCTCCTTCGCTCCCTCCCTCCGCCCTCGCTCCCTCGCTCACCTGCGCGGCTGCGGCAGCTCCGCGGGCCGCTGGCGGCGCGGCCGGGCCGGCCGGGCAGGCGCTGTGGGCCGGGGCGGCGGCTCCCGGCAGGAAATTTCCCTTTGGCCGCCGCCTCCTCCTCCTCCTCCTCCTCCCGCTGCCGCCGCCGCTGCCGAGCCCGCGCTCAGCCCCAGCCCGCGCCGCCCGCGGCGCCGCCTGGCGGGCACGGCCCGAACTGCAGCGGGAGCGGCCCGGGGGCCGCGGCCTTGGGGCTCCGCACCGCCGGCACCGCCACAGCGACAGCACCGACACCACAGCACCGACACCACAGCACCGACACGACAGCACCGACAGCGACACCACAGCCTCGCCGCCCCCCGGCTGCGAGCGCCCAGCTCCCCCCCGTGCCGCCCTGCCCGTGTCCCCATGCCCGGCACGGTTCGCCCCTGGCACACGGCGCCCTCCAGGGTCGTCCCCTCGCTGCCCGGCCCGCCCGGGCTGTGTCGCTGCCCGCGCTGCGAGGGGACACACCTGCGGCTGGCCGTGCCCTCCGAGGGACAGCGGAGCGGGACGGGGAGCCCCGAAATAGAAAAGGGGCAGGTGGGAAAGTAGGGCAGGGAGGAGGGGATTACCGGGAGTCGCGGCGGCTCAAGGCGCATCTCGCTGCCTCTTGGCTCCGGTCCCTGCCGCACACCTCTGCCGGAGCCGGAGGAGCCTCCCAGCAGGAGAAATCCCTGCTCCGGGAGGGATCCAAGGCGTCTGAGAAGTCTTTCCCAACGATTCTCGGCATTACTTTCAGACCCTCCCATACCCGTGCACGCCGTATTGAAGTTTTCCAAAAGCTGTCCCGGAACAAGAAAGCATCCCAGCAGGGGAAATCCTTCCTCCAGAAAAATCTTAAAAGTCTTTCCTAACCTTAATCAAACTCTGCATTACTGTCAAACCCCCCAATGCTCTTGCACACAATATTTAAGTTTTCCAAGGGATGTCCCAGAGCCGGAGGAGCCTCTCAGCAGGAGAAATCCCTCCTCCAGGAGAGATCCAAGCTATCCTAAAAGTCTTTCCCAACCGTAATGTTTATATATTTCTGTATTTTACTTTCAACCACCCCATATCAATGCACACCTGTTTAAGTTTCCCAAAAGATGTCCCAGAACAAGAAGAGCATCCCAGCAGAACAAATCCCTCCTCCAGGAGAGATCCGAGCCATCCTAAAAGTCTTTCCTAACCTTAATCAAATTCTGGGTTACTCTCAAACCCCGAATGCCCGTGCACTCCATATGTAAATTTCCAAAAGAAATTGTTGAAAAATTCCAAAAGAAATCATTCCAAAAGAAATTCCCAGAACAGGAAGAGCATCCCAGCAGGAGAAACCCCTCCTCCAGGAGAGATCCAAGTGATCCTAAAACTCTTTCCTAACCTTAATCAGACTCTGCATTACTTTCAAACCCCGAACGCCCATGCACACCATATTCAAATTTCCAAAAGAAATTGTTAAAAAATTCCAAAAGAAATCATTCCAAAAGTAATTCCCAGAACAAGAAGAGCATCCCAGCAGAAAAAAATCCCTCCTCCAGGAAAGATCCAAGTGAAAGAAACTTAATAAATCTTAATAATCTTAATAAACTTAATAAACTTTTCCCAGCCATGTTGTTTTCCAAACCCCCACAGCCATGCCCGCAATATTTAGATGCTCCAAAGGATCTCAGACAATTAGGGGGTTTAAAGAAAGACCCACCAAGAACATCTGTGAATATTTTTGTCTTCTGCAGGAAACTTCATCAGGGCCTAATTATGTCCCTTTGGCATCGTGTTGACAAGGAAACAGTGATTTAGTGGGAGGTTAAAATTCTGTGAGCAGGCACGGCAATGCAAGCGGGCACAGCACCAGGGAGGAGTTGGATTTTAATGAAAAAATAAAATTTGTGCAGATCAAATGGCTGCAAGTCAGCGATTTTCTGGCTGGGAACCGTTTGCAAGGAATTGGATATTAATTTAAATGAGTGCTTATAGCCAGGTGATAAAATAAATAGAATTATTACAGGTGTTGGATAAAATGACCACATTTTCTATTAGTGCAGGAATTAAGGATACTATCAGGCTGTGTGGTCCCAAAATTAATTAGTGAGACAGAAACGGGAAGCCAAGTTGTACAATAAATTTTTTAATTCATTATTTGGGGGATTTACGGGAGAGAAGGGGAATATCTAAATAAATTGTACAATTGTCAAATAAAGTTGGAAAAAGAATTTCACCCAGTGTTCCACACTCAGGTCCATAATTGATGATTATATTGATAATTTAGCCTCGTTAGTGCCCAGCTCTGCATCCTCCCAGTCTCATCCAGGATGCTCCAAGGCCAGGTTTATGCCACTTGTGTTTTCCAGGATACATTAACGAGCTGGAGCCAACAGCCTGAGGCTGATTTGTTGTTGGCTGCAGAAAAACAACCTGGGGTGATGCTCTCTGATAGAGACTTTCAGCCAGAAATCCAGATTTAAAGTCCAGCAGTGGGGATCTGAAGGATGAAGTTGTTGAAACCCAATTTCAGATCTCTCCAGACAAGGTCTGAAGGGAATTTCTGCTGCTGACAAAGGGGAGAGGATGAGAAACGAGGCTCCTGTGGGATTTGTGGCCATTTAGTAACAACTGAATTACCTTGACAGAAGGAAGACAGAAGCTGTACCAAAGATAAATTTGAGAAAGTGGAAGGCTGAAACATTGTGCAGAAATAAGATAAGAATGAGCAGATTATTGTAGGCCTGATATTTCTGAGTCTGAGAGAATTTTAACCTGCTAACAGTTGCTGGCTCTTTCCAAAGGGAAAACTTCTCAACAAGGTTTCCTACTCAAAACAATCTTGTAAAAACAACTGTTCTTTCTCAAAACAATCTTGTAAAAACAATTATTCTTTCCCAAAACAATCCTGTAAAAACAATTATTCTTTCCTAAAACAATCTTGTAAAAACAATTGTTCTTTCCTAAAACAATCTTTCTCCAGGTGGTGTTTTGCTGTTTCTCCAGTTTAACCAATGGGGTTAGAGAGGTGTCGTTCCTATTCACCAATCATGTTAATTCTGTATCAGAAAAACTTATAAAATACTAGAAAGAATTGGACAATAAAACTTTCTATGCTCATTTGCCTTCTGAATTCTTAGGGTCAATCATCTTTATTTCATGTCCAACAGCAACAGGAGACCCCACATTTATCCCAGCCCTTGGAAGGAGAATTATTCCAGCAGAATTGGTGGGAACTTCACCCAGAACAATTCCAGGCACTTTGCTGCTCTCTGGTACAGAGAGGCGTCTCCTCTGCCTCAAGCTCAGGGAATAAATGACAGGAGAAAGGCAATATTTGAGCACCAACATTTTAGTTTGGGTAACTCCAACATGATACCTCGGTGGCAGTGCAGTGAAGTGATCTCCTTGATGATGTAGTGGAACAAAAATTAAAAATTCCTGAAAGAAAATCAGAAAATCAGAATCAGAAGAGCAAAAAACTGATTTCTGGATCAAAAATCAGACCCAGGATTTCTGACATCTCAGCCTGAAAGTACAGGAGAAGCTCCTCAAAGTAGGAATAATTGGGCAAGGTCAAGAAAATAAATGATAGGAAAGAGGCAATATTTGAACACCTGCATTTTATTTGGGAGTTCCAATGTGATAGCCTCAGTGGAAGCACAATAAAGTGATCTCCTTGATGATGTAGTGGAACAAAAATTAAAAATTCCTGAAAAAAATCAGAAAATCAGAAGCAGAACAGCAAAAAACTGATTTCTGGTCGGAAATCAGATCCAGGATTTCTGACATCTCAGCCTGAAAGCACAAGAAAAGCTCCTCAATGCAGGAACAATTGGGTAAGGTCAAGAAAATAAATGATAGGAAAGAGGCAATATTTGAACACCAACATTTTAGTTTGGGTAATTCCAATGTGATCACCTCAGTGGCAGCACAGTGAAGTGGTCTCCTTGATGATGTAGTGGAACAAAAATTAAAAAGTCCTGAAAAAAATCAGAAAATCAGAAGCAGAACAGCAAAAAACTGCCTTCTGGATCAAAAATCAGACCCAGGATTTCTGACATCCCAGCCTGAAAGTACAGGAGAAGCTCCTCAAAGTAGGAATAACTGGGCAAGCTCAGGGAATAAATGATAGGAAAGAGGCAATATTTGAACACCAACATTTTAGTTTGGGTAATTCCAACATGATAACCTCAGTGGCAGTGCAGTGAAGTGATCTCCTTGCTGAGGTAGTGGAAAAAAAATTAAAAATTCCTGAAAGAAAATCAGAAAATCAGAAGCAGAACAGCAAAAAACTGATTTCTGGTCGGAAATCAGACCCAGGATTTCTGACATCCCAGCCTGAAAGTACAGGAGAAGCTCCTCAAAGTAGGAATAATTGGGCAAGCTCAAGAAAATAAATGATAGGAAAGAGGCAATATTTGAACACCAACATTTTAGTTTGGGTAATTCCAACATGATAACCTCGGTGGCAGCACAATAAAGTGGTCTCCTTGATGATGTAGTGGAACAAAAATTAAAAATTCCTTTAAAAAAATCAGGAAATCAGAAGCAGAACAGCAAAAAACTGACACATATCCAGGATTTCTGACATCTCAGCCTGAAAGTACAGGAAAAGCTCCTCAATGCAGGAATAATTGGGCAAGCTCAAGAAAATAAATGATAGGAAAGAGGCAATATTTGAACACCAACATTTTAGTTTGGGTAATTCCAATGTGATAGCCTCGGTGGCAGCGCAGTGAAGTGGTCTCCTTGCTGAGGTAGTGGAACAAAAATTGCAAATTCCTGAAAGAAATCAGGAAATCAGAGGCAGAACAGCAAAAAACTGACACATATCCAGGATTTTTGACATCTCAGCCTGAAAGTACAGGAGAAGCTCCTCAAAGTAGGAATAATTGGGCAAGCTCAAGAAAATAAAGGATAGGAAAGAGGCAATATTTGAACACCAACATTTTATTTGGGTGTTCCAACACGATGCCCTTGGTAGAGCAGGGTGGATCAGCCTTTTTGCTGATGTACTGGAACAAAACTTGTGAATTCCTGAAAAAAAATCAGGAAATCAGAGGCAGGACAGCAAAAAACTGACACAGACCTGTGATTTCTGATGCTGCAAATACATCTCAGCCTGAAAACATAAGGAAAAACTCTTCAAAGTAGAAATAATTGGGCAAAAGCTGTGTAATATTTCAGCAGTAGTTAATTTAATGACTTCAAAAGGGTATTTGTCAAAGGTTTTTTCCATTTGGAATCTGAAATTAGGAGTTTGTAGGAATAGAGTGAAGTGTTCAAGTCTACATCTCTTTAAATTTGTTATAGAAATTGCAATAAGTGAAAGCCTGCCCTGCCTGCTCCTCTCCATCTCCACCTCAGGGGGTTGTTTTAAACACTCCACACCTTGAAGCAGCTTCGAAGCCACGTTTTATTAAAATGAAAATATTGCAAAGGCTGTATCTTCCGTTTCTTAAAAGGCCAGGAGTGATTTTTGCCCCTGAGTCTTCAGTCAACAGCACTTGACCACTCAGTTTCACTATTCAGTCATAAATTAAAACATTTTAACAGCAAACCACATGATTTTAGAGCTGTGTTATCTTTTAGGAGTTGAACACAAGACACCGTAAGAGATCTTAAAGGTTTTCTGTTGTTTAGGGAAATGGAAATATTGACATTTGTAGTGAAAAAAAAAAAAAAAAAGAAAAGGGGAAATGTCTCTATAATTTCAAGATTTCATTTTAAAACTCCTTATTTTACCATAATGGCTTTCAAACATTCCCACCAAGGATTTTCCAGCTTGGAAATGGGGAGAAACAGGACAAACAAGGAGTCAACCATCCACAACCATCCACAGCCATCCCCTGGTGGAGCTGGGAAGTTCTGGGCATTTTCTGGCAAAAAATCCAAGCAACATTCCAAAGGTGTTTGCTTTGTCTTTCAAAAATGCTGGGAGGAAAAATGAAAAAAAAAAAAAAGGGTCAGAGGGAAAGAAGAAATCAGAAGATGGAATTGTGCAAATCCACCCCAGAGCAGCGCTGGGCAGGGATCCATAAAGATTCAGCTCACACCCCTCTTCCAGGGAGTTCCAAAGTTTTCCAAGGAGTTGCTGCAATCACTTTGCAGATCAGGGCAGCCTCACATTTCTCAACCCCAGCTCCAATAATATTTGAGGCTTTATCCCATTTCCCTCCTCCAGTCCAAAGGCACAAACAAATCCCTGTTTCCATCTGAATGCTGGCTGCAAAGTGCCAGAGGAAAAAAACCTGAATTTCATTCTTAATATTCTATAATTTATTTTAATTCCAATTTATCCATCACAGAAGAGGGAGAGGCAACATTGGCAACACGTGGCTGGATCCTGCGTGGAATCCACGGGCTGATCCTGCACATCCTGGAAGTTTTTGGAATCTTTTTGGAGCCAAGACCAGCTGAGGCATGAAGCAGCTGAGCTGCTCTGCAGTCAGAGATCGAAAATGGAAATGCAAAAGGATGTCAGGGCTTTGTGGGAGACACGAGGATGCACCACGAAGGTCAGGACCACGGAAAATCCCAAATATCAGCAGCGCTTCCTGCCAGCCCTGCTGCCAAGTCACCTTGCCAGCAGTCAGATGGTTTTAAATGAAATATCTCAGCAGAACACGGCAGTTTTAAACCACCAGCAGTGAAGCACTGCAGCTGCAGCAGGACTGAGAATGTTTGCAGTGGCTTCACCTTGAATTTCCCTGGCTGCTGCTGAGCACAGCTGAGAGCTTTGACCTGGGAGCCAAACCTTGGATCCCTGTGGGCATCCCTGGGAGAACACCTGAGTTGGATTTGAAAGACAGGTGTCTGCCAGGGAAAGCTAGAGTTCCCTTGGAACTGAAAATGTAAATCCCTTCCCTCCTAATTATTGTAATTTTACAATTAGGGGCTTTCAGGCAAAGATATGGGAATAGGAGTAACAGCTCTTTACTAGGAATATTAAAAATACAAATGTAGTAGTACAAAAAAAACCAAGCAAGCAAACAAAAGTCCTGGTAAAAACCTGACAGGGTCAGGGTATTTACCTGACCCCTGTTGGTCAGGGTGTTGGGAGCAGCCCAAATAAATCCTCCTGGAGTGACAGATGTGGTTCTGTGGAGTAGAGATGGTCCTGTACAAAGTCCAGTGGTGGTGAGATGGGTCCGGTCTTCGTCTTGGAGCCCAGTGGAAAGGCCGGATTCCTGGAGTGCCTGGTGTTCCTGAGTCTCAGTTTTTATCCAGGTAGGAACGGTTGGCTCCGCCCACACTGGGTGGAGCATCTCCCAATGGGATGATGTCATGTGTGATGTCATTGGTGAGCCTTCATGGCCCATTATCAGCAGATATCCCCTGGAGGATGGACGGGTGGTGACAGAGATAACAAACCCTGCCCCAGAGATAACAAACCCTGCCTCAGAGATAACAAACCCTGCCCCACCTGGCATTAACGGCTGGGCCATTATCAGAAGGCATCCGCCCCCTCCCCCTGGAGTTACAAGAGATAAAAAAAAAAAAAAATCTCCCCTACTGCTTTCAACAGATGAAATAGAATACATATTTCTGGTTACATAACCCAAGACAACATCCCAGAATAGTTTGGGTTGGAAAGGACCTCAAATCCATCCCATTCCACCCCTACCATGGGCAGGGACACCTCCCACTGTCCCAGGCTGCTGCAGTTTGGCCTTGGACAATTCCAGGGCTGCAGGGGCAGCCTCAGCTTCTCTGGCACCCTCATAGGGAAAAATTCCTCCCTAATTTCTGATCCTTCTGGAACTGTGGGCAAAGCATCAAACCACCATAGGAGATATATATATATATTTATTTTTTTTTCCCATATAAGAACGTATTTGCAACATTAAAGAATAGATGTGCATGAAAAGTTTGCATTTAAAGGCTTTCCTTTTGCCTTTCTGGCTTAAAGCGAAGTGATTTAAACAGGAGGGAAATAACTCACATCATCAAGCTTTAAAATGATGGGTCATTTTATGTAGCAAAGGATTGCAGTTCTCTCTGCTGCCCCCCGGGCTCAGAACAAATGAATCTGATTTTTCTCTTTGGTTGCTGTGCAGGGCTGAGTCAGGATCAGTGGAGGCAGAGTTGAGGAGGTGCTGATCAGGGAATATTTTCTCTGACTCAGAGAAAACCAATCTCTTCTCCTCTCTCTGTCAAGATGAGGTGTGTCCTGTCAAACTGCAGCTTTAATTCCAGGTTTTATGATGTTCTTACAGGTACCTGTGAGGGGAAAATAAAAGACAGGAATCATAGCCTAGGCAGAGAATGAACCTCAAGGTGACAAGCAAGAAAAAAGCAAATTATGGTCTCATTTACAGAGCAACTCCCTGAGCCACAGGAGATTTTCAATGATTTGAGCCATAACAATTGAGCTGAGTCACCAAAAACTAAATATAATTGAGTCAGATTGCAAGGAAGGGAACTCCAGGCTGTTCACCATGCTCTGAGCCTCTGCTGTTCAGTGTTTTTAAATTCATCACAATTGAAGGAGCTGAAAAATAATTCCCTGGAAGTTTTTAGCAAGACAAACACCAGTTCTTAAATACTGATTTTTAACCATATTTCATAGGGGCTAGTGGCACTGCTGGTGGCAGGAGGACAAATTTTAGCTCAGTTTATTAGAAAATATCCTTGGATTATAAAGGCTTGGACTATGTCCTTTGGAGAGTAGAACTGTTGGATTAATGAACCTGGAGAGGTGGATCAGCCTAACAGAACCTTCCCATATTTCTGTGGTTAAAGTTTAACTGGGTGCTGGACAAAAATGAGGCAGTTTTCTTATTGTTTTATACAAGGTAAGAAATTTCCTTTATTCCTCACAGCTTAAATCAAATCCTGACTGATTTCCACTGTGTTAGTGAAGCATTTCGATTATTTAAGAATAAAACTCAATACTTATAAAAATTATATTTATATATTCCTATAAATAATGACCTCAAAGATATCATCAAGTCTCAAGTGTTTGAAAAATAAAATAAACATCACAAGACTACAAAAATAAATCCATGGATTTCAAATCTAATTACTGCTTAAAAGTTTGGGATCAAAAAAAGAAACCATAAAACCCAGAAAAACCTCAGTACAATAACCATGCATTGCAGAATAATATTTCCCGGTATTTTTTCCTCCTGAGAAATTCTTGGCTATTTCAAATCCATTAAAAATTCAGGAATCTCTCCTTGTCATCACAGGACAAAGCAGGGAAGCTTCAGGGCAAGAACTCCAAGGTTGATTCAGCAGCGCTGCTGAAGCAGATTGCTCCCTAAAGGTTAATTCAAAAGCTCTGGATGATCCAGGAGCAGGGCTCCAGTAGAAAGTGGGATAATGACATTATAATTAATAGAAATAAAAGCTAATGGAATCTCTGATACTCTACACTGACAATAAATTATTAATTTCTGTTCCAGGTTTCAGCCCAAAATAATGGGAGCTGAGTTTATCTCAAATTCTTGAAATTTGGCTTCAGTCTTTTCACTAAGCCATGAAGGTTCTGTTTGGATTGTGTTCTTTGGTCATTGCTTAGGTCAGCTGGAGTCAAAAAAAAATGAATGTATTCCCTTGGTTTGTAGTCCAGAATAGATTTTTTCCAGGATTTCTCCCTGTACATATCCACTGCTTTGCTGAAATGAAGCCCTGCTTGAGGTATTTGTCTCCCCCCTGACAAAAAGCAAAAGGGAAGGAGTTATTCTGTGAAAATAGGTGGAATTTAATTAGGAATTAGAGACTTTCTTAGAAATAACCCATTGACAGTAGATAGAACCTCCTCACCCCACCAAACCCAAGACCAACACAATGTTTTATGGAATTTAAAGAATTTGAGATGTTTCCCATAGGGATGGTTGGGTAGCTCCTTAGACAAGCTGGAATTAGAATGGAGAAGGAACTTTTTACTTTATCATAACATACTAGATAGAGATTAGACATAGATTGGCAGATTCCAGCCTGGCTATCAGGATTTAAGAGGAAAAAGAAAGGAACTCAACTGTCCCAGGAGGAGGCGGGAATGTGCCAGCTCCAGGCTCTGGATGAATTTGGAGCTGGGATCTGGGAAGTGACACTTTGGCAAGGACCATAAATCACCCATGGACAATCCCTTCCCCAGGCTGCTTTGGTTGTCACCACAGCAACACCTTTTCCCCAGAGCAAAGTTCAATTATTTTACATTTTTACTGCCACTGCTGTTTGATTAAAGTTTACCAGAACGACTTCGTGCTCGGACAGCGCCGAGGAGGAATCACCCTCACGGTGAACGGGATTAAAGGGAACCAAATCCTCTGAGCTGGAGGGGAAAAAACCAATGCAAAGATGCCATCCAGGAAGAAAACCTCCATGTTTGCCTCTGCTTTTTGCACCTGCGTGGGCTCCTTCGCGGTGATCTGTGTGGCGCTGGCCACCCCGCAGTGGGTGAGCAGCGACGTTCGCTACTCGCACACGGGCTCCAACGTCACCGTCAGCCTCAGGTACGGCCTCTTCAGGGGCACCTGTGAGCAGTTCGTGGATGCGGGACTCCAGGTGTCCACAACGACCTTCCAAGGTAAGTGCTGGCACACCTGGGATGGGTCAGAGCATCCCAGATTGGTTTGGGTTCAAAGGGAATTAAATCCATCAGTGCCACCTCTGCAGGGACAACTTTCACTGTCCCAGGCTGCTCCAACCTGGCCTTGGACATTGCCAGGGATCCAGGGGCAGCCACGGCTGCTCTGGGCACCCTGTGCCAATCCTTATACTTAATTTAAATCCATATCTCATATTTCAAAATTACTTAAAATAAGACAAATGTGTCTGTCAGCAGCACAATGACAAGATTTAGGTTTAGGTTGGATATTGGGAATATCCAACCCAAACCTTGGGAATTCCTCCCTGTGAGGTGGTGATGCCCTGGAATGGGTTTCCAAAGGAGGCTGTGGCTGCTCTTGGATCCCTGGAAGTGTCCAAGGCCAATCCAATTCCTTCCCAATATCCAACCCAAACCTAAGATGTCACTCGTGCCGCTGATGGACGTATCCATCTTACAATATTGTAAATGAGAACAAGAATTTAAGTGGAGGATTGAAGTTGTATAAAATAAGACCCCCAAAAAAGCACAGAAATTCAACAATGACAACTCATCACCTGTGACCTTGGCCTGCACCTTGGAACAAGGGGAAAAAACACAAATGGGAGCTTTTGTCAAATTGATGTTGAATTTCAGAAGTTCTGTGAGGAAGAGAAAGCAACACTCACCACTTAATTAAGGGATTTACAGACCTAATTCACCTTTCAAAGTTTTGTTGGTTTTTTTTAAAATTCGTGATGTTAATTTATTGGTTTGACTTTAAGCATTTTGCCACCTGCTACTGAATTAGCACTGTTGTGATAGAGAAAGGTTTAAAGGCTGCTACAGGAAAAAGAACAAAACACAAAACAACACCCAAGGGTAGATAAACCTGAAAGCTGCTGCAAGGATCAAGGGTTTGCACTTATTTTATCTGCCTTGCTGCCTCATCAAGTTCAGAGCAATAATGCTGGTGACACACGGGAAAGGCAGAAAAGCACTCAAAAGAAAACTACCAAAAACACCAGCAGGTCAAGTAATTTTGAAATGTGAGATATGGATTTAAATTAGATATAAGGACTGGCACAGGGTGCCCAGAGCAGCTGTGGCTGCCCCTGGATCCCTGGCAGTGCCCAAGGCCAGGTTGGATGGGGTTTGGAGCAGCCTGGGACAGTGGAAGTTGTCACCATGGCAGGGGTGGCACTGGGTGGGATTTAAGCCCCCTCCCAACTCAAACTGATCTGGGATTTTAAGATGCTTTAAGAAATAATTCCATTTTTTGGTAGGCTGTTGTGAGATGTCCCAGCACATCAGATCTAAACCTCCAGCCTAATAAATTAGGCTCTTCCCCAGCCTAATTTATTCCTGAAATTGCACCTGCAGAAGCACCTGAACTCCCACGGTGGCAGGGCTGTGTTACACAAACCAGTCCCCACGTTTAACTGGATTCCATTTGATTTATGTTCCCACGAAACTCTGAGCACAGCAGCGTTCCCAGCAAGAGGTGGAGCATGGATTGGGATGGTTACACAACAAGTACAAAATCCCAAATCAGTCAATCTGATTTCATAACAGCCACAGCAGAATAACGAAAGCAATTTTTAGAAAAGTAACTAATAATAAATAAAGAAAATAATTTATATGTGATTATAGTTGGCTGAAGCCCCAAACCTTGAGCCATGTGGGCAGCTCTGGCTGATTTTAATTGGGCTCCGTGGGAATTGTGCCCTGGGGAGCTGATGGCAGAGGAGGATCCAGGCTGGCTGCAGCCCAGGGGTTGTGCCCTGCCTTTGTCTAAAGCACCTCCCACAGCTCAGTGCCAGGGCTGGGTGTTGCCACCAGATCGATTTTAATTACAATTAATGACATGAACTCACAACGCTCGGGTATCAGTGAAGGGTTTTGGGTCTCTGCATGGTCTGCATTGGTGGTGTTGGGTTTTCCCTCATCAGATTTGGAGGGTTTGTGCTTATCATTTATCAGATGTTGAGAGAACATTTAGAAAAGTGATCTCAACTCTCCCCATCAGTTATTTAGGGATGAACAAAATGAGTGAGCTTCAGGATTTGTGAGTTTCCTTCCACAGCTGCTGAAGGAAAGTGATGCTTCATCAATAATCTAAATTTGGGGTTGCCCACTTCCCTCACTGGTTCTGTCAGGCAGGTATCCAGAATGAGAAGAACTGACTTAAAATTAATTTTTAGGGTCTATAATAAACATAATTCTCATGTTTTAGATTATTTGCTAAAGAATTTGCTGAAGAAATCCTTCCCTGGCAGGGTGGGCAGGCCCTGGCACAGGGTGCCCAGAGCAGCTGTGGCTGCCCCTGGATCCCTGGCAGTGCCCAAGGCCAGGCTGGACATTGGGGCTGGGAGCAGTGGGAGGTGTCCCTGCCATGGCAGGGGTGGCACTGGATGAGCTTTAATGTCCCTTCCCACCCAAACCAGTCTGTTCTGCCATTCTATTCCATATATAATTGAAATAGGAAAAATACTTCCTAGAATTCCATACGTTCCCTCTCATATTCATATTCATTCCTATCCCTGTCCTCCTAAGACAGGAGGTGCATTTTCTTTGCTGATATCCTTAAATAAATGATTTCCAGTGCTGTGGAGGAGCAAAGCGCTGAGCTTTCCCCATTCCAACATTTCAGACACCAGCAAGAGGAGTTCCAACCATCCCTTTAAATCCCAGCATGATTTCAAAGCAGCTGTGCCCTGGCCTGGGGGCTCTGCTGTGCACCCCACGTGCATTTCTCAATTGGCATTGTCATATTAGGGGTGGGAAAATAAGGACAATCCCTGAAGGATAAATCAAAATCAAGAACTTGGGGATTATTTCCAGCAACAGCCCAGGTTGACTTTTAGCAGTGGCCATTCAAAAGCAGATCATCAACAGCCTTGACCAAAAAAAAACCCCAAAAAACCCCCAAAAACCCCAAAAAAGTTATTTCTCTAGAAACCACAGTATCCAAAGAAATTTCCAAGCATAGAGATGAAAGACAAAGGAATGTCATTCCTGGCAGTGCCCTGTGCATGGATTCCCAGATTTCTGATCCAGGGTGGCTCTTTCCCAGCCTTAGCAGAGCAATAAATCCCTGCAGCCACTCCCCAGGCTCTGGGCATGGACGGGCTGGCAGAATGCAAAAGTTATTTAATAATCAGAGTTATTTAATATTCCTTCTTTGTCTTAGAGAGGAACCAGCTATGAGTAAAATGTCTGTCAGAGAAGGTTTGGTCACAGCTTTGAGTGGTCCAAGTCAAACACGTAGAGGTTGAGCCAGGCTCAGGAAGAGCCACGCCCAGAGAGTCTGGAATGTCAGGATTTATCCCAGTGCTGGCAGCCAGCAAGGCCAACGACACCCAGGGAACTCTTTCCAAATTTACCTCAGCACAGAGGAATCATTTCACTTTAAAATACACGGCAAAAGCTTGGAAATTGCTGGAATTCATTCATGTTCCAGGGTTCTCCTGAAAAGTTGGAAGCTCTGTTGAAGTCTCCTCAGGATTTTTTGTTTGTTTGGGTTTTTTTTTCAGTGATTAATTCCTGATGCGTCATGGGTGATTGTAGAGCTGTAAAAGCTGCTGGGAGGGCTGACTAAGCTCAGTGAAAGCCTGGGAAATTCTACCCAAACACGTAAGAATAAAGGATGAAAAATAAAAGAAGATACAGGAAATTAAGGAGAAATCTGACCAAACCCTGTTTTCATTCTAGAATTGTTGTTTCACACAGATCCAGAGGTTATCCAGCTGCAGGTTACCACTCAAAATATTTAAATTTGATCCCACTCAAACACATCAGCTGCTGGAGATTCCTTCTGTTTGCACAGACTGCTTTATTTAGGGATTAAAAAAAAATCAGCTGCAATGAAAAGAGCATTTTCTTTCAAGCCCTCAGCCCTGTGCTGTCGCAGACACGGCAGCTGGAGGCTGCCAAAATGCCATCCCCTAAACTGCAGCTCGGTGTCAGAGATAAACAAGATCAATTAGGGGCTGCAAGAGGTGCAGCCAGGCAGTTCTGGAGATGTTCTGAGAGATAAAATTAAGTGAGGCTGCCCGAGGGAAATTACACAAGCCTGTCTGCTTTGGCTCCAGACTTATTTCTTCTCCAAGAACCAGATCACAGGTGATGGCCAGGCTGCAAGGCTGCTCCAGCCCCAGTGCAGGCACAACCTGCTCACTTCCATCTCCTTGAGTGATATCCCCTGGATGCCCTGCTTTCCTTCTCTTCCAGGAAAATTGCTTAAATTTACAACTGATTTCCATAACTCATCCTTACCTGCCAGCACCTCAAGCAGAAATTAACTTGTACTGCAGTGTTGGATAAAATGTGAGAGGAATTCTCCTTTTTATTCTTTGCCAACAGCTCTTTTCATTATGTTTATTCCTCTTTATGGGGTTTTTACTCTCTTTTTTTTTTTCTGCTGTGATTTCTCTCAGTTATGCACTGCCTGAATATTTTACAGTAATGGCTCTGTTCAAGAACAGCACAGAAAGGGAATTTTCCTACAGAAATCTGTCTCTCACCACATCTATTTGAACAGAGCTCCAAAACATTGTCACTGTATTTGTTACAACATAAAGCACATTATAGTTGCCTTTTCAATCTTCAAACTGAGAGGAGGGAAATAATTCACCTCAGCAAAATAACACTTGGAGGGGATTGCATTTGAGGAACTGGAAGGATTTAGGCAAGAAGTGGTGACAGTTCTGAAGGGTTTGATCACAAGAGCCATGGACCACAGCAGGGAATGATCTGGGAATAAGCTGGGGAAGAAGGAGAGGAGCAGGATCTGGAATCAGGGCCATGTGCCCACAGAGCTCAGCCCTGTGGGAGCCAAACCCTCCATGAACCCAGTGGAAAAGAGCAGGAGCTGCTCCTTTATGTTAAAGAAAGGAGCCAGTCCTGCCTGCACCAAGATTTTCCTGCAGGGCACGGAGACAGATCTTCAGGAGAGGAGCTCAGCCATCCTCATCTGCCCATGGATGACCACACTCAGATTTATTTGTCCTGACCCATCCAGGCAGCAGCTTTAGTGGGCTTTGGGAAGGTTTTCCCTGTCAGATTTATTGCATGTGAAGGACTGCTGCTATTTTAAAAGGAAATAAAACTGGAGCAGAGTTTGAAATTGGAGCAGAGTTTGAAATAGGAATTTGTGGAGGTGACCAGACACTGGCAGAGGAACACCCAGATTTCTGATCCAGTTTAGGCAGAAAATTCCTGTCTGGCCTGGTCCAGAGGAAATTTTTACAGAAGTGTTAAAGAATGGAAGTTTACTACCCAGTTAACTGCAGGATTAGCAGGCAAGAATTTATTTCAGCCCAGGTGCCTTCACCCCATGTGGGATTTGGGTTTGTTGCTGTGTCCAACCTGCTGCACTTTCTCCATCCCAATCCCTTCAGATCAGCCAAACCTTGCTCATTAACTTTTAATTACAGCCCTGGCAGAAAGTCATAAGATTTTCCAAACCCACCAGACTGGGCAGGGTTATCACAGATTCATGGAATATCAATGTTGGAAAAGCTCTCCAGGATAATCGTGTCCAACCTTTAACCACGTCCCCAAGTGCCACAGCCACACACCTTTAGAACATTTCCAGGGATGGTGACTCCCTGTTCCAATGCTTGACCACCCTTTTTCTGTGAGGAAACTTCCCCAAATCTCCAATCCAACCCCCTCTGGCACAAGTTGGGGCCCTCTCCTTGATGTCCTTTTCAGGCTCACTTAAAACCAGAGGCCAGACAGGATTAAGGGACTAAAAGCAGATATATTTAATGAGGAGCTTTCAGGTACATTCGGGCAGACAAAGCCTCCCCAGGGGGCTACACCCAAGATGGGCAATGATCACTGAGTTTTCAGACAGAAATAAGTTTTGGATATTTACGTATCAGGGGTTAATCCTCCAACTGCAACTTCAGGTAATTCCCCTAGTTTCTCCCCTCCAACTCACTTTTATTTGTATTTTCCAGGCCCTGAGGTAGGTGATGCCTTGAGAGGCCACCTGGAACAGAGGCTGGACAGAGTTAAAGGAACAAAGCAGGGATTTATTAAAAGGCCTTCAAAGGATACACTTTGGGCAGTCCACCTGAGATGGACTCTGGGTCATGAGTTTTCACACTTTTCTAAGTTTTGGTCCATTTCCATATTAGGGTTAAATTGTCCAGTTACAGCTTCAGGTTATGAAGTCCCATCCTCCCAGTTTGCTCTCCTCAATTCTCTGTCGTTTGCACTTTTTGGGCCTGAAGCTGCAATGGTGTCCTTGGCTGGAAAAGGATTGTTTTGCCTGACTGAGCTGTGAGGAGAGCTGGCTAACACTTTATATGAAGTTCAGAGTTATGTACCAATGCAGGACTGATGTCTTAAGTTTGAGCTTTCATTATTTCAGGCTCTGTGCTGCCCAGGGGTGCAGCTCTGAGCTCACAGTCAGTGTCACTCAGCTCTCTGCACACAGCAGGGACACAAAACAAATCCTTGTCCTGCTGAAGACCAAGGACAACTTTCAGCCCAACAGCACAAACAAGGGTGGCTGGAGGGAGGAGCAAGGATGGGAGCTCACAGCCTGGAGCTGGGATTGCACAATTCAACCCCAATGTGCAAATGGACCAAAACTTATCAAAGTGTGAGACCTCATGAGCAGATAGCCATTTTGTGTCCATTTTGTGACCATTTTGGGTCCATTTTGTGACCATTTTGGGTCCACCTTGGGTGTAGCCCTGGCCAGGCCCTGTCCTGCCCAGGGTGGATCCTGGAGGCCTTTCAATAAATCCCTACTTTATTCTCCAGCTCTGTCCAGTCTCTGTTTCAGGTCATCCTTCCCAAGGCATCAGCACAGAATCTGGAAAACATGAAAGCTAAAACTTTAGGCACCATTTGATGTCCTTGAGTTTCAGGCCTAGAGGGATTGTTTTGGTCTGACCAAAATGTGAAGACAATTAACCACACTCTGTATGGAGTTCAGAGTTACACACTGAAGCAGTACAGGATTCAAAAAGCACAAAAGCCAAAATCCTAAGGCCCCATCCTCTCCTGCTGCCCCTGCCCCCGACCCCGCTGTGTTTCAGTCGCGGACGCCCTGAGCAGCACCAGGAGCAGGGCCCTGAACGTGGCCACCATCGTGGTGCTGGTGCTGGCCCTGCTGAGCTCCCTGCTCAGCTCTGGCTTCACCTGCACCAACGCTGTCAGCAACCCCTACCAGACATTCCTGGGACCCGTCGGAGTCTACACCTGGAATTCCATGTGCGGTGAGTGGTGTTCCTTAAATCCTGACATTTGGGAATACAGAGGTGCAAGAGGAAACACCTGGAAATGCATTCTGCTCTCTGGGTTTGCTTTTTAACTGAAAAAACATCTTTTAAAGATGGTTAAAATACATGATATAACAATAAAATAATTTATATGGTGGTATTTATAGGGAGGCAGGAGGTTGGAGGAGCAAGGCACGACAAAAATTATTTCTCTCTTTAAAAAATAAAATTTGCAGGTGAAAATAAGTTTAGGCATTCCTTAAGTTTAAAAAAATGGGGTGGAGATGCTGAGTAATTAGAGCTGTGAACCAAGAGCCCCTGGAGGTGGAAACCCACATTCCTGCTTGGATTGAGCCGGCTGCTCCCAACCCTCCCTGTCCTGCTCTGCCACGACTGCAGCTCTCACACTCAATTAGTCTCCAGAGGATTAGGTGTTCCTCTAATAATAGGTTTGCACTCAAATAATTTCCTTTTAAGACATCTGATTACAGAGTACTTCAGCACGGGTATTTTGGCCTTCAAAAGCTCTGCAGGCCCAGGGAAAATGTGTCCCCAGCAGCATCACCCTGTCCTGGGGACAAAACCAGACCTTGGTGGGAAGGGAACAGTGCAGATAATCTTAATAATTACAAGTCCAGGTGGAGGTGTGAAAATCACCCATTTTTTAACACAGATGCTGAAACAGCTGTGAAATGAAGTAAGAGAAGTGAACAAAAGCTTAATTAGACAATTATTCATTTCTGAGAGAAGCACATCATGGTCTCATCCCAGGGGAAGGTTTTTCCTGAGCCCAGCACCTGAACCTGCAAGCTCTGACTGAAATGAAAGGACCACGGGCTGGCCAAAATAAATATTGGGGAGAAAATAAATTCTTGTGCTGGCTGAGGGTTGTGGTTACTTTTAACAGCCCTGCAAGTGCTGTGACCTGGAAGTTTATTTTGCTGTGGGTGGATTTTTATGGGAAATCACGCATCATTTAATGCAGGAGGTCATCTTGGAGGTTCCAATTCTCCTACCAGTGCTCTCCTGAATAAAAAATGAAGCTGTTCCAGCATGAGCTAGGGTGGGATGAGTGCCTGGAGAGGAGGAATGGAATTGTTCCACCAAAGTTCAGAGATTACAGCTCTGTTGACACAAGGAAAGCAGAGATGCAAAGCAGCAATATTTAGATAAATGTCAAAGGAGCTGAACTTTTACATTTGGGAGGCTGTAAGAAATAGATCCAGATCTAATAAGACATCACATTTTGGCTTATCCCAGATTCAGCTGATAACTCAAGTTGTAAAGAACAGGAGGTCTCCAAGCCTGAGCTCTTGGGCCAACCCTGAGCACAGACCAGGCTGCTCAGGGCTTTATCCAGCTGTGATATTTATCCAGTTGGGATATTTTTATCCAGCTGTGATATTTGTATCCAGCTGTGATATTTGTATCCAGCTGTGATACCTATCCAGTTGAGATATTTTTATCCAGTTGTGATATTTATTTTTATCCAGCTATGATCTCTATCCAGCTATGATATTTTTATCCAGTTGTGATATTTTTATCCAGCTGTGATACCTATCTAGCTGTTTTTATTTTATCCAACTGTGAGGCTGCCCATCCATTAATTTGGGCTCATATCAAACAAACATTTACAAATCACCCAAGGGGTGAATACACGATACTCATCAGCACTAAATTAAGTGAAAAAAAATTGAATTAAATGGCTTTATCTAAGAATAATCAGTGAGACTCTAATAATTTTAGATTATGTCAGCCTATACCAAAACACCTGTCAGATACTACTGGGTGGGGCAAAAATTCTTTCAATATCTCAATTAGTTTGCTAATTACTATTATTAGATAAATTGATTAACATCCCTGGACTAGGACAAGGATTAAAGCAGACTGTAAGTCTCTACAGAAACAGCAGTACAATCCTCCTCTAAAATGTGTATTTCTGTTTTCCAGGGGTCCTCATCCTCATAGCCTTGATCCTTTTCCCTGTGAACGTGCAAGGAAACAGGCTGTCTGAAGAGCTGGCCCACGGGTGTTCCACCTCCCTGCAGACACACCTTGGATCCAGGCACAGCTATGGATATTCCTACTGGATCATGCTGCTCATCCTCTTCCTGAACATCGCCTCCCTCATCATCATCTACTTCTACGACCACGCCAGATACTCCAAGAAGAAAGAGCAGGAAAGACCCATAGAAAACGCACCAAAGGACGTTATTCTGTTTTAAGGACACCTTGGGAAAGGGGTGTGAAGGAAGATGATTTAACGTGGACAGCAAATTTCCATTTGCTCTGAACCCTGTGCACATTTCAAATCCCGGATTGTTTTGGGGACACAAAAGCCTGGTTTGGTTTCAGCTGCCTTCTGGCCTGAGCAGGAAGATCAAAGCCATGGCTTTGGTTGTGTGGGATTTGGGATCTGGAGGGACAGAAAGGCTGCAAACACCTGGATCCCTTGGGATGAGGAGAAATGGACACTGAGGGGCTGCTGCTCCATTTGCTCCCTGCTCTGCTTCAGGATCTCTGGAGGCTCCTGGACATGGGAGCACTTGTGGCCAAACCCCACAGAGCACAGGGGGGAGTCCCCATGCCTGGAGGGGTTTCACAGCCCTGTGGAGGTGGCACTTGGGGACATGGGGCACTGGTGGCCTTGGCAACGCTGAGAAGGGTTGGACTCCATGAATTTTCCAACTGGAATGATTCAACAATCCCACGACAGCAGAGAAGCAATATCTGCAGGTTATGAATGCAGGAAAACATCAGGAAAATCCTGTTTGACCTTTGAGCAGCAGCCAAGGGCAAAGCCACACCTGGGCCGGGCGTGCCCGCTCCTCTCCCCACATTCTCCCTGGCACAGAGTGCCCCCAGCTGGATTGTCAGGGGTGATTTGTGGCCAGGGCCATCCCTGTGCCTCATTTAAGGAGTATTTGATGTGCTCACAAAGACACACAACTGCACAAGTGCCCAGGAGTGGGGAGCTCCCTTCTCACTCCCCCAGGAAGGGAGCAGTGGCACCTTTGGGACAGATCCAAAGTGCAAAATCCTGCTCGGAGCACGTGGTCAGCACTTCTGCTCCTTTGCCCCTCACCTCTGCAGCCAGGAGAGACTTTTTTTATTCCTTTAAAAAGAAAAAAAAAACCCTCCTCTTCCTTTCCAGCGTGATTTTCAGTCACGCTCCACATCTGTCCTGTGGTACATGAGGCGCTCATATGGAGATAAAAAAGCATTTTGAAGAGGGGATGAGGAGATGCAAGAGGTGAATCCTCACTATTTATGTCAGGAAAATAAAGTTTGGAGATGAAAGTGGCCAGCACTTTGTGCAGCTCTTTAGAAGGAACTAAAGGAGAGGGATTTTCCATCCGGCTTAAAAGAGCAGGGAATAAAATAAAATAAAAATAAAAGAGGGTTTCCAAGACTTGAGGGGTGGCAAAGGTCAATAAAATCAGGGCTGATCTTTGCTCTGCATGCCTGGAAGGGCTGCAAACATTACAGTGGAGACAAATATTTGCCAGTTTTGCTTTGGCTGCAAAAATTTTCACAGTTTCAGCGTTCATCTGTCAGTGCTGGGCCCAGCCAGCATCTGTCACATGGCACAGCTCTGCTCAGAGTGGCCTGAAGGAGGGATGGAGTGAGAATAATGCAGGAGGAGCTGGAATTCCAGGTCTGGAGAGCTCAGAGTGCCCTGATGGAGGGATGGGGTCAGAATAATGCAGGAGGAGCTGAAATTCCAGCTCTGGAAAGCTCAGAGCAGCCTGGTGGAGGGATGGAGTCAAAATAATACAGTAGGAATAAGAATTCCAGCTCTGGAGAGTTCAGAGTGGCCCCTTGGAGGGATGGAATCAGAATAATGCAGGAGAAACAAGAATTCCAGCTCTGGAGAGCTCAGAGTGCCCTGGTGGAATCAGAATAATGCAGGAGGAACAAGAATTCCAGCTCTGGAGAGCCCAGCGTGGCCCTGTGGAGGGATGGAGTGAGAATAATGCAGGAGGAGCTAGAATTCCAGCTCTGGAGAGCAGGAGCTTCCCTTTGCCTGGGAGTTTCTGCTGCATCCAAACACTGATTTGGGAAATAAAAGAAATCCTGCTTTTGGATGCTTTTTGGATGCCTGTTGGGAGCACGTGGCTCTGTTAAAAACCCCTCTGGAGGTCTCTCGTTTGCCTGCAGACACCACAAAGTTGCAGTGTAATGAGAGCTCAGCTGCTCTGATGTGAGTGCCAGACCAAAGGCACCCCAGCACTGACAAACCCCGATTTGAGCAGGAGTTCAGGTTGCAGGTGACCAACAAAGGCACCTCGGGATCCTCCCTCTGTGTGTTTTATTTCAAATCAAAGGCAGAAATTCCCTTCCCAGGCTGCTCGGTGGCAGATGCTGCCCCCGAGTGCCCCAAGTTCACATCCCTGCACCCCCCCAGGCCCAGCGAGGCACGGCAGGAGGAACACACAGAGCTGCCACTGACTTTCATCCTAAAATTCCCTAAAACTCCCTGCCAGAGCTGGGAAGTGGCAGCAGAGCTCTGTGTGCAGTGGGGCTTATAATTTATAGGGCAAGCTACAATTTATATCTATAATATAAATATATTATTATATATCATCTATAATTTACATTATATCATATAAAAATATGTATTCTATATTAAATAATAGAAAAATATATTTGTATATAAAATATATATTATAATGTTACATAATATTACATTATAATTATAATGTTATATTATGTTATAGATTATAATGTTAATTATATTATATCATTTAATTATGTTATTATTGTATTATATGTATATAGAATATAAAAAAATATATAGAAAATTTATTATATTAATATATATATAATATAGAAAGACAATATATAATATATATATATAAAATATAGAAAAAATATAGGGAATAGAGAGGAAAGAGAGAGGAAAGAGAGAGGAAAGAGAGAGGAAAGAGAGAGGAAAGAGAGAGGAAAGAGAGAGGAAAGAGAGAGGAAAGAGAGAGGAAAGAGAGAGGAAAGAGAGAGGAAAGAGAGAGGAAAGAGAGAGAGAAAAAAATATATATAAAAGTGTGGCTGCCCCTGGATCCCTGCAAGTGTCCAAGGCCAGGCTGGAGCACCCTGGGATAGTGGGAGATGTCCCTGCCCCTGGAATTGGATGATTTTAGGGTCCCATCCAACCCCAAACCACTCTGTAATTTATTTAATCCTGCTCTCAGGCTCTCCTCCCTTCCACCCCCAGCCCAGCCTGCCCCAGGGCAGCCAGAGGAATCTTTATTTCCATCTCTCAGATACCCCTGGCACAGGAATCATTGGCTGTGTCTGTGATCCTGGCCTTGCTTTAGAACATCGATCCCTAATTCCAGCAGAGATTTCCCACCAGCAGGAGCTGCTGGGGCTCTTTAGTGGAATTGCTCCTGGGGGACAGGGATTGCTTTTATTGACTCTGTCTCTTTGCCTCGGGGTGACAGCAGAGCTGCACTGCCTCTTTTTTTTTTTTTCCCTATAATTGTGAATTACCCAGCTCTGCTGCGCTGTCGAGGAGCTGTGCCCACATCAGAAATTATTGCATTTGCCTGCCCAGAGCTTTGCAATGTGTCTCATTAAATGTTTTCAAGCTGCTGCTAAACATTGGGGTGATTGTTAATTCTGCAGGTATTGGGGATCCTCTGTGGTTTCAGGGAAAAGCTGCCTTTATTCAGCATTTCTGCTCTGTGGTGTCGCTTTTGTGAAATATGAGAGTGAACTAGAAAGAAAATAATCTGGTATAAATAAAATCACAGAATTAGAGGATGGTTGAGGTGGAAGGGAGCTTAAAAAAATTAAAATTAAATTCATCTCATTTCATGGGCAGAGACACCTTCCACTGTCCCAGGGTGCTCCAACCCCTTGGGCACCTCCAGGGATCCAGGGGCAGCCAGAGCTGCTCTGGGAACTTTGTCAGAGAGGCAAAGCATCATCTTTCCTCACAGGGAAAGATTTCTTCCTAATTTATAACTTAAATCTCCCCTCTTTAATCTGAAGCCATCCCTCCTTGTCTGTGCCCCTGCAGAGAGCAAGGTGAGGATGTCTGGCCCAGTTAATGTTCTGTACAGTTATTTTAAACCCTGCAACTCAATCAGGATCACTTGAGGAGAAGCATCCAGGTGATTTATTTAGCCAGAGGAAAATAATTCAATTATTGAGTCAGAGGAACCACGGTGGACAGGCCTGGGAGTGAGGGATTGCCTTGGATTTCTCCTCTGGGGGGTAAAAGGAGGAAAAGAGGGAGCAGATGGGAGCTGGGGGTGCCTTGCTGGGTTATCCCCTCTTGTTCCTCTGCACTCCAGCTCAGCTTTCAGCATTTCTGACCCGGGCACAAGGTGAGGACTGGGATTTTGGAGGGGAATCACCTTTCAGGGTGTTTGAGGCAGGATCCTTCCCCTGACCTGCTCAGACACAGCTCTGGGGGAAAAGCAGCACCGAGTGAGGAATGTGGGAAATCACCCGGGGCAGATAAGCTGGGAGCTGGATTTTCATTTCAGGAGAGCATCAGGCTGAGAGTGGCAGCTTTTCACAGAATCCCAGAATTTCTAGGTTGGAAGAGATCTCCAAGATCATCGAGTCCAACCCAGCCCCAACACCTCAATAAACCCTGGCACCGAGTGCCACATCCAGGCTTTCCTTAAACACATCCAGGGATGGTGAATCCACCACCTCCACAGGCAGACCATTCCAGTATTTTATCACTCTTTCTGTGAAAGATCTTTTCCTAATATCCAGCCTAAATTTCCTTTGGCACAGCTCGAGGCTGTGTCCTCTGGTTCTGTCAGTGCTGCCTGGAGAAAGAGCCCAAGCCCAGCTGAGCACAGGCACCTTTCAGGGAGCTGTGGGGAGTGATGAGGGCACCCCTGAGTCTCCTTTTCTCCAGGCTGAACAAGCCCAGCTCCCTCAGCCGTTCCTCACAGGGTTTGTGTTCCCAGCCCCTCTCCAGCCTCGCTGCCTCCTCTGGACGCGCTCGAGCGTCTCAACATCCACCCTGAACTGAGGGACAGAGCTGGACACAGCACTGAGTGTCCATCCTAAACTGAGGGGCCAGAGCTGGACACAGCACTGAGTGTCCATCCTGAACTGAGGGACAGAGCTGGACACAGCACTGAGTGTCCATCCTAAACTGAGATCCCAGAGCTGGACACAGCACTGAGTGTCCATCCTAAACTGAGGGACAGAGCTGGACACAGCACTGAGTGTCCATCCTGAACTGAGGGACAGAGCTGGACACAGCACTGAGTGTCCATCCTAAACTGAGGGGCCAGAGCTGGACACAGCACTGAGTGTCCATCCTAAACTGAGGGGACACAGCTGGACACAGCACTGAGTGTCCATCCTAAACTGAGGGGACACAGCTGGACACAGCACTGAGTGTCCATCCTAAACTGAGGGGCCAGAGCTGGACACAGCACTGAGTGTCCATCCTAAACTGAGGGACAGAGCTGGACACAGCACTGAGTGTCCATCCTGAACTGAGGGACAGAGCTGGACACAGCACTGAGTGTCCATCCTGAACTGAGGGACAGAGCTGGACACAGCACTCAGTGTCCATCCTAAACTGGACACAGCACTCAGTGTCCATCCTAAACTGGACACAGCACTCAGTGTCCATCCTAAACTGAACTAGGGACAGAGCTGGACACAGCACTCAGTGTCCATCCTAAACTGAGGGCTCCAGCTTTTTATTCCCTTTTTCCTCTCAGCTTTTTTATTCCCGTTTTTCTCCCAGTTTTTAGTCTCATTTTCCTCCCAGCTTTTTTTCTTTTCATTTTCCTCCTGGCTTTTTTATTCCATTTTCCTTTCCGGCTTTCTATTCCCATTTTTCTCCCAACTTTTTAATTCCATTTTCCTCCCAGCTTTTTTATTCCCATTTTCCCCCCAGCTTTTTATTCCCACTTTCCTCCCAGCTTTTTACTCCCTTTTTCCTCCCAGCTTTTATTCCCGTTTTCCCCCCAGATTTTTTATTCCCATTTTCCTCCCAGCTTTTATTCCCATTTTCCTCCCATCTTTTTATTCCCATTTTCCACCCAGCTTTTTATTCCCTTTTTCCTCCCGGCTGTTTCTCCGGGATCCATGAGAGGGCAGCAGGCTCCTTCCTAGCATCCCTTGGCTTTGCATTCCTGATTTATTTTGATGAAAAGCGGGCAGCGATAAAGGTGGGAGGGACAGGGAGAACTTTCCTAACTCTACGTGCCAAGGAATATTTTATTTCTCCTCCTTAAGACTCACAAAAAAGGAAAAGTGTTTCCAAATTACAATAATTTAAGGCTCTAATTGACATTCCAACTCTGTGGGAATGAGCACGGGGGGTTGGAGTAAAGTGGAAATAATTTTTGGCTAATTCCTGATATTATGTTATATATGGTAATAAGAGAAACTTGCCCCCAAAAAACCCAGAGGAAATTGAAAATATAATATTTTTAAAATATTAATCAGAACTGACAAAGTTATTGGTTAATAACAGCCAGAAACACAGATTCAGAAAGAAAATGGGATTTTATACATCCCAAATCTGGCAAACAAGGATAAAAATACTGAATTTTGCAAAGGTAACCAAGGCAACGCTCAATTCTATTTCTTGATCAATACAAGTGTGAGCAAAACCATCCTCTCAAATAAGAATAGAACTGTATCCCTCAAAAATATTTCATAAACATGATTATTTCTTCCCTGGGTATAAGAAAGAATGATCAGTGATAGAGACCATCAGTTCTGTGCTGGTTTTGTTAAATCTCCAAGAAAATAAACCAGAACCCACCCGAGTGCCCATGAGGAGGAACCTGCTGCTGGCTGGGGTTTCTGAAAATCATCCTGAATTTGAAATTTGAAATTTGAAAAAAAAATCTGAAAAATTCTGAAAATATCATTGATAAAGGAGGTTTGTCAGCACATCAATTCCAGGCCTGGAAAAAAAACTTGGATTGCAGTGGAGGGAAGGAAGGTGAGGATTCATCCCCCATCTGTCATTCCTGGGGCCACAGATTCTGTTCATTGCAGATTTTGTTCCCTGATTCCATCTCAGGAGTTTCCCCCCCTCCCCTCTGCTCCCTCTTGCTCAGGTGCCCACATCTCCTGCATTTTGAATAAATTGGGTTTTATTTCCCCAGCACTTTCTGGAAACGAAACTTTGCACGGGTGAGAAACACAAAAATATAATTCAGAGCCACACGGAAATGGCCACATCAATGAAGATTTAAATGTTATTTTCAGCCTCTTCTGTTAGAACTATCCCGGAGCTCCCTGCAGATCTGAAATTATATTGGGTTTTAATAACACCTCTGGGTTTAATGTGAGATAATGAAGGAAATCTGCCCACAGGTGGGAAAGGATCCTGCCAGCCAGGGGAAATTCAAATTATTCCTCTGCAGCCAGAGGGTGACTCCTCCTAATGTGGAAATAACTTCCATTACTGAAAACAAAGGAAAAGGAGCTCCTGGTTAATTCCAGAGGGATTATTCAGTTATTTTTTTAATGAAATGCAGGTTGAGATCAGATTTTAGGTGATTCATTGCACAGGTAAGGCTGATACAGGGAAAATCCAAGATGCAGGAGAGAATCCAAGAGGATTCCCAAAAAATTCCTATTCCAATCCTAAATCAACGAGGGTGCAGCAGGTGTAAGAAAAGACTTTAAAAGGGCAGCACATTTTGGTTTTTCCCAAAAAGGTTTTTAAAGGAGAGCCAGGGAGCAGAGCCTTGACCTTCTCTGTGGATAATTCACTCCATCCCTCTTTTCTCTAAGGAAGATGTCACCACTTATCCCAAAAACCTTCCCTGGCTTGGGAGTGCAAGAGCAAACCCCAGAGGTTGATTCCATAATTTCTGTTGATTTATTACACCTGTCCAAAACAATTTCAGGAGGAAATCTTTTTTTCTCTCTTTCTGGAAAACTCTGAAATCCCTGGCCAGGCTGCAGAAAGCCTCTGGATCACACAGAAAATTTTCCCTGGCAGTCTGAAAGCCAAAAAAATGAGAGACCAACAAACTTTTTGTCCACTGACCCATGCCCAAGATGAATTTTGATGCAAATCTGTTCATCTGGAAGTCCTAAAGAAGCTCAAGGAAGGGTTCAGGTTGGATTTTCCTCTCCTGGAAATAAATCACAAGCAGGAGCTGCTTGTGAGCATCCATTGAGGCTGAGAGCCCTCTCATTCTCATTTGTGGGTTTTATTTCCCCAGGCTGGGAGAAAAGATCCCTCAGATGTGGATAAATCATTTCAGTGATTTAATTACAGCTGGCAAAATTAAACCCCTGCATTCTCAACACTTAAAAAGTTCATTTTCATTGCACACCAGCCTAAAACTTCCGTAAATAAATGTGGACATATCTTGGGATGTAAACTTGGAATATAAAAGTTTAAGTGGGGTTAGATAAAGGTTTAGGGTTAGATAAGGTTTAGGGTAAGATATGGAAATATATTCTCAATAATGTGATAGACATTATTTAAATTATTAGTATTATTTAAATATTCCCAATGGGTTAATGAACTCATAAATTAACTCCAACAAAATGTGTTCAGCTCAAATGGAATGGTTTGGGTTCAAATGTGTTTTTCCAAAAATTCCAAGCTTAAGGGAGATAAAATTGGGACTCTGGAGAGGAGAAGCTCCAGGGAGAGCTCAGAGCCCCTGGCAGGGCCTGAAGGGGCTCCAGGAGAGCTGGAGAGGGACTGGGGACAGGATGGAGGGACAGGACACAGGGAATGGCTTTAGGCTGAAGGAGGGTTGCTGTTGGACACAAAATAAAGATTATTGACTTTGGTAATTCAGAAGGTAGATGAGCATAGAAAGCTTTATTTCTAATCTTCCCCCTATTTATAAGGTGTTCTGATACAGAATTAACATGATTGGTGAATAGGAATGACGCCTCTCTAATTCCATTGGTTAAACTAAAGAAAAACAGCAGCTGGGGAAAATGTTTGGAGAAAGAATTTTATTTGCCTAGATTGTTTTGAGAAGAAGACCTTGCTGAGAAGTTTCCCTTAGGAAAGAGCTAGCAGTTCTAAAGCTAAAAAATTCTCTCAGACTCAGAAATATCAGGCCCACAGAGGGTGGGGTTGGATGGGATTTTGGGCAGGAATTGTTCCCTGGGAGGGTGGGCAGGGGCTGGGATGGAATTCCCAGAGCAGCTGTGGCTGCCCCTGGATCCCTGGCAGTGCCCAAGGCCAGGTTGGACAGGATTTGGAGCACCTGGGACAGTGGGAGGTGTCCCTGCCATGGAATGGGATGAGTTCAGGGTCCTTCCAACCCCATCCTTGGGTAAATCACCAGGAATTCCCACTCTCCTGGAATAACTTTCCCCAGGCTGTCACCTCTGGGTTTTTTCTCAGCCCACCCCGAGCACATTTGGTCCATTGGGAGATTTTCTTTGTTGGGTTTGATCAGATCCTCCTCCACTCTGATTTCACATTCCAGTGACCCGAGGAGCTCTCAGGTTTCCCTGTGGATCCCAGGAATGAATTTGGGTTTTACCAGCCCAGTGCTGCATTTTATCCCACTTTTACATGGAGAAGCAAGGAGAACTCCTGCTGCTTTTCCCATCCTGGATGAATTGTTAGGAAACAGCAAATCCCCTTCAGCTTGTTTTATCAAACTGGCTCAGGAGAGTTTTCCTGCAGTTCCCAGGTAATTATTCCCAACAAAACCCAAAATTGATCAGCTCAGCTCTCAATCAGCTGAGGCGAGGCACAAACCCCAAAATGCTCATAATCAAATGTCATAAATACAATATTAAATAAACTCCAAAAGACACTGAACAGCCAGAAAATCCTCACTGCCCTTCCAGGCACTTTGGCCAGAGCTCCCAGAGGAATTGAATGCCTCTGTCCTGATGTTCCTGCAGTGACAAAAAGGCTGAAATGGGTGTAAAGGCACCTCAGCACAGCCCAGGTAAAGAGGAAAATGAGGAAATAAAGGTTTTTAAAACACCAGTGCTTACTGGAGCAGAAACTCTGAGTGTCCTGAGCTAAACCACGAGGATTTATAACTGCATTTCCCTCCTGCCCATCTCCAAAATGTGTTTTACCCTCTGGTGCCAGGGATGAAATTCCCCCTCTGTAAAAAAAATGAGAATTTCAGCCCACGTGGGGAACACTTGGACAAACAAATGAAAATATTTTGAGACCCACGGGTATTTTTGCCCTGGGAAATCTCCTCTTCATTTTCACTGACACCTCTCTGAGACACTTCCAACCCTGCAGCTGCTGCTCCCAAGGGATTTGGTTTCTCCCCAGAGGTTTTTGCAGCCATTCCGTGACCTCGGAGTGACAGGAATTGAACAGGAGGGCAGCAGGGGCTCAACAAAGATGTTTCCTCCTTTTTCCCAGCCAAAAAAAAACCCCAAAAACATTTTCCAACCTGAAAATGGGCTCAAAGTCTCACATTAATAATAATATTAATAATATTAATATCAATAATAACAATAGCAACAACAACAATAATAATAATAATAATAATAATAATAATAATAATAATAATAATAATAATAATAATAATAATAATAAAGTGTGTTGAACACCTACCTCTGAGCCCTTCAGTTCCCTGGTCCTGGCTGGAAGGTTGAAATCAAGATAATTCCTGATTTATCCTGCACCAAGGATTACACACTGAATATTCCAAGGAGTGGATTAATCCTTCAGCCCTTTGGTTTTTCTCATCACTCCCTAAAAAAGAACTTTTCCAGCAGGGAAAGAAGTACAAAATAAATGTATAAAATGTATAAAATGTATAAAATGTATAAAAGCACGAATATTTCTAGTTCTGGCTCCTGCACTGGGCTGTCCACCCAAAATAAGCTGATTTTTAAAAAAAACTTCTTCAAAGGAGCTCGGGGCTGAAAAATAAAAATTTGCATGGCTGGAGCTGCTCTGAGGAGAAGCAGGAAGGGCAAGGAGGGCATTTAACACCTTTGATTATTTAATTGACAAAAGCAGATTTGGGGAGGGAATTGGAGCTGCTCTCCAAGCAGCTGATCCTGGTTAGAGGAGCACAGATCACACAGGAAAGCAGAGGAGGATAAATCCCAGCTGGGCCTTTGGTCAGGGCTGATTTTTGCACATCATCAGGTGAATTTTTAATTTCCAAAAAAATTAAAATTCAAACCAAATCCCCCTTTGATTTTTCCATGGAAAGGAGCACAAAGCACAAATTTTACACCCCACTGCTAGCGGATTTCTGAGAGAACATTCCCAGCTGAAATTTAACTTCACACTCTTTTTTAGGATATTTAAACTTGGATCAATTATTCCAGAATAAACAAATAAAAGAAATTATTCAGAAAAAAACAAGTGAGAGATGCCAGTCCACATCTGAGGAGCTTTTAATGCACATCCATAGCTGGACTCTGCCAAATTCTCTTTAAATTGTGGGGAGGTGGTGCTGGTGTCAGAGATGTGGCAAAAATTGAAATATTTTTAACTCTCATTTTTAACTTTTAATATTTTTAACTTTCATTGCTGTAGGGACAAATCCTTGCCTGGGTGGGTGTCACAGCATTTGTGCAGCCTCCTGCCCTAAAAGGATTAGGATTTTTATTTCTAGAAATAATTTGCACCACTGGGCTTTAATTGGCTCCAAATTTTATTTTATTGCTGCTGCCTTGGTTTTGATTTTATTTCTTTCTGCCCAAATGCTCTTATCAGCCTCAGGATTTTGGGGAGCAGCTTTTTTTAAAATAAGTATTTTTACTTTGTGATCTGTAAGATCCACCTCTCCCTATTTTAATTTTTATTTATCCATTTATTTTAATTATCAAATAATTTTAATTTTAATTATTTATTTATTTATTATGTCTATTTATTTAGGGTTTGTTGCAGCTTTTTCATCCCACTGCTTGCGATTTATTTTAATTGATTTTAATTATCTAATTAATTTTAATTTTAATTAATTTAATTTATTTTGTTATATTTTTATTTTTTAAATTTAATTTATTATGTCTATTTTTTTAGGGTTTGTTGCAGCTTTTCCATCCCACTGCTTGGGATTTATTTTAATTGATTTTAATTATCTAATTAAGTTTAATTTTAATTATCTATTTATTGTATTATTTATTTATTTTAGGGTTTGTTGCAGCTTTTCATCCCACTGCTTGGGATTTATTTTAATTGATTTTAATTATCTAATTAAGTTTAATTTTAATTATCTATTTATTGTGTCTATTTATTTAGGGTTTGTTGCAGCTTTTTCATCCCACTGGTTGGGATTTATTTTAATTGATTTTAATTATCAAATTAATTTTAATTTTAATTATCTATTTATTATTTCTATTTATTTAGGGTTTGTTGCAGCTTTTCCATCCCACTGCTTGCTTGCAGGGAAATGGACACAATTTTGCCCCTTGGCTGTGACTTGGGGCAAAATTTTCCTTTTCCTGCTTCAAGGGACAACAGGGCACCACCCTCAGAGTTCTGGAATTATGGAATTGTTTGGGTTGGGAGGGACTTTAAAATCATCCAGGGCCATGGCAGGGACACCTCCCACTGTCCCAGGCTGCTCCAAGCCCTGTCCAGCCTCACTCTGGACACTTCCAGGGAACAATTCCCTCCCAAAATCCCACTAAACCTCCCCTGTTTCCATTTGAATCTGTTCCCCCTGTGCAGACAGGGAAATAATTCCACTCCAACTATCAGGGAAAGCAGAATCAGTGCAAGGGTGGTGTTGGCCTAATTAATAATGCAATTTTACCCCAAGTATGATCATTAAAATGTCATTTACCCCCAGCAATTGCTGATGGAGATGGCTCAGTGCAGGATTTCAGCAGTGCCTCTCAAGGCACTGATATATAAATGTCTATTTATATTATAAATATATAATTTAGTTATATAAATAAATAAATTTATTTTATTTAATTTATATTAAATTTATTATGTTTAATATAATTTATGTTAAATATATTAATATTTAATATCAGTAAATATGATTATATTTAATATATTATATTAATATATATTATTTTATATATTTATGTATAAATATATTCTATTTATATATAAATATATAAATATAATATTTATATATATTTATATATTAAATATATAAATATAATATTTATATATAAAATATATATTAAATATATAAATATAATATTTATATATATGTTAATATATATTTATATTATGTTGTGTTATATTTTATGTTATGTTATGATAACGTTTGTTAAGATTGTTTGGAAACGAGAGGCTGCTGCCCCGATAGAAAATAATGATCCTGAAATGCAGGAGGCTGCAAACAATCTCTGGAAATGAAGTGAAAACAAGATTTATGTTGGAAACCTTGGGCATTGAGAATTTCAGATTTCTGTGCTGCCAGGCACTGACCCCCAAGCAAACACTGCACTGACCTGAGGCTGTGGAGAAATTCAATCCAAAATTGAGTGACAGCACTGGGATTGTGGGGGTGGAGTTGGAATAAATGTGTGATATCACGGGGTGGAAAATTTAAAGAGTTTAAGGGTTTAGAATATAGTAATAGTTATATAAAGCAAGATGGAGGATTTAGGGTGTAGCCCAGTCCTTCTTTTTCACCTTCTTCTTCATGGGTTTGGGTGGAATTTTGTAATTGAATAGAAAAATCCACATTGTGGGCCAGGGGTGATTGGTTATTGGGTTAAAAGTAAAAATAATTTAGGTGTCATTTCGTAATTGGACAATTTATCCTTACAAGGCCTTGGAACGAGAGAGAGACAGAGACATTTTCTACTTTGTTAGGTAGAACTCACAGCTTGTGAGACTGTACCATAGATAAGAATTAATAAACATCTGAGTCCAAACACAAAACACCAAGTTTTTCTCTCAAGCATTTAATCCCGACTCTGGCAGAAAAGAAGATAAAAGCAACAGTTTTCCCCTTGGGGTTGTCCTTTGGCAGGTTGGCATCCCCAGCCACGGGAAATCTGGGATTTCACAGTGCCCACCGTGAAGAAATACAAAACTGCAAACCCAAGATTTGGCCCCAAGCATCTCATTCCAGCCTCAGCAACAAATATAATTCAGCTGGTGAGATGAACCCTGTCCAAAGTGTGGACAGAGAAGGATTTATCCTTAAAATCCATGTCAGATGTGGTAGGAGGGGAAATGCTCGAACACGAACCGGCAGATCCGGCGGAGCGTGCGGAGCCTCCCGGCCGCGCTGGGGATGCCCACGGGCATCAGCGCCGAGCACGAGCAGGGCGGCCGGGCCGGCGACAGCGGCGACAGCGCCGGCCAGCCCCGCTCCGGCCCCGGCACGGCCCCGAGGGCGGGCACGGAGCGGCGGGGCCGCACGGACCGCGGGGTGGCCGCAGGGGGAGCAGAGCGTCCCGCAGCATCCCGCGGCTCCGGGCGGTGCATGGTCCGGGGACAGCCCGGGGACAGCCCGGGGACAGCCGGGTAAATAGCGGGGAACCCCCGGGAGCCCGCGGTGACCCCGCCCGTCCTCCGCCGTCCAGGGTCCCGGCCCGCAGGTGCGGGGGAACGGGAGCGGCCGCAGGGAGTCCGGGACACACGGGGGGAATTTGGGAATGGCACGCCGGGGATGAGCACAGCACATTTGGGAATGAGCACAGCAGGGATGTGGAGATGTCAGAGAGAACCCAAGGATGAGCAGAGGGATGGGAGTTCAGCCCGGAGAAGGAAACTTTGGGGTGACCTCATTGTGACCTCCCGGTGCCTGAAAAAACCACAGGAAAACTGGAGGGAAACAGTTCCCAAAGGAAGGAGCAGCAGGAAAAGGGAGGAGGTGTTAAAGTGACAGAGAGGAGGCTTAGATGGGATATAAGGAAAAAATTCTTTCCTCAGAGGGTGGGCAGGCCCTGGCACAGGGCCCAGAGCAGCCCCTGGATCCCTGGCAGTGCCCAAGGCCAGGCTGGATGGAGTTTGGAGCACCTGGGACAGTGGGAAGTGTCCCTGCCCATGGCAGGGGACAGAACTGGATGAGATTTAAGGTTCTTTCCAACCCAAACCACTCTGGGATTCCAAAATTCTTCGAATTTGGGAAAACCAGACCTGGCTGATCCCACCTTCCAACACAGAGGACAAAATCTCACAGCCACAAGAGCCTCATCCTAAAGTGAGGAAATTACCAGGAAATCAGGAAAAGGGACAAAGATGGGTGAACATCTCCTGCACATTGCAAAATTAGAAAGAACCCATTTTTACCACGAGGTTTATCTGACTATCAATTACAGGCATCATTTTAGAAGTTCTCCCTTAAATCCCAAAAATGTGAGGCGAGATATTCCTTCCATTTCAGTGAAACAAATTCAGGAGAGGATTTGATCCCAAATATTTCATTTCCCTGCTCTCAGTGATCCCCTGGAGACATCCAGGAGAAAAACTGACCCCAGGTATCACAGGCACGGCTGCTGTGGCTGCTGCTGGTTCATTTTCCGAGGCGTTGCTTGTCTGTGATATTTTTTATTTTAGTGCTTACCTCGTGGCAAACTTGATGTGGGTTTGGCTGAACTTTTGTGGAAATTGGAGATATCTCCCATGCAAAAAAAAGAATTTAATTCGTGTATTTTCTAAACATCTCTACAGAGAGCTCATTAAACTGTCCCCTCCTCAGCCGAGCTGACACCCGAGGACACAAAAATGCACAAATTTGTTAACGATGCTTTGGTTTCGATTGTTTTCCCGGGATGCAGCAATCCCTGGGAAACGCCCGAACACAATTTAACCCCTTGATAATCCGCTAACCCACAGGAAGAAAAAAAAAAAAAAAAAAAACAACAAACCAAACCAAACCAAAAAAAAAAAAAAAAAAAAAAAAAAAAAAACCACAAAAAAAACCCCCACAAAACCCAAAAAAACCACACAAAAAAAAAAAAACCCCACAAAAACAAAAACCAACCCAAAAAACCCACCAAAACACCACCAAAAACCAACCAAAAAAAACCAAACCAGAACAAAACAAAACTAAAAACTTCCCGCTATGTAATGTGGAGCTTTCCACAACTTTTTCCTCCTTATTTTTGCGTTTCACCTGGACTCACCGGGACAGCGATGTGTGGGGTGTCCCCACCAAGCGGCTTTTGTGGCTCTCACGATGTTTTAAACTTTTCCAGCCGCTTTTCCATCCGCGCCAGCTCCAGCCCCCAATCCCGGGGGATGCTCCCAAGTGATGCGGCTCGCCTGAAAATTTGGGTCTGGAGCTGTCCCGGCCTCATTCCCGGGGAAAAGCAGGGATGGGGAATCGCGGGCTGGCGATGCCATCTAGCGGCACCCGGAGCTGCTCCTGCTGCTGCTGGCACCGAGCCCTGCACAAATCCCCCAAAAACGGGGCTGTGAGCAGGAAATTCCCGGGGTATTTCAAATCCCCCCAAACTGGGGCTGTGAGCAGGAAATTCCCGGGGTATTTCAAATCCCTAAAAATGGGGCTGTGAGCAGGAAATTCCCGGGGTGTTTCAAATCCCCCCAAATTGGGGCTGTGAGCAGGAAATTCCCGGGGTATTTCAAATCCCCCCAAATCGGGCTGTGAGCAGGAAATTCCCGGGGTATTTCAAATCCCCCAAAATCGGGCAGTGAGCAGGAAATTCCCGGGGTATTTCAAATCCCCCCAAATTGGGGCTGTGAGCAGGAAATTCCCGGAGTGTTTCAAATCCCCCCAAATTGGGCTGTGAGCAGGAAATTCCCGGGGTGTTTCAAATCCCAAAAAAATCGGGCAGTGAGCAGGAAATTCCCGGGGTATTTTAAATCCCCCAAAAATGGGGCTGTGAGCAGGAAATTCCCGGGGTATTTCAAATCCCCCAAAAATGGGGCAGTGAGCAGGAAATTCCTGGGGTATTTCAAATCCCCCCAAAAATGGAGCTGTGAGCAGGAAATTCCCGGGGTATTTCAAATCCCCCCAAATTGGGCTGTGAGCAGGAAATTCCCGGGGTATTTCAAATCCCCAAAAATGGGGCTGTGAGCAGGAAATTCCCGGGGTATTTCAAATCCCCCAAAAATGGGGCAGTGAGCAGGAAATTCCCGGGGTATTTCAAATCCCTAAAAATGGGGCTGTGAGCAGGAAATTCCCGGGGTATTTCAAATCCCCCCAAATTGGGGCTGTGAGTAGGAAATTCCCGGGGTATTTCAAATCCCCCCAAATCGGGCTGCGAGCAGGAAATTCCCGGGGTGTTTCAAATCCCCCCAAATTGGGGCTGTGAGCAGGAAATTCCCGGGGTGTTTCAAATCCCAAAAAAATCGGGCAGTGAGCAGGAAATTCCCGGGGTGTTTCAAATCCCCCCAAATTGGGCTGTGAGCAGGAAATTCCCGGGGTATTTCAAATCCCCCCAAATTGGGGCTGTGAGCAGGAAATTCCCGGGGTATTTCAAATCCCTAAAAATGGGGCTGTGAGCAGGAAATTCCCGGGGTATTTCAAATCCCCCCAAATTGGGGCTGTGAGCAGGAAATTCCCGGGGTATTTCAAATCCCCCCAAATCGGGCTGTGAGCAGGAAATTCCCGGGGTATTTCAAATCCCCCAAAATCGGGCAGTGAGCAGGAAATTCCCGGGGTATTTCAAATCCCCCCAAATTGGGGCTGTGAGCAGGAAATTCCCGGAGTGTTTCAAATCCCCCCAAATTGGGCTGTGAGCAGGAAATTCCCGGGGTGTTTCAAATCCCAAAAAAATCGGGCAGTGAGCAGGAAATTCCCGGGGTATTTTAAATCCCCCAAAAATGGGGCTGTGAGCAGGAAATTCCCGGGGTATTTCAAATCCCCCAAAAATGGGGCAGTGAGCAGGAAATTCCTGGGGTATTTCAAATCCCCCCAAAAATGGAGCTGTGAGCAGGAAATTCCCGGGGTATTTCAAATCCCCCCAAATTGGGCTGTGAGCAGGAAATTCCCGGGGTATTTCAAATCCCCAAAAATGGGGCTGTGAGCAGGAAATTCCCGGGGTATTTCAAATCCCCCAAAAATGGGGCAGTGAGCAGGAAATTCCCGGGTATTTCAAATCCCTAAAAATGGGGCTGTGAGCAGGAAATTCCCGGGGTATTTCAAATCCCCCCAAATTGGGGCTGTGAGTAGGAAATTCCCGGGGTATTTCAAATCCCCCCAAATCGGGCTGCGAGCAGGAAATTCCCGGGGTGTTTCAAATCCCCCCAAATTGGGGCTGTGAGCAGGAAATTCCCGGGGTGTTTCAAATCCCAAAAAAATCGGGCAGTGAGCAGGAAATTCCCGGGGTGTTTCAAATCCCCCCAAATTGGGCTGTGAGCAGGAAATTCCCGGGGTATTTCAAATCCCCCAAAATCGGGCTGCGAGCAGGAAATTCCCGGGGTATTTCAAATCCCCCAAAATGGGGCTGTGAGCAGGAAATTCCCGGGGTATTTCAAATCCCCCCAAAATGGAGCTGTGAGCAGGAAATTCCCGGGGTATTTCAAATCCCCCAAAATGGGGCTGTGAGCAGGAAATTCCCGGGGTATTTCAAATCCCTAAAAATGGGGCTGTGAGCAGGAAATTCCCGGGGTATTTCAAATCCCCCCAAATTGGGGCTGTGAGCAGGAAATTCCCGGGGTATTTCAAATCCCTAAAAATGGGGCTGTGAGCAGGAAATTCCCGGGGTATTTCAAATCCCCCCAAAATGGGGCAGTGAGCAGGAAATTCCCGGGGTATTTCAAATCCCCCTAAATCGGGCTGTGAGCAGGAAATTCCCGGGGTATTTCAAATCCCCCAAAATGGGGCTGTGAGCAGGAAATTCCCGGGGTATTTCAAATCCCCCCAAAATCGGGCTGTGAGCAGGAAATTCCCGGGGTGTTTCAAATCCCCCAAAAATGGGGCAGTGAGCAGGAAATTCCCGGGGTATTTCAAATCCCCCAAAATGGGGCTGTGAGCAGGAAATTCCCGGGGTATTTCAAATCCCCCAAAATGGGGCTGTGAGCAGGAAATTCCCGGGGTATTTCAAATCCCCCAAAATGGGGCTGTGAGCAGGAAATTCCCGGGGTATTTCAAATCCCTAAAAATGGGGCTGTGAGCAGGAAATTCCCGGGGTATTTCCAGCCAGGGATGGGCTTAAAGCTCATCCCACTTCCAGCACCCCAGGTTGTTCCAAGCCCTGTCCACCCTTAAAATTTCCTCCAGCTTCACTCTTGTGACCTCCAAAAAGAAAACAAACCCAAATTGTAATTATTTCCTTTCAAAAATATCTAAACTCACCTAAAATAATTTTTATAGAAGCATTTTATAGAATAAAATAACTTTGTCAGGTGTAACAATTCCATTTTTCACCTCCCCTATTTCCTGGTCTGCCAAGCTTAGAGAACATGTGGTATAAAAATTAATTTGTATAAAATCTGTATAAATTTGTATTTCGTATAAAAATATTCTAAAGTTCTGTAAATTATAAAGGAATGTACAGGGAATATTTGTATATTCCAAAGGAATAAAAAATAGGAATAATTCCAAAGGAATAAAAACTATTTATTTCTAGTTCCTATTTTCTTTCCTATTTTACCTCAGGGAATTTGGGTATGAGATATTTAAATTTTTAATGTTCAAACCTGTTGGTAGGAAGCATCTTCAGGTTGTGGAATCCTGGGGCAGGAAAATCTGCTTTTTACTGAGGAAAATGGAAATAAATAATATTTTATTAATTTCATTAAAATTAAATTAATTCTATGCAAATAAGCTTCTTCTTTAGGAATATGTGGCCCAAAAACCAGCAGGGATCCCCCACAAGTGAATTCATGTAAAGCCCATCAGGGGTGGGGTTTGTGTGGCTGTAGAGCAGGAAACTCTTGGTGTTTGTGAGGGCAGAATGGACAAACTGAAAGATTTCTTCTCCATAATTATTAAAACACCACATTTGTCCCAAAATTCCCAACCATTTCTCATGGTGTCCCTGTGAGTCCTGCAGGAGTTTCCCTGCAGAGAGGGAAGGCACACAGACAGTTCTTAATGATCAGAAGGATTTTTATTATTTAAATCTTTGCCCTTTTATATCATGAAGTGATATTGGTGGGAGAAGGGCAGCGTCTCTTCTCCTTTAGCAAAACAAAGGTGACAGGGTTTGTTTTGGGAAATTGGTGTGAGAAGAGCAAAGTTCTCTTTAGTTTTTACAAAATAACACAGACATCGTTATGAGAATGGGAATTTGTTCCCGTGGGAAACAGCCAGCAGTAATTAGCAGTAAAAATCTAAAGCCCAAGGAAATACAGAGCCACAGGGAATTGCTTGAGGAGCATCCCCTGATCCCAAAAAAACCCCAAACCCCATCATTGATTTGGGAGCGCTGGAATTTCCCATCCATAATTCATTCATAGATTAATAATTCCTGCAAAATGCACTTTTAATGGAAGGGCAGAGCAGGGAAAGTCTCCTCAAGGACCTGCTGGGGGTCTGAATTCCGTGTGAGTGTTCCCATCACACCCTGGATTTATCCCCAGGTTCCTGTGCTGGCACAGACAAACCCCATTTGTCTCCATGGATCACAGGAGGACCCAGGCTGGGATCCTGAGAGCTGCAGATCTGCTCAGCCAGGAATAAATCTGTTCATTCCCACCCAAACTTCATCGAAATATTGAGAAAATTGCTGTTGGTGCAGCCTCCCTCCTGCAGCTGGTGCTCGAGGGCTGCGAGAATTCCCAAATCCGCTGCTCCATCCCTTTCCTGGAGGACAGCGGGGACCATCTGCACCTCCTGGGATTGCTGCCATCATTTGGGATCCCCTCTGCCCTCCTGGAGGGAACGGTGAGCACAGGGGAGCACTGCGGGCTCGCTGTTCCCTTTTTGGGAGCTGTAAAATGGGAGGGAGTTCCATCTCCTGCTGATTTAGGGTTTTTTGGGGTCCATTCCTGTGGGACTGTACTTGAATTTACAACCCTGGTGGTTGTTTGGAGCCCAAACCAGGCGGTTTGACCCAGCCTGGGTCAGATTTCGGAGGATTTTACTGATCTGCTGAGATCTTCCCTAAAAACCTCCTTGCCAGAGTTTGTACTCTCAGCCACTCACCTTAAACTCTTCATTTAACTCTGCCTTGCAGGGTCTGAACTCTCATGAACTCTGTCCTTTCTAACCCAAACCATTCCATGATTTTTCAAGTGGTCTAAAAATAAAAAATCAACAGCTGAAAGCAAATAAATAATAATCAATAAATAATAAATTAACAGCTGAAAGCAAATAAATAATAATCAATAAATAATAAATTAACAGCTGAAAGCAAATAAATAATAATCAATAATAAATCAACAGCTGAAAGCACATTAATAATAATCAATAAATAATAAATTAACAGGTGAAAGCAAATAAATAATAATCAATAAATAAAAAATCAACAGATGAAAGCAAATAAATAATAATCAATAATAAATCAACAGCTGAAAGCAAATAAATAATAATCAATAAATAAAAATCAACAGCTGAAAGCAAATAAATAATAATCAATAAATAATAAATCAACAGCTGAAAGCAAATAAATAATAATCAATAAATAATAAATTAACAGCTGAAAGCAAACCTGATTTCACTGAGACCAAATATTGCCAATATTGGTGGGATCCTGGCCTTTGACTCGAGGCTGTTTTACATTTAACCCAGAATTGGGATTTGTTTCATGGCAGAACTGCAAAGGCAAAAACAACCCAAATAAAATTTTGCCATAAGATTTTGCATCCTTTAAACAGCTATTTCTGCCTGTTCAGAGAATCTGAAAGTAAAACAAATACTAAATTATAATTTAAATATAATACAGAAATTATAACAAATAATATATAACAAATGATCTAGAATTTGTATGGCACAGAGATGTATCCAAAGAAAAAAGTTCTGGAAAAGAGAGGTTTGCAGGCAAATTTCCATTTTCCTGTTCTGTTGATTTATTCTTCATATTAGCAGTATTATATATGCTAATTATATAATATAGATAATATAATATATAATAATATAATATATAATATTATATATTCCTCATATATTAGCAGTATAAATCACACTCAAGGTTCAGAATCAATTTTTTAACTGTACATCACAAAATATCCTGAATTTCCTGATAACTCCAAAGAGGCATTTCCTTTCCTGTTTTTTTTTACACACTTTATCCTCTGCAATTAAAAAATACAAATAAAAATCCCAAAGTAAATAACAAATCATCCCAGAGGAATGTTAATTTGGTACATTTGTCGTGACACCAATACAGTAATTCCTGTAAATTTATCCCAGTGATAAAAAACAAAGTTGAAATCACATTCATGGCTCAGCAGATTTCACTTTGAGGAAGATCTCTGCTTTATGGAGTGTCAGATTTATTTCTTTTCAGTCACATTTTGCTGTATCCTGAGTAACTGGTAGGAAGCTACAAGATTTTTTGTGGAAGATTTTTTTACAGAAAAGGAGTGAAGAATTTTTACCTCAGAGAAAAAAATATTTGTGTGTCAGGAGCAGGGCATTCCTGATGTCACACAAAGCTCAAATTCTCCCTCCCAAGCTCCCCAAATATTTTTTTTTAAATTTAATTTTTCCAGAGCACCCTGGTGACAAATCCCTGCTCTTTTTTGTGCACAGAATTCCTGGTGCTGCCCCAGGGGTTGGACACCTCCAGAGGGACACCCCAAGGTTTGGGTGACCCTGTCCTGCTGCCAGCTCTGGCCCCATGAGCTCGGAGCAGCCCCTAAAATCCAGCTCAAAGTCACAGATGCTACATCCCATTTATTTTAATGGATCTGGGCCAGCCAATTAAACCTTTTTTTTTATTCCCTTCAGAACTCCTCTGTGGAGAGCGTGGCATTAACTCACCTCGTGGGATTAATTGCCTGGAAAGTCACTGCCAGACCTTGGGCACGGAGATATTAATTACTGTAATAGATATCAGAATGTTAAACATCATTTCTGACATTTATTTGGGGAAAAAAGCCTCTCAGAATTAAAGGAATTAAACCACCTCCAGGCTGTTTAATTAATTATTTTATTGCCCTGCCATGCTTAGGTGAGGCCTCAGCTCTGGTTTTCCCTTCCCAATCCAAACCATGTCAGGAGCGTGGCTCAGTGATTCAGAGAGATAAAAGGAATTCTTCACTGGATAATTCCTATTCCCAAATTTTCTACAAGCCACCTTTTTTTTCTTCTTTATTATTAATTAATTTCTAAATTAAATTAATTTATTATTATTTATTCTTTTTTTTTCTTTATTTTTTTCTTTACTGTTTTAAATTTGTCCTCGTGAGATGCAATTGATTTGCAGCAGAGATTCAGAAGTTTGGGATTTAAGAGGGCAAATTGTGCTGTGCAAAATGCTCAATATAAAAATAGGATTGGAGGTGCCCAAGGCCAGGCTGGACATTGAGGATTGGAGCAATGGGACAGTTTGGACAGCCTGGGATGTTTGCAAAACAAAAGTTAAATTCTAAAAAATTCCACCCTGGATTCTCCAAAACTTTCCTTCCCTCACTCACAACCCTAAACCATCAGCACATGTAACAAAATCATCAGCCAAGCTTCTGGCAGAGCTTAAACCCAGAGCAGCTCAAGCCCAAAAAAAGGAAAATATTTGCACAGGATGAGTCAGTGCAAAGAATTTTCCTTCGGTTTTAATTGCTCTGCTGGTCACTGATCAAACAATGAAATCCTGCAAGGACACACAGAGGATGTGGCTGCCTTCTCTCAGGATGCAGCTCTGTGACTCCAAAAATGTGAAATATTTTAAATCATCAACAATCCCTTATTTTTTTTAAACATTTAAAGTCATCACCCATCCCTTCCACAATCCCTTTTTTTGTTTAAACATTTTAAATCATCACCCATCCCTTCAAAAGTTATTCTTTTTTTAACATTTTAAATTATCATCAATCCCTTCAACAATCATCACCAGTTATTTTTTTTTAACATTCAAAATCATCACCAATCCCTTCAAAAGTTATTCTTTTTTAAAAACATTTTAAGTCATCACCAATCTATTCAAATCTTATTCCTTTTCTTAACATTTTAAATCATCATCAATCCCTTCAAAAGTTATTCTTTTTTTTTAAACATTTAAAATCATCACCCATCCCTTCAACAATCCTTTTTTGTTTAAACATTTTAAATCACCAATCTCTTCAAAATCATCATCAATCCCTTCAAAAGTTACTATTTTTTAACATTTTAAATCATCACCAATCTCTTCAAAAGTTATTCTTTTTCTTTAAACATTTTAAATTATCATCAATCCCTTCAACAATCCCTTCTTTTTTAAAAAAAGCATTTTACATCATCACCAATCTCTTCCAAAGTTATTCTTTTTTTTTAACATTTTAAATTATCATCAATCCCTTCAAAAGTTATCCTTTTAAAACATTTTAAATCATCACCAATCCCTTCAACAATCCCCTTTTTTGTTTAAACATTTTAAATCGTCATCAATCCCTTCAAAAGTTATTCCATTTTTTTAACATTTTAAATTATCAACAATCCCTTCTTTTTTAAAAAAAGCATTTTACATCATCACCAATCTCTTCAAATGTTATTCTTTTTTTTTTACGTTTTAAATGATCATCAATCCCTTCAACAATCCCCTTTTTTGTTTAAACATTTTAAATCATCATCAATCCCTTCAAAAGTTATTCTTTTTTTTTACATTTTAAATCATCACCAATCTCTTCAAATGGTATTCCTTTTTTTAACATTTTAAATCATCATCAATCTCTTCAAAAGTTATTCTTTTTTTTTTACGTTTTAAATGATCATCAATCCCTTCAACAATCCCCTTTTTTTGTTTAAACATTTTAAATCATCATCAATCCCTTCAAAAATTTTCCTTTTAAAACATTTTAAATCATCACCAATCCCTTAAAAAAAAAAAAGTTATTCTTTTCTGAAAGTTATCCCTTCAACAATCTCCTTTTTTGTTTAAACATTTTAAATCATCATCAATCCCTTCAAAAATTATTTTTTTAACATTTTAAATGATCATCAATCCCTTCAAAAGTTTGTGTTTGTTTTTTTTACATTTTAAATCATCAACAATCCATTTGACAGTTATTCCTTTCTTTAAAAAAAACCAAGATGATAAAACCTGTAATAAAGGAATTTTATTTTCTATTTTATTTTCTATTTTATTTTTTATTTCTCTGTAATTTTATTTTTCAGACACTCACCTGACCTTTACCTGGTATTTCTGCTGGCTCTGGCAGGAGGGTGCTGTATCCCAGCCATGATTGGCATGGAAATTAAATTACCTGTGGGTGGGAAAATAAATTAACTTTAGTGAGCCAAACAATGCGTGGAAATTGCACCCCACACTTCCTGCAGGACCTCTCCTGTCTGATCTGCCCAGCAGCAGTGACAGCAGAGCCTCTGCCACCCCATAAAGGAATCCTGTGATTCTTTGGTAATCACTGCTGACCCTCCTTTGTTATCTCTCAGTCCAGGCTGATTTTTCAGCCCAAATCATCCCCTCTGTGCCCAGCACGTTCCAGAGCTCTGTCCCAAGCTCTGCCAACAAAGGATGATTTTTCCTGCTGAGGTTTTGCCCACAAAGATAAAATCCTGGGTTTGTCCTTCCCTTTGTCCCCAATGAAGGTGTCCATGGGCTCTGGCCTGGGAGTGGCACCTCCAGCACTTCCTGCACTGCAGCCAATCCTGTTGGAACCCTGGAGGCTGAAAATTTCAGATTTCTGTGCTGCCAGGCACTGACCCCCAAGCAAACACTGCACTGACCTGAGGCTGTGGAACAGGCTCCCAAAATTGAGTGACAGCGCTGGGATTGTGGGTGTGGAGTTTGAATAGAACTGGTGTGATACCACAGGGTGAAAAACTTAGAATTTAAGGTTTTGTAGATAGTAATATATTTAAAGCAATATGGAAGATTTAGGGCATTGTCTAAGTCCATCTTCTTCACTTTCTTCTTCATGGGTTTGGGTGTTTTTTTCTAATTGGGTGAAAGGGTCCACATTGAGGGCCTTGAGTGGTCATTATTGGTTAAAAGTATAAATAATAGAGGTGTCACCTCGTTACTGGGGGATTAGCACTTAAATAACCTTGGGAGGAGTTAGAGATGCCTCAATTTTCTACCTTGTTAGCTAGAGCTCACAACTTGTGAGACTGTAACACAGACAAGAATTAATAAACACTGAGTCCAAACACAAAAACTGCCTCCCATGCATTAATCATGGCTCTAATACAAAGAAAAGATGATAAAAACCTCACACAAACCCTTTGGGATCAGGATCCTCCTGTGTCCTTCTCCAAGGAACCCAAAGCCACCCCACAGCTGGTGCTGAGCACGTTGCCTCTCCTCACTGCTCATCCCTTTCACCTGCCCCACCTGGGACAGAAGGAGCTGTGCCAGGGAAAAAAAAAACCCAATTCTTTGGGATAAGAGGGGAAAGAGGGAAGGAGCTGCTGCCCAGAGGCAGAAGAGCTGTCCCAGCCTTGTGTCCTCCACTCCAGAGACACCTGGCCCAACCAAGCAGCACCTGGAAGGTGGGAGGAGAAGTTTGGTGCACCCAACACCTGAGCTTTGGCTTGGGGGGGAAGAGAGGGATATTAAGAAATAAATTTGCTGTGTAATAGGAGAAAAAAGTGCCAGATAATCCTGGATTGAGGAAGAACCCTCTGTTCCTCAAGGCCACAATCATGATTTAATAAACTGTATGAAAATGAAGGAATGAAGGGAGAAAGAGCAGTTCCATGAGGGATAACCTGGCTCACAGCTTTGCACCAATGGGGCTTGGAGCAGCCTGGAGCATGGAAGGTGTCCCTGTGTCGGAACCCAGGACATCCCTCTGGGTGCCCTGGGTGATCCCAGACCCTGGCAAGGGGTCCAGAGACAAGCCACGAGAGTTTGATTAGTGTAATGTTAATTTATCACCAGGTGTAGATGTAGAATTTTGGGGTTTAATGGAGGTTCAAGGAGGCAAGATGGAGGAATCTGGGCGTGTCCCTGTCCTTCTGCTTCTTCTTCTTGCCCTCCATCTTCTGCTGGGGTGGTGGCACTTTTGGATTGGATTAGAGTAGAAATGTCTAACATAGGTGATAGGTGTTGGTATTTATCTGTAGAGAATGTAGTACAGAGTATAAAAGATTACGACCGCCCTTGGGGCAGTCAGTCAACAATGAGCCAGCACCCTCGGGGTGAGAACTAAATGTACCAGATAAGAGATAATAAACATCCCTGAGAACGACACGGACCATCCTGACTCTCTCTCCTGGCACCGGGGCTTGGCAGAAGGACTTTTAGACAACATTCTCGGGGGGACATCAGCCCAAAGAAACAAGAACCGAGATCCCTGGTCCATGGAGGGGCTGGAACTTGGTGGTCTGTAAGGTCCCCTCCAAGCCAAAGCAGTCTGGGATTCTGGGACTTTGGTATTTGGAGCCTTCCACCTCTTTGCCATCTGCTCCAAGCCTGAGCGACCTTTACTCCACAGCAATTCCAACCTGAAGGTGAAACCACATTATCTCAAGGCTGGTTGGTCTGGTTTTGTCCCTTTTAGCTGCTCATGAGAATGTTCCCAGAGTGATTGGGTGTTTGCTTCTGCAGGATAATCACCTTGCATAAACCTGCTGCCCATTATGGAGCTAATAAAACCAGCAGCAGCATCTATCTCGGCCCAAGGAGGCTGGGAGTTTATTAAAGATTTAAATTATGAATGCTGCTAATGCAGGGTAGTAAGTTCAAGCAGCACAGTGTGAGCGCTGCTCATTCTCCTATTTTTTGTCCACTATTGTGTAGTTATTAGACACCTTGTCCTTTATTAATCTTCTTTGACCTTCTTCCACAAATCCTCCCTCTCATAAAATTGAGGAACTGCTGCGAATCAGAATGTGCCCATGAGGGCCTAAGGGGATGAGGCACAAATCACAGATTTTATCCACAAGTGTGGCCAAAATGCAGCTGATAAAGAAAATGCTCCTGGTGAGGCCAAGAGCTGGGATGGGACCTGTTGGGTTCAGAGCTGAGGAGGAGGTCTGGAGTGGTGGAGAATTTAATTTCATCATTTTAATGGAGACACTGAGAGCTGGGAAGGGGCTGGAGAATTCCTGAGGGAGCTGGGAAGGGGCTGAGGGAGCTGCGAAGGGCTGGAGAATTCCTGAGGGAACTGGGAAGGGGCTGGAGAATTCCTGAGGGAGCTGGGAAGGAGCTGGAGAATTCCTGAGGGAGCTGGGAAGGGGCTGGAGAATTCCTGAGGGAGCTGGGAAGGGGCTGGAGAATTCCTGAGAGAGCTGGGAAGGGGCTGGAGAATTCCTGAGGGAACTGGGAAGGGGCTGGAGAATTCCTGAGGGAGCTGGGAAGGGGCTGAGCCTGGAGCAAAGGAGGCTCAGGGGGGCCTTGTGGCTCTGCACAAGTCCCTGCCAGGAGGGGACAGCCGGGGGGGTCGGGCTCTGCTCCTAGGGACACAGGGACAGGAGGAGAGGGAACGGCCTCAGGCTGGGCCAGGGCAGGCTCAGGGTGGGCAGCAGCAGGAATTTCCCCATGGAAAGAGGGTTCAGGCCTTGGAATTGCCCAGGGAGATTTGATGGCCCCATCCCTGGAGGTGTCCAAGGAATTCCTGGAGGTGGCACTCAGAGCTCTGGGCTGGGGACAAGGTGGGCACTGGGCAAAGGTTGGACTCGATGTTTTCGGAGGGTTTTTCCAACCTAAATGATTCTGTGGCCTGAGATTTACTTCAGCAGAACACCTAAATGTCATTTCTTAGATTTGAACGACAATGATTTGAATATGAACAGCTCCCTATTTCCTGAGCACTGTGGGAGAGGAATAAAGAACCTTCAGGGAGGGGACAAAACAAACCCAGAATCTTCATCCCAAAGTCATCGTTGTGAATTCAGAGCAGGATCTCCCCCACTGGAAGCCAGCCCGTGCGTGTTTCCACAGCTTTTCCTTTTGTTTTATGGAAGACTGAAGGATCAAGGATGTGGCCACCTGCAGCAAGGACGTGAGATGGAAAAGAGCTCAGCACTTTGCTCCCTCCCTGTCAGCACAAACCACAGTGCCAGACCCTGTTTCACCTGGACTCCCCGTGGCAGCAGCAGATTGTAATAGAGCTAAATCATTCCTTCTGCCTGAAAAATGCCCGTGCTCTGTAAAAATTTAAATATTCATGGCGTTTATAACTTATTCATATCAATCACAACACTGCCACTGGAGTGAGACAGGTGTGAAGCCTCTGCTGAGAAATTATTTCCCCAAAAAAGTTTAATTCTTGTCTCTTCATCATGTTTGGTTTTGGGGGTTTTTTTCCCTTATGTACAGGATAATGAAGAAAAAACCCTAAGTTTGGAGTTAATCATTCTATTCTGGTTGTCTGAAGAAACATTAAAAAAAATCTTAGCTTTAAATAAAGTGCACAGGGCATTTGAATAAATAATAGCTGAGGTATTAGAATTGAAAAATCAGCAGCTGATTAGTAAAACCTCCCGAGCAGTGAGGGTTGTATTCTTACAGAAAATGCTGGATTTGAAACACGCTTGTTACAGCAGGTGGCTAAAGAGTGTTTTCCCAGCATGGGGAATAACAGCTTTCAGGGACTATTACCATTATTTCATGTGTAAGCAACAAGAAAATTGAAAAGACACAAAAGGCTCAACCCAACCCAGTAAAATCCAATGTTTCCATCGTTTCCTGGGCTCTGTGGGAGGGGAAAAGCTCCTGGAATGGGGGCAGTTTGTGCAGCCTCTCTCCATGGTGTTCCTGCAATTCCACAGGGAGCACAGGGACCACCCCAGCCTGGAATCCTGGGGCCCTTCAGAACCCCGGAATTGTCATATTTCATATTTATGAAATAAATATGGTCACAGGGGGCTGGGAGCATCAGGCACATGCCCTGTGGCTGCTTGGAACGTCACTGTTCATTCCCAGAGGCTCCAGCCCAAGCAGGAGCTTCCTCAGCTAAAATCTGACAGTTCTTGGGTTTGCTTTTAATTTAACACCCCCTGAGAGGTTTTATTCAGTTATTCACTTCACCAGCTCAGGAGGAAGAGGCTGGAGCAGAGAAAGCATCGAATGTTTTAGTGACAGGACAAGGGGAAATGGTTTTAAACCAAAAGAGGAAATATTTGGGTCGGATACAAGGAAGAAGTTGATCCCTGTGAGGGTGGGGAGGTCCTGGCACAGAGTGCCCAGAGAAGCTGTGGATCCCTGGATCCCTGGAAGTGTCCAAGACCAGGCTGGACATACTTGGAGCAGCCTGGGATGGTGGAAGGTGTCAGAACAAGATCATCTTTAAGGCCCCTTCCATCCCAACCCATTCCATGATTCCATGATGGTTCCTTTGGAACACCTCCCCTTCCCATTTTAACACTCAAGAGCCTGGGGCTGGCTTTTCCTGTGAGCAAACAGAGCCACCCCAGTGCTGCAGGAGTTGTTTTTAATTAAGCAGAGAGATGGAAAACTTTCCAAAAGCACTTTTGGCACTCAGGATCTGATAGAGGCAGCTTGGCACCACCGGGAAAAGAGAAGGAGCGAGATGAGTGATGGAAGGAAGGAGTTGTCCTGGGCTTCAGCTCAGTGTCCTGCTCCTCAGGTGACCTCTGCAGGAGTCTGGAGGGGACAAATTTATTGCCAGCACGGGTGCCACCTCCCTGGCCCAGATGTCAGCCATGGACATGCTGCAATGCAGAGCTGGAGTTCAGAGATGCCAAAATCGAGCAATTTATTCTCATTTTTAATGCACTGGGACAAATTTATTGCCTTAACCCATCCACAGCCTCCTCCCCTCCCATCTCCTCAGCAAAAGAGGGATGTTCACGGCCAAGAAGTGAATTCTCAGGACAAGGGACACCAAGGGTTCCATCAGATGGATTTATGTGCCCCTGTGTGCTGGTTGGAAAGCAAAACCAGTGACAGACTCCAAGGCAGAAATACAATTTAATAAGAGGAAAAGAAAGAAGTAAAAGAAAATAAAGTAAAATAAAGTAAAATAAAATAAATGCAATAGTACAAAAACCACTGGCAGAGTCAGAACACAACCTGACCCCCTGTCAGTCAGGGTGGTGGCAGCAGTCCAGATGAAATGCTCTTGTCCAAGCACTGATCCTGTAGAAAGGTCTGGGGGCTCTTGTCCTCTGGGAGTGCAGTGGGTCAGGGCTCCCTGTGCTGTCCCAAATCCCAGATTCTATCCAGGTGGGAATGCTTGGCTCCTCCCCCTGGGCGGAGCATCTCCCCATGGGCTGATCTCATTCTCTGAGCCCTGCAGTGGCTCCTTGCTGGCCCATGAACCAGAGACAGCTCCCGCAGGGAGTTCCCCATGAGCCATGGGCACGGCATTGCTGGGCCATGGACAGGAGAGAAGGGAAACACTGCCCCAGCTGGTTCCAGCAGCTCAGGGGATGGAGCACAGACTGTGGGCACAGCTCACAGGGTAACCCAGGACACCCTGGCACAGCACAGACCAGAGGGACATCGACATCTCTGCCTGCCTGTGGGTCTGGGGAAAGCCTGGGCAGGAGTTCCAGCCAGGACACAGAGGAATGAAGAGGAACGGCTGGAGAAAACATGGAATGTTCTCTGCTGGAGTTTCCATCCCCACTGGAGATGCCTGGGCGGGGTGAGGACACAGTGCTGTGGACAAGGAGCTGTTTAGACCCAGCCATCTCTCTCCTGCTTTCCCTCTCACACATTAAACCCCTCACAGAAACAATTAAAACCTCATCTGGGATTATCCTGTAAGGTTTGTTTATTCCTGAGTCGCCAATTACTTATTTACTTTATTTATTAGCTGTGTTTACTCATCAGCACTGCCTTCTGAGCAACCCCAAAGCTCAGTTTGTTTTAATCTTTGCACAAGCCACATTGTCACAAGCTGCTTCCTCAGCCTGCCCCTTTTCTACCCTCAACTTGAATTTTCTGCTTTCCAAGGTCATTTTTAGGTGTATGAAAGGAGAATAAATGAGTTTCCTGTGCAGAATTCCCCCATCCCACAGGGGACAGAGAAGGGAGCAAAGCAGAAAATAGATTTTAAAATCTTGGAAAAATTTCCCAGCCACAGCCTTCACTCCAAGAGGGGTGAACGGGAATGGTCCATGGAACCAATGGAAATTTATGTTGGGATCTTCAAACACACTGCCGAGGTCTGTGGTGGTTTTAAGAGGTACAAAGAAACACAAGAGGTTTTGATGAAGTCACAAAACCTGTTCATCCCCAAGGTGCTTCTTTGGCCAACAGCAAGGAAATCTGAAGGGAAAAATAAAAGAAATTAAGTTTTTTTCAAGAATGTTTCTGATGTGTTTGAGACTTTCCATCTGGATTACTGCAAAGTGTGGAGGAATCGTGGGAAGTGTAAGAGAATGGGCTGAAATTCCAAAGTTCTGCTCAGGAGGGTTCTGGGTCAGCCAGGGACACAATTCCCTCCTCAAACCCTTCTGCTGGCAGAGAGGGGACATTTTTCCAAAAACATCCCCTCATCCCTGCTAATCAATCCCTCTGCCTAATCTGTAAGGGTCATTGTTTAATTTTGAAGTCAGAATGTAAATGAAATGTTTCAAAATGCTAATTCCTAAACAACTGCAGTTATTCCATAGGAGAAAGCCTAAGGACAGCAGCTCTGAATGGTGACATAAAGATTTCCCCTTAATTTAGGACTAACCGATGAAAAGCTCTCAATTAATACAAGCTAATTAGAAATAAGCAATAATAAATACCCATGAAGTTCCTCATGGTATTTTCTGCAGGACAACAGAACATCCATAATCACATCCCATTAAAAGGCTTTAAAGACACTCTTATCATAATTTTCCATGTGGAGATTGTTCTCAATGCTCCAATCCAGAGCGAGTCCCACCACGCTGGATGTTGTCCAAATATTTATCCCAGCTCCAAAGAGCTTCTCATAATCTCAGGCCAGCGAAGCCTGGAACAAAAAAGGGGATGAGGAGACAATGATGGAGGGATAAGCACTTTATGGTCATGAGTGATGCTCAGGAAATACAACTGGTGTTCTGAAATTAATGAGACAAAGATAGGGAATGAATCCCCAGCACATCCTCGCCTACGGAATATTTTCCAGCCCATTTCCATAATTGCAAAAGCGTTTTAGGCTCTTAAGCTTCAGCACAAACAACTTTTGGCTGCTGACCTTTCTTCAGCCTGACTTGCAAGTTTTGTGTTGGCCAAGTCCCGTGGATGTTAACGAGGCTCTGCTGCCCTGTGTGCCACAAACAATCCCAAGCCCACGGAATTTTCTGCAGTCCTGCATTCTCCCGGTGTCAAATGCTCTGGCTCAGAGGCACCAATGAGGAAAAAGGAGAGGAAAAAGTTTCTGTTTGTCCAGGAATCCTGCAACAGACAAAGGTGGTGGGAATAAAAATTGGTGGTTCTGATCCAACTGAAAGAGGGGAAATTTACATTTCAGGGACGCCTTCCACTATCCCAGAGTGCTCCAAGCCCTGTCCAGCCTGGCCTTGGACACTCACAGGGAAGAATCCCTTCCCAAAATCCCACCTAAATCTCTCTCAGTTTGACGCTTTTACCCATCAGTCCTTTCTCAGGTCATCAGTATTCGCTACAGATTTTAAAAGCTCAAAGCAAAATTTAAACAACTTCTGATTTTCTCTCTCCAAAAAAAAAAAAAATAAAAAGGAGAGAGAAAAATATTTTTCCCACCCCCAAAATATTTTTCTAAACAATTCTCAGTTTGTCACCAAAGTCACCTGGCAAATTCCTGGTTGCAAGGGAAAACCTCAGCTTTCAGTCTGTTTATAAAAGGTAATTCCCAGGGAACGCTGACTTTTTAATGACATTTAGGTTGTTGAAAGTTTCCTGTGCTCAAAGTCAACACAAAGTTAATTTTTGGGTAAGATCAAGAATAGAAACATTCAGCACTGGAGGAGATGGGTCTGGATAATTATCTGAGTACATCAGAGGAGTTCTGGGATAGGAATTATCCTGGTCATTACCACTTGTGCCAATCAGTAGCTCCACATTTGGGATAGGAACTCGGGATAGAAATTGATGGAGGTTTTGTTGAAATGGCAGTGCACTTCATTTTTATCTATTGATTTCACTTTTGTGAGCTCGCTTCCTGCTTTATTTTTCTTTCATTTTCCCATATTACTCAGATGGTGAATGCAGATGTATGTGCAGAGTTACAGCACTGAATGTGCCCAAAAATCTTCAGGCAAAAGTCCATTTATTTCAGATTCCAGAAATAGGAGGATGTGACTTTATTAAAAAAAGGAAGATTGAAAACTCTGTGAGGTGAGACACTTTTAAATGAAAACTCGTTAAATTATTTACTGTGGTAAAATAAGTGTTTAATGGAGAAACATTTAAAATTTAATTGAGTGCTGAGATTATTGGGAGAATTATGTGAGGCGCCCACATGAGGTGCAGCTTTCTCTTGCAAGTGAAAACACTCAGAAAAACATGTTTATAAAATGATTTTGAAACAACAACAAGAAAATAATGGAATATTTGTTGTAAAATGTTCTGCTGTGTTATTACTCACATCAGTAGAGAAAATTAAACTGAATAATTTGGGGGAGGGGAGGTGAGTGGAGCTGTGTGTAAATTTGAGGGCTATGACTGAAAGTTCTGTTTGGAATCATAGATGGATAATTAAATAATATTTAATCTGCTGTGTAATCTGAGTTTAAGTGACTAACTGAAAACTCTAACACTTTTCTCTGCTGTTCTCCAGCCTTGGATAATTTTCCAGAACAATCTCCTCCAGTGGCTGCAGCCCCTCTGTTGTCCTTCTCCTCATGTGAAATGGCTCCCACCAGGCTGACACAGAGTTGCTTTAAAACTGGAAATCCTCCACTTCCCATGGATTAATTCCTTTCCAAAACAAGGAGAAATTACAGCAACTTTAAAAAAAAAATGCAGTCATGGACTGATGAAAACTTTTCTGGAGCACCAGCTGAGTCAGACATACAGGATCCTTCCAAACTACTTCCGATTATTTATAGCACCTCAGAAAATATTCCTAATATTAGACCTTGCCAGACAATGTGTCAGACTGCCACTCTAATTCCTCCACCAGCACCACACGTCCTTTTCCAGCTGATAACATTTGTGTTGGTTAAAAAAAAACCCTTTTTTTTGGTGTTATTTTTAAATTGCAGATTTATTTTAGTTTTGCTGTAGAGCTGGCGTAGGACGGTCATAATTTTTTCTTTACAGCACATATTTAAGCAACATTTCCATCTATCTAGAGATTTTTCAAAATTGGGTTAAAAAAAGAAAAAAAACAAAAGCAGAATGATTAATAAAGATATTTTTTAAAAAAAGAAAAAGTAGTTGAGGCTCATGGTTTATATCAAACACCTGAAGAAGTCCAGAGGGTGATGCTCCTTGTCCACAGAAAACCAGGGATACGGTCTTGATGAAGATGTCCCTGCCTATTGCAGGGGGTTGGAGTAGACAACCTTTAAGTTCCCTTCCAACCCAACCCATTCCATGATTCCCTGACCCACAGCAATATCCACCTCAGGCTTTAAGATCTTTCCTTTAAAATCCTTACCCTCTGCCAAAAAGGAGAATATATTGCAAAATGTTGCCGTTTTAATGCTAAAAGAGCCACCCTTGAGTTGTCTAATCCAGCCACGCTGAACTTTGCTGTTAAACTCAGTAATTAATTCAGTCTCAGCTGAGAATCAAACTCAGATTTCAGCCCGGAGTGAAAACAAATGTCTGAATTAGAAACCCCCCAAAAATAGAAATTCCGCGCGCAATCACCGCCAAAACCTTCGCTGGGGCCCCTGTAGGATCATAAAAGACATTCAGCAAACAACAAGGTGCCTAATGATGCAGGGAGCTTTTCATCCAGCACTTAGAGACAACTCACTACACATAATTAGAGCATTACCAGAATCATCTGACGACGGCGATCCACAAATGTCACCTGCCTCAAAATCCGGCAGCAATTCCGGTTGCTTTATGTGCAGAGCTCTAAAATTCAGCCAGAGAAGATGACGAAAACAAAGCTAATGACAGAGTTCTTGTTTTGGAGCAGCAGAGAAATTTGGAAGTGGATTTTTATTTTTCCTCCTGCGTAATTTGCTGGGTTTTGTAATGAGATTTTATGGTAGAACCAAATTATTTGGATGTTTGTTGGGAAAATGTGGTGTTTTCTACCCCTCAGGAAATCATTCATCAGTAAACTTGGGGAGAACTCCATGTGCATCCACAGGAATCTCTTCTTGGCCTGATTCTCTTCAGTGTTTCCATTTATGTAAAAATTACAGTGCCACAAAATAGAAAACAAACCGAACAACCAGAACTGAAATTGCACAGGAAAATGATTAAATGGGACACACTCAGAAGGCAAAATTCAGGCAGGGTGGCTTTCCATGCAGTGATTACTCAGGAATTGCTGGAAGAGGGAGATATTGAATACGAACTGTTATTGTGGCTGCTGCAAAAGAGAAGTTTAATTTAAGAGATCATTTCAGAAAGGTCACAGGTGAACTGTAGAGGTTCAAAAAAACCCACAACTCTTTAAAAAGAAGTTGAAAGTTTTGATTTAGTTTCATATAAGAAAAGGATGAGTAAGGGAAGGTGTTTGAGGGGCATAAACCACCAGCCAGCTGTTCTTGTCCACTGGTAACGAGGGAAACGAGACCAACTCATGGCAACAGGAGACATCTGAGGAATTCCTAATTTCTCTTCCAGGAGCCATCTAGACCTCCTCATTCCCAGAGTCTGGAGCATCACTGCTGGCTGTTGTCACAGCAGGATTTTGTCTGACTCGGTGTTTAGGAGAATGTTTTTGCTTGGAGGCAACACAAGATCTGGGCCTGAACCATCTCTGGAGTCTCCTTCAGCTTTTGTTTGGAAGGAGTTGATTTTTCTGAGTCATAACTTCAAACCCACCCCATATTTGTTGGCTTAGTGTTTGTGGCAGGCAGGAGCCACCTGGGAGAAGAAGAAGGAGAAGAAGAAACATCTTTTGAGTGGTTTTAATGATGATAGCACACGGGAGGCCTCAGCTGACTAAGGCCTGGATTGGAAAGTCAAAATGGAAACCCACACTCTGTGTTTAGTCACCGGGAAACAAATGGTTTCACAAGCCTGGGTTTTCCATTCTCCTGGTTATTTTCCCCCCTCAGGGTATCCTTTCCCAATTTTGGAGGCTCATGTTCCCACAGGAAACACAATGGAAAACAGTGGGCATTGTTAGCTTGGGAGTTATGGAGTAATTGCTGAAGGGAAAACATTTTCATCCCTCGGGTGTGATTTGAAGGTGCTGCTCACAGCCCATTGTAGTCTACAAAAGGCTTTTTAAATGGGTGAGAGTTACCTGATTACTGCTGTATTAATGAATTCCTGAAAGGAGAACACAAAGGATACACCAGGAACACAGAAATCTGCTCTTTTGAAGGCTGGAAGAGCTGAGTTTATCAACAATGTAGAAAACCTTTGACTTGAGTCAACACACAGCATTTTTTAAAGTCCTTGGCTCAGGCAGCTCAGGAGTTGATTCGCTGTCAGAATATTTGTTCTGGACTTGTCAGGAATCTCCTGCAGGAGTAACAGCTCTGTTTGCAGAAATCTCTGCTAAAAATCACCACCATTTCTGCTGCCTGCTCGTGTTTCCTAAATCCGGAGATATTTTCTCAATCTGCCTTCAAAATTGACCAAGTATCCCTAAGGAGGACTTGGGAAAATAAGGCAATTAATAACCTGATATTTAGCTGGTAATCTGCTAAATTACAGCACAAAACATCAGTGAACATTACTTTGTTTTCATTTTTGGATGAGCAACCTTCAGAAACCTTCACAACTCTGTAATGTGTGCAAACATTTTTAAGAGGGACTGTTTTGTCTTTTATTCTATTAATTCCTTTATCAGAGGGGAATAGGAGCCTCTGGGTTTATTTACATTTTATCAACAAGCAAAACATTGCAATCTGAAATAATCCCGAGCAGAAATCTGCCAAGAACATTGGGAAAACAGCTTTTCCTGCAGGTGTTCACGTGTTGAACCAGAAGTCAAACCTCAGAAACATAGAGGGAGAAAATAAAGATCTTTGTCCGCGTGCTGGTTTGAAAGCAAAACTAGTGAAAGACTCTAAGTCAGAAACACAATTTAATTAGAGGAAAAGAAAAGAAATAAAAGAAAGTAAAATAAAATAGAAATAATAGTACAAAAAAAACCCTGACAGAGTCAGAACACAACCTGACACCCTGTTAGGGTGGTAGTGGCAGTCCAGATGAGATGGTCTGGTCGAAGCAGTGATTCCCGTAGAAACATCTGGTAGCTCTTGTCTCCTCTGGGAGTCCAGTGGATAAAAGCTGCCTGTGCTGTCCCAAACCCTGGATTTATCCAGGTGGGAATGCTTGGCTCCTCCCCCTGGGCAGAGCATCTCACAATGGGCTGATCTCATTCTATGAGTCATGCAGTGGGTCCTTGATGGCCCATTAAACAGAGATAACTCTGAGGGAGTTATCTATGAGTCATGGGCAAGGCATTGTTAGGCTCATTAACAGAAGATAAGGAAAACACTGCCCCACCCTGGCTCCAACGGCTCATGGGGATAGAATACAAACCTTGGGCACAATTTTACATTGTAACCTAGGACAGTCAGGCTTGACATGCCATGATTTTCATTTTTCCAAATGGAGTTTTCTAAATCTTCCCCTGAAGTGTCTGTTTGGAGTTTGACTGAAGGTCAACACATTTTTTTTTTTGTGAAATGCGAAGTGCCCAATTACCCTGTGGTTAATGAGGGACAGTTACTGAGATCTGTGGAGAAACACAACTCTGATATAGTCCATATTGCAGAGCTTGTGTTGCTATCCCAGGATCTGACCCAAATCCCACTGGGATCAAGCACCATTCCCACCCATGGGAGCCTGCTCCGGCCAGCACATCCTCCTGGGGCACATCAGCTCTGCTGTGACACAAAATCTGTCCCTTCTCGTCGCTTTTCTGTGTTCAGTGAACAACTGGGATCCACCCCTTAAATGCTCTATTTCTCCTGCCAGACTTGCTGACAATTAGAAGTGCAATTAGGATTTCTGTGTAGCTCATAATAAACTCCCGTGGAACACAGAGTTCTGCACTGCGCTGGGGATCTGTACTTTGGAAGATGGATATTCCCAGCCTGTCACAGACCCAAACATCAATTTTAAAGTGCAATTATCCTGAGACACTTCACGAGTTACCAGGGAATTCAAACCAGCATGATGCACTTACCTGTCCCATATATACGTGCATATTTTCAGTTTAAATTTGACTATTTCATATCCTGACTTCATTGATTAACTGACTTCAAATATCCAATTAATTTTTGTTGATAAGAAACCCTCTAATTGAGTAGAACTGCCAGAATCTATAATGATCTTTATGGATGCTGAAAACAGGCAGGTGTCCAAATATCTCCCTGGAATTAGGGGGTTTTTTTGTTTAGTTGTGGAATAATTTAAATTTCAGAATCAGGTCTGGATCTTTATCTGCTGCTGGCAGCATGCATTGATTTATGTATCAGATCCCAAATTCACAGAATCATTTTGGGTGGAGAAAAACCTGAGAACATCGAGTCCAACCTGTGCCTGATCCCCACCTTGTCCCCAGCCCAGAGCTCTGAGTGCCACCTCCAGGAATTCCTTGAGCACCTCCAGGGATGGGCACTCCAACCCTCCCTGGGCGCTTCCAAGGCCTGAGCCCCCTTTCCATGGGGAAATTCCTGCTGCTGCCCACCCTGAGCCTGCCCTGGCCCAGCCTGAGGCCGTTCCCTCTCCTCCTGTCCCTGTGTCCCTGGAGCAGAGCCCGACCCCCCCGGCTGTCCCCTCCTGGCAGGGACTGGTGCAGCAATAAAATCCCCCCTGAACCTCCTTAAAATAGACCCAACAATTAAAAAAAGAACCAAAGAAACTGAAGGGAATCCATAAAACAAAGAGATTTTCAGTGCTACACCCATTTCTCCTCACCCAGTGTCTGCATTTGGTGCCTGCAGCTCCATCGTGGCTCTGGTTACACACAGAGCTGTCCCCTGTAGCCACAGAGATGTCACCTGTGCTGGGGCCATCCCCAGTGCCCTCAGAGATCAGGAGGTTCCAGGATCATCCCCCAAATCCACGTTTCTGGAACTCCCAGGTCATGCCCATGCCGCGGGCAGGGTAAAGCAGCGGCCGTGTGATGTCAACGGGCTTCCAAATTCTGCTAAATCCCTGGGAGAAATCTGGCCCTGGGGAAAAGAGTGCCCTTGGTTCACTGCTGCTAAATCCTCCCGTAATCCTCCTCTCCAACGCAGGATTATTGTACAGAGAAGAGAGAAATTTCTCCTCCTGGCTGAGTTTCTATAGGTGACTTTCGGGTGAAGAGAGAAATTTCTCCTCCTGCTAAAAAGAGAAATTTCTCCTCCTGCCTGAGTTTCCAAGGTGGTTTTAGGGTGTTTCACCTCTGTCGTGGTGGTGTCAGCAGCATCCCTGGCCAGGCCTGGGGCTGGATTCCCTCTTTTCTCCACTGGCTTTTCCCTGTTTTGCAGGCAATCCATTGAAATGAATGGGACTGCTGGGAGAGAACATGACATAATCTGCACCAGGGTTGTAAAATGTTTTATGTCCTGAATTCCCTCCCAGAGGAAAATTTTTGCAGCCAATTAAAGCAACGGATTTAAATGTGTTTGTTGTTATTGCTGAGCAGTGAATATTCCACTCAGGCATTCCAATGGATATGCAGGACATTCTTAGGGTGTGGAAGGTGCACAGATTAAACAGATTAAACAGTTCCAATTCTGGGGTGATTTAAGGTCCAATACCTGCTTCAGCTCATGACAAACCAGGTCCTCCCTGTGCAAAACCAGTATTTTAGTGCTGCCTAATGAGATATTGGATCATTAGAGAAATGTTTGCTTCCAAGGAAAAACAGAAGCAATTAATTTGGTCTCACATCCCAGAAGGTCGTTTTGGGAAAAACACCCCACACCACAAAAGCTCCAAGCAGGAGTTGCGGGCTGCTGGGCTGAAATCAGCTCATAGAAAACTTGGAGTCACTTTAATTTTATCACTATTTCTTTTTAAAATCACATTTTTAATTATTTGAAATCTATTAATGATAAGGTAAGAGGGAAAAAAAAGTTTAGGTTTGCCCTGAGCTGAGCCTGGTGGCAAAAGCCAGGGAGAATTCTTGGCTCATGGTGCAGGACAGAGGCTGTCAACAGCCACAGAGCTCTGGAGGGTCCAGAGGAGGACAACAGGAGAGTTCTCAGCCCTGGAGGTGTCCAAGGAACACCTGGAGGTGGCACTCAGGGCTCTGGGCTGGGGACAAGGTGGGCATGGGGCACAGCTGGGACTCGGTGATCCTGGAGGGCTTTTCCAGCCTCGAGGACTCTGTGGTGTCACAGGCACAGGTTTGGTGGGTGGGAAATGTCCTGAGGCCAAAGCTTGGCAAAGGGGTCCTGAAATTCCTCATGGCTTCAGCTTGCTGAGAGATCAAAAACCTCAAATAAATATCAGAAGTGAATCATAAACACAAAAAATTCAGTACCTGAGTCTGGGGCCAAAGGAGAGCAGCACCTGGAAGGGAAAGGATTTACTCCAACATGAAACACATCTGCTGCACTCCCAGAGCCCAGACTGCAATAAATCCTGTCTCTCCAGCACAGCATCCATTGGGAATCCCCCCTGAGCACGGAATTGTGCCTCCGAGCCTCACCCTCCATTTACAACATTTCTCTTCCCAGTGATTGTTCCATCAGCTCTAAAAAGCTGAGCTGCATTTTTCTCGCTGCTGCAGGAAACCTGAAATGATCGTTCCGAGCCCAGGAATTGTCTCAAAACCCACCATGGTCATTGAAATGTCCATGCCGCCGCTGCTGATGTTTTAACAAAATCAGGAGTAAGGAGCTGATGGAGCCATCCCAAAATTTGGCACCAAGGCCCAGAACTGCAGCCTGTGCTGCCCCCACAGCCCCCAGAGCTGTCAGGGTTTCTTCCAGCTCCAGTGAGCAGGGACTCACAAAACATTGGACACCAGTAAAAACCCATGGATCTGAAAAGGCAAATTCATTTAATGTATTTTAATGTCTCAGTTCAATTAATTTCATCGTTAATTAAAAAATAATCAGCTACAAACCTGAGCTGCAGAGGAATCTGAGATGGTCACAGCAGTTCATGAAGGTGGAAGGTGATAAAAGTGCCTCATGGTCTGGCCACCTTTGTTTAAAAAGCATTAATTGCTTTCTTATCATGTACCTCGATTTGAAAAAGAAATGGAGCACACAGATAATTAATTACTTTCTGTTCTGAAAACATATTGACCTCAAATATCACTTCCAGTTTAGCTGTGGGTTAAACACGCCCCACTGTAATTTTTTCTGTGCAAAGTCTCAGTCAAACCCATTTATTAACCAGCTGGTGGCAGTGTTTTCATTAGGAAAAGAAAATAGGCATGCCACTCATTTTCCAAAGAATTTTTCTGCTATTAAAGTGGGAGAATCTTCCTTGTTACTAGGTTCCCTTCATTAGAATTCGAAGGAAATCCATACAGGATATAAAACCCCTCAGTCACTGCTGCAAAATCCTCTGTTTTTAACAGGTTTTGGAATATTTTACTGCCCTTTGGAGCCTGCCTGTTGTTTCTGCTGCTGGAATTCTTGTGTTAGAGGGCTCCTTGCTCTCCTCTGCAAGTTAGTTCAGATTTCAAACAGAGGTGTTGGGACGAAATAAAAACATGACAGATTTAATCCTGGTTTCTGCCCACTGGATCTGTGGGATTTGTGTTTGGGGAGAGAGGCTGGAAATCACTTCTGGAAAGGGAGAGCACGGCAATATTCCCTTGCTCTCCCCACACATCCAGCAATGGCACCTTCCCATCCCTCTCCTGCATCTTAATTTCAGCCAGGCCAGAGCTGTGTGCAGGAGAGCTCCCTCTCTGCTCATGGTATTTATTAAAAAGAGAGAACAGTTCAGCAGCATTTGGCAAGAACAACTTGCAGCATCCAGGCTAGAAATAACTCTCCCAAGCCCGAGCTGCCAGCAATGCACCTTGCCATTTGATATTCCTTGTTTTCCAGCCTGGAATCACAGGTACAAGGATCCTGAGGGATCAGTGGAAGCCATTTGTCTTGGGTTATGTAACCAAGAAATGTGTATTCCATTTCATCTGTTGAAAGCAGTTGGGGAGATGTTTTTTTCTTTATCTCTTGTAACTCCAGGGGGAGGGGGGCGGATGCCTTCTGATAATGGCCCAGCTGTTAAAGCAGCTGGGGCAGTATTTGTTATCTCTGGGGCAGAGTTTGTTATCTCTGGGGCAGGGTTTGTTATCTCTGGAGCAGGGTTTGTTATCTCTGTCACCACCCGTCCATCCTCCAGGGGGACAGCTGCTGATAATGGGCCATTGAGGCTCACCAATGACATCACACATGACATCATCAGGGATATCTGCTGATAATGGGCCATGAAGGCTCACCAATAACATCACACCTGAAATCATCCCATTGGGAGATGCTCCACCCAGTGGGGGGAGGCAACCGTTCCTACCTGGATAAAAACTGGGACTCAGAACAGCTGGCATCCAGTTTTCCACTGGGCTCCAGGAGGAAGACCAGACCCATCTCGCCACCACTGGACTTTCTACAGGACCATCACTACTCCACAGAACCCATCTGTTACTCCAGGAGGATTTATCTGGACTGCTTCCAACACTCTGACCAACAGGGTGTCAGAGCGTTAAAAGCCAAGACCGCAAATCAGAGAGCAGAGAGAGACAAGGGATTGTTCCCTTTGACAAAATCAAAGCCCAGTGAAAAATGAGGGAAGCAGAGCAGCGCCGCATCCGTAAGCGCCAGGAGCAGCAGCAGCACCTCCAGATCATCCACGAGAGGGAAGAGAGGGAGATGCTCGATGTGGCTCTGGAGATACTGGAAATTGCAAAGCAGCGCCTGGAAGGGGAATGGATGGAGGAGAGGCTGGAAAGGGAACGGACGCACATCAAGAACAAGGGGAGGAGGGACCAGGAACGGATGGTGAGGGAGAGGCTGGAAAGGGAGCGGATGCACATTGAGCAGGAGAGGAGGAGGGTGAAGGAATGGATGGAGAAGAAGAGGCTGGAAAGGGAATGGATGTACGTCGAGCATGTGAGGAGCAGGGAGCAGGAACGGATGGAGAAGAAAAGGCTGGAAAGGGAGCGGATGCACATCGAGCAGGAGAGGAGGAGGGTGCAGGAATGGATGGAGAAGGAGAGGCTGGAAAGGGAACGGATGTACGTCGAGCATGTGAGGAGCAGGGAGCAGGAACGGATGGAGATGGCGAGGTTGGAAAGGGAACGGATGCACATTGAGCACAAGAGGGAGGGGCTGCATTGCCAGCACGAGCAGCTGCGTTACGAGCAGCTCAGTTATTTCTTGTGCTCTGCCAGGAGGACACCCTATGACATAGGTGTCAGGAGGGGTGATCCATACTGGCCAGAGCCAAAAGGAATGGCCATGAATGACAGGCACCACTCAGACTTCAGTCGCCAGGATCACTTCCATGACTTCTATCACAGGGACCGTGGGCGTTACCAGGAGCATTCAATAGACTGGAGAGAAAGATCCAGGACAATAACAGGACATCGAGATGGACAACATTACCCAGATGAGTGCCATGGATGCCCCGACGGCACTCACGGGAGAGCTGGGGAAGCTATGGCTCTCACAGGAGCATGAGTGAGAGCAGAGGGATCCCCCCACAGTCACAGGATGGACGTGACTGGGGAGATCACAGTCAAAATTTTGAAGGGCACCAAGATTGTTCTGCCAGAGAAGCATGGATGGAGGGATGATAGGACGGGATCATGAGAGATGGCAGGGTGGCAGTAGAGGCAGTCCTGGCCACGTGATGCACTGTGGAGGCATGTCAGAGCATGCAGTTTCATACAGGGTGGGATCATGCAAGAGGAATGCAAGGAGAAGGATTTGCTGGCCAGGAAAGGGCGAACAGACTGAATGATCCATGATCCGTCACTACTGATTGTGTTTGGTTTTTAATGCAAGGTGGTGGGTGAAACAAATCTGTTACCTATTGTTACCAGTAATTGTAACTTATAGGCTACTGTAAGTGTAATTTTTTAAGCTGCTGCCATATTATGACAATCCAATGTGAACTCATTTGTTTTTTAAAGTGTTGTTCATATGCCATTTAAAAATGTTTGTTAATTAAGCATTCCATTTTCCATAAATAAACACTTGGGCTAGAAAACATAGCATTGAATAGATATATCACATCCCTTATCATGCACCAGCTGTTGGGAAAGTTGAACGGTGCAATGGACTATTAAGACTACCCTGAAGGCACTTGGCAGGGGGACCTTCAAAAAATTGGGAAGTGAACTTAGCCAAGCCACCTGGATGATCAACACCCGAGGCTCCATCAATCGAGCTGGTCCTGCCCAGTCTGAACCCTTGCACACAGTGGATGGAGATAAAGTCCCTGTGGTACACATGAAAGGGATTTTAGGAAAGACTGTTTGGATTAACCCCATCTCAGGCAAAGGCAAACCCATCCGTGGGATTGTTTTTGCTCAAAGATCTGGTTCCACTTGGTGGGTAATGCAAAAAGATGGAGAAACCCGTTGTGTACCACAGGGAAACCTAATCCTAAAGGAGAATTGGGTATAAGGGTTCATTGTGTATAGTAGGGTGTATTGATTTAGATATAATGCAGATAGTAATAGAACAAGGGTAGATAATGTTTGGTTATGTAACCAAAAAATGTTATTCTATTTCATGTGGAAAGCTGTTGAGATTATTTTTTTTCTTTATCTCTTGTAACTCCAGGGGGAGGAGGGTGGATGCCTTCTGATAATGGCCCAGCTGTTAAAGCAGCTGGGGCAGGGTTTGTTATCTCTGGGGCAGTGTTTGTTATCTCTGGGGCAGGGTTTGTTATCTCTGTCACCATCCATCCTCCAGGGCGATATCTGCTGATAATGGGCCATGAAGGCTCACCAATGACATCACACTTTACATCAGCCCATTGAGAGATGCTCCACCCTGTGGGGGGCAAGCCAACTGTTCTACCTGGGTAAAAACTGAGACTCAGGAACACCAAGCTTCCGGCTCTCCACTGGGCTCCAGGAGGAAGACCGGACCCATCTCGCCACCACTGGACTTTTTACAGGATCATCTTCTACAGGACCATCTCTACTCCACAGAACCACATCTGTTACTCCAGGAGGATTTATTTGGACTGCCCCAACACCCTGACCAACAGGGGTCAGGTCGTATCCCTACCCTGGCAGGTTTCACCAGGACTTTTGTTTGCTTCCTTGCTTTTTTGTACTACTACATTTGTATTTTTTTTAACATTCCTAGTAAAGAACTGTTCCTCCTATTCCCATATCTTTGCCTGAAAGCCCCTAATTGCAAAATTATAGTAATTTGGTAGGGAGGGGTTACATTCTCTGCTCCAAGAGAAGATCTAGCTTTTACCTGGCAGACAACTGTCTTTCAAAACTGAGACACCATTCCATGTGATATTCCCAGTTTTCCAGCCTGGAATCACAGGTACAAGTATCCTGAGGGATCCCTGGAAGCCATTCCATGTGATATTCCCAGTTTTCCAGCCTGGAATCACAGGTACAAGGATCCTGAGGGATCCCTGGAAGCCATCCTGGCCCCCTGACTGCGAACAAGATCCCACTCCCAGCACAAGGACCCCGAGCCCTCCTCCCCGTATGTGCCAGCCGGGCCATCTGCACGAGCTCCATCTGCTCATGGGCACCTCCAGCCTCCACAGATGTACCCAAAACTGCTGCCAAGGCGTGTGGGAACACCTCCTGGAGGGCTGGGAAACACACCAGGCTACAGATAAGATGAAAAAAAAAATAAAGAAATAATAAAACTCTTCTTTTGTTGCAGGAAAGCTCCAGCAGGGAGTGGATCCTGACGGCTCCTGCTCCCCTCCGCATTCCCCCCATCCCAGCCAGGGCAGTGCAGGTGCAGGAGCTGCAGGGACAATGCCTCCATGGGGGATGTAATGAGGTTTGGGAAAGCCTCCTGACCCCCTGGGAGCACCTGCACTGCAGTTTGGGGATGGCCACTTGAGGTGGCAGCTCTCCAAGGCTGGCACTTCTCTCTCCTTTTAGCACCAGGAGTGCTCAGCTTGCTTGGGATTATCTGGAAAACAAGGAATGAACACTTGCTAACGCCAATAAATCTGCTGGTCTTTTGAGTCAGTGCTTTGGGAGGCTCAGAGAGCTTTTTTTCCAGGTTTTGCTGTAGTTTTAGCTTGGATTTGCTTCTCCTTTCTCATCCAGGAGACCAGAAATCAGTGCAGGTAATTCTGAGGTTAAAAATATACAATAAATGGAAAAAAAACAAACGCACCTGCACGTGTCACTCCAGGAAATCTGTCATGCAGAAAGGTCACAGTGACATCAGATTTCAGTGGCTCTGGAGCTCCTGGTGGCTTCCAGGGCTGGGAAGGACGTGGGACATGGGATGTGTGTCCAGGTGTCCGTGTGGGTGAACATCCTGGATCTGTTCCTGAAGGAGACTGGAGCAGGAGCTTGACAGCTGGCAGGGAATGCTCCTCACTGTGACTCTGTCAGCAGTGATTGGTTTCCACACATCACTTCATTCTTTATGATCTGGCATTTTCCAATGGAAACCTGTTTGGAGAAAAGTCTTGGCCAGCCTGATTTCAACCCTCCTGGGTTTTATTTCATTCCTGGCCTTTTCCAATACTTGGTGAGAGCACAATTTCTGCCTTAATTGCAAGTGTTTGGAATAAAATTTGCCCATAAACCCCGCTAGGATACACATTTCATTATCCCTTTGTCAAGTCAAAAAAACCACCCCACTGTAAATATTTCCCTGTGAATAAGTGATTGATGTTTCAATCATGTTTGGATTTGCATCCACCTTGGTGTCCTTCCCCTGTGAATATTCCTGGGAGCTGGCTGAGTGATCATAAAATGAAGCATTGCAGTCTGGAGTGCTTTGGGAACACCTTTCATGTTTATTCCTCCACGGAAAAGCAGCCCTGGTCCCAGGGTGTGAATTGGTGGCCACCCCATAAATGTGAAATGCACAGAAATCTGCTCTTGGGCAGCCAGGGAAAGCAAATCCCCAAAATCTGGAGGTGCTGAAATCACAGAGCAGGACCTCACACTGGGACCATTCCCTGTGTTCACTGCTCTTTGATATTAATGCAAATACTGAATTTTCCTCTTTTTTGGGTACCTTTGATATTTTTAAAGCACATCGGTTGCAGTAGGAAGTGGTAACAGACCCAAGATGTGTTTATTTTAATTAATCTGAGTGTTTTAGCAACTGGCATGAAATATTCTGTATTTAGAGTCCGTCTTTCCATGGAAAACAGAATCATAGCATGAGGAAGGTCAGAAGTGATCACAATGGATCATCTGATCCAATCCCAGTAAATTTCATCCCACTAAAAGGCAGGAAGGAAACAGATGAAACCTCACCCTGGGAGGATTTGAGAAACAAACGGAATTTGAGGCTCGGCTTTGGCTTTTCCTGGAAGCTCAGCTGCGTTTGATGCTTTTGAAACCCCAAATTTCGAACGTTCCTCTACTTTCTACCCCGAATTCTGTCCAACCAGAGGCAATCCTTATGCCCTGTGCTGCTTTCCAGACCCCTTTGCTTGGATTTGCTGACGTTAGAGGGCAGTCTCCCATTTTCCTGCTTTTTTCCAAGGTATTTTAACCAGCTCCGGTTGCAAAGAGCTCCGGCGGGCTGGGGCTGAGGGCACAAACATGCTCCAAACAAAAGCTGCTATTTCCATTTAAAAATGCTACAGTTCCAGGAAATCTTCTCTCAAAAACCGATTTTTCCTGATATCTGTGAGCTGGGAGGGTGGGCAAGTTGTAAAACTCACAGAGATGAAATATTTCCTGTTCCAGCAGTTCTCTGGGAGGGCTCCGTGATTTCCCAGCTGGAATTTGTGGGAATTAATGCAGCGCAGCCCTTCCTTGACATTGCAGGGTATTAAACTAGAGGTGGCTAAAAGGTGACTACGAATTTCGTGTGATGAATATCTCCTAAATCCTCCTACCTCTTCAATTCACTTCCAGAAGTGCTCTGAAATCACAGATGAGCCAAAAAAAAAAAAAAAAAACGGAAAAAGGAAAAAAAAAAAAAAGCCAAAGACCAAAAGATGCTTTAAAATGTGTGGGAAAAGTGTTTCTGAATCAGCCCAAGGAATGTCTCAGAGCCATAAACCCACAAAGCATCCAGAATGCCATTCCAACATCCACAGTGGCAATATTCATATATCAGAGCCGAGGTGCTGTGAGCTTCCAACTTTTTTTAGGATGGCATTCATCTTTCTGACAAAAATAATTACGGAATGCTAACCTGCAGCCGCTTCAGGCTCGCTAGGAAAATATTACCACTTCTCCCAGCCCCAGTCACACCTAATTTAAGAAGCTAAGCTTGTGATCATGAAAAAAAAAAAAAAGGAAAATGTACAAAGTCACAACTTTTATCTCCCCTGGAACTTTTCCTTGTGGAAGTTGCAGGACAAAACACAACCCCCAAAAAGATGGGAATTAGAGATCCAGTTTTAACCCTTCCCTGCTCCTCTGGAAATCTCCCCTGTGCCATCCCATGGTTATCCATCGTTCCCATAATTAGTTATGATTTTCCCTGCAGCGGTGCTGAGGCAAATTCATTTGCAGTGTCTGGGTGCCACACAAATTCCAAGTGGGAGCAGAAAATCCCATCAATAGAACAGCGGAAGGAAAAAGGAGAAGCTCAAAATTTGGGATGTAAGAGCCAAGGCAGAAGCAGAATCAGTCAGAATCCTGCCCAAGGTGGCACAGGGATGTGGGGAGTTCCCTATAGGAAAAAGAAATGGTCCGTTTTATAATTGGATTTTTGCCAGGCTCCATGTCAGATGTGCAGCATTCCTGCCTGCAAAACTCCTGGATCTGTGTCTGCAACTCCACAGCACCAATATTACCAGAACAGGAAGAATCACTTCCCTCTCCCCCAGTGTGAGGTGAAATCCATTTTTTTTATTCACAGGGAAAGAGAACCATTTCCTCAAGGTCAGGCTTTCAGAAGTGACTCTGAAATCAGAGCTGTCAGCGACCCCGAGCAGAATCCCCGGAGAGCTGCGAGTTTGCTGACCCTTCCTGGGTTTGTTCCACCAGTCAGGAATGATGGAATCAACCCCACTGCCCCTCCTGGCCAGGGCTTTTTCTGTTTATTTAACCTGGAATTGAGGAAAGCACACAACTGGGCTGCAGTCACCAAAAAAATATAACATAAAACTATTGAGACATTGCTGGTTGGTGAATGGGCAGGGATGAGCCATGTGGGAGCCATTCCATTCCATGATTCCGTGGTAATAAGGGAGAATCATTTCTCTTCATGATTTGCACACAAAATAAAATTCCTGCATTTGCTGGAAACGCAGGGAAAAAAAATATTGCTGTGGAGTAAAAGCTCCTGGCAAGAGCTGTGAGGAACAGCAAATGGTGTGATGGAATCATGGAATCACAGACTGGTTTGGGTTGGAAGGACCTTAAATCCCACCCAATTCCACTCAGCCATGGCAGGGACACCTCCCACTGTCCCAGGCTGCTCCCAACCCCAGGGTCCAACCTGGCCTTGGGCACTGCCAGGGATCCAGGGGCAGCCACAGCTGCTCTGGGAATTCCACCCTGTGCCAGGGCCTGCCCACCCTCATTTATTAATAATCATTAATGAACAACCACATCTGCAAAACACTCTGCAACTAATTTGTCAAATGAAACTGCCTTCAGCCAGCAGACTCTTAAAAATTATATCTATTTTTTTAATGCAATATGACTAAATTCATCTAAAATATAATGTATTTTATCTAAATAAAAAGCTAAATTGCTGAATATCTCTTTGAAAAAACATCCAGCTTAGGCCAGTGACCAAACAAACCAGTTTCTAAGGCTACAGCATCTCTAATATCATTAATTAAGTAGTTACGGGCTCAGAGGTACAGCTTTTGACAGGTGAACAGCACGAGGCAGGCGAGGCGAGTGCTCTGTGCCAAAACACCTGAATTCACCCTGAGAACACAGGGAAGATAAATGTAACTCATTTCCTGAACACAGGCACGTAAATGACACCTTATTTGTTGATCATAAGGAGTGATTTGTAAAGTTCAAGTACCAAAATATGCAAATTGGCACCGCGCTCGACATGCAAACGAGCAAACGGATCCTGGGGATCTCATCCTCACATGGCTTCAGCCTAACTCTGGGAAAAGGCACTGCCAGGAGTTCAAAAAGTGCAGCACAAACACCTGGCCACCGAAAGCAGAAAATTCAGGACATTGAGGTGGTAGAAATTTAGGAAAATCCCAGCTTGATATAAAAATAGAGAAAATATTTGGGATGTTCAAAGGGCTTTGGAGGCTTCCTTGAGCTGCAGGAATTTGAGATGGAGTTTGTGTCTCACAAGGGCTGGCCCATCCATGAGGATGATTCTTTTAGGAGCTTTGATGATCCCTGTGGGTCCCTTCCTGCTCAGGATATTCCATGAGAAATCCAGTGATGTTGTCATTAATATTTGCAGAAAGGTAAAGCAAATATAAAAACACCCCACCTTTGCAAGAGGGAAAACATTAATTTTCTGCGTTCATAATTATCTTTTCATAGCCCAATTCCACCCACAAGGGGCAATTATCTTCTTTCCTTTAAGGTTGTATAAATTAATCAACACAATCAGTTTACATAATTCATTATATAATTTTTCCCCCCATTTTTATTCACATGTACTCTCCCCGAGTTGAGAGCCATTCGTTCTTTTTAACTAATTGATGATTTTTACTTGAAAATGAAGTAAAAAATACCCGTCTGCAACATGGTAACCATCATCTGACAGTGTAATTTTTAGTTATTTAAAAAAACCCAACAAAACAAGCAGAGCTGGGGGGACCAAAATGTCTCTGGACTGATGCTGACATCACTGAGTTTAACAATAAATTTCCACAGCATCCTCACACATCCACACTTTGCTTCAGCCAAGTGTCATCTGCTAATTAAGATGCTAATGAAGACACAGAGCCAACCACAGCAGCCTGGGCTCCGTGTGGAGCTCCCAGCTCTGGAATTTGGCTGCACTTTGGAAAGCCCAGTTAAAATCTGGGGGGTCAGGAGAGCCCTGAGGCACAGAGCACAGAAATCTGTGAGGAAGCTCCGTGGGCAGGGGAATCTCCAAGTGCTCAGAGCTCTGTGAGGTGCTCCAGGGTTGCCATAGAGACTCACCAGGTTTGTCTGACCAGGAGTGAACACAAAATATTCCCACTCTGAACGTGCCAAACGTCCAAGGCCAAACCTGTGGGAGATGCTCCGTCGCTCCCAGTTCTTCCAGTGAGTTGGGAATGAAATGTGGGGATGAAATCTGGAGATGATGCCTGGAGAGCAGCTCTCCGCAGCTCATTTCTTGTCACACTGAGCCCTTGCACATCTTCTGGAAGGTTCACACCAATAAATTGAAAAGATGGGTCTCAGCTGATCAAGTTTTTAAGATCGCCTTCTTTCCCACCATAACCAACCCAGTGACTTCCAATCTGTGCAGGAATTGGAAGAAAAACTCTTCCTATCACCACAAAGAAAAATTGCCCTAAACCCCACAAATTGCTCTGTATGCCAACCCCAGAGTGATGTTTGATATTCAGCTGTGCCATTTTTTCACTCACTAAGGTCCATCCTCACCTTGTTGTTCTCACCAGCCGTGGTGCACTGGGGTAGGACAGTGAGCTCAGCTTGGTTCCTTAAAGAAAGAAGCCCTGCCCTGCTGCTTCAGTCTCAAAAATAAATTCCAGTATGGTGAGACTGACAAAAAGGCGTATCTTTGACATTTTTTTCAATCTTTCCCCGAACTCTTTCAACGTTTAAGCAGACAGCTCATCAATGACACTCTGCATAAACGCTCCACGGTTCAAAGTAATTTTTCATGATGAATCTTTAAAGTGCCAGACTCTCTGATAAGTTAAATTTTGATTTTCTTTATATGACAAATGGTTAATAGTTGTCTTAGAGCCTTTCTGCACTATGATTTTTATCTCCATTTTATTACGGTAATAATAACATCTAATATACTCCTTCATATCTGTCTTGTTCTTTCTTAAGGTCAAAATTATATCCAGAGTTAAAAACAGCAAGAGATTTCTCCCTTTCTTCCTCTCGGTATTTTCAGGGAATAAATTACCACACAGAGGCAAATAATAGCAAATTAGGAAACCTAAATGTGATATCCATACTTTAATATGTGCTGGGCAATCAGAAACCCGAGTATTGGGATGTCATTACAAAGAGGAATTTTCAGGCTTGCAAGTTAATTAAGTGCTATTACATCAGGCTGTTTAATTGCCCTCCTTGCCAATAATCTGAAGAAGAAGAAGAAAAGTGTTAATTCCTCTTCTTGTCTTTGGGCAGAGGTCACTCGTTGGTGTTTTGTGGGATTTGCTCCCTTCAGGTTCACCAGTGGAACCCTCAAACCTTCAAGATGGGGTTTGGGGAGCAGAGTGCAGCAGGTGACACGTCCTGCTCCTTGGGAGGTGACATTACATGGGATGGGATGGGATGGATTTGGGATTTGGGATTTGAGATGGGATGGGGATGGGATTTGGGATGGGATGGGGATGGGATTTGATGGGATGGGATTTAGGATGGGATGGGAATGGGATGGGATGGGGATGCAGCTCCCACAACCTCAGGGTAGCATTAGCCCAACACAGGTTTATAAACTCATTAACTTACTTATAATCTGATTTATTTGGACACAGCTGGATCTGAGTAGCCACATTTCCTAATGGATGAGTTCTCTTTATGGCAATGATGTCACGGTTAAAAGGAGTTTTATTGCTTCAATAAATGTCAAAATAAAAGCAATTTATTCAGTAAATCTAGGGAAATCTGGTTTCTAGTTTGAACTGCAATCAAAACCAGCCAGATCGAGTTTGGCTGCTCCAAACAGTGATTCTGATTTTGGGTTCTCACAGCCCAAAACCAAGAAATCATCACTGGAAATTTATGTCTAAATCTTACAGAGGTAGATACAAGTCAGAGCAAAGTAAGGAAAAATAATCCTTATGGATTCAGGAATTCTTCATGTCCTCTCCCTCAGCCTCTCCAGCTACTGAAACCACATTTTCTGTCCCCAAACTCTTCCCAAATCCATCAGTCATGACACTGCTTAGTCAAGGTGGCTCAATGAAGGTTCAGTTTCTTATTTTTCCGATGGGGAAACCGAGTAGAAATTATTTTTCTAAAGTCGCAGACTGAATTACTCAGCCAGAGCATTCCCAACTTCCCAACTTGCTCCTCAACCCCCAGACAAAGCATCATTCTTCCCACCCTCTGAACTCTTTAACCTTTTTTCCTTCTGTTAAGTTAGCCAAGAAAAGAATTAAAGAAATTCACAACTTATTTTCTCACAACATCATGAGCACTGTTCTCTAGAAAGAAATAAAATTATTGACAACACATTATTTATGGAGCATGTTGGCACCCCTACAGTTGTTCCTGTTGTTCACTTTTTACTGAAAAAAAAAATTTTCTGCCACATTTCCAGTTCCTGTCAGCATAAAAATGAATGTGCCCAGCACTGGCACCCTCCGATCCTCATTTCCTGACAGAGATCACTGAGGTCACTCTGTGTTCTCTCCAGAACCTTTAAAGTTCAGGGATGAGTTCAGCACTGCAGGGTGAGGCTTCTGTGGGCGGCGATGGCCAGAACAGCCCTCCAGAGACAGAACCCCTGAACGGCAGCTGGATAATCCACATTTCCCAGGCTTGCTCTGGATTTGGGTGATTTCAGTGACTCACGGCTCTTGGTGGCCTCCTGGTCCCGCTGTTTTGCACATGCAGATCCCTCCAGCTGGAGTGGCCTGTCAGGGACTGGCTAAATCATGAAGAATGGGATTTTTCCAGCTGCCAATTTTTCTTGCATCCTTATTTTTGATAAAAGGGGATGAAGGTCTGTGGGAGCAGGACAGCAGCTCTGCATCCCTCTGGAGTGTGCCCTGCTCAAAGGCAAATGCCAAAACACTAAATGAGTTACTCTCATTCTTGCACAACAAGTGAAAGGGAAAATTTGATTTTCCAAGCTCCACACAGAGTTCTGTTGCCTTGAAGACAACCTTGCTCATCCCAGGTTACCAAAGCAGGAATATATTTGATTATGTATGAAAATGTTAGCAAAAACGGATCTCAAAGACCAAACAAAGGTAAATCTGAATTTGTTTGGAGTTTTTTGTTTTCCTGAAAGATAATTTGGGTGGGGATATGAGCAGGACAGAGCTCTGCACTGGGATAAAACACCTCCATCCCCAGAGCTGTGCACGGATGCAGAATGGATTCATGGAATCATGGAATCATGGGATCACGATTGGATTGAAGGGACCTTAAAGCTCATCCCATTCTGTGATGGTTTGGGCTTTTTTCTCTCTGCTAAAGTTGGGATTAATACACGGGAAACGTCGATTTCATGATCGGACTTGGATGTTTATTATTTTTTATCTATTTACAGACTCATGAGCTGTGACATCTAACCAGCAAGTTACAGAAATGAGGTAAAATGGAGCACTCCTCTATCTCTACAAGGTCTTTCCAAGGACAACCTCTCTAATTATGAAATGCCACCTAAATTATTTTTATTTTAAACCCAATAACTAACTACTTGAATCTGAATGAGGACTGCATCAACCAGTTACAGAAATCACCCAAATCCACGAAGAAGAAGGAGGAAGAAGGAGGACATGAAGGACTCAGACAATTCCCAAAGCCCTCCATCTTGACTCACATGCATTACTATACACTAAAACCCCAAATTCTAAGTTTCCAGAATTCCAACACCATCCCACATCCTGCCATGGCAGGGACGCCTTCCACTGTCCCAGGCTGCTCCAAGCTCCAGTGTCCTATCTGGCCTTGGACACTTCCAGGGATGGAGCAGCCACAGCTCTGGACAGTCCATGTCCTCAGGATCTGTTTTTGCTTCTGTCATCAGCCAGGAATCATTCCCAGCCCTTCACTTTTCCATGGCCAAAGGCAGTGAAGTTCTGCTCCTTGGGGAGTCCTGGAGAGTGTTTGGGATGAAAATTTGCAGGACATGTGCCATGGCTGAAATGCCAGCAGCCAGGAGTGACACAGGGCCATGCCTGGCTGCAGTGTCACCATGGTGCCATCCTGGGCTTGCTCCCACCTGATGGTACCCAAGGATAACAAATATCCAGCACACTCCTTGGGCATTTTCCTTGGTTCCTAGGATTCCACATTTCCTGGGATTCCATGGTTCCTGGGATTCCATGGTTCCTAGGATTCCATGGTTCCTGGGTTCCATGTTTGCTAGCATTTTATGGTTCCTGGGTTCCATGGCTCCTAGGATTTTATGATTCCTGGGTTCCATGGTTCCTAGGATTCCATGGTTCCTGGGTTCCATGGCTCCTAGGATTCCATGGTTCCTGGGTTCCATGGCTCCTAGGATTCCACGGTTCCTGGGTTCCATGGTTCCTAGGATTCCATGATTCCAAGGATTCCACAGTTCCTAGGATTCCATGGTTCCTAAGATCCCTTAGTTCCTGGGATCCCATGGTTCCTAGGATTCCATGGTTGCTGGGTTCCATGATTCCTGGGTTCGATGGCTCCCACCATTTTATGGTTCCTGGGTTCCATGGTTCCTAGGATTCCATGGTTCCTGGGATCCCATGGTTCCTGGATTCCATGGTTCCTGGGATTCCATGGTTCCTGGGTTCCATGGTTCCTGAGTTCCATGGTTCCTAAGTTCCAGGGTTCCTAGGATTCCATGGTTCCTGAGATCCCATGGTTCCTGGATTCCATGGCTCCTAGGATTTCATGGTTCCTGGGATCCCATGGTTCCTGGATTCCATGGTTCCTGGGATTCCATGGTTCCTGGGTTCCAGGGTTCCTAGGATTCCATGGTTCCCACTCAACTCAGCAACGTCAGGACAACCCCAAAGGAACTCAAGTGTTCAGGCGACTTTAAGAACCAGGACGTGTCAAACTTTTCAGCCTGGACAAACACAGCCAGGAATGTGTTTGCTCTCCTTGGAGCAGCCAGACAATCCTGCTGTCCCACCAGCACCGCTCCACGCTGGGCTCACTTTCCCCATGAGCTCAGGGAGGGCATCACAGGGGTGATGACACCAAACCACCTCATTGCAGGGTTAAAAACCATCTCCTGTGCTATGATATTTAACAGGGAAATATTAGAAAACATCCATAAAGTGATTTATTATCATTAATATCACAGCTTTGACTGAAAAAGGCATTGCAGGGACACTCTGCCACATTTTCAAGCCAAGGGCACAGCTGGTTACACTCAGGGGACACAGCCACAAGTAGAAGTAACTCATCAGGTGACCTTTCCTCCACACCACATTTACACATTTCACATCAAACAAATTTTTCCTTTTTTTTTTTCCCTTCCGACAGGAAATTAAAAAAAATTCCCAGATCGGGCACATTTCATCAGCTGGGTGTTGCCTACCTAAGTCAATTAATTGAGGCACAGGGAGCGGTGCTGATACCCTGCCTTAGGGTGATTTCCCAGGATTCTTCTGGATATGAGATGAGACATCTCTGGAGACTATTTCCTGCCAAAGTCATTTTAAATAACTATATTAAAAAGCCAGTGGAAGTTACAAGTAGGGCCTGATTCTTTCAGCAGTGGCCCTTCACGTCATTGGGAACCTGAAATGCGCTTTAAATCTGTATTAAAATTACCAGTTGTCTTCAAGTAAATGTGATTTGGGATGGGGAAGCACAGGAACGCCTCGTGCCTGGCAGAGAGGAGGGATTTGGGGAATACTCCGTCCTCCCCACAGGCTGCGTGCACACATCTCCTCAAAGCACGGGATTATCTTTGTATCAACCAAAGAGCCACTTGATTAAAACCCCGTCGGCTGACAAAGGAGGGAAATTAAGCAAATGAAAACATTCATTTCCAGACAAAACTTTATGCCACTGTAACTTTGGGGAACAAAGCCCTTCCCGAGCGCTCCGTCGGCTTGGAAATCGACATCTGGCGACGCGCTGGGGACTCCGTCAGAGGTGGCTTTGCCAGAGGGAAGCATCAAAAAAGGAACTCGAAGCAAGGATTTGAAACATCAGATGTCAAAACCTGGGCCGGGCTCTGGGACATTTGCTCAGGACTTTGCCCTTCGGAAGGAAGTTTTTTTAATTCCCGCTCCGACGCCGTTGCGGAAGGACCTTTTGTGGGGAAGGGGCAGCGGGAGGCGCTTCCCAAGAGCCAGCTCCTCATCCCTGCCCACCTTGGACAGGCAGCTGCTCAGCAGCACCAGGCACGAATCCCATCTCCCATGCAGCTGGCAGGTCAAATAAAAAGGGTTGGGGCTCTGGAGATTAAAGGCAAACAAACAAACAAACGAACAAGGAGAGGGGAAAAAAAAAAAAAAGAGATAAGAGAAGGTAAAATTATGGATTTGTGTATTTGCCAGGACTTGTTCAGGATGCAGAGCAAAGCAGAAACACAAAAGCAATTTGTGCGTTGAATGGCAAGAATGAGCTGTTATTTTCTAAGGATTTATCGTGTTCACAATCAGATTTTTTCATCGTTTTTTATACATTCCTGGTCTAAAATAACTCATACAATTATGTTTAGGGTATGATATGAATTGTTTTCGGTGATGCTGACCAGCTGTGACACAGTTTCCTTGGAACAACATGGGTGTTTATTGCTGTAAAATGAGATTTTTTTCAGGGAAAAATGAAATACCAGCTTTTTATAACCTGTGTGCACTTCTGAGCCTTAAATTACACATAAGAGAAAACAAAAATACCTGTAAAGCTAAAATTTGGAGGAGGCTTTCCAGTAGTTCTGACCAGTTCTGGAAGTAGTTCTGAGGAGGTTTAATAATGACAAAATAATAATGGGAATTTTAAAAAGTCTGGGTAAAAATCCAGGGTTTTGCACACATTCCTTTTACTTGCACTCTACAGGACAAAAAATGCCAACTACATAAAAACTTTGACATATTTCAACAGCTCTTAAAATAAACTGCATTTAATTACTGCTGAATTATAGAATAAAAACATTTCCTGGCATGTCTATGGTTGCTCTGTGCATCTTTCATCACATCCTGATTTCCCAGCTGATTTTCCATCGAAAAGCCATATTCTGCCATCTCTAAAAATTCAATGCAAAGCCACAGCATTAACACCTGGAATTGCTGGTAAAATTGCCATTAACTTCATTAGGATTTGTTTTAATTCAGTGTTTTATTGCTCTTATTTAATACTGGTTATTAAGTTAATTTTTTTGTTTTGTTTAATGACTTTTTCTGCTACCAACACCTTCTGCCACTGACAAGGCGTTTCCAGACTGAATTTTCTCCCTAACAAGAAAAAACACTTTTTTGCAAGGAAAAAAAAATAAAAACCAAAAAACTGGGACAGAGAAATTCCCCTTTTGAATTTTTAGCTGCTATTTTGCTAGATTTACTGAATAATACTTTTATTTTGACATTTATTGAAGCAATTAAACTCCTTTTAACTGTGATATCACTGCCATGAAGAGAACCATCCATTAGGAAATGTGGCCACTCAGATCAGCTGTGTCTAAATAAATCAGTTGATTATAAATAAATTAATGAATTGGTAAACTCCCTAGCAATAAGTGAAATTAATACATATATATCTAATTGCACCTCTCTGAGATATGCAAGGAATTCAGATTAAATGGAGAGGAGATTTGTGGTTTTCTCTCTCCCCATCCAGGATTTCAGCTCCCCCACACTCCACATTAAATATGCACTGAGTTGCTCACATGATTATTTCAGAGGCTTGCATATTTTATTAATAACTCCAGGAAAAATTAGGCTATGCTCCAGGAAAATTAGGTAATAAGATTTAACCAATAGCTTTAATACAAGAAAGTTCTTTGGTTTTATATAAAAATAAAAGCACAGCAGCAAAGAAGCAATCTAACAACAAAAGTGATTTAAATAAAGGAGTGAATTTAAAGGAATGAAACAGATCTGGGAGTAATTAGGGAATGGGACTTACCATGGAAGGGCCAACTGGGTAACCCGAGCACACCAATGTCACGGAGATCCACAGGATGAAAACCAACTTTAACCTGCATAGACTTCAAAGAAAGCTGAGATTAATGAAAATTTGGACCAAAATTGAGCAAAATATGAACAGAGAGCAACCAAGACGCCCGTGGTGCTTTACCTGCTCATTTTTACCCAGCACTGTGTGTCTGAACATGCAGCTCTACATCCAAATTCCTCACACATCCTTTCGGTTCCTCCTCAGGTGACCATTTTATACCAGAGTTCAGGAGGGAAAATGTCATCAAAGCTGGTTTTATTCTGACTAATTGCTCCTTGTTTGGCCTTTTCTTCTTGTTAAATGGGAAAATGGCAAGAACACGCTCAGCTGCCATTACCAACCCCGGGGATTTCATTTCAAGTGTCCCATTAAATGTCTTTCAAGTGGTTTTATTGTTACCTCTGTGTCATCACTGCAAGCCTGGTCAGAGGTCCAAGGATTTCAAAAATCCATCTCGAGAGTTTGTTACCATTCCAATATATCAGGTGGGGACCTGCAAAGCCTGGCAGTGAGGGAGAAACATTAAAAGTGCATTTTAAGTAGAAAGTTCCTCAAAGAGTCTCATTATATTTAAACCAGCCACAATACAAAGAATAATATATGTATTTTTAAATTTTTCTCCCCCAACATTTTTTTTATGTGCTTAGTTCTTAATACACCAAATGAATTTTTTTTTCTGACAATTAAAATTCTTTGGACATTAATTTTTACTATGCAGCCATATCTCAGCCCACACTGAGTTTCAGTCAATCCAAACTTCTATAGGCTTAATAAACTCTGTTAATCTCATTAATAAACTCTGGTAATCTCCAGCAACACAGCAAATGTTTCATGTCTAAAAACATCATTTGTTGCTGCAACAAATTTAATGGTGCAGTATTTTAGGGGATTCTGTGATTTATTTATCCAGAGTGGTGTAAAAGTGCTGAATCCCACAAGGTCTGGGGATGTTGGACTGCACAGGGAATGCTGGAAGACATTAAATTCCATTTATTTTTTCTGATAATGAGCACCACATCTACAAAATGTGCTGGGTTAATGGTTGGACTCACTGATCCGAGAGCTTTTCCTACTTTAACCACTCCAGGATTCTAAAGAAAACACTGAGGGTTATTTTTTGACAGCCACAGTGTGTCAGGCACGCACACAGTGAGGCAGAAACCCCAAATGTTGCATTTTCTTTGGTGTTTACACTGAAAAATCAACAGACAAGGGTTCCAGAAGGGAACTTTGTGTGAGTCTTTGGGAAGACCTGAGCTGTATAAATTATGTCAAATTTCCCTGCAATATTTCAGCTCATTTTGATGATCTGGAAGGTCTTTTCCAACCATAATGATTCCATGATGCTGTGCTTCAGTCTCCTGACAAAGTGCATTTCATTCCAGGGGACAGAGAGCTGTGAGGAGAAATCCAGGGGCATGGAAGAGCCTTTAGGAGTTTTAAACAAAAAATCCCTGATGTGATCTCAGCTATGGGATTTTCCCTCATCATGGTGGTGCTGATCACGTTGTGGCTGGCAAAATCCAATGACTCAAATGACTTTTAAAAATAAAAAGTGGTTTTAAAAGAAAAAGTGGTTTTAAAAGAATTGTGGTTGCTGGTGAAACTCTTCAGGATTCTCCAGCCCACGAGGGCTGAAAGGAGGATGAAATTTGCCTCATTTAAAGCCTGCAGCTTTAAACCCTTTATAAAACCCATCAGGTGACTATTTGCATTTCCAGCCTGAGTCCTCTTATTCAGAGAGCAAATCCTCTCTTTGAATGGAACCTCCCATCCCCACTCGTCCAGGACCTCCAACTCCAAGGCTAAGAGGATTAGGCCGTGTTCCTGCTGCACAGAAATCACTTTGGGCTGGATTCTGCCTGAGCACAGCTTAGCTCTGCTCTCATTGTGCCTGCATTTAGTCCAGCTCCGTTTTAATCCGAAATTAACCTTCACACAATGTTTTCTGTGGAAGGTGAGGGGCCAGGACAGGCTGGGATTAAAGCTTGGGGTTGCCATGTTCAGCCTGGGACTCTCTGGGTAAGCTTTGGTGTTTTATTGGCTTCATTTTTTAAAACTGGAGTTGTTTGAGGCCCAGGTGATCTCCCACTGGGCCTGGTCAGTCCCTCCTGTGCTCACCCTTTTCACATCCCCTAAAAGAGAGGTTTTGACCAGGTGAGAAACCACAAACTGCTTTGGAACTGAAGAACCCCAGGATCACGGAATAGTTTGGGCTGGAAAAGCCCTCTAAGATGGAGTCCAACCATCCCCAGCACTGCCAAGGCCACCACTGCCCCATGTCCTCGAGTGCCACATCCACAGGGCTTTAAATCCCTCCAGGGATTGGATCTCCACCCCTGCCAGGGCTGGAGAGCCCTTTTGGGAAGAAATGTTCCCAATATCCAACCTGAACCTCCCCTGGAGGTGCAGATGGCACCAAGGCAAGAGTCACTGAGACACCACCGCCCCCAGGGCTTTGCCCACCCTCAGACACACCCAAAGGTTATTTCCTGAACATTCAAACCCTCCCATTTGCTTCTCACTCCTTGCAATTTATTTTTCCCAGCGTTTCAGGATGCAGTTCAGCACAACACACCTGTGATTTGCATGCACGAGGCACAGGTGGAGATTTAGATCCATTCCAGATATTCCCACTTCAGGTTTGGAGGAATCAGGCTGAAGAGAACGAGTGGCAATTGACATTTCTGTCTCCTGCTCTGTCTGCAGAGGCTCTGCTCCCAGGCTGGGTTCACTGGCAGCCATCAAGGGTCAAATGAATCATTAAGGACCACAATAAAACATCCCAGCACCCATAAATCTGTTGTTTCTCAGAATAAATCAGCAGCAGTATCAGCAATAATATCATATCTTCTCTCCTGCCTGCCTTGTTGGAGGGACTCTGTATTGAACCTCAGTGCTGCTTTCCTTTGGTTTCCCCCCAAAATCAAATGGAACAACACAAAACTCACAGCTGAGCCTATCAAACCTTGCAGAGTTTTGAGGTTAATAAGCCTACAAGCTTTAGAACACGATATTTCCTTCCTCCAACCCAGTGGTCAATCCAAAGTGTTTTAAATTAGCATTGTGGGACTTTGCTGAGGGATCAAACAAAAAAACAAATGAACGAACCTCAACCTGAACATTGGCACAACCCCAAAAGTTGTCAAACCACAGCTCCTGATACAGGCAGGGCTCAAAATCTCGTTTCCTTCTGGGGTGCTCCCAGTGAAACCTCAGCATGGCTTTGCTGGAGAAAGCTGCTGGGATATTTTGTTCCAAACTCGATTTTTTTTCCCCCCCTTGCTTTCAAGAATATCGAGCAAGCCCAAAGCCAGCGTGGTTTGCTTTCAGAGCATTGCAAGGTGCGAGCTGGAAATCAATCATGCTCCCAGCACATCAACCTGCTTCTGCCTCAGTGATAATAGAAAATCCCAGCAGGACACGGAGAGAGAAGAAACACGGAAAGCAGCAAGTTCATTGCTGGGGTCACTCCCTCTGTGCTCTCACTGCTGCAAGGGGACACAACCAAACCCTTCCCCTGCACCAGGAGAGCTCAGCTATAGAGGCACAAGGAGCTGCAGAGCTGCTGTGGGCACACCTGACTGGTTCTGGGTGTGGAATCATCATTTCCCTGCCATGGAGATCTCTCATCCCCTGAAAACTGGAATCGTGAGGTTGTCCCATCCCTGTCCAAGGTGCTGGACAGGACTTGGAGTCACCAGGGATAGCAGAAGGTGTCCCTGCCCATGGCTGGGTCCATGAGGACACACGAGGACACACGAGGACACATTTCTGTGCTGATGCCCCATGCTCCCCAGTTGGGTTAGAGGTGCTGCTTTCACCAGGCACTTTCTAGGCAGTTCAAGGAAGAACCTGACCTTGATAATAACAAAGAACAGTTCACATGTTGGATTTCTTCCTTTTGCTTACAAATAACTTGGCCTCATGGTATGAACAGAAACATCTTTTTCAAGAACTGAAGACCAAACTTAATGCTCCAGCTTTTTTGGGGGGAGTGGGAGGACGCCCTCATCCAGGGCACTGGATGGGCTTTAAGGTTTATCCCAACCCATTCCAGGATTCTCTGATCCAGGAGGAGAGTGGCCCTGACTGACAGCGGTAAGGCTCTAAGGACAAATGATGCAGCTTAGGGGAAGCTCAGATTTTGCCTCCCTGCCGCCCTCAGACATTTGGGCAGTGCCTGCCCATCTGCACTGCCCCCAAGCACATGCCCAGGGCTCAGCCTGTCCCCTGTGTCACTCACTTGGCCCCTGAGGCACCCAGGGGTTTGCACAGAGCTCTGGGGACAGTGCAACCATCTCATCAAAGGTCAGGGACACATTTCCTACGGCCTGTGCTGGCTGCTGTGGATGTACCCAGCTCCGTGCTCCTGTTCCAGCCTCTGAGGTTCTCCAGAAGGGCAGAGCTGGGGATTGAATTCCTTTCTGCTGTGAGACCCTGCCCGGGCTCCTCGCAGGCAGGGACAGCTCCCCTGCCGAGCCCTGGCACCGTGCCCTGCCTGGGGAGAGGCACGCTCCTTTTAAAAGCCACTTTCTAACACAATTCCACTCAGACAGCGCTCCCCTGGCAGCCTGAGCCAGGCTCCTGCAGGGCCGCCTCTGAGCACGGGTTTGAGGAAGAAAATCAAAAGGCATTCAAGGCAGGAGCAGCACTGCCAGTCCTGTCCCCCTCCACAGCTCTGGCGTTCCTGGATGGATCCCAGCAGGCAGGAGGGGAGCAGCAAGGGCTGCCAGGAAATGGAAGGAACAGGGCCCAGGGTTTGTGGATGCCATGAACCTCAGGATCTTCATTGCCACCTGATTTTGGAGCCCTCCTGCATCACTGGGGCTGTGCACATCACTGTCACGGCAAAGAGGACAAAGCTGCAGTTGGATCCTCCCATGCCAAGGGGAAAAATTAGCTCCAAAAATCCCATTTTTGATCCCACATCACACAGGAATCGTGGGCTGCGTCACAGTCTCCATCCCCAGGATCTTAAAGTCTAAATCATCCTCTCTAAATATATAAATTCCTTTTCCTGGTTACAGTCAGAGCTGGTGTGGGCAGAGGCAGCACGAGCTCCTTACCCCCCTCCCCAGCACGTGTCCCAGAGTTAATCCAGAGTGGTGACAGAAAATGGCACCAGTCCCCACGTCCCACAGCACGTGGCACCTCCTGGGCCGTGTGCCAGGCCACAAATGGCCACACACAACCCCTGCTGATGTCACCTAACCCTGCTGATGTCACCTAATCCTGCTGATGTCACCACGCTCAGGCTGGAGCCCACGTGAAGCAGCAGGAATGAAGTTTTTGGCCAAAACATTGGAACACCTCAGGAAATGTTTCTAATTTTATTTTTTTGGTCAGGTTCCTTAGCATGCCTTCAGAAAAACATCCTGCATGAAGCACAGCATGAAAAAAACCAAGCCCTCCCTGCACTGCCAGCAAGTGTTAAAGCCCTCTGAGAATTTATCAGGAGGTAAAAGAAAAGAAAGACAAGTTGCTCATACCGTTCAGGGGAGGCTCAGCAGCAGGAGAAGTGGAGGTAATTAACATTTCTGCTGCGCCGATTCGCCCGTGCCAACGTAATTTATGCACTCGGAAATCTCTCAAACAGATCCTGCAGGAAGTGCCTGCCGAAGAAAAGATGTCAGTGCTGAGCTGAAAAGACACCTGTCAAAGGCAAACCCAAATTCCTGCTCAGATGCAACAAAGACCTCGGTGATCTGAGAGAGGCTGAACAGTTGTTGAAGGAGAGAGCAGAAAGAGAAAAGAGCCTGGATAGACAAGGAAAGGAGAAGGGTTTTGAGGAGAGAGGAGAAAAGGATGTTGGAAAGTCTGATGTGACTTTAGAGGAAGAGATCAAACTTTAAAGGGATCAAACTTTAAAGGAGTCGAGGAAAGCTAACATAAATATTATAAATAGCAAGGAATAGGGAGAAGGGGCTGGGTGGCTTTGAAGGGCACGATTTTTTATGGATTTCATTGCACTGCACCTCAAGGTTCTCAAGGAAAGACAAGGGAAACTTATCCAATATTTTCTATTGGGATGATCTGGATCAAACAGTTTGCATGTTTTCCCCTACAGAACCCCAGCACAAACCCATTTGTTTCTGCTCCCCAGGTCCTTGGGATGTGCCACCAACAGCATTGTGCCAGCTGGGAATGGGGAAAAGGGAGCAGTGCAGGGAAAACTCAGCTCTGGCTGCACTGGTAAGGCAAGGAATTCTGCTGGGAATAGGGAAAAGGGAGCAGTGCAGGGGAAACTCAGCTCTGGCTGCAGGTAAGGCAAGGAATTCTGCTGGGAATGGGAAAAAGGGAGCAGTGCAGGGGAAACTCAGCTCTGGCTGAACAGGTAAGGCAAGGAATTCTGCTGGGAATGGGAAAAAGGGAGCAGTGCAGGGGAAACTCAGCTCTGGCTGAACAGGTAAGGCAAGGAATTCTGCTGGGAATGGGAAAAAGGGAGCAGTGCAGGGGAAACTCAGCTCTGGCTGCACTGGTAAGGCAAGGAATTCTGCTGGGAGGTTTGGGGACACAAAACTGCAAGGTCAGTGAGGGGCACAGGGGATGCTGAAAGCTCCCCAGGATACTCAGAACTCACAGGCTGGACACAAAGGGGGAATTGCTCGCCCCTGAGAAGGTTTTTGTGCAATCCAGAGTGATCTTATCCCAGAAAACAGCTCAGGTGGGTGCAAAGCAGCTGCCAGGAGGTTCTTTACCCTAAAAACACCCCATGGGCTGAGCAAACCTGGGGTAGTGGAAGGTGTTTGATGTCCCTTCCAATCCATTCTATGATTAGATAATTTTATGATTCTGTGATACCTTATTATTCTGTTATTCTTATTATTTTTATTATTCATGGGGTGAGAAGCAAAGGGACCTCTCACCTGGCTGCGAATGACGAGCAAATCTCCAACTCAGAACTCAGAGTGATCCATTTCCCCCCGGCCAGGCAGCGTTGGGGAGGGAGACATCTCAGCTGCTTCTCGGATCAGCTCCTGGCATTTCTGGAGAAGGGTAAGATGCCAGCTTGAATTTGTGACACGAGACCTAAAGCACCTTCAGGAAATAAGTGCCTACATCTGGAAGAACACTCATCATTGTGGAGGAGGTGAGAGGACACACCTTTTTTTTCTCCGAAATGCGGAGTGTTTTCCATCTGTTCTCCCTGCTCTTTTAGCTCGCTGCTGTTTTCTCTCTACTTGGCTGTGCTTAAACGCTCTCTACTTAAATAAACAAGGATATTGCAGCCTCTTTAAGGAGATTCCTTTCCTGCAAAAGCCTTTTGAAAAGAAGGATCCTCTCCACAATGACCCGCTAAACAGCAAACAAACAGGAGCTGAGCCCCGGAGCCAGCTGCACTGTTGTGTTTTCAAATTTGCTGGTAGGAAGATAAAATCAAACTGTGAGCCTGCCTCGCTCTGCAGGCTCTGGAAATGCCAGGTCTGGATCAATTCTTGGCCACTTTGGTTGCTTGTAAAGGTCCTCAAGCAGAGAAAGGGAATGTGGCTATCAAAGAATTCACTGCCTTTTGTCTGAACATGATCCTGATTTCCCCTCGTGTTCTCTCCCTCTTATAAAAGGCTTCATCCAAAAATATCCCACACCAAAAGACAGGAGAAGTTTCTGTTTCCTCACTGAAAGCCTGTTGCAGCTGGCTGGATTTTTTTTTTCTTGCTCTGTGCAAGGATTTCTCTGTGCCCAATTATGTTTTAATGCTTGATATAACTCCTCTGGAAGTCAGAGCTGCAAAGGGACTTTTAACGAGGTCAGGGAGTGACAGGAAAAGGGGGAAAGTCGGTTTAGCTTGGATATTGGGAAGAAATTCTTCCCTGTGAGGGTGGAGGGCTCTCAGAGCAGCTGTGGCTGCCCCTGGATCCCTGGAAGTGCCCCAGGCCAGGCTGGACAGGGCTTGGAGCACCCTGGGACAGTGGAAGGTGTTTGAGGTCCCTTCCAACCCAAACCATTCCATGATTAGATAATTTTGTAATTCTGTGATACCTTATTCTTCTATTATTTGCATCAGTACCTGATTTGCAAAGCTCATCTCTCCCCTCTCCACCCTCTGAGTTCCCCTTTAAGCATCAGGGCCTTCAGGGTTTCCACCCCTCCCCACAGCTGCCACATTTGGAGGTAATCAACTGCTGCTTCTTAATCAGGAGCACCGACAAATCTGAATAAACACAAAATTCAGTATTAGAAAAGCTCATACAGTGCTGTTCTCTGGGGAACAGAAAAGGCCAGGAGTGCTGAGGGTCAGGATTGATCCCTGTGGCAGGACAGGGGATATTCTCCAGCTCCTCAGCACAGCCCTTCCCTGCTCCAGTCCCTCAGAAAAGCACTGCAGGCACAGGACATGAAAAGGAGCAGCTCTCCGTGCACTTGACACTCTGTGACTGCCAGCAGAACCGTGCAGTGCTCAAAAACCAGTGACTCTTTCTTCCTTGCCCAGCTCCTGCCTGCTGGCAGCCCAGTCTTTCATTGGAGCAGGGAAGGTTCAGCCTTGAAACCCAATCCCAGCTCAGGAGCTGGAAAAGTGACAGCACGGACTTCAACCCTGCACTCCTCTGCTGCCCTGTTTTTCAAAGCCTTCTGATGTTTACATTCTTTGCACTGGAGTTCTCACCACTTTAATGAAAACACGGGGTTGTTCACGTTCCTTCTTGGAAGAGGAGAAAATTGATAGACTGTGAATGTGAGCAGTGTGGTTGAGAGGTGAGATTTCATCCTCCAATCAGCTGTCACTTTGGAAAACCTATAAATTCTGAAATCTGTAAATAAAGTTCTCTTTTTTGTCTTGGACATCTCAGCATGTGACTGTGTGTTCATTTTGTGTCCTGGTGTGACTCTCCTCAATAAAGGCTGAGCTGTGAGGGGTGAGCACAGACAGGGCAGTGCCCTCAGAGGGGCTGAGGTCTCCTTGGAGAAGCAGGAAACCCTGGGAGCACTCTGGAATTATCACTCCACAGAAACACCACTCACCTGAATGATTGGTGGCATCCAGGCTGTCCCAGCTGGGTTTAGGTTTTCAAGGATGTCCTCCAGGGATAAGGATGTTGGGATTGATGCTTTTAGTTTTATCTTTCATGTTTTTCAGGCTCTGTGCTGCCCAGGGGTGCAGCTCTGAGCTCACAGTCAGTGTCACTCAGCTCTCTGCACACAGCAGGGACACAAAACAAATCCTTGTCCTGCTGCACACCAAGGACAACTTTCAGCCCAACAGCACAAACAAGGGTGGCTGGAGGGAGGAACAAGAAGGATGGGAGCTCCCAGCCTGGAGCTGGAATTGCACAATTCAACCCCAATATCCAAATGGACCAAAACTTAGAAAAGTGTGAGACCCCGTGACCTGTTGTCCATTTTGTGTTTCCATTTTGTGACCATTTTGGGTCCACCTAGGGTGTAGCCCTGGTCAGGCCCTGGAGCTTTTCCAACTTTAACCATTCCAGGACTCTAAACAAAACATTGAGGATCATTTTTGGACAGCCACAGAGTGTCAGGCATGCACACAGTGAGGCAAAAACCCCAAATGTTGCATGTGTTTCTACAAACTCACATTCTTGCTCATGGTCTCTAAATTTGGAAGCTTTTTCCAAGGCCTCAGGTCAAACCCTGTACTTAATTCTGTGTTTGGGCCTGGATGCACGAGGTTCTGAGAATCCTCTGTGCCTGGATTTCCCACATAAGGGGATGCTGCTTCTCCTGGTGCTTCCTGAGTGTGTTTGCTAGCTTTGCTTGCTTCTTGCAGTGCAGATTTGCCTGTAGAACAACCAAAACCAAATGTTTATATGTATTGATTATTATAGTAACAATGTTAGTAATAGTGCCTGTGCACAGCAAACAACAAACAAAGCCACCAAAGAAGTTTTTTCCGTTTGAGAAGGGGGAAATGTGGGAAATGGATTTGCAGAGAATTCTCAAACCCTGACAGAAGGCTCAAATAGGATGGATCTCTATGCAAACTTTGAGATAAAAATGCTGCTTAGAGATGCCATGGAATAGGATGGACATTGTTGAGAGAGAAATGGAACTGGAAACAAGTTTCAAATTATGACTTGGCAAATAGATAGGATACTTTGGAGAAACAGAACTGTGAAAGATGCATTGTAGTAGGACCCATGAGGGGTAATTTTAGATGATTGGCTTTAAGGCATTAACAGCATTGTGGGGCAAAAGCTGATAGGCCAAAAAACACTTATAATGGATGGTAATTAGGAAATAGTTTGGCTTCTGATTGTGATAGCCTGAATTGCAAAATCTGTACTGTTTCACCCTTCACATAAAACTGAAAATGAAATAAAAGTTTTTAAAAACCTCTCAGTTACCCCATCTCTAGGTCAGAAAAAGGAATAATCCCACACCTGAGCACCCTGGGGCTCAGGGATCTCCTGCCCTTGGGCACTGCCTCAGGAGGTGGGAGAAGCTGCAGGTACCACAGGAATGATGAATGAGCAGCCAGGGAAGTGCAGCTCCCACAGCTCCCACAGCTCCCGGCCCCTCCACCGCAGCAGGAACGGCGCGGCCGCGTTACAGACGAGAGATCCCTTGGAACTCAAATAACCCCACAGTTCTCTGCCTTGCCAAACTCCATAACATCAGCAGCGCCTAAGCCAGCAGGACAGCAGCTAAAAATACTCAGCTCCAGCTCCTGCCAGGCTCCTGATGCAAGGGCAGAGTCCCTAACATGTGCTCCCTGCAAGTGCTGTAGCCAGCGGCCCCAGGGCACGGCTCTGCCACAGCTGCACATCCAGGGCAGGGCCAGGAGCCCCAGCACAAAGTTCTCCATGTCCCTGCAAGGATTCACAGCTCGACCGTGCTGGGTTTTCCTGCTCAGTCTCAGTGTCTGTGTTTTCAGTGCCAAACTGCTCTGCAGCCACATCGAGTCCCTCTGCAGTCCCTGCAGTTCACAGGCTGCAAATTGGCAATTTCTGATCCAAATCCTGTCAGCGGTGGGAAACACAGACCTGGATAACTTGGTATCTTCCAGGGATATTTCCCAACCCAAAACCTCTTCCCAAACCTCACTGGCACACTTGGGGTAGAGTAGCATAAAGAGGGGCTCGGGAGGGACTTGGAAGAAGAGCAACTGTGTTCATGTAGAGCTCATGTTCCCTGCTGTCCTGCTGTGCTCAGTCTCGTTTTCTGCAAGAATGATCAGAGAACCAAAACAAAATGTATTTACTGTGCTTTTTTTCTGCTGCATAAAGTGATGTTTTCATAGAGTCCCAGACTGGTTTGGGTTGGAACAGACTTTGAACCTCATCCATTCCATCCCCTGCTATGGGCAGGGACACCTTCCACCACCCCAGGTTGTTCCAACCTGGCCTTGGACACTTCCAGGGATGAGGCAGCCACAGCTTCTCTCTGCCAGGACCTCACAGGGAAGGATTTCCTCCCAATATCCCATCTAACCCTACTGTTCTTCAGCTCAAAGCCATTCCCCATTTTCCTGTCACGACCTGCCCTATTAAAAAAATCCCTCTCCAGCTCTCTTGTAGCCCTGCTAGGTACTGAAAAGCTGCAAGAAAATCATCCCAGAGACTTCTCTTCTCCCCTTATTTCCAGCCATGTGGGATTTTCTCTCTTTTCTCACTGCTGTTTCTCTGTAGAGAGGGATAACCCTGATCCAGCTGCTGCTGAGCTGGGATTCCCTGTGTTCACAGCACCCACTCAATCCTTGCCAGGGGTTGTGCCCACACTGCGTGTCCTGAGCAATCAAATCCTCTTTATTCAGGACAAACTCTGCCCAGGATCGACCTCAGCTCAGCGAGGAAACATCCCAACCTCACCCAAAGTGTATAACCCAGCCGGGCAGGGCTGGCCAGGCAGGCCCTTCTCCCTGCTGTGGATGAAGATGTTCCAATCACCTGGGAAACCCTTCCTTGGGATCGCTGGGATGCATTCCACACCTCTGCCTTGGGATACACGTTAGCACCTTGTCGGGGAGAGGGGGAACCTGCAGGAATCAAATCCTGCTCCTTTCACAGGGATAAATCCAATGTAAATCATTGTTACAGAGTCACTCACGGGCCAACAACAACCAGATCTGCCCCCAAGGGTAAATCTGGGGCACAGCCAGAGCGTTTGAGCATCTCATTCCTCAGCTGAGGACACAGGGCTCAAACCCATTAGGATATTACCTGCAGGTGGAAGAATTGGCTGAGCAGAGAGAAAGGAGCTACAATCAAAGGACATGGGGTTACTCAAGGACTCAGGGCATTTATTTAGATTAAATATTTGCAAATTGGGATCGTTTTTTGGCCTATTTTAAGAAAGAGTGGATTCAATACTTACAGCAGGAACAGCAGGTATGAAAACATCTTAACATCTTAAAAACCACCTTGTTCCAACCCCCTGCCACGGAAATGTGGTTGGGGTATCAGCCTGATTTTAGAGGACAAAAAGCCACAAAGAAAAGCAAGATATTGCTCCGAGTGTCCTATTGCTGGCAGCATTTAGACAAGGAAAGCAGCATCGTTTCACTGCTTGCTTACCTTCAGTCAAAAAACAACACTGGGCTTTAATTTCTCCTGTGGGTGTAGTCAGCTCTTAAGTTAAAATCCAGGCTTTAATATCTTCTCCTCATAATTTAGGTCACGGGCAGGAAGCAACACGGGGGAAACAGAGAGAAAATTCAGGCTTTGCAGGAGATGCTAAAAAACTGCAGCTCGTGCTCGGAGCTCCCAGGGTGACTCCTCTGCTCAGAAAGCCAAAAAAGAGAGGCTGAAATCCCTGCAGGATTTAAATCCCGAGTTCCAAAGCTTTGGTAGGGTCTGTTTGCAGTCCCTGAGGTCAGCAGGGAATGTTCTGCCCTTCCCTGTGGGTGCTCCTCCCTCAGGGCTGAGGGCTGCAGGAAGCGCTGGGGATGCTCCCCGCCCAACTTCCCTCCCTGGAAGGGTCAAAAAGGGACAAACAGGGATGGTAAAGGAATCCTTGGGATCACCCAGTTCAGATGCATGGAAAAGTGGAAATAAAAAGGGTGTAATGGAGGAGAAAAGGCTGGGAGAGCTGGGGGTGCTCAGCTGGAGAGGAGAAGCTCCAGGGAGAGCTCAGAGCCCCTGGCAGGGCCTGAAGGGGCTCCAGGAGAGCTGGAGAGGGACTGGGGACAAGGGATGGAGGGACAGGATACAGGGAATGGCTTTAAGCTGAAAATGGGTAGATTTAGGATTTAGGCAGGAATTGTTCCCTGGCAGGGTGGGCAGGCCCTGGCACAGGGTGCCCAGAGAAGCTCTCAGCTGGGTTAACTGGGTTGGTTTAAGTTACAAACCCATCTGAGCTCTTTTTCCCTGAATCCAGAGGGAGATGTTTGCACAAGGTTTCCCAAATACTGATTTGGGAAGGGAGAACCTCCAGCAGAAAGGTGGGGATCAGGAAGGACCAACCTGGAGAGGAGAAGCTCCAGGGAGAGCTCAGAGCCCCTGGCAGGGCCTGAAGGGGCTCCAGGAGAGCTGGAGAGGGACTGGGGACAAGGATGGAGGGACAGGACACAGGGAATGGCTTTAGGCTGAAAATGGGTAATTTAGATGGATTTGGGCAGGAATTGTTCCCTGTGAGGGTGGGCAGGCCCTGGCACAGGGTGCCCAGAGCAGCTGTGGCTGCCCCTGGATCCCAAGGCCAGGTTGAAGCACCCCCTTGGAGCACCCTGGGACAGTGGAAGGTGCATCTGGATGAGCTTTAAGGTCCCAACAACCCAACCCAGTCAGAGATTCTGGGATAAAACAGCAAATTCCAGCTGCACCAGTCCAGGAGAATCTGAGAATCTTGGGTTGTTTTTTGTTTTTTTTTTTCCAATCCTTCATTTCAAAAATCCAAACAACTCCAAACCCTTCCCCTGTTGTCTCTGACACAAATTCTGCAGTTCAGTGTCTCAGTGGGGTCCTGTTCACCCCCAGAATTCAGAATTCCACGCCCCCTGCTCAGTTTATGGTGCTCATTCTCATCTGAACATAATTACACTGCACAGGGCCATAAACTCCCCATTCTGGGGGATGGCAGCAGCTTTCTTCTCACGTTTATTAAATTGTGTTTATGCACATCCTGACTAATTTATATGGCATCTTCCTTGTTAAATAGAACAGCAAAATATAATTGAGTCTTCCATTCCTAATGGGTTGGGGTTTTTTGGGGAGTTTTTATTGCCAACATAAACGTGCATAAATTTTTGAGCATCCAAAAGTCATCTGGAGCTTTAGAATGATCAGGGCAAGGCAGCCTTGGGGTTTCTGCTGGGTCACCATCAAGGGTTGTTGCATCCAGCTGACACCAAGTGTTGCTGAAAACACACTCAGTTCCTTCAGGAGTGCTCAAACAAAATTATAATTCCAGGAAAAAGCAGCCAATTGATTCCTAACATACATTTCAAGTGTAACTGCTTGGACTTTTTCATTACTATTACTATTAATATTACTATTACTATTAGTATTACTATTAATATTAATATTATTACTATTATTATTTTTTATTATTTTTATTATTTTAATTTTTTTTAATATATATTTTGGCTCTGGTTGGATGTGATTTGAGATTTTCAGAATGTCATTTTCTGGAGAAAACGTTAATAATGAATGGAGTGAAATGAATCCCACCCCAGGTGAATGTGCCATGGATCTCAGTGTAGGAGATTGGGAAGGAAAAGTGAAAGGAAAAGTGAAAGGAAAAGTGGAAAAGGGAAGGATAAAAGAAAGGGGAAAGGGAAAAAGGAAAAAGAAATGGAAAAGAGAAAGGGAAAAGGAAAAGGGAAAATAGAAAAGGGAAAGGCTCATTTTTCACCCAAACACAGCTCCAAGATATTACCACAGTGCAGCAATGCCAGGGATGCCACCAAACTGAATTATATCCATTTTTCCCATCTGTTTAGGCACTCCAAGCAAACCATCCAGCACTGCCACTAAATCTGCACTAAATCTGTCCCACAGCAGAAATCACTGCCCTTGAGCAGTCACAGCACAGTCCCCACATTCACTTTTCCCTTCTTTTTTCCCCCTCCTGAAAGCAAAAGCTCAAACACTCTGTGAGAGCTCCACACCACCAGCAGAGAGGAGCTCACCATAAAGCTCCAGGAGAGTTTTTCAGTGCAGAGGAGAAAATTACTGTTTCCCCAGGAGGCAGAGATCCCATGTCAAGGAAAAAAAAATTAAAGCAAAATACATCTGTACAACAATTCTGTACTTTCACCAGGAAGTGTTTTGTGATGAATGTCAAGTACCCAGATAAAAGAGTTTCACATATTGTTGGACAAGCCAAAGGTGTTTTGTTGTTGGTTTTTTGTAATAGCTACAGTTTTTTTCTGCAAATAAATGTTCCTACATATTTTCTAAAGAGAGCAATGCGCTGGAACACCATGGAATAGTGGAGAAGCAGCCAGGAAATTAGGGTTAGCAGGTCAAAGACACCAGGACTTTTCAGGAAAGATTCTGGATAAAAACCCTAAAAAACCCTCACAGGCTTCCTTTACATCACATCAGCTGCTCCCCTCTCCTGTTCTGCTGCACAGAAAGCTGAAAAATTCCTGGACTGAAACATCCTTGGAAATAAAAGGGTGATTCTGCTGCCTTGGGGGATGCTGCTGGAAAACTCTGCGTGTTCTTTCGTCTGCTTTTGCCCCTGGAAAAATCCATCAGCACTTCAGGCTTTAGGGTTTTCTGGGATTATTTTATTCTGTGTGAAGTGGAAAACACAAATCAATATTTACTGTGCACATCCCAGTCCTGTGTCTGGTATTTCTGTGCACATCCCAGTCCTGTGTTGGATATTTCTGTGCACATCCCAGTCCTGTGTTGGATATTTTTGGGCACATCCCAGTCCTGTGTCTGATATTTTTGTGCATATCCCAGTCCTGTGTTGGATATTTCTGTGCACATCCCAGTCCTGTGTTTGATATTTTTGGGCACATCCCAGTCCTATGTCTGATATTTTTGTGCACATCCCAGTCCTGTGTCTTGCCCCCAAAAAAGAATTTTAATTTGGCAACCAGAGAGACTAAAAGTGTACAAATACATGAGCTGTGCATGTTACAGATCGTGGAGCAGATTTTCCTTCGTGGAATCATTGAGAGCTTCAGGAAATCTTTGGAAAGCCTGGGACAATAACCAGTTGTAAATGAAGAGCCTCAATTATTTGAGATTATCATTTCAAGCAGGGTCTCTGTATTGTAGAGCCCTTTGTTATTTGCTTCTAAGCCTGTGTGATTTCCCCTGCACTCCAGGATTTATTTTGCAGTGGTTCACATCTCTTAGCAGGGCCCACATTGATTTTCATAATTAGGATCATTGCAATGTTTTGATTTGGTTTGTGACATTTGCATCTCATTACACGGGACTTCTCTGAGCCAGTACAACTGTGTTTTATCCAGCCCTGTCCTGGAGGAGCAGAGAGCTGGAAAAACATTCCCACAGTGACTTCAGCTCCTCAGCTTTAATAATTTTGTCCTCACACAAGCAATCCAACTAATTCCTACAGCAGGCCCCACGAAGGGCTCTGTTGCTTTTCCTTCCTTTTCTTTTTTTTTTTCCTTTTTTCTTTTTCTTTTTTTTTTATAGAAAAGGGTGAGATGTGGGCCTGATATTTCTGGGTCTGAGAGATTTCAGCCTGCTAGCAGCTGCTAACTTTTTTCCCAAGGGAAGATTTCTCAGGAAAGTTTTCTTCTCAAAACAATCTTGGCAAACAACTCTCCTGTCTCAAAACAATCTTTCTCCAGGTGGTGTTTTTCTGTTTATCCAATGGGATCAGAGAGGTGTTGTCCTATTCCCCAATCATGTTAATTATGTATCAGAACACCTTATAAAATGAAGTAAGAATTAGATAATAAAACTTTTTTATTATGCTCTTCGCCTTCTGAAATATTTGGAGTTTCTCATCTTTATTTCATGTCCGACACTGACAAGGCTCCATTTGTCTGTCCTGACCATTCCCATCCATCCCTAATGCCCACAGAGATGGGGATGGACGTGTTTTGAGTCTGAGCTAGTAAAGTGTGAATTAAAGGAATTACCTTGCAAAGAAGAGGTTTTCAGTCTCCTTTTCTGGTGGAACAGAGAGCAGGCAGCTGCTGTGACAGGAGCTGTGACAGCCTGGGAGCTCAGGGCTCTTCAGGTGATGTTCAGTTGGATGCAGGTTCAATTATGATGGAAAATTCCGGGATTTCAGCGACTGCACTCACACTGCCTGTCAAATAATTGAAGAGGAATCATTACAAGGAGAAAGTCAGTTAGAAAAGGCACTGACACAGAAAAATGTCCCCAGATGAGACCTTTGCCCTCAGCTCGGGTAAAGCATGTGGCAGTGACATCTTTTAAAATATGGTTCTGGGATTTGCAGCAGCTTGATTTCCATTGCTTCAGGCACTTAATCATTATCAACAGCCCGAGCACGAGACCAGATGCACTAATTCCAACAAACACAATGCAAAAAAATGGTGCAGAACCATACCCATAAAGATAAATTTCAGAACAAAGTAACACTACCCTAGGAAGTGCTGGAAAATGGGTGTGGGATGGAAAATCAAAGGCTCACAAGGGATTTTAAAGGGATTTTAAAGTTCATCCCATATTCCCCCTACCATGGGCAGGGACATTTTTCACCATCCCAGGTTGCTCCAAGCCCCATCCAACCTGTTCTTGGACACTTAAAATTCCAATTTTATTTTTTTTTTCCTCGTTCTGCTTTCCCTCTGCAATGAGCTGCAGGTCTTTGGACCAGCTCTGTTCAAAGCCCTGTGGAGGTGGCACTTGGGGACAAGGGGCAGTGGTGGCCTTGGCAGTGCTGGGGAATGGTTGGACTCAATAATTTCAGAAGCCTTTTCCAACCTTAATTATTCTGTGATTTTTCTGGATGCATTTGCTACAACCCTGGGCCACTCTGGGCCCACTGAAGCTCCTTTAATGCCTCCCATTAGTTTCAGGGTGTGAAGAGTGAGGATTTTAGGTGACATCAGTGAGGTAATGAAATGTAATCTTAAAAGTGCCCTTCCCTTGCTTCTGCCAGAGCTCTTCCAGCCACTGCTTTTCAGAAAAAAAATATAGAATTGGGGTTTTTTGCAGTACCAGATCAGGTCCTGTCAGGAGCAGCATCTCCCAGGGCCATGGCAGTGAAAGCACTGAAACAACAGCAAAATTAAAATTAAAATAGTTCAAAAGTACTCCAGGATTTGATTTAAGGTTTTAAGGGTTGGACTCAATCTTTGAGGGCTTTTCCAGCCTTAAAGATTCAGAGATTCTGCATGGGAGAGCAAAACTGGTATGAAAAACTTGGATTTCCATGGGTTTAAAACACTGGCACCAACATTGTGTATCCAACTGTTTAATTTGATTTACAGAAAGGAATCTTGTCCCTCCTGGAATTCCGTGGGTTTAAAACACTGGCACCAACATTGTGTTAATCAAATCTGTTTAATTTGATTAACAGAAAGGAATTTTATCCCTCCTGAATAAGAAACTCCCTTTGGGGGTGCAGCTTCATATGGGATGAGGGCAGAGCTGCCAGAAAAAAAGAAAATTAAATTCTGAGGGCAATTTTGTCTCTGAGCTGAGCCAGGTGCTGCCCAACAGGTCCCTGATTTCTGGAGCAAGGAGTTCACGGGACACAGACAAATGTGGAACTCAGATCTCACACAGAAATTCCAGTAACTTTTGCAAATGGTGGTTCAGATATTCCAAAGTTTTCCTGGCAAATGGAACAAGGGAAGCAGCTCTGAGGGTGTTACCCAGGGTATTAACGCTTATAAGGACAAAACCCAGCAAAGACAGCATCCAAAACCCCAAAGACAGCATCATTAATGAAGAGTCTGGGTGGTGAGGGGGTGGAAAGGATTTTTTTGAAGGATATTTACATTTGGAATTAAAAATCCCAGCCATTCTATGCCTGAGCTGGGTTTTTCACTTTCTCTCCCTGTCCTGGGTTACCCTGTCAGCTGTGCCCACAGTCTGTGCTCCATCCCCATCCCCTGAGCTGCTGGAACCAGCTGGGGCAGTGTTTCCCTTCTCTCCTGTCCATGGCCCAGCAATGCCGTGCCCATGGCTCATGGGGAACTCCCTGCAGGAGCTGTCTCTGGTTCATGGGCCAGCAAGGAGCCACTGCAGGGCTCAGAGAATGAGATCAGCCCATGGGGAGATGCTCCGCCCAGGGGGAGGAGCCAAGCATTCCCACCTGGATAGAATCTGGGATTTGGGACAGCACAGGGAGCCCTGACCCACTGCACTCCCAGAGGACAAGAGCTGCCAGAGCTTTCTACAGGATCAGTGCTTGGACAAGAGCATTTCATCTGCACTGCTGCCACCACCCTGACTGACAGAGGTCAGGTTGTGTTCTGACTCTGCCAGTGGGTTTTTGTACTATTGCATTTATTTTATTTACTTTATTTTACGTTATTTTACTTTTTCTTTTTTTTCCTCCTATTAAATTGTATTTCTGCCTTGGAGTCTGTCACTGGTTTTGCTTTCAGACCAGTTCACTCCCTGTGCATCTGAAGAATTCAGAAGTGTTCTTACAAGCGCTGGGGATAAACCACATTTAGCACAGATGCTGAGAGGCAGCGTATCAGTGAACTGAGAAGTGATTATGTTGCACCCCTGGGCAATGAGGCTGTCATCAAATTCCCAAACAAGATGTGAGAATCTGGGACACTTCTGCTGTTGGGTCACAGCATTTGCTTGGCATTTCCCCTCCCTGTTTTCTGGTTAGGGATGAAATCCCAACATTTCCAGCATCAAATCCTCCCCTGGCAGGGAAAAGCTGATTTGGGGAGGGGAGGGGAGGCAGTGACAGCAGGATGGGTCAGACCCAGGGCAAACCCAGCCAGAAATGAAATGAAACGGGGGGAAATGAGAACTTGTGGCTTTTGCTGCAACCCAGGCCTCAGCTTGTTACACTTATTACTTGTTATACACCAGCTGCAGTTATGGATTGTTATAAAACAGCTGAAATTATTATTTGTTAGAAAACATCTGAAGTTCTGGCTCAGACCCCATGGAAGCATCCAGGTACTGATCCCTAAAGTCATTTTGGATGCACAGGGAGGTTCCTCCAGAAGGAAATTTTAAGCACCTGCTGCTGAACCATCCCCTGGAGAAGCCCATGCTGCCCTTCCCTACTTTTTTTTTTTTTCCCCAAATAATTTAATAAATAATTGTTTTAAGAAGCCTTAAGATTTTTTTCTTAAGAATTTAAGAATTATTTAACAACAAAGGGACGAAAGAAAATAAAAATACCTGCACAAGTTTGATCACATTTGACTCTCAAAGATGAAATTCTGAGGTCACCTCTGTGACTGGGACTTGTTTTTCTGGCCAGCACGGAGCAGAGCTGCCTGTGGTTATCCAGCAGGGACAGAATTCCATATTCCCAAGCTTTACAGGTTCCAAGAGCAGTGAAATGGCCCCAGCAAACCCACACACACCAGCTCTGTGAATAATTAAATTGGCTCCCTGACGTGCTCAAGAAGGATGGCTGCCACCAAGTGCCACAGGCACTGCCAAGTGCCATAAAATGAGTTTATGCAACGTTTTGAGGCAGCCTCCCCCTGCAAAACCTGCCTGTGCACAAGGAACTTCCAAAATCAGCAGGAACGGAGCTGATCCTACAGGAGAGGGGCATTGCCAAAGGTAATTGATGCCTTTTTAACCCAGAACTGTCAAAGGGTGTTGAGAATAACGGAGCCTGACAAGGCTCAGGTTGCAAGAGGAATGGGAAGATTGATCTGCTGAGCCCTAAAACTGTGTTGGCGTTGCACTTTTGGCAGGGCTGGAGCAAACAAATATTTCCCTAACTAAAGGAAAATGGTCAAATGCTTAGAACAAACCCCAAAATGTTCCCAGCCCGGAGTTTTCCCCTCATGGCTGAACCCCATTTCTCTCACCAGCACTTGCTTGGAGGGATGTGTTGGGAAGCCTTGGATGATAAAATCAAACCCATTGAGGTGAAAAAAACCCCATTTCAATTTGCCTTCCCTGGATGTTACTGCACTGCCAACCCCTCGGGGGTGTGGAGAGCTCTGCAGGGACATTCAGGGGCTGAGGGGGCTCCAAGCCTTGATCCAGCTGGAAAGAGCCAGGAAAAGTCCTGGAAAGCCACGGAAACAAGAGATCCCATGGAGAGCAAGGAGCAGGAGAGCCAGGAGTGAAGCTGTAGGGAATGGAGGTGCCACCTTTAATTATTCAACCAATAATTCAGACCTCAGGTCAGGGATGGGATTTTCTCCTTCCCTGGGTGGTCCTGCCCAAATACAGGGATTTTGGGACAGCATGGGATGAATTAGGCAAGAACTTTTCAAAAGGAAGAACTTCTAGGGAATTAGGGAAGAACTTTCGAATTAGGGAAGCACTTTCCTCTGTCCCAGGCTGCTCCAACCTGGCCTTGGACATTTCAGGGATCCAGGGGCAGCCACAGCTGCTCTGGGAATTCCATCCCCTCCCCTCACCACCCTCCCATGGAAGAATTCCTTCCCAAATCCCATCAAAATCTCCCCTCCTTCAGCTTAAAGCCATTCCCCCTTTTCCTGTTGACACCACCCCCCTGCTCCGGCCCGTAGGATATCGGGGGGCTGCAAACTGCTCACCCTCATTTTTATGAACCACACATTCCTCCTGTCCCCTTTTAAAACATTTTTCCCTTATTAAACAGCAGAAAACACGGGTGGAAAGGCAGGAGAGAGAGGAGGGAACAAAAAGAACATCCTAAATGCAGCTGGCAGCGTGTGCAGAGCTGAGGGAGCCGGGCTCGGCGGTCACTGCTCGCTCCCAATTAACTCAGCCCAGCAGTTAATGCTGCCTGGCAGCAGGGACCAGGAGCTCTGCAGAGAAAGGAGCTCCTTGCTGAGAATTTGGGGATGGTTTTGAGTGGTTCTGCCACGGCCTGCAGGAAAGGGAAGTGTCAGTGCTGAGCTGGGGTGACTCGGTGTTAGATAACTCTGCTGGGGCCTGGCGCAGAGTGTCCCCTCTCCTGGGGGGACAGGGACAGGGACAACCCCAGGATCAGCCTGGACACGGAGCTGGGACTTGTCCTGCAGCTGCTCTGGGAGAGCCTTGGAAGCACTGAGAGCACAGGAGAGAAAATCACGGAATTATGGAATGGTTTGGGTTGGAGGGAGCTTAAATCCCACCCAGTGCCACCCCTGCCATGGTGACACCTCCCACTGTCCCAGGCTGCTCCAGCCCCAATGTCCAACCTGGCCTTGGGCACTGCCAGGGATCCAGGGGCAGCCACAGCTGCTCTGGGAATTCCATCCCCACCCTGCCAGGGAACAATTCCTTCCCCAAATCTCATCTAAATTTACCCATTTTCAGGCTAAAGCCATTCCCTGTGTCCTGTCCCTCCATCCCTTGCCCCAGTCCCTCTCCAGCTCTCTTGGAGCCCCTTTAGGCCCTGCCAGGGGCTCTGAGCTCTCCCTGGATCTTTCTCCAGGCTGAACAACCCCCAGCTCTCTCACTGAACAGGAGCTCCAGCCCCGTTCATGCCATCAAACCACCACAATTTCCCATTTTTCAGGTCTTTAGGAGACCAGGCCTAACTTAAGACACGATTTCTGCTCCTGGCCTTACACAAACAGCACGGCCCAGAAAGCCTCACACAGAGAAAAGGAATTTCTGTGTCCAAAGTCACTTTTCTGCCACTGTGTCCAGAGCCCATGGAGCAGCTGAGACCAGACCAGCTCTGATTTCTCTCCAGGAGCTTCTGATGGAAGGTTCAGAGCAGCTCTGTCTCTTCCCAAGGGTTTTTGTGCTTTGACATGTACTTATATTCCCTGCTGAAATACTCCCACAGATCTCTGCTCACTTCCACAAAGTGAGCAAAGACACAAACTTCTTTAAAAATCCCATTATTTCTATTTTTTTTCCCTATTATTTCACTCTGTGGAGCAACTCAACAATAATGGACTGCTTAGAAATAAAGCAACAACAAATCTGTTTGCCAACTGTACATATTAATAAACTCATGGAAGGAAGTTTATAGCCAGTAAACTGAGTATTATTGACAACCAAACCTCAATAAAATGTAAAAAATATCTCACAAAAGCCTCCTGCAACACAAGTAGGTAATAAGTCCCTCATCTTTTGCGAAAAGGTGTTTCACCTTTAACATTTTTTAATTTATGGTTGATTTCTTTGGATTTTTTTCTTGGTGAGCTTTTGAGCTCATGCAATTAAAGGCAGGCAAACACATCTAATTTCCAGAGAAACAATAATTACAGCTTAACCCAACTTCCTGCCCTCTGCAATGCCTTCCCCTTGTGCTGCAAGCACACGCTCCCCAAACCAGTGTTCATCCTGTTAAATTGGATGTCACTAAGTGGTTTAAGCTGCATAATTCATGCCGAGCTAAGAAATGTTTTGCTCAGACTGGAGCTGCTGGGATTGTTTTACCTCTCCCACCGTTCCGTGTCTGCCTGAGTCGCGGTGATCCCGCACAGAATTTCTGGAACGCTGCCTGGCTCCCTCCTCATTCCCACAGCTTCCCTCATGTCCTGCTAAGGAATCCTTCTTGGAATGCAGGCAGGTTTTTAGGTCCTTCTCTGTGTTTTCCCCTGTCAGTGCAGTGATCCAGGAGGAGGATGGAGAGAGGAAACTCACTTGAAATGAGGACTGCAGTGCTGAGGAAATGCAGGCACAGCCATGGGAAGGCTGGCCTGGAACAGAGACTGGACAGAGCTGGGGAATAAAGAAGGTATTTATTGAAAGAGAATAAAGTAGGATTTACTGAAAGGCCTCCAGGATCCACCTTGGGCAAGACAAGAGCCTGGCCAGGGCTACACCCAAGGTGGACCCCAAATGGTCACAAAATGACCCAAAATGGTCACAAAATGGACCCAAAATGGTCACAAAATGGACCCAAAATGGTCACAAAATTGACCCAAAATGGTCACAAAATGGACACAAAGTGGTCACAAAATGGACGACCAATCACATGATCTCATATTTTTCTAGGTTTTGGTCCATTTGGATATTGGGGTTGAATTGTCCAATTCCAGCTCCAGGTTGTGAGGTCCCATCCTTCTTGTTCCTCCCTCCAGCCACCCTTGTTTGTGCTGTTGGGCTGAAAGTTGTCCTTGGTGTGCAGCAGGACAAGGATTTGTTTTGTGTCCCTGCTGTGTGCAGAGAGCTGAGTGACACTGACTGTGAGCTCAGAGCTGCACCCCTGGGCACCACAGAACCTGAAATATATGGAAGCTAAAGCTTAAGGCATCAATGGGAGAACAAAATGAATTTGGGAAGAGCAGCCAATGACAGGAGAACACACCAAAAACGCTTTAATAGGAACCAGTGTCCCATTTGGGTTTGGTTTTGCTTTCTCCTTGTAAGAACTCCCTAAAACATTGATGACAAATATCTTCTGCTTAATCTCCCTCTTCTCTTTTCTATTTCTTTCTTCTACCTCACATTTACAGTTCAATAAAATCAGAACTATTGACTCCAGCACCCGGTGTCCTGTGCAGATTAATTTGGGCAGAGGAATCTCTCAATGTTTGGATTTTAACATCATCCCAGGGGGGTCAGGACGTGTCCCCAACACTGCAGTGCACAGCCACCTTCCTTAGCTGGGAAATGAGTTCTTTAATTCAGCCACTTCCCTTTGAAGTGCTTGAATAAAATGCCACACATGCTGGAAATGAAAAATAAAAGTGTCATTCAACAGAGAAACACAATTTACAATAATTATTCATGTCTGCAGAATGCATATGGAAAAAAAACCCAAGGGAAATTAAAAATCCTATAAATAGCCTCACTGGAGAACAGCTGGAGAGACCCCATACAACAGCCAAGTATTTATCCTGATCCCCACCTTTCTGCATCCCCAAGAAGATGCCAACCTCAAGCCTGAAATTCAGTTTAGAGCCATGGAAAGTACGAAAGGAGAATGAGAGGAAATGGAAATGTCAGCACAGCTGGACCTCACACTTCCCATTACTGCTAAAAACCGAGGGCAGGGGAAAACCCAGAATTTCAGTGCTCACCATCCCTCAAGTGCTTGGTCTGTTCTCCATGGGGGAATCTCTACACATGCACGAATTTATTGATTTATCACAGGGCAAGGTGAGGATGGAAAGTGGAAAAGCCTTACCTGGTTTGTGCAGGGGATGCAGCCACCACCACATGACATTCCTGGCACAGGATGGTCCCCAAAAAGCCACAAGAATTGACAGGGAAGATGTTGAGGATGAAGCAAGAAGGTGGAGACCTCAACCAGCCAGTGAAGTGAGATAAATCACATTAAAAACACGTTTGATGTGTGTGCACGAATGCACAGCTGTACCTGCACTCACAGGAATCTCTATTCATGTATCATAAATAAATACGTTTTCACTGCAAACTTTTCATCCTTTTCCTCTGTAAAGTCACACAGAACTACAGCCAAGGCAAAGAAAAATGCCCACGTTAAGGCAAAACTGAATTCAAAAACATTTTTACCCTCAGAATTTGTGGAACTGTGGGAGACATCTCAGTAATCATAAATGTCAATTACAGGAACCAGCTTAAGGAGTGACCTTTGTGTTGAGCTTCCCAGTGAAAATAAATGGGATTAAAAAGCCAACAACCCCTGTCCAACAAACCTTGGGTGGTTTTGTGTGGGACTGATCTGTGCATCTGTAAAATCCACCCTCACTCCAAGGCTGAGACTCAAAAATGGAATTGAGGAATCTTTTATCCTGGCACTGTGAGTTAACTTCCACTAAGTGAATTTAAGCTGCTTTTTAAGAAGTGAAAATGAGTGAAAATGAGTGAAATTCTGGTTTTTTCCACTATCCAGGGACTTATCACCTCTGACTTGCTTCCTTCAGGGAAATTTGTGAGGAGCTGCTCTCATGTGTGAGCAGAGGAACAGCACCTGGAGAAAGTTCATCCCTGATTTGTCCCAAGTGGTGCAAACCTGTGGATCTGCCAGTTCCCTGGCCAGGGTCTGCTGTGGCACAGATGGATGGGTCACCTTTGCCAGCAGAAAAATTGATCTGAATCGAGTCTGAGTGGGACCTCTGGGCGTGGAGGCACTGAGAAAATACAGAGGTGATAAAATAAAGGTGATAAATAAACCAGGTCATCCCAATCTCACCTTCTCCACATGCAGCTCAGGGCACGGGGTGGGGAAAGCAAAAGACTTTTTCTTTACTCGTTTTCCCCCATATTAACCCCGTTTTCCACCCAATTTTGCCCCAATTTCAACCCCATTACCTCATTTTTCATCCAATTTTTACCCTATTTTTAACCAATTTTAAACTCCATTTTAACCCATTATTACTCCTTCCTCACCCATTTTTCCCGCTATTTTAACCCCGTTTGTCACCCAACCTTCAACCCTTTCCCCCATTTTTAACCCAAATTTTAACCTCGTTTTCCCACCAATTTTAAAATCCATTTTTTACCCATTTTTCATTCAATTTTCACCGGGTGGGGAAAGCAAGAAACTCCTTGAAGCCATTTAGGGATGAATTCCCACAGGAATGGGGCAGAGGGAAGGGACAGGAGCTCCTAGCACTGGTTAAAGTCAAATAAGTTTCTTTTCTGAATTGTTTCCTAACGAGCTCTTGTGCATTAGCTCAGCTGTGTCCCACACAATGTGACAAGGAATTCCCATGGCACTGGGATGCTCTGGCTCCCAGGTGGGTTGGAAAGGAAGGGAGTGAATAATGAGAAATAACAACTTTGCAGGCACTGATCACTGCCTGTAAGGAATCAGCTGCTGGCTTTGCTGGGGTGTGTTTTTACCCCACGTTGAGGAGGGCATTGATTTATTCATTCTGGGTTCTGCACAAGGCACAGCCCAGGAGCTGTCAGAGTGTACAAGCAGTGACAATCCTGATTTTCAATTCCCAGGCTCAGCTTGCACATTTGTAAAACACACACACAGAGGAGATTTGGAGTTTGTGCTGTGAGACCCGTTTGGAAGTGCAGCTCTTGTTTGAGGAGTCCCACAGGGCCGAATTATAACACTTGCATGAGCACAGGAATTTGCTAAGGACGTGTGAAAACAAACACATGATCAGAAATACAATTTACAGGCATCCACCCACAGGTGCATGGGAAAGCTCTTCCCATCCTTTAGGAAGCAAATGGCAAAGAGGAAAACTCACCCAGCATCCCAGCACGAGCTCCCTGGCAGCAGCAAGAGCAGCCTCTAAAGCAATCCACAGTTAAATACAAGATTTATAGAATTAAAGTTGTAAGACATTATTGATTGACTACACAAATCTGATCGACTGCAGCCAAGAATCCTTCCCTGCCTGCTCCTCTTGAGCAGGGATTTTCTGAACAAAACAAAGAGGGAATTGCAGGATGAGATCCAACAGTAAATCCTGAGACCCTCTGGGAGCTGATTTTACAGCGAGGAAAAGTGTGTTTGTTTGATCCAAAGTGACACCGTGGTTTGAGGCAAAAAAAATGAGAATATGTAATTGACCACTGGAGCCACTTTTCATGAGAAGGGCAATTTTTCTGCTTTTGTAACAAGTGTTGTTTTAGTGCTGTGTAAAGTCACTTCTGCTTGGAACTTGCATGGTGTGGCAGGTACCTGAGGTGGAAAATGTTACACAAAACTCATCTGTTTTCTGAAGTGTTCACCTAGAGATACCCAAGCCATCATTTTGGGCATGGGCAGCACACAGGGATGGATGTTCTCATGCTGGTTTGTGTTTTAGCTCCAGCCTGCAGGGACAACCACAACAGCACAAGAAAAAAATTCAGTTTTCTCATGAGTTCCCCTCCTGAACTGTCCTGAAAAAAAGGAATTGCATACCCAGCCCTCACACAACGCAGAAATTCCCAAAATTCTGCAGTGAGGATTAAAAATACCCAGGGAATGTATTTATTTTCACAGACAAGTTTTTAAAATAATAGTTTATTTTTTTGAGTCAGTGGTATATTTAAAAACAATCTACTGTAAGAGTAAAAAGATTGAAGATAATAAAAAACCCCAAAGTGTGATGACAATAAAAAACCACTAGAATACAAAGTTAGTTTCTTTCCTCCCTCCCAGTACCCCATCCCATCAGTCTGATATTTCTCAGAGCTTAATATCTGGGAAAAAAAAATGCTTTTTGCTTCTTCTTTACACTTTCAGCAATTAGGAAATTAAGAATACATAAAGCATTCCTTGCAGGCACATTAATTTGTTATGACATGAAAAGCAGGCACCATAAAAATTAAAACATTCTAAAAACCATCATATATACAAACACTGTACAGAATGATGGCACAAGGACAAAGTGATTCCGTTCAGTTCATCCTAATCCAACATGAAATACTACACAAGAAAGAAAGGAAAAAGCTCACCCCGTTCCTGTACTCAACATTTAGGTTCAGAATGACCAGGAGTCTCCTCCCTGCTCACTGCTTGCTCTCCCCTACCCTCGTGCTGTTGGCAGCTCCAAGGTTTCCTCCTTTTCCCCCTCATGGATACCCAGAAGATCCAAAGTGAATGAAAACGGCAGTGGGTGATCACCAGTGGCTGATTTGACAAAGCTCATTAATCACAGATTATCCTGAGCTGGGAGGGACCCACAGGGATCACCCAGTGCAGCTCCTGGCCCTGCCAGACACCCCAAAATCCCACCCTGGGCACCCCTGGGTGTCCAAACCCTCCTGGAGCTCTGGGGCCGTGCCCATTCCCTGGGGAGAGCCCAGCACCCTCTGGGGAAGAACCTTTCCCTAAATCCACCTAACCCTGCCCTGCCCCAGCTCCAGCTGCTCCCTGGGCGCTGTCCCTGATGGTGACACCGAAGAGTTCAGTCCCAGCCCCTGCATTTCCCTCAGAGGATGCTGCTGACCCAGCGAGCTCTGCCCTCAGCCTCCCCTCCTGCAGCTGAACATCCCAGGTGCCCTCAGCCGCCCCTCAGGCCCTTCCCCACCTCGTGGCTCCTTTGGACACTTTTTAACAGTTTAATGTCATATTTATAGTGTGACTGGTGCCAGCCTGGTGTCACCCCAGTCACTGTCACCCTTTGTGCCCAACCCCTGAGCCAGCTGCTCACCCATCCCATGAGGAGTTTCTCCAGCTGTAGGATGGACATTTTGTCCAGAAGGATCCCTTGGGACACAGTTTCAAAAGCTTTGCACAAGTCCAAAAAGATTCCATCTCCTGGCTTTCCTGGGTTACCCTGCTGTAGAAGGATTCAGGTTCCACAGGCAGGACTTTCCCCTCATGGAGCTGTGCTGGCTGTGACCCATGACTGCACTGTCCTCCAGGTGTTTTCCAGCACCTCCCAGAATCATCTTTTCCATGATTTTACTGGGCCTGTGCATTCCAGGGTCCTCCTTCCTGCCCTTCTTGAAAATCAGGACAGCATTCCCCAGCTTCCAGTCAGCTGGGAGCCCTCTGGATTCCCCAGACTGCTCAAAAATCATCAGGAGGGGTTTGATGATGACATCAGCAGCTCTTTGAGGATTCTTGGATAAATCCCATCAGGGCCCAGAGATTTGCAGGGATTCAGCTGGGGCTGCAGATCCTGCAGTTTCAGGTTGGCTGGGAGCTGATCACTGTCACAGTCATGGTCCTCCAGCTCAGGGCACTGGGACCCTCTTGGTTTGTGACCCACGTTGAAGACAGAGACAAAGGATGTGTTAAACTCCTCTGCCTTGTCCCTGTCCCTGTTTTTGAGGTGCCCATCCTGGAATGGGCTGATGATAATTTCACACTGCCTTTTGCCATTGATATATTTAAAAAAACTCTTTTTTTGTCTCCCACAGTTCTGGCAGCTCCAACTCCAACTGAGCTTTGACCACGTGAATTTCTCCCCACAGTGGGGAGCAGCACCTCTGTGTTGTTCCCATGCCCCCTGACCTTGCTCCCACTGGCACACACCTTCCTTTTCCACCTGAAATCCAAGAGGAGATCCCTGCTCAGCCAAGGCAGCTCTGCCTTGCCTGTTTGGCTTCCAACATTTTGGAATTGCTGCTCCTGTGCCCTTGGGAGGTGATGATAAAAAGGGACCAGCACTGATGGACCCCAGCACCACAAAAACGTTTTCCATGGGGACCTTACAAATTCCCTGAGCAGCCTCTTGGTCAGAGGGGAGGTTTTGCTGGCACTTCTCCTCCTCTCACCAGAGGTTTTTAAACTCGATGGCATCGTGGGCACTGCGGCCAGGACAGCCCCAAATCTCCACTTTGCTCATTTGCAACACAGACCGACCTCACAAATCAGTGGTGTCTGATTTTTAACCCTGGGCTAAAATCCCTGTGATTCAGGGAAATCCTACAGCAGCTTCACCTCGCTGGGAAACCTCCTCTTGCCCTGAATTCCATGTGAATTTTGTCATTGATTCCTATATACACTGAGATTAAGCACAAAAACTCTGCTCATCTGCAACTCCAGAGGTACCCAAAATCTTTAGGTACAAAATTTCCAGCTCTCATTTTAACCTCCACGTTTAGCTCTGTGCCTGGCGTTATCCAGAAGCAAGGAGAAGGTTTAGGAAGAGGATTCTGTCTGTTGATGGAGTTCCCGGCCTCAAGTAGAAATCCAGATTTCTTTCAAGTTATGGGAGGGAACAACCCCCAAAAAACCAGGGGGATGTAGTGTTGGGTCCGACACACGGCGAGAAACGGATTTCTTACGGAGTTACCATTGCACTAAATGTTAGATACTGCACACCTGAATGAGGTAAACATTACAGACCATAAAATACTTAGGGGAATGAATTGTTACAGCTTTATCTTTGGAAAGAAACCCGCTTCCTTCTTCACTGGACAATCCCAGAGTCGACGGACGTTTGTTTCCGCGTCGTCTTGGGAGGCGGCGGCGGCGGAGTCTTGCTGGGGAGAGGAGGAGGCAGGTGCTGGAAAAAACCAAATTGGGCAGATCATGTTAGGAATGAACGGAATTCTGGAATGTTTTTGAGTCATCTCTGAGTGCAAGAGGCAGCAGGTAAGTCTGGAGCTTCTGCCTCACAAAGCCTCTCCCTGCAGAATTTGCTGTGGACACAGAATGCTCTCACAGCCATTACTTTTAAATAGAACTTTCACTTTTGACAGTGAAAAAAAAAATCTCTCAAGAGTTCAGGATTAATTAGCTCAATATTTCAGGAAAAATCTTTTGAAAGCACTGGAGAAGTTTATAATTCCCCACTTTATATCATGATAGGATATTGATTTCTTGGTGTGTATCGATTGCCCTCAGCCTCTAGGCACTCAGAGCTTAAAAACCAAGCTGAAGCAAAGGCTTCATTGCTTTTCCATTATGTTTTGGATTCTGCACGGTTAATACAGAAATATTTAAAGGAAAAAAACAAAAAAAGGAACAATTTAAAATCATTTAGAGAGATAAGTAACTCACAATTTACTCTTACACACACAGTTATAATTAAAATATTCCAAACAGAAATGCAGAAGGTTCAAATACACGTATTTTAAATCACTTTACCTATCTCAATACAGAAGAGCATCCCCAGTTAGAATCACCAGCTAATTGGACAAATTAAAAAAGCCATTATGGAAATTAAGACTTTTTTTCCCTAATGTTGACACATCCAAACGATAAAATCTGTTGCAGACAGAGCTGGAGAACGCTGCAGTTTGCAGGCAGGTTTTCCCAGCAGTTTGGCTGTGCAGGCAGCACAGGTTTCCCAGAGGCTGTGCTGCAGTGTCACAGCTCATCAACGCTGCTCTGCCTTTGTTTTTTCCCTGAGATCCTCCCCCACTCCCAGTCAGGGCCTTTTGTTTTCCTCCAAGCCCAGTGATGTTTTTCCAGTTGTTGGCTCCTGTCCTGCCTCACCCACACGGGCACAGCCTGAGGAGCAGCAGCTCTGCCCAAATTCCTTGCTCACCTCTGCAAGAGCAGCCCAAGCACCTGCAATGTCTCAGTGCTGGGCAAAATTCCTGATGGTTTGTCAGGATCAGGAAGATCCTGGTATCTCCACAACTGAGAAACCCCATGGAGGTGCACAGAACCCAAACTGATCCTTTTCAAAGCTATCCAAGGATGCTGTCCCAAAAAGAAGGAGGTTCAGGACATCTCAGTCCCTCCCCTGCTCAGAGCAGCTCCTGATGCTCCTGCAATCCCATGACTGGGAGTTTTCAGAGATGAGTAAAAGAAAAACAACCTTTAAGGTACCTAAATATGCTCTCCCAAGCAGGTTTGAAGCCAACATGGAGCTACAAACCTGAGCTTTCACCAGACAGTTTTACTGATCACAGACTAAAGAGAAAGCTAGGAATGCAGCCTGGCTGAGCCAGGCAGGCTGGATATCTGCTGGAATCTCCTTCCTGTATCCTACCTGGACAGCAGCACTTTCCAATCCATTTCACACCTCTCCTCATTTCTCCCAGCTCTCTCCCCAGGCAAGGCAAGAGGGATCCCAAACCACCAGCAATGAGCCATGACCTGAGCTCATCTCTCCATTCTGCTCCATCCACTCTCCAGTTCTCAGCCTCTCCAGCAGCACCACTGTCTTGGATAAGGTAACCAAAAATGTGTATTCTATTTCATCTGTTGAAAGCAGTTGAGATGTTTTTTCTTTATCTCTTGTAACTCCAGGGGAGGGGGGCGGATGCCTTCTGATAATGGCCCAGCTGTTAAAGCAGCTGGGGCAGTGTTTGTTATCTCTGGGGCAGGGTTTGTTATCTCTGGGGCAGTGTTTGTTATCTCTGGGGCAGGGTTTGTTATCTCTGGGGCAGGGTTTGTTATCTCTGGGGCAGGGTTTGTTATCTCTGTCACCACCCGTCCATCCTCCAGGGGGATATCTGCTGATAATGGGCCATGAAGGCTCACAATGACATCACACATGACATCATCGGGGATATCTGCTGATAATGGGCCATGAAGGCTCACCAATGACATCACACATGACATCATCAGGGATATCTGCTGATAATGGGCCATGAAGGCTCACCAATGACATCACACATGACATCATCCCATTGGGAGATGCTCCACCCAGTGGGGGCGGAGCCAACTGTTCCTACCTGGATAAAAACTGAGGCTCAGGAACACCAAGCACCCACATCTGGGCACCTGGCCTTTCCACTCTGGACCCCAGAGGAAGACCAGACCACCGGACCCATCTCCCCACCACTGGACTTTGTACAGGACCATCTCTACTCCACAGAACCACATCTGTTACTCCAGGAGGATTTATTTGCACTGCTCCCAACACCCTGACCAACAGGGGTCAGGTCGTATCCCTGACCCTGGCAGGGTTTTACCAGAACTTTTGTTTGCTTGCTTGGTTTTTTTGTACTACTGCATTTGTATTTATTTTAAACATTCCTAGTAAAGAACTGTTACTCCTACTCCCATATCTTTGCCTGAAAGCCCCTAATTGCAAAATTATAATAATTTGGCGGGGAAGGGGTTTACATTCTCTGTTCCAAGGGAAGCTCTAGCTTTTACCTGGCAGACAACTGTCTTTCCAAACCAAGACAACCACTGCTCCTCCTGCCTGCTCCCAGCTTCCTCCTTGCCTTCAAAATGCTCCCTGGCACCTTGGAAATCCATTGGGTTGGATCTGCTGCTGAGTGAGAATCTCTGAACCAAAAGTGAGGCACTGGAGCCGGGGTGCCAGACTGCAAAGCCGCATTTCCCCGCCTGCCTGGAAAAGAGGCACCCACACCTGGCACTGGGGACAGGGGTCACTGCTGGCCTTGGCAGTGCTGGGGGAACATTGGGCTGGGTGATTTTAGTGCCCTTTCCCACCCTAAATGATTCCATGATTCCCACAGCAGGCTCCAAATGGGCACTACTTGTTCCCGACTTCCAGCAGGACATGGTGATCTCTGAGTCAGAAAAGTCAACAGATTAATATGAAAGGCAGATAAAATAAGAATTTAATTTTTTTTACTACATGCAAAACTGAAGATTTTGTTTGGTTTTTAATTAAAATGCCACTGCTGATCTGCCTCTGAAGTGTTATAGCCAGAACAATTAAATATTTCCTCTACCTGAGCAAATCCCCTTCTTAACTTGGCATGTTAACTCCTGAATTCCTGCTAGGCCACCTGAGTAAGTATCAGCTGTCATCTGAAGATTCCAAAACCTTTGAAAACTTTCTTAATTACAATTCTGTATCCAGGCAAAGGCTCTGGGAAATGCTGGTGGTCTGCAGAACATCCAACATCTCACAGTGCTGACATTCCCTTCAAACTCCATAAACCACGTGCCCCTCAAAAGCACAGCACAAAATATAAAACTTTCCTCTCTGCTTTGCTCTCTTCAACTTCATATTCATCACCAGGAAAAAAAAACCCAACTCTGCTGATAGCATCATTTGTGCAAATCCATTTGGAATTTAAATAACACTCTATTGGCAATAATTCTCAATTCAATTAGATCAAAGGCATTTCTCAACCAAATGAGCCCCTTCATATTGATCAGAGAACAATCAAATCAGCCCTGAAAACCTGGTTCTGAAAAGCAGAGACAATGCAAATACAATGAGAAGAAGCTAAATATATATGCTATAAATAACAAGCTCAAAACCTACCCGAGCTCAGATTCTGCAAGCAAATTAGGCAGAAAGAAATAGCAGAGATAGGTAGATAATTATTATAATTGAATTTACAATTTCCATTAGAAAGTCGGATAAATTTAGCACATGTTCATTTATATAATAAGCTCCCAATGAATATATTAAGTAGGATGTGTCAGGATGGTCGGGGCGATGTTGTTGGGAATTTTGCAAGACAAAACATTCCATTATGGAGCTGGGGCAACTCCAAACCATCACTCCCAGGGCTGATCCATCCTTCCTTTTATCCCAGGACAGAAGAAATTCAACCACATTTCCTCCCTCCCTTTAAGACCACACTCACAAAAATCATTATCCAGCTTCCAAAGTTGATTTTTGCTGCGCTTCCCCTTAGAAACTTTGCAGTAAAAATAGAGTTTGCCTTGATTTTGTGTTTAATTAAGACTCTTTGCGAGTTCGTGTTTAGATCTCGGTGGTTAATTGTGAACTTGACTCTTCCCTTTCCTTCCTGACAAACTGACAGAGGCTGCTGCTCACATCCCAACCTATTTTGGGCAGAATCCTTGACTCAGGGGTACCTCGGGGGAAGCAGAAACCTTATGTAAAAGGCACATCTGCAACACAGAAACAATCTGTTCCTTCTGCTTCAGACATGAAATTGCTCCCATTTGTTTGCTGGGGATTTTTTGTTGTTGTTTTTTTTTTCTCTTTCCCTGATACAGAAAAGAATCAAGTTTAAAAACATTTTTCTGTGTTCTCTTACAGGGAGATATAAACTGCACGACACCAGGCGTGTTGGGGATGTAGTAAAAATCAATTACAGAAGATGAGAAAATGCATTTGGGTTTTTTTTTTTTTTGGTTTTTTCGCTACTCTGAAGCGGCAAAATGAGAGATGAGTTGTTTTTCATTCAGAGAATAATGCTAAAAGAAACAACTACAAAAAAAAAAAATCAAACAGAATTTGATTCTCCAGAATGGTCCTTGTGGCACTGCGCAAGGTTTCTTCCTGTGCAAGGAACTCTTTGCTTTGAAATTCAATGGCCATCGATAGGACACGCTCTGGAGATCCAGTGAGGAGCACTTGGGCTGGCAGGATTAAGGGATCTAATTAGGTCAGAAGCAGCAGAAATGGGATGTAAATAGACCATCAGCCACCCAGGAGTGTGAAAATGCTTTCAGACACTGAGCTGCTCCTTCAGCACGGAGCTGAGGTGCCTGAAAACGCCGTGGCTATTTCATATCTGCAATGAAAAATAACATTGGAGTGTGAGGCAGAACAACTCTCCCGTTCTGAAAGAGGCAGCAGGGAGAACAGCCCAACTGCACTAATGGCAACCAAATTACAGACAGTTTAAGCTAATTGGCTGTTTGACCCAGGGAGCAAAGTTCTGTGGAAAATCCAGCAGGTAACTGATGTGAAATGACTCTTCAGCCCCTGCTTCATCCATCATCTGTTAAAGTCTCATTTGACTCCGTGGCACAGCCATTCCCTGCCCCTGCTGGGGTGCACTGGGATCAGGGAGAGGCCTTGGGAGGGTTTTTCTGCAGAGATGCACTGGGTGTGCTCCCAGCCCTCAGGGAAACGGCAGAAATGCCTCAAAATGGGCATGTGGAATTGCTCCAGGTCAGTATCCCAGATCAGATCAAAGGGGCCAGGCTGGGAGAGCTGGGGGTGCTCAGATGGAGAGGAGAAACTCCAGGGAGAGCTCAGAGCCCCTGGCAGGGCCTGAAGGGGCTCCAGGAGAGCTGGAGAGGGACTGGGGACAAGGGATGGAGGGAGAGAACAAGGAGAAATTACTTTAAGCTGAAAGTGGGTAAATTTAGATGGGATTTTGGGTGGGAATTGTTCCCTGAGAGGGTGGGAAGGAGCTGGGATGGAATTCCCAGAGCAGCTGTGGCTGCCCCTGGATCCCTGGCAGTGCCCAAGGCCAGGTTGGACATTGGGGTTGGAGCAGCCTGGGACAGTGGGAGGTGTCCCTGCATGGCAGGGGTGGCACTGGAGGGATTTAGGGTCCCTCCAACCCAAACTGTTCAATGATTCTGTGACTTTGCCCCTGATTTTGGGTACCCCTGCCTGGGGGATGTGGGGGACAATGGCAGGATGAGGGCAGAGCTGGACCTGCCAGGGGTCTGCACCCCTCATGCAGGGAGGAGCTGGCTGTGAGAGTGTGAGAGCTCTGCTGGAGCACAGCTAAGGCCACTTCCCTCTGTGGAACCACATTTCTCCATGTGGACACCATCAGCATTTCTGCCCACACTGGATGCTGACCCCATTTCCCCCGCGCTGCTTCCCTGTTCCAGTCCAACCTCAAGACTGGAGCTCCTGACCTCAGGAGTGATCAGCAAAACACTCAGAATGAGCTTTAGACTCCAGACTGACCCTGTATTCCTCCCTGACGGCCCAGGTCCTGCAAGAGAGATAAACCAGCACATCAGCATGGCCCAAACCACGGCCTGGTCCTGTGTGGAGAGTAGGGCACGGCCACTCCCCAGACCAACCCAGGAACACATCACATGTCTGGGCAGCCAGCAAAACACAGATTTCACTCCAAACCCTGCAAAAAGCAGTGGCAGTCCATTGACTTGGAGACTTATTAAAAAGGAAATGAATTTTTCACAAGCTCTTTGCTCAGCAACATCTTAACCCACCAAAGAGTGAGGGAGTGGCACAGGAGGAAGGGCTTGCAAAGTTTCCCATCCCCAGCAGGCAAAAATAATGATCAGATGGCAAATAAACCCTGTATTTATTTTTTTCCTTCTGGGCACATTGTCCAAACACTCCTGGAGCTCTGGCAGCCTCGGGGCTGTGCCCATTCCCAGGGAGTCTGGGCACCCTCTGGGGGAAGAACCTTTCCTTAAATCCAACCCAAAGCTGCCCTGACACAGCTCCAGCTGCTCCTGGGTCCTGTCCCTGTCCCAGCAGGGATCAGAGAGGAGCTGTAGGCTGGCATTGCAACCCCTCAAGCTGTGCTCCCCAATTCCCTGCCCCTCCACAGTTCCAGCTGCATTTCCAGCCTCTTTGTCCCTGTCCACACGAGGACAAACCACATTTGCTGAAGCCTTTAAGGTCAGGTTTTGCTCGCTGCAGCTGATGCAAGAGAGAATTTCCAGCATTGCAGCACCTGCATTGCAACACATGAAAAATCCCCTGGGTTGTGCCTCTGTATGTTATATCATAAAAAAAATTAAAAAAAAAATTAAATCTTGACATATCCCAATAAATAACCACAACAATCCCCATACCAGAGAGTCAACCCAAGACTGTTCTGCTCCTCACAAGCTTCAGCCATCCCCACCTTCCACCTGTGCTGGATTGATGGAGATGTTCCCATCCCAACCATTATCCCCTGCTTAGGGAGTGTTATAGCCAATATTAGCAACCCAAGTGCTCCTTTGTCTATTTTCTTTGAGCTCCCTCCCTGCTCTGAATGCTAAGCAGGAGCTTGATTTGTATGCAAGGGTGAGGATGAACCCATAAAGAATGATAAGTGCCTAAAGGAATCCCTTGATGTAATAATAATCCTTGCAGGAGTCGTAGATCTCTTTTTTTTTTATGTTCCCATATATTATTAAGGACATTTTTAGCAGAACAAATCACAGGGAGCAAGAAAATATCTACAAGGGTCTCAGAGTTAACAGGGACTGAGGGACAATCAGGAAATGATAATGAGGTGAGCACCTGGATTAAAGAGTTCAGGTAGACCAAGGTAACACTGGACTCTGAGTATCTGAGATTGCTGTCTCATAAATGACATTATTGCCTGCAGTTTGACTTGGAGCATCTGATCCTTTTCTGGCTACCTGCTTTTGAGTTCACTCCAGCACTTTTCCTGCCTTTCATAACCCACTGCAAGACAACCAGAGTGAAAAACGCAATCATTCCTCGCACGAGGAGATATTTCCAGTTTAAAAGCTGCTCAGATAATCTTATCTCTAATAGGTTTTACTGATTTTTCCTCACTGATACAACAGCAGTGTAATTTAAAAGATGATCAGTTTACCAGGCAGAGAATTATCCAGTTATGAATTATGGAGCTATTTGACCCATGAAACATAAGTCATTAAAACTGTGGAGTGGGATTTAATCACGGCAGCAATGAGAATTTACCCATCTGATCTTTCATGTCCAGCACTACTCATTTTCTTGATGTTCTTTAAAAGCTTCCTTCCTACCAGCCTGCTGAAATAAAGGCACGGAGTGATTGTTATAAGATTAGAAACCTTCCCCAAAATCAACTCTAAACCTAATCCAGAATCTGCTGAGGTGGAGGTGACGTGCAAGGATCAGCGGTGCCATTCCTGGCCCGCACAGGACAGGTGGCTCTGGGACAGAAATGTTTTAGATCCTCCTGCCAGGCTTTGAAACCACATTCCAAGGTCTTGGAAAGCTTATAAGGATACAGATGCTGAAGAAAATTTTGGGCAGTTAGATAAGAAGATGTAGCCTGTGTCTGATTGCATTTCTGAGCTATTAAACCCTGATGCCTTCAGTTAAAAAACGGGGTCTGCTCCCACAGAGAGAAAATGTAGTAAAAAAAAATGAGAGGAGCCTGAGCAATCAAGACTGGAAAGAGCAAAAATATTAAGAGCTGAATAAAACTTTGCAAAAAACCACGGGAGCATGTTGGTACTATTTTTATGAACTCCCATTTAATGATGTGGAAATGCTGCTTGTGGCAGGTACAGGAGCTGCACAAGGGCACAGAGCAGCTCAGGCTGAGTTATCCCCAGGTCTGGGCTCCCAAAACCTCACCCCCATGGCATCTGGGAGTTGTACAGTAACTAAAAGCATCTATCCCCAGAGTGGAAACCCCTTCCAAAAGCCTCCCCAGTCATGAAAAAAAAAAAAACCCTGGCTGCCATGATTTTATTTCTTATCATTGTTTAATACTTTTTAGCTAAAAACTGAACCCATCTTAGCAATCCTGAGCTACTACCACAGCCTAAACCTTACACAAAATGAATTTACTACTCTGGAGTTTATGCAGGAAAGGAGTTGAAGAAATGTGGATTTCTCAGCTTTGCTCCTGAAGATGGATTCCTTAGTCCTGGCAGCCTGCTGTACATTCTGTAATTTTCCACTTAGAGGTCTGTATTCAGGACAAATGAGAGCTGGCCCCTGAGACAGATGCTGGGGAAATGGGTTATAAGGTTAGAAGTGCAGTAAAGTTTGATGGAAATGAGAGGAAAAGTAAAAATATTGACTAAAATGATCCAGCCATGGGGAACAACCATGGAAGAGAGGATGGGAACAGAGAAATTTTCAGTATATGCAAATAAAGATGTTATAAATGAAAAACAAATAAAAATAAAGATGTTATAATTAAAGATGTTATAAAAATGGTGTTTTGAATATCTCTATTCACTCTTGAAGTTACTTCTATACCTGTTGGGTTTTTTTTTTACCATTCAGCCTGAAATGGTAAAACAATTCCAAAAAAGTCAATTCCTGCAACAACCAAGGCACAATTTCAGCTGTGGGAAAGCTGGACTCGTGCACTGGGACAATCTGTGTTAAACACAATTATTCCCAGAGTCACACCAAACTCCTGCCTGGCCCTTCCTCTGCTGAGATCAGAAATGTTTTCTGTCTCCATGAGATTTGCAGGAAAGCAAAATTACTCCACAGAATTTCAGTGGAATGGTGAAGTTCAGAGGAATCCTGGAGCACACCTCTGCAAACAAAAGGGATCAGGTCTGCCAGGAAGTTTTCCACAAAAGAGTTCAGTCAAAATTGGCATTTCAAAGTCAAAGAAAACTTGTGACCTCGTGGGGTCTCACTGATTTGATTGGTTATAAATTCAATTAATTTCCCAAAGTCAAGCCTGTTTTGAGGGCAAGGGGTGAATGATTTCTCCCTGTCCTTATCTCAACCCATGAGACTTTCATTGTATTTTCTCCCCCTGCCCAGCTGAGGAGGGGAGTGAAGGAGCATCTTTGGTGGGCACCAGCCAGAATCAACTTTCTACACCCCTTAAAACATATTTTTTTCCCCATAAAGAAAAATAAAAGGCATTTCTCACAAGTGCAGCTTTAAAGAAAAGGACCACATCATTTTTAAAAGCTTGCAGCTACAGGAAACAAAGATGAAAAAGCGAATTTTCCTCAGAAAGCTGCAAACCCTGTTGGTGATGAAGAGTTTCTGAGCTCCTTGCCTCAAAGGGGACACGAGTTTGCCTCAAGGAAATAAATGAGTGGTGCCTGAACGTTGGCAGAGCGGAGCTCCAGCAAGGGAAGGTGGCAGGTTCATGTTTTATTTCCTTCCCTGACACAGGACTGAGAGGCTTTAAATCCAATTTGCTGCTCCTGTTGGTTAAAGCTCCTTGCCCAACAAAGCTGACAACATCTGGCTTGTGATTCCATAGAAGGAATCCAACTTTTCCTTTGGGTGGATCCCCACGAGCGCCGCGGCTCCCTCAGGAGCAGCTGATGGATGCAGGATTTCACCTCCCCTGGGATGGCTCAGGGAATAAAAAGCTGCAGAGGGGATCTGGGAACTCACCCGTTGGTGGGCAGGGGGGGATGTGGTGGGGCTGATCAAGTCCTGGCTCTCCAGGAGGTTCCCGTAGTCGGCCGTGCTTCCTTTGAGGGGCAGAGGAGGGGGAACGTCGGGGCTCTCCGAGCTGGACATCCCATTGAGCTCCAGATCTGCAAAAACCAAGCCTGGGTTAACTCTGGTGCCAGCTGAATCCTGCAATTGCACAATTCTTTGGGTTGGGAGGGACCTCATGGATCATCCATCCACCTTCCACAGAATCACAGAATTTCTGGGTTGGAAGAGACCTCAGATCATCGAGTCCAACCCAGCCTCAACACCTCAACTAAACCCTGGCACCCAGTGCCACATCCAGGCTTTCCTTAAACACATCCAGGGATGGTGACTCCACCACCTCCCTGGGCAGAGCATTCCAGTATTTTATCACCCTTTCCATGAAAAACCTTCTCCTAATATCCACCTATATTTCCCTTGGTGCAGCTTGAGACACAATCCCAGCTTGTTCCAAGCCCTGTCCAACCTGGCCTTGGACTCACTTTAAAATGCCCTCAAAATACTTCAACAACCCCCCTATTTTTAATAAAACTTAAATTTTAATTTCATATTTCCCACCAAAATATTCATAGCTTAGAAAACGCGATTTTCTCACCTTCAAGCTCGCCTTGCACATTAAAACACAATAAAAGTTTTGCAAAGTGCACCAAGAAAATATAATCTAGCTAAGTTTTATTGACTTTCTCCCAGTAAAATAAAAGCTCCCTGTTAATAAAATGCACAAATGAAAGCCTGGAATTAAGTACATCTCTCTCCAAAACTTCAGGCTCCAGGTAACGATAACAAATGAGCAGCCATTAGTTGTTGAGTAAATAAAATCACGCACGAGAAAGTAGCAAACATTTATTATTCCTGTTTGCTGGGTAGAAAATTCCCTTTTCTTAGCAGATAAATCCTCCCAGGTATGTGCTGGAGAGGCAAATAGCCTGAGGGACAATAAAGTTTATTGAGGCCTGAGTGATACATGGGTTTCTGGGGAGAAATCCCCCCACGGTGTATTTCAGGGTAATTCAGTCATTTTAATTCAGTCATTTTAATAAAACCCACTGTGATCTCTACGAGATAAGAAACCAAAATGATTTTTTTAGAAATGAGGGAATTTTATTTAGGAAAAAGGGGAAAAAAAAGGTGATTTCTGTTTTATTTTACTGGGGTGATTTGTGGAACAAGAGAGGACTTGTTTATGCAGTTGTTTTTATTGCAACACTCATATCAATATTTTAATAAAAGTGTGATTTTATTATTCTCTAACATGGCCTCTCACAACACGATTCAACTCTAAGGTGGCTCTATTGATTTGTCACTGAAAACTGTAATTTTACTGCTCATCTTTCCACCTGAACTCTTGACTACACTGAAAAAAGGTTATTTTCCATCCTGGGACTCCACATTTGCACTGGCTTCCTCTCCATTAGGCTGAAAAATGTTATTTGTCCACCAGGAATTTCTCATTGCTTTTTCCATTGCTCCTGTTCTTTATCCTTCCCTCTCTACAGAGAGGACTTCTCCATTCCCCAGACATTCCAAGTTTCCTTTCTGGATCTCCAGGAGAATCTCCTCCTGCTCAGCTCATGGAATTAAACTGCAGCAGGAAAACCACGTTGTGCATTTGTAACTAAAGACTGATGCTGGGAATGAACTTCTCTGCCCATTCCGGATTAATTCCCCATCCATTCTAAAGAATTCAGGAATCTGAGATCTTTCATGTCACAAAACAACTCCTTGGCACAGGTCCCCACTACTAAACATCTGTATCTTCGCTAAATATATTTCTATCTGGATTTTTTTTTGTTGGTTTTTCCATGCAGTTTAGGATAAAACAGGGAAATGGCATTTTCTTTCGTGTGTTTAGTTAGAGCTTTAGTAAAACCCTGAATCCTGCTTTGAAAGAGAAACCTGTCCATATTTACCAGAAACAAGCACGTTTTTAGGCCTCTTTGTAGACATTCTTGGGAAACTGAGTGGAATAACACACAATTTCCCCCCCAAAAAGTAAATTTAAACCCCCATGGACACTTCATCTTTGCACTCTATATGATATTTTTCAACTAAAAGATTTAACTTCTTCCATGATAAAACTTTTAACTTCATCGAAGCCAAGAGGATGGTGAGACCCGTTTTTCTAGGAATAACCCAAATCCTTTGTTTCTTCTACCAAATCCTTGGAAGATCCATGGAAAGGCAGGTTTTCAGGAAACCTCTGAGGAATGTTTTCAGCAGAGCTGGAGAGCAAACGAGGTGTGGAAGAAACGAGGTGTGGAGGCAACTCTGCTTGGAGAACCTGGACAGAACCCGACTGTCCGTGCAGTTGTGTCCTGCTCTGCCTCTCCCTCCTTTCCCACATTCCCATCTCCTGCTCCAGCTGGAATTTCCTGCAGCCTGTCGTGGCACCTCCCCACCTCATCCTGATGAAGGCAGCAATGAATCCCTGCATAGGTGGGCAGAGCATTCCCACCCACGGGAAGAACTCATAAAACACACGAGCAACGTGTTTGCATTTATCTGGCAACTGTTTAGGGGAACTACAAGATTCTCTCCTGAAAAACAACGATTTGCCCAAGTCTCTGATCTTTCCCAGAGCTCAGTGAAATCCAGGGAATATCAGCTCTGCAGCAGGAACAGGTGTTGAACAAAAGCTTCAGGAATTCTTAGTGTTGTCCCAAGAAAATCTCTTTGCTGAAGAGCCGTTCATTTCCTCAGCTGAACAAAACCCCCTACGATGGTCACCACACAAATAATTACCCCAAATATCTTTGTGCTCCCATTATTCAATTAAATTCATTATTCAGGGTGGTTCATCAGATGAGTGTGCTCTGAATATTCATTCCTTGCTGGACACTGGCAAGATCTCGGAGCTGGCAAAGGATCAGTTCAGTTTTTTCATCATGCCCCAATGATCACATTTTACACTCCCTTCTCCTCAAGTGCCAGAGCAGCCAGGATTGCTTAGCAACCCATTAACTGCTTTTAGCCAATCTGGGCTCTGAAGGAACTTCTTTATCCTTGGAATTCCTAAAAAATTTATCACCTGTAATTCCTGAAATGATTCTGGGCCGGTGCAATAAGCTGATCCTGTTTCATGTAACACCCACCAATCTCCAGCACAAAAATATTCTCAGAAATACCTGGTAACTTTGGGTATTTTTTTTAAACAGAGAAATCAAATTAAGTGTTAATAAAATGTCCATATGAACAAAAAATCCAATTAAAATATCTTCTGCAGGAGTATATATGCTTTAGTTCTCTGTTTTTCCAGTTTTTAGCATGCTGGTAGTTTTTTGCTATAAAATTGTAAAGAAAGGTGAGAGTTACAAGTTCATTGTAACCAAAATATTTGCTTTGGGTGTCTGACTGTTTAGGAGAAAAAGTTTTAAAGTATCAAACCAGTAAATAAAATAGTGACCTTGATGGAACAAGATTTTTTTTTTTTTGAAGACTGATCATCTCTTCTCCTCCTTACTAACACTGAACTCTTGACCACTGGAGTAGGATTTGGGTATGTGTATCAAAAAGACTTTTTTTTTTTTTTTTTTTTGTCACACGCTGGCAGCTGCAAACTCTGAATAACAGGTTTTGGGAAAGAGCACTAGAAAAGAAATAGGTGTTGGATTCCACCCAGTTCTGCAATAGGCTTTGCTGCAGACTGGAGCAAACAGATGATATTTTACAGAAAAACTGAGTGATAGATGTCAATGTCAAACAAGAACTACTTCAAAAAGCCTGACCTTTATTTTCCCTTCTGGCTTGTACACACAACATATCAAAGAGAAGTTTTTTTAATTACAAATATTGCTTTTTAAACCTTTATGCTCCAAAACACTCAGTATGGGATTAAGTACAACATGAATTTTTGACTGTTACTCTACACCTAATTAATTGTTAATGATTACTTGAAAAGAAACTCTTTCAGTGCAAGGATTTCGCTTGCTTTTGTAAAACTCTGAATTAATTTTTGCTGGCAAAGCCAAGCGGTTCAATAATACCCAGCACAAGAATTACCCTGGCGATGGCAAAACTCAAACCAGGGAGTGAGGAAACGCTCAGGAAACACATTTACACATTAAAAAGGGATTTTTTGCACAGGGAAGACTTACTGGGCTGGATGCTGAAGGCGAGTTTGGTCCGAGGGGTGATGGGTGGCGGGGTGAGCTGGGAGCTGGGCGGCGCCGGGGACACGGAGAATCGCCGCTCGCTGGACATCACGTTCAGCACCTGGCTCTTGGGTCTCTGCGGCCTCAGGGGGCTGATCTGGGGACAGAAACACAGAAACGTGTTGGAACCCTGGGCACGGAGAATTTTTGACTTTCTCTTCCTCAACAAACTACATTTAAGGCCGTAGAACAGGCACCCAAAATTGAGTGACAGCACTGGGATTGTGGGTGTGAGTTTGAATAGAAGTGTGTGATATCACAGGGTGCAAAACTTAGAGTTTAAATTTTAGAATATAATAATATATATAAAGCAAGATGGAGGTTTTATGGCAGGGACCAGTCCTTCTTTTTCACCTTCTTCTTTGGGTTTGGGTGGTATTTTGTAATTGGGTAAAAAATTCACATTGCGGGTCATGGGTGGTTGGTTATTGGGTTAAAAGTAAAAATAATTTAGGTGTCATCTCATAATTGGACAGTTTGTGCTTAGAAGACCTTGGAAAGAGAGACAGAGCCATTTGTCATTTGGTTAGGTAGAACTCACAGCTTGTGAGCTGTAACATAGATAAGAATTAATAAACATCTGAGTCCAAACATGAACTGCATCTCTTGAGCATTTAATCCCGACTCTGACAGAAAAGACAATAAAAACCCCTCAGAGATGGGCAAGGAATGCAGAGAAATGAGTGTCAGAGCTGCAGAGAAATGAGTGTCAGAGCTGGAGCTGCCAGGTTTGATGCTCAGCAGGACGAGGGCAGTGCTGACAGCCGATATTTCTGATTTCCAGGTTCTTCCCTTCTCCCAAGGAATCCCAGCTCCTCACAGCCTGCCTGGTTTCCTGAGTTAATTCCCAAACACTTGTTTAGTAACACCTGAGGAACTTTAGAGTGTCACAGCACATTATACAGCACTCCAAATATTTATTTGTTTCCTCACACAGATCTATGTTCCTGTTAAAATTTCTCTCTTTAACCATTTGCAGGTTCACCTCTCTTCTGATGAAGACATCATCTCTCCAGAAACACTTTCTTGGTGGCTCCTGACAGTGCTTATATTAATTCACTGAAATATCTTTTTTTGCTCTGGCTGCTTCACAATCCATTCAAATTTTCCATCAGGAAGCCTCAAAAGGTATTTGTAATCTGATGGGCAACTCATGCTTTAGTTAAGGCAATTCTTTGTACTGAGTTTAATTCTGAGCTCTACTGATTTCCCCATTCATCACCCCCATAGTAGCAGGAATCACAGTGAAAAAAATGAAGTTTTTTTCCCAAACAGATCCCAGAAAATGGAGCAGCAGCCTGAAGTTAAGAGGGGAATTACTCCAAGGTGCTGCACTGGGACAAAGCAGAAAGTGCCAGCAGCAATCCAGGCTTTTTCAAAGGATTTTGTCATTTCCCAGTGTTTGGGTTTTTATGAAGTACATTGGGAAGGAGAAATCTGAAATTTTCTTTTCAGAAAACAAACCTAAAAAGGCTTTGCATCAAAGGTTGTGCCAGTGAGACCCTTCTACAACAAATGAATGACCAAAAAGTACGGACCTTTTCTGGGAAGTTCATCCAGACCTCAGGGTGACTTCTAAGAAATTTTTTTTGATGCTAAAAATCAAATCCTAGAGATTTGATTTTTAGGTTTTCCAAAGGCTTCTGCTTTCCTTTAAAGCATATTTTTAGTGGAATGGATAAGCAAAGCAATCACTTTTTCAGGTGATAATTACATAACAATTATAATGATATAATTATAATTACATCTAATAGAATAATAAAATATATACTATACTATAATATATTATACAATTCTATACTATACTATAATATAATGTAATAATAATAAGATATAATATAATTTCAGGTGTTAATTATATAACAACTATAATTATATCATTATAATTATATCTAATAGAATAATAAAATAAACAATATACTATACTATAGCATACTATACTATACAATACTATAATATAATGTAATATAATGTAATAATAAGATATAATTTCAGGTGATAGTTATATAACAATTACAATTATAATTATATCTAATAGAATAATAAAATATATAATATACTATAGTATAGTATACTATACTATAATGTAATAATAATAAGATATAATATACTGTAATATAATGTAATAATAATAAGATATAATGTAATAATAAAAAGATATTAGATATTATAAAAAAGCAACTAAGAAAACACATTAATTGGTGAGGGAAACACCAAAATTAAAGAAAAGCCAACTGGAGGCAGGTGCCCATGCCACCCCTGTCTGTATTTACTCCTCCTGTGATTGACAATCCTGGGCCTCCTCCAAAAGCTCCACATAAATCACGGATCTGCTGAGGAACACGAGCTCTTGGGAGGCCACCAATCCATAATGAAGCCTTTGCTAATTTGTCCTGGTCTAAGGAAGGGCGGATCAATGTGAGTGATGTCAGCAGATCAATGAAACACTGCCTGCTCCTCTGATTTCCAGCAGCCTTGGATGCTCTGCTAAGTACCTGGCCCCAGAGCTGGGTGTGCCCTCAGCTCCTGGGATCAAAGCACTAACAAGGACAATTTGTGTCAAAGAAGTAGATGTGATACTTAAATAATAAATCTCTAAGAAACGATGAAGATATTCCTGATCATCTTCACACACTCAAGTGCTTCATTTATCTTTGTTGTTTTATGTAATTAAGGCCTGGGCTTTGATCTGTCGATAAATTCGTGGTGAGCGCAGAGAAATTTGGGGAAGAGTTTTTAAACCACACAATTAAACAGCCTCTGAATGCTCCTTTTCCATGCAAATCTAAAAGCTCCATGAAATAATTCTGTGGTTTTAGAAATCTCTCCATGTTCTTCCATGGTGATTCACTTGATTGGAAAAAAGAAGATCCCATAAAAGACTGGGAACACTCATTTCTTTGGACACCATTGTGGGAGGAGCTCCATGAAATAATTCTGTGGTTTTAGAAATCTCTCCATGTTCTTCCATGGTGATTCACTTGACTGGAAAAAAGAAGATCCCATAAAAGACTGGGAACACTCATTTCTTTGGACACCATTGTTGGGAGGAGCAGCAGGAGCTCTGCAGAGATGGGGACTGGCACTTTTCTCACTTGATATTCTTTGGAACTTTGTCTTCTGCTGCAAAATCCCCAAATATTTCAGAAGCCAGAACTAAGACTGTTAAAAAATTCACCAAATAACTGCGATGTTTTAATTGAATGAGTGACAGCACAATGAGCTGTAAAATTCTCAACAGAATGAATCCAGTATCTGTAATAAAAAATTTAGTAACGAAAAGTATTAATTACTAAAATGTCACTTTAGAAACTTTTAAAAGTTTAATTTCCATTTCTAATCAAATCTGTACTCCCAACTTCTTTTTTTTTAAACAATCAGGGTTTTTTTCCCTCTCCATTTTTAATCCAGCAAACTTTCTTCTTCCAAGTTCTTAATGCAGGAAAAAGCAAATGTCTTTTTTTTATACAGCACAGTGGCAAAAGAGCTTTGGGAGTAATTTCAGCTTAAAAAGGGAACTTGCACACGAATGTTGAACACAGGAAAAGCTGAATTCCCACCAAATTTCCCTTCAGATCATTAACAGGGGATGCCTCCAGCATGCAAAAATTTTAAGACAAATTTTATCTTTAAACCCATCCTTGATGTTATCTGTTCAAAATTCCAGAAGACAGCAGTGGGAATTGGGCAGCACTCGTGTAAACTGATCTCAAAAGAGTTTCTTCTGCTTCACCTAAAAATGAACCCCACTGACACCAAACGTTCCGAATTGACTCGGTCATCTCAGAGCTCATCAAGGCTCCTGCAGAGGCTGAAAAGGGAGAGTTTTTCTCTCAACAGCAAACTCCTTTCCATATTATTGATCTGTGGGCTTGAAGAAGCTCAAAGTAAGTGTAAGTAACCAGCTCTGACATTTCAGCTCCCTCCCTCTGCAGATGCAGGGGAGTTTTGCTCACACCAGTCAGCCACTGAAAGCTCCTGACTGGGAAGGTTGGAAAAACTTGAGTCAAACCACGTTGGGCTTTGCTGATTTTTGCTCCTCAGCTGCCAAAGAGAATATGCCCTGAGGGTTTATCTGGTTCTCCTTTCCAGCTGGAATTTGCATTTTTCCAGCCATAAAAAAGCTTTTCCAATGTCCAAGACCTCTGAGAGGTGACAGTGACCTCACAGTGACACCAGCCGGATCCCCGACATCCTTGAACTCCTCCCCACTGCTCCAGCTGCCCTGAAACACAATTTGCTGCTTCTGTGACATCCCACAAGCTCTGCTGCTCCATTTGGGATATGGGAGATGCCAGTGGAAGTCCTGCCAAGGTGATTCCAGTCCTCAATCAGGCAAAACACAACTGCTGCAAGGTGCAAGGTGAAATGGGTGGCAGCAAAATCATGAGAGATGCAAAATGATGCTCACCTGGCTGGCCCTGGCAGGAGGAATCTCCATTTAAACAAACCAAATGCAAAATTTACTGAAGTCAAAGGAAAAACTCATTGGTTTCAAAGGTGAAAAGCCAGAGACTCCCAGATGGGATTTTATTGGAGTTTCTGACTGGGCACATCAAACACAGGAACTCTGATTTTTCAGGATGTCCCAGGACACGTGTGAGAGATTAACTCATCTCTGGGTGGAAGAGGAGGCCAAATCCAGAAAACAGAGGAAGTGAGGCTGAACATTTAAATAATATCTTCCTATAAATACCAAACAGAAAGAATCAAAGCATCCAGTTATCACAGGTGAGAGAGAAATCGTTTCAAAATCCAGTGTCAGTGACACAGCACCAGCCAGACTCTGCGAGTGCAAAACTTGCTCTGCAAGTACTTGTGCAGATCTGTAAAAGAACATTCCATTTATTTCTGGGAGGCAATTTGAAACTCTTGGCCTCCAAACAGGTGTCCAGGCAGAGATTTGGGGGTCACAGCCAGTTCACGCTCTCCCCGCTCCAGCTTTAGACATCCCCGCTTTCAATTTCCCAGCTCCAGCTTCTCGGGTTACCTAAGCCTTGAGGACAGTTCCAGTGAATTAAATCTAAGCCAAGAAGAGAGGTTTAAGGGAGATATGCCCTGGTTTTAATATCCTTACACGCAGGAACCGCTCAGGATTTTCTGCTCCAAACAGCCCTTCAAGGACACGCAACCGCCGACGGAGTGACCTTGGAGTATCCCACCAAACCCTGTCCTGCAGCTCAATTCCATCCCAATCTACTGGGAGCCAGCAATTCCACAGGCTGCTGGGATGGCAGCGTTCATTTCAGCTCTGCTGTGCCATCTGTTCCTTTATCAAACACTCACACAGAGCTTTGGGTGAAGATTTTCCGAGGATCTTTCCCCCGCTGTAAATCAGATCTGTATTTTTGACTCATTAGCATGTATATTAACACTGTGGTATATCCCCTCAGAGTTATTTCAGGTCTACCAAGGAACTAAATGGTAAAAAATCAACATTTGGATTTCCAAAGAAGAGAGGACAGGGCTCAGGATTAGATAAAGCTTTCCTTGCTAATAAAGTTACCGTTTCTGAAAGGATCACTGCTTCAGCCTGCTGCAGAGAAATATCAGTAGATTTAAATTCTTTATCAAATATCTCTTGATGCTTGCTGTTCCTCTTCTCCTTCTTCTTTTCCTTTTTATCTTTATCTAGGTCATCCTTGTCCAATTTATCTTGCGACCTAGAATGCATCTTCTTGGGCAGGAGGGGCTCCAGCACGAACCTAAAGAAAAATTGTTGCTCAGATCAATAAAACGCTGTTTTCCAAACTAATTTTTATTTACATATTTCCCAAAGTCTCGCTTGAGTTAATGAGGCTTTGCTAATCCAGGAAAACTCATTAGAGGGAGAAGAAGGGGGCAGAAGGTCACAACAATCATAATTGTCTTGTAATAAAAATTACTGCAGAGCTGCTGGGGAAGCGGAGCTGCAGATTTCCCTGCTCTGCAGTGAATTTATTGGTTTGTGGCTGCACCAACTCCTGAATTTCATATAAAAATGAGTTTCTCATTCAGCACTGCAACTCCCCATGCTGTGGCACCTGGAAACTCCAGTGCCACCCCCTGCCATGGGCAGGGACACCTTCCACTATCCCAGGGTGCTCCAACCTGGCCTGGGACACTTCCAGGGATGGAGCACTCTTAGCTAGACCAAGTATTTTATTTTAAATCATAAATGGAAAAAACCCACTCAGATCACACCTAGACAAAATCACACCAGCAGATTTTAAGACTGTCTCAAGCCATCATATTACAAAATCAAAACCAACCCCAAAATTCCCAAAGGAGGACACTTTTTAACACTGGAAAAGCATTTCCCATGCCATGGATGCATGCAGGTACAGGCCAAAATCTTTGTGTGAAATTCCACAGTATTTGTGTTTCAGACAATTCACAGTGACATTATCCTAATCCCCACCACTAGCAGCAAAATCCAGCAGCAATATCCCAAATTATTGCTATTTTTTGTTGTTGTTTCCACTCTACATCAGCTCATTTGGTGGGAAGATGCTCAAAGCAGCCCCTGAGCCATTTCCCAAAGCCTGAATCCCACAGGTTGGGAACAAACCCCCGAGTTTATTCATCCCATTTCACAGACAGGGAAAAGGGAAGGCAACATTTGCCCAGGGCCACAAAGAACTTCAGGCCAGAGCCCGGAGCAGAGCCCAGCTCTCCCAACACCAGGAGTTTTTAGGTACCTGAGTTGTGAATTTTGGGCTGGGCAGTGCCAGCACCTCCAAGGCCAACTGCAAATTTGCAAGAGGAATTTCCATCCTTCAGACAATGATTAATTGCTTCCCTTCCAAGCACTGTATCAGGACTATCAATGATTTGGATTATTAATGTATCTGTGCAAAAATGGGTCAGCACACTGGGCTCCAACTGGAAGCACTTTGGGGCTGCCAAGAGCTGACAGATCCCACCAGACCTTGGGATTCTCCTGCTTCCACCACTTTTCTTTTTTAAAGTCAGTTTTATTTATCCATAGAGTTGGGAGTTGTAAAACACATCCTGTGTCAAAGTTTCCTTTGAGTCTTTGCTGTTTAAAAGCTCCAGAGCAGGAGCTGGAAATGGCATTAAATAGAAATTTATAGAAATTAATAGAAATTTATAAGAAATTAAATAGAAATTAAATAAGAAATTAATAGAAATTTATAAGAAATTAAATAGAAATTGGGTGATCTGGATAAGACTCTCCTTTAGCTTCATGTTTAATTGGTTTTTAGCTTCACTCTATTCTCAAATTTAATTTATGAAGAGACGTGGAAAGACAAGAGAGAACTGACCATAAACCCCACCCACTACAGCAGAACAGGAGGAAACTTCTGCCAGGTGAGCAGTGCCAAACCACCCACAGGACTTTACAGCCACTTGAATTTTTGAGGTCTTTATGATATTATTTACATTTGATGATTTTTCTCCTCCTTCTCCACTGATCAAACAAATGAGGGGTATTTTCAGTGTTGATCATTCCATTTCCCTGTGTTGCCCTGGGCTCAGAGCAGGAGCTGAGCTGCTCTGTGATCTTTGTGGGATCTTTGTGAAAACAGACTCTGAGGAGAATCAGATCCTCCAAAATTGCTACCCACAACCCAGCTGAGAGCTGAACCTGGAGGAAATAAAACCCAATGAAAAGTAAAATACATTTAAAGATGTTTTAGGGAAAACCAGGAAGAGGCAGGGAAGGAATCTCTATTTTTCTTCTGAGATGAAACAAAGTCACTCACTCACTTGGGATGGTTGTTCTGCCCAAGTTCCAGCAACACAACTTTGTTTAGAATTAGTGAAAACTCAGGATTTACCCATGTGTGAAAACATTCCAGAGGGCAGTGGAATGAGAGCTGAGCTGTGCTCTGTTTGCAGCTCCTCTCAATGACTAAATAAACTCTTTGTAATCAAGGCAAGCATCCTGTTGGTCCTTAGGTGCTGGATTTCATTTTATTTGATGCCTTTAGTCTCTAGCCAGGGAATAACTCCCCTCTGAAGGTGCACAGGAGTTTCCAGCACATCCCTGTAAATCAGCAGCCCTTCAGAAAGCTTTAAAAACCTGCTGCCTTGGTCAAATATTGCATTTCTGGATTACAGGGGTGCCTGAGGGGAGGAAGAGAGAGAAGGGACTTCTGAGCTGCATGGAAAGCCCAGACAGCAAACAGATTATTTTGTTCTTTGAGGGATGTGACTGTGAGACAGGGCTTATCACCAGAATTCCCAGTTCTCATGTGAAATATCTTGATAAGTCTTGAAGTACAATCTTGCCATAAGCAGCTTTTCCTCTGGCAGCCGGGGTGAGCAGCAGTGATTGAGCAGTCAGGTAATCCTGCCCTGAGCTCCTGGGACAGGGCTGGCTGCACACAGCGCCTGCAGAGCCTCCCTCCTGCACTCACACACCTGTCAGACCCCAAAATGGGGGAATTTATCTCCTCTTTGGGGGTTTTTGGTGTTGTTTGAATGGTTAGAGGGCAAAGAAGAGCATTGTATTTATCTAGGTTAGAGAACAAAAGGCCTTGAGAGAGACGTCTGTGTAGGTTGGGGATTTTAGCCAATATTAGGCTGTCACTTAAAAAAATCATGGAATGGTTTGGGATGGAAGGGACCTTAAAATTCATCCAGTTCCAGGAGCAGGGACACCTTCCAGTATCCCAGGGTGCTCCAGGCCTGGTCCAGCCTGGCCTTGGGCACTGCCAGGGATCCAGGGGCAGCCACAGCTGCTCTGGGATTCTATCCCAGCTTCTCCCCACCTCCCAGCTGGGAATTCCATCCCAATCTCCCATCCAGCCTTGCCCTCTGGCAGTGGGAACCCATTCCCTGTTTCCTGTCCTCCATCCCTCATCCCCTTGCCCCAGGCCCTGCCAGGGGCTCTGAGCTCTCCCTGATCTCCCCTTCTCCATCCAACCCAACCCCTGCACCATCCCAGCTGTTTCCAGCTGTGACACCCGGGATTGCTGCCCACCCCCATCCCGGGGACGCTTTAGGGACAATCCCTGTCCGGGGATCCCGACTCACCCGTCGGAGCCGGGCCGGGAGGGTGTGCTGTCCGAGGACAGGGAGGACACGGAGGCCACCGAGAGCGGCCGCGATGACGAGGGCATGGTGAAGGAGCGCACCATGGAGCGCGGCCGGCTGCCCCGCCGCTCCTCCAGCCCCGACAGCTGCAGAAGGAAATGCCAGATTTTACTGCTTCAATCCCAGAAAAATCCGACAGCCGCGTGCCAAAGGGAAGGCGGGAAGGCTCCGCGGATTTTTCCTCCAAGGAGAGTTTGGTGTCATTAATAAATTAATAACAAGCTGTCGCTGTTGGACATGAAATCAAGATTATTGACTCGAATAATTCAGAAGGCAAATGAGCATTGAAGGCTTTGTTTTCTAATTCTTCTTACTATTTATAAGGTGTTATGATACAAAATGAACACGATTGGTGCATAGGAACGACTCCTCTCCAATTTCATTGGGTAAACTACAAAAATAAAAACACCACTCACAAAAGAACGTTTTGAGAAAGAAATGTTGTTTTTCCAAGATTGTTTTGAGACAGAAACTCATTGAGAAGATCTCCCTTGGGTAAGAGTTAACAGTTACTAGCAGGCTAAAAAATTCTTTCAGGCTCAGAAATTCCAAGCCCACAACAAGCAATACCTCATGTTAGCAACAAAGAAATAGGTTCTGAAGGAAATCCACCTAAAGGACTAGAAAGAAATATTTAGGTCATCACAGGCAGATGTGTAATTGTAAGCATATTCCAAGAATTCCTTTGTTCCAATGGTATTTCCATGCTTTTGTACATCTCACCTTTAAAAAATAATCTTTTTACACTTTTTTTAATCCATCTCTGCTGTCATTGTGACTGAACAAATCAAGAAAAGCTTCTCTCCCTAAAAAGACTAAATAAAACCTATTTTATAAGTAGCACCGACCTGAAGTTCTATCTCTTTACATGTTATATGTAAGAAAGGAAACCATTAGTAGAAAAAGAGAAAAGTGCTTTAAAAGCTTTCATTTGAATTCTATTTTTTTGTTCTTTTAGTGTGTATTAATAAATCTGTTTTATCTTTTTTAGGTCTATTTTACCTTCTTTCTCCTAATCCTATTTCACAGCAAAAAAAATATTTAAACCACTACACTAAATTTAGCAAACAAAATTCAACAAACATAAAACCATTACACCCTGTCGATATATTCCAATGAAATGGACTTTGTAAAAACCCAAAAAAAAAAAACCCAAGAAGAGAAACTTTATGTCAAAAATATCAGGAGAGCCAATTTACAGAGTGACACCAGGTTAAGAAGAAAATATATGAAGTTTTCATTTTGTTTCAGACAATTTCAGAGTTCTGAATATTTCTCCAAGCTTTGTTAGTCATTAATAACTGATATATGCACAAAATAATTGAACTCTTGCAGTCAACAAATAAGAATCTCACGCTGTTTAATTACAGGTATATTTTCCACCCTGTCAACTACTGGTAAATTGGCCTTGTACAAGGAAGACAGAAGTGATAAAACTCCATCAATCCTGAACATTCTTACTGGTGGGTAGAGTGAAATTAGAGAGATAACACCACTTTCCAGTCATCTCCTTGATGATGTTAATGGATATTACTGAAGTGACTGACATGCAGGTATCATTAATGTTAATTATTTCTGTTCTCCCTGGGAAGAAATTACTGTTTGAACTTTTTCCTGAAGATATAAATTCCTAAGATGGGATCTGAAGGACCACAAACAGAACATCAGTTAAAGGATACCATAAAAGGCTGGAATGTTCCCTGTAAGATCTCATTTATCTCAAATGTGTCCCCATTATAAAAAGATGTCATTGCTACAGACAGAATCCCAGAATTATTTAGGGTGGAAAAATCTTCTCAGACTGAGTCCAAGCTGTGCCCAGTCCCAGCCCAGAGCACAAATGTCACATTCACTCATTCCTGGGACACCCACAGGGATGGGCACTCCAAACCTCCCTGGGCAGCCCCTTCCAGTCCTTGACAACTTTTCCATGGGGAAATTCCTGCTGCTGTCCACCCTGAGCCTGCCCTGGCCCAGCCTGAGGCCGTTCCCTCTCCTCCTGTCCCTGTGTCCCTGGGTCCCCTCCTGGCAGGAGTTGGCAGAGCCACAAGGGCCCCCCTGAGCCTCCTTTTCTCCATGATCTCATAACAGCACCCAATCCATGTATTTTTGACTGAATCCTCAATTCTATCCTGAATTAAAAAGCTGTTTGCTTTGTTTGTTCTGACCTTCGCACTCAAAAGCAGCACAAACCTCCACTGGAAACACCATGAAATTCTTGGCTTTCCCTTAAGGATGAACCAGCAACTGAAAATAAGTGGCTGGAATGAGAAAAACATGAATTTCACTCCTTCTAAACTCCTGAAGTAGGAGCTGTGGTTTTCTTGCCTGCCTACATTCAGTGTAGGAAATACCACACGCCACCACACAGCAGCACAGCCCTCCCTTCTTTCCCTAAAGGAATTCCACCTAGAGAAAGGTGACATTCAGCTCTGGAAGAACCCTGCTAAGTAATATTTTTATTTTTAAATTCCTTTTCGTAACCCAAATCCTTCAGAAGTGAAGGATTATCTTGACTTTCAAGGAACAGACTGGGGCAGTTTAGAAATTGCTCCCGTGCTCGGAAATGAAAGCACCGAGGCTCCCTCAACATCTCTCATGTGCTCAGTACTCCATAATTTGATGATCACTGGGAACAACCATCTACACATTGCTTTTTTTAATCTATGGAATCATCACACAAGAATGGAGAGTTGCTGCAATTTAAGGAATTCCAGATATTGTGGAAAGGAGAAACGGAGAGGGAACTGACGATGGTGCGGACCCACCTCTCATGTGCTCAGTACTCCATAATTTGATGATCACTGGGAACAACCAGGAATGCTGCATCTACGTTGCTTTTTTTAATGAATGGAATCATCACACAAGAATGGAGAGCTGCTGCAATTTAAGGAATTCCAGATATTGTGGAAAGGAGAAACAGAGAGGGAACTTATGATGGTGCGGACCCATCTCTCATGTGCTCAGTACTCCATAATTTGATGATCACTGGGAACAACCACCTACACTGTTTTTTTTAATCTATGGAATCACCACACAAGAATGGAGAGCTGCTGCAATTTAAGGAATTCCATATGTTGTGGAAAGGAGAAACGGGGAGGGAACTTACGATGGCGCGGACCCCGTACTGCTTTTCCACCTTGTCCTTCAGCTGCCTGAAGCACGCCTCCATCCTCTCGTGGAACGGCCTCAGGGCCTCCGTCACCTTCTCCCCATGGATCCGGATGCCCTCGGCCAGGAATGGGATCTGGGAAGCAAAGTTTGGCTGCTCCAGCCTGCCCAGCCCTTCCCCAGGGAAGGCGCGGGGCAACGCTCCCACAGCGGGGAGAGAGCTCGTAATAATAATATTATAGAGATTAGATTATACTATTGTATTATAGTATAATAGAATATACTATAATTTATAGGATATAATATAATATAATATAATATAATATATATATTATAGTATATATATAATACATTATATTATATATTACATATATACTATATATAGTATATATGTAAAATATTATATATATATAATATATAATATATAGTATATATTATATATATACTATACGTACTATACTATATATTAAAGTATATTATATTAATATATATAATATACTATATATATTATACTATATTACAGTATATATAGTATATTATACTATATAATATTATATTAAATATTTTATATGTTATATATCTACTGCTCTATATTATAGAGCACTAATAATAATATTAATAATCAGAGCAATAGGAATAGTAATTATGCATTAATAATAATTATGGCACTAATAATAATTATAACAATATATAATATTAATAATAATAAATACTACTAATAATACCACTACTACTAATATATATACTACTACTACTATATATTATACTAACAACTAATAATACTAATACTACTAATTAATAATAATAAATACAATATATAATAATCATACATATATATAACAATAATAAATGGCAACAATAATAAAATATTAACAATAGTAACAATTAATAAAATATTATCATGATGATCACAGTGACCATCATCATTCCTTGCATATGATGCACGACAAGATCTAAACCCCAAGTTCCCCAGGATTTCCCATTTTTTTGTTATGCCAAGTCCTTTAAATTTAGGTCAGCCCTAATTCTGTCCAGAAATCCCATACTGGATTTCTCCCTCCTGTGATATTCCATTCCAAGCCCCCACAGATTCTGTACTTTAAAACACCAAACTGATGAATGATGAGCCTCACACCAGGTTATTAATATCAAATCCTTTCCTGGTTCCATGAGGTTAAAATCCTGAAGAAGAAAATAGTTTATGTTTTCTTTAATAAATGCTCTTTCTAAAGCAGCAAATGAGCTCCATCCTTGGACAGATATATATTGCAGAGCAATATTTATTAATAAAACATACAGTTTAAGATGCTATATAGTTCTCCTTAGAAGAACTATTTTATTTTCTCTGGGAAGAAAACAGAAGAGGGGAAAAAATTAAATTAATTCTCTTTTGTAACTGAAAATAATCATTTATCTTCAAGGCTTCTGTCACAAAATATCCACGCCAGCACAGGATTATATAATTAGTTCCTAGTGTGGAGGTGTAGCTGACCTTTGGAAATGTTTTAAGAGAGACATTTTCATTCCCACAGCTACCCAGACAAACCATTAGAGTTTTCTACCTCCAGCTCAGGAAAAATATTTCCTCTTCCAGGTCCGTTTCAGCCCACAGAGTGCTCTGATTCCAACTCAGATATTCTCTGCAGCAATCAAGCTAAGAGGCTGCTTCTTAATAATTCATAATTAAATCATAATACTGATTAAAAACAGATTTTTCTAATAAGACTGAGCAGCAATCAGAAGGAGCAGCTTTATTAGTAAGGAGAATAATAAATACACAGATGAATTACAGATGAACAAACTCAAGAAATCTTTATCAAGATGATTCCCTGAGATTTGGCACTATTTAAATGGACAGAGCTGCTTCTCCTAAAAGACTACAAAGAGAAGAATAATGACTTTTTTTTTTTAATTTTGTGGTTTTTATTTATAACTGCATGGATTTGCACTTGACAAAAATTAAACATGAAACCAGAAGGTTTCCCTGCTCTGAATAAGTAAATGAACCTCTAAATTTTCATAATTACCAGGCCACACTGTGATCCTCCTGCTCTGGAAGGGGAAGTGGTCACTTGGCTCATTTATTTTAAACAACTGTTGACATTGGAAATGAATTATCTCTTAAAAAACTGGAATTACCAAGGTGAAGCACATGAGGGGTCTGAGCTGACAGACCCCTCTGAGACCATTTTATGGGCAGAGAATGCACTGAGGAACCTGTCCTGGGGATCAGGAACCTCCAGGCTGGAAAATCAAGAACAGGAAAGAAATGGCATTATTTGTAGGAAAAAAAATGTGGGAGGGAGGAGGAGAAGGGGAAGGAGGAGAAGGAGGAGGAAGGAGGAGGAAGGAGGAGGAAGGAGGAGGAAGGAGGAGGAAGGAGGAGGAAGGAGGAGGAAGGAGGAGGAAGGAGGAGGAAGGAGGAGGAAGGAGGAGGAAGGAGGAGAAGGAAGAGGAAGGAAGAGGAAGGAGGAAGAAGGAGGAAGAAGGAGGAAGAAGGAGGAGAAGGAGGAGAAGGAGGAGAAGGAGGAGAAGGAGGAGGAAGGAGGAGGAAGGAGGAGGAAGGAGGAGGAAGGAGGAGGGAGAAGGAAGGAGGAGGAGGACAAGGAGCACAAGGAGCACAAGGAGCACAAGGAGCACAAGGAGCACAAGGAGCACAAGGAGCACAGTTTTGTTAATCTTTTACAGAAGTTGAAATTCATGAATGTCCCACAGCTTTGCCACAGAACAAGGTGAGGCTGCTGAGCCAGATATTTGGCCTCCCTGTCCAACTTCATCTTTAAACTTTTATCAAGTGCAGGAAGCACCTTCCAACTGTGTGACCATTTCTGCTTCACCTTCTACCAACTTCCAAACTCCTCCTGTAGACACAGGGAATGTGGTGATGGAATGAATGGAATTTTACACCTGACACGGAATTTTACAACTCCACGAATCCTTGTCAGAGGCAGAATTTTGCCACATTCAGATACTCCCAATTAATCTGGCCTTGGAGAAAGGGCATTTTCTTATTTCATAACTCTGTTCCTGGCTGACTTTAAAATTTTATCAAGTTCCACTGCAACTTCAAATTATTCCCTGATTTGTTTTCCCTTTTTGTTGTTTCTCTCTTTTTTTTTTTTTAATCTTGATCTGCTCGGCTGAAAAGAATGAAAAAAACACGACATTGATTTGAATTATTAAACTAATCTTTGAAAACAATCTTTCAGAGCAAGGGGTTCATAAAATATGAGCACAAAACCTGAGTTTGGTATGCAGCACTCCTTTCATCTCTGTAGAGGCAGCACAAGGTTTTGATTTGCCGTGGTATTTTTCTGTTTTGCTGTGCTGTAAATACTTTAGCTAAATTCAGAGTGACTAATGTCATCCATCATTCATTTCTCTGCCTTAATTTCAATCAATCATTTCATTATCTTCATGTTAAAATGAAAGATCAGCTTGAAATGGTGCAGTTGCATGGGAACTTTTTTTTTTTGCCTCAGTTGGAAAAGCACCAAGAAAGACAAAAATGGACATTGCTCTGCTAATGGAATTTATCTGAATTAATAAGAGACAGAAACAAAATGTACACTTGAAGTTCCCAGGACTTATAGAAGGATAATATCCTGAATTCCACGGCACAATGGGGAAAGAGGGAAGGGGATGAAAAGAAATTAAATTTAACTGGTCAGCTGGTAATACAATTGTCAGGCTGCTGTTTCATATGCCCAGATTGATTTATGCAGCAGGGAGAAAATTCCGTGTGATTACAGAACTCTGAGCCCCACATTATTGAAAAATGAAATCTCCTTTTTGCTTTCCATCACCGTCAGCCCAGGATGAACTCAGCCCCTTCCAAGGCTTCCACACACATCCCTCTCCCAATATTTGGGAGCTGACTCCTACCTGACTGGAAACTGAAGTAATTTGAGAGGAATTTTAAATTTTCAGATCCCTTACATGTGTATGAAACATCCAAGGCAACTTAAAAGCACTGAAAGGGCTTTTAGTGACTCTAATTTACAGATATAAAAATAAACTTTGATCCCTCTTCTCTATTTTCCTGGGTCCTGTTGTTTTGGAAGTACAAAACTGATGGGAAATCATGCATTTAACAGCCCTGAATAATTAAAATACAATGTGATCAGCTGCCATACCTATTTCCAAATTGTAATATTATTTTAATACACAAGTGCCACCAAAGTGAGCCTTTGCTGAGGGAAAGTGTGTTTGGAATTCATTTGAAGTATCACTCTCAGAGGCAAAGACACTGAGCTGACACCAAGTCAGTCTGCTGGGACCAAATTATCTTTCTCTATAAAACTTAAAGCTTATAAAATCTAATCTTTTCTAAAAGCTCACAAGGAAATAAATAAAAAAATGTGGGTTTTTTTCCCCAAACCAAAGGAGTTTTTTTATTCACTGATGGTTTTATGGCCTTCAGAGGATATTTTATTTTTGAATTCCATAGCTTTGGTTCTACTACCTCTAAGATTGAAATCTACAGAAATGTAAATTATTCCCTTTATTTTAAAGACAGAATTGAATATGAAAAGACAATGATTCACTTTCTTCTCCTGGGGGAAAAAAACCCCAACATTTCCAATCAACCTGGTATTTTTTAGTTATCAAAAAATTATCGTGAGACCATAGAAAAATGTCCAGTAATGAAACAAAATGGAACAAAATTGGAATTGTCTCTTGTTTGCCCTGAAAAATATTTTCTCATCTGAAACAGATGGGAGATCATCACTTACTATGTTAAAAGAAAAAAGAAAAAAAGAAAAAAGAAAAAAGAAAGTATCTTGATCATATTTGTTCTCTGCAAGTTTATCAAAATCAGCAATTATGCCAGATTTGAAAAGATGAACTTTAACTCAAGCTCCAAGACAGATTTAAATGGCAAAGAAATGTATCCTAGGTGAGGATAATGTCTGAATTTCCTCCAGAGTGACACCAAGCTGCCTTTCCACAGCAGCTGGCTCTGCCAAACCTGACTTCAAGTTTTTTACCTGCCAAGCAATCAGATCCTTCAGCTTCTCAATCTTGTCATGATCCTCTGGATGCTCGTGCATGTATTTTTCAGTGAAAAAAGCCTAATTGAGAGAGAGAGAGAGAAATGAGCCATTATTTCAGAAAATGAAACATCTACTAGGAAAGGAGTGAGCTACAAGGAAGATAAATTGATAACTTAAAAATTCTCTGAAGTAACAGCTACAAACACAAAGTGAAAATTATGGAAGCACAGAATCACAGGGATTTGGGTTGGAAAGGACCTTAAATCCCATCCAGTGTCACCCCTGCCATGGTGACACCTCCCACTGTCCCAGGCTGCTCCAGCCCCAATGTCCAACCTGGCCTTGGGCACTGCCAGGGATCCAGGGGCAGCCACAGCTGCTCTGGGAATTCCATCCCCACCCCACAGGGAACAATTCCTGCCCAAATCCCATCTAAATTTCCCCACTTTCAGCTTGAATCCATTCTTCCTCCTTGTTCTCTCCCTCCATCCCTTGGCCCCGGTTCCTCTCCAGCTCTCCTGGAGCCCCTTCAGGCCCTGCAAGGCCACACTGAGGTCACCCCAGAGCTTCTCCTCTCCAGGCTGAACACCCCCAACTCTCCCAGCCTTTCCATCCCTCCTCTGGCCTCTCTCCCTGTGCTGGGATCAGCTGAGGCCCAGCAGGACTGGGAATGCTGAGGGAATTCAGGAATTCCAGCGTTACCTTCTCGTAGTTGGCGAAGCCGCCCATGACGGCGGGGTCCACGATGCCGTTGAGCAGCATGGACAGGGGGTTGATGGGCAGGTTGGGGTCGTTCAGGTGCTGCTGCACCATGTTGTTGATCTTGTCGTTGGTCAGCTGCATGGTCTCGATGGCGTTCTCCAGCGGGCTGATCTCCACCTAAAACCCAAACAGCAAAAGGAGATTTCAAAGCAGGGTTGGAGTTTTGCAGCTGCTCAGCGGAACTGCGTGGGCAGGAACGTTCCAGGCCTTGCAGGCCCCAGGTTCTTTGAAGCAATAATTAGCAGCAAGGGTGATTTCAGGCATTGAGGTTCTCAGTTCTTTGGGTTAATGCCCTCCAAGATGTTTGTTAAAAGTGTTTCTCCCAAGCCCCATGGCAGAAGAAGTCGGGATGCTCGGTTCAGGTTCTCAAGGTTGTTTATTGTTTCTTATCTGGGACATTTTGTTCTCACCCAGCTTGGGTGCTGCTGCAGTGCTGCTCATCACTGACTGACCACACTGAGGGCGGTCTTAGCTTTTTATATCAAATATTATATGGTATTATATCACAGATCATTATATTATGATCTGTGTTTATATTGAGATACCAATAACTATCACCTATGTTAGTGCACTTCTGTGCTAAACCAATCCAAAAGTGCCACCACCACAGCAGAAGATGGAGGACAAGAAGAAGAAGAAGAAGAAGGACAGGGACACACCCAGATTCCTCCATCTTGCCTCCTTGAGCCTCCTTTATGAACCCCAAAATTCTACATCAACACCCAGTAATAAGCTAATTATCACCCTAATCAAACTCTTGTGGTTTCCAATTCCTCATACAAGGTTGGTAACTGCTCCCATGGGCTAAAATCAAAGGCACTTTGGTATTTTTGACTTTGTGCCAGGGTCTCTGGAGCCCTTGCCAGGGTCTGGGAGCACCCAGGGCAGCCAGAGGGATGTCCTGGGTTCCCACAGAGGTCTTTGGTATCTGTGTGCTGCAGTAACTGATAGGATGATGGGTATCAGTGGAGGAAGTTAACTGCATTTTGTTGCTGCAGGAGGGATTACATCCCAGCACAACATCCAGAAGGGCTCTGGCAGCAATCACGTGAGGTTTTTTGGAGGATTATGGAGAACATCAGAGATTAAGGGTTGGTGAGTTTTAGCAGCACAAAGAAGATCCAGCTTAACGTAACAGTAAGAAAGAAATGATAACTTTAACGTGGATTTTCTGATGGAAAATGTAATCCTAAGCCGCTCAAAAATCAAGAAGATATTTTTGCACTGATTATTTTGGTGTGTTTCCAAGGACATCGAGTTGAATATGTTGATGAGATGACATCTAAACTATCTGCTGTGCTTTTTCCCCAAGAGGTCACATTTTCTTCATCTGAGCATCAAGAACTGAAGGGAGAAATTTTCTTTCTACCTGGACTTCAATGAAGAGAGACCTCAGATGCCTTCACAGGGTGAAATTAGCTCTTATGCTGTCTAAAACTTGCTTTATTTTAATTGACTGACCTCCAGCTACTTGTTATGCCCAGCTCCTGTGTCTTTCAAAAAGTTCATGTTGAAAAAATCGGTATCAAAATATTTTAAATATTAGTGAATGGGGCTGCAAATCAGTAACCTGCAGTGACCCAGAGTGTAGAGCCCTCACTGGAAGACACAGCCTGCTTGTATGAAAAAAAATGATGTGGTAGGGAGAGGAAAGGAAGGTTAATTGAGGCCTGTGAGGAAAATGCAAGTGTATATTTGATTACAGCCTCATTTACATAAATGCTACATAAACAAAGCAGCACTTCTACCTGGCTATCAGTTGCTTACCCTGCTTCTGAGAACCACTTATAATCAAATCTCTTTAGTCGTTACTCTTACACCTGCCAGCTGATTACATCAAGGATGTTTTAATTAGCATTTTGAGCAGCCTGACTGCTGAATTATTCTGGAAGGCAGGGAAGCAGCCTGGCCTTTCTGCTGGGAACAGGGAGCAGGCCAGGCTCGGACAGAGCCCAACGTGCCACGGGGGGAATCTGGACCAGGGAGTGAAGGCACATTCAGCATCTGATTGGGCAAGAACTGCTGGGAACATCACAGGCTAAATTTAGGATTCTGTCATTTGTATTAATGGCCTTATAACTATGCAATAATGTGTTGATGAACCATTGCTTTTAAAGCTCTTGAGCATCTCCAGAAATTAGCACTCATTGAGCTGACAGCTTTTTGACTTTTCTGTAGCAGCAATCATGGCTTTCTTTCTCATTCTCCTTTCTTTTTACTACTCTTGTAACACTCCCTCTAATTTTTTAAAAGCAGATGGAGAATTGCAGTTGCCATCTCACTACTACAAACTGGGCTTTGGAACCTGGTGAAAGCTATTTGTGATAAGTGTAAATTCTGATCCTGGTTCCCAGTGCCTTCCTGACTCTGGGCACTCCTCACTCCCTCCAGGGAAAACAGGAATTTCATTCTCCTGAGACATTTGCACCAGAACAAAATTCCAAGATAAAAGTAAAACAGAGATCAGCATTTGTGCTTTTTAAACTCAAGTGTGATTCAAAATCTGATTTCTAATTCCCTGGCTGGTCTCAGCAAATTTTTCCCCCACAACTTCTTGTGTGCAGCTAAAGCAAATCAGATACAGGACAGCGAATGCTGGCCCCAAACTCCTCGCAGATAATGAACAGATTGCAAAGGTTTAGGTAAAAGTACTCAGAAGGAATTTGAAAAGCCAATAGATTTAAAGCAATTCTGCATGTTCCTATGGGTTATGTAACATAATACACTGCATTTATGAAATTACTCCCTTCTCTCAGCACTGATTTGATGCAATCTCACCTCTCCCTTTAACGATATTCCAGTTCCATCAATAAAATATGAAACATGCAGAGCTGCCGGAGTATCCTGGTGCTTAGCAAGGGATCAATAATATCTGTATCCATAATCACAATTTAGCATTACAGGGATGTAAACCCTGTGATCCTCCTTGCAGCATTTTAGCTGACAGGGATCTGGAGGAAAGTCAATACCCATTTTTGTAGGAACGGTGCCAGAGGAGGTCAGAAGTTATCTGTAGCAGTCTTCCCACACGTTATTAAGTTCCATTCTGCTATCATTCCTCAGCTCTGCAGCTCAGACAATCCCTGCTCCCCAGAGGCTGACAGAAGCTCTCTCCCAGGATTGGTGCCCATTTTGATGCCAGGCAGAGCACGAGGGGTGCACAGCGAGTGCCTGTCAGGCTCTGCTCTCTGCTCAGCAGCACCATCAGAGCTGCCAGCCTTTACAAACAGCACTTCTTGCCATCATGAAGATAAATACAATCTTCTCCATCAGGGTGATATTGAAACTACGAAATTCATTAAAAATTCAATGTGTTTTATTCAGCTGCCTATTACTGTCACACATCACATTCATATTCTGTTACTATAGATACCATAGTAATTTTCTGCATTACTTCTGTTCATCCAAATACAACTGTCCAACATAACCTCAATGGAGCAATGAAAAAGGTTTTAATTAATCATATGCAAATTGTTCTTTTCCTTTAAAAATAAGCCTCACAAGAGAGATTTCAAAAACGCAGTAACAATGTTTTTATTGCTACTTAAAAATTACAGCTGCATAAGAATAATTTAATCTTAAAGGCGTTTAATGGATATGTCTTATCTAAACAGTCTAAATGGTTGAACAGAGAAATGAGTAATTTGGAGTTACTCTGTGAGGTTGCTGAGGGTAAATTTAGCTAAATATGGAGAAGAAACAAAAACAACCTTTAATCACGAGTGGTAAGAAATGCAGACATACAATGCCTTTGATTATTGGGGTGTTTTGAATTATTGACAATCCAAATATCCAGATCCTCTTTTATGAAGTTCAGGCTAGATTCTCTGGGATGAAGCAGGGTTTCCCTGCACCACCTCAGGTCTCTCTTCACTCTAAGCACCTGCTGAGAGAACCAGAGCACATTGCTGAGAGAACAAATGTTTTCTGAAAGGGCTGAAGGCCTTGGAGGGCTGGCTGCACTCCCTTCCCTCAGGAATGGAAAAGCATTGCCTGAGTCACCCTCAGCCAACACTCAGCACCCTCAGGATGTGCCAGGTACAATCCCATGGATTCCTTGTTCACAGAACTGAGCACAGTCACAAATGCTCCCTGGCTGTATAAAAACCCCAATTTTTTACACCATCTCAATAAATCCAACCTCATCTTACCATGAAAACTGATTTGACTTCGAACCACCTGAGGATCCCCGGTAATTTATAGGCTGTCACGTAGATGGTTCTCTCAATCCACATGTTCTGCAGAGGGAACACAAATGTCACATCATCACTGGACAGCTGGGACCCCGAGCAAAGCCCTAAAGCATCATCACCAGCACAAGGAACAAGGTATGGCAGATGTTACAGAGCCAGGGGGAATTCCAAATGGAATAATTGAAATCCGGTGTGTGACTTAGCAGGGAACAACTGCTCCCTTTCTGAAGGAGAATACCACAGAAAGATCCCCTGGTTTCACTGGATGTTCGTGGAATCCCAGAATGGTTTGGGTGGTAAAGGACCTTAAAACCCATCCAGTTCCATGGGCAGGGACACCTTCCACTATCCCAGGGTGGTCCAGGTCCCATCCAACCTGGCCTTGGACACTGCCAGGGATCCAGGGGCAGCCACAGCTCCTCTGGGCACCCTGTGCCTTCTCACAGCACTCATTCTATTGAAACAAATGGTTTAGTAAAAAAAAAAAAAAGGCAAAAAAAAAGCAAAAGGTATTCCTGATAAAAGATTTTCATATCCCTCACTGGAATCTTCATGGCAAGACAAGTTTCATGTGTAACAATTTAAAATCCTTCCTCAGAAGAGCTGGTTTTACAAAATAAATACAGCTTTGCCCATTTTTTTTTCTTTTTTTTTGCTATTGGTATAAACCAGAACATGATAAATTGGCTTAATTAACTTTCTATGAGAAATAATCCCTTTAAACCCAGAATTTATTTCTTGACAAGCAAAAGATAATGAATGGCTCAGATGCTCAAAATAGAGGGGGAGAAATGAGCAAACCCAAAGTGGTTTATTTTCCTGGTGATTTCTTACTGCAAATTCGTTGTCTGGGTTTTTCTCTCCTTTTCGAACGGGGCGCGAATACTCAAAGCGTTGGACCTCGTTCACCCTGTAGAAACTGCAAAGAGGGAAAAGAACCATGGGATCACAGAATGGACTGGCTTGGAAGTGACCTCAAAAGTCATCCAGTTCCAAACCCCAAGTGCACAGTGAAAATCAAATGCTGTCTGTTTAGGAATTGCTCTAAATTCTAATGTTAGAGGAAATTTATGAACATGGGATCGCGTTTTCCAGTGGGTTGGAATGGGAGCCAACATTAAAAATCACCATTAAAGGTTGGAAGTGACCTCAAAGATCATCCAGTTCCAAGCCCCCAATGCACAATGAAAATCAAACGTTGTCTGTTTAGGAATTGCTCTAAATTCTAATATTAGAAAAAGTTTATGAGCAAACATGGGATTGATGCTTTCCAGTGGGTTGGAATGGGAGACAATATTAAAAATGACCATTAAATGCCCTCACAATGCCCACCCTCCATGGCTGTGAACAGATCCATTATCCAACAATAATGTGTTATAAAGAGGACTGAGAAAACGACAAAACCCAACCCAAACTCACCTCACGATTTGCTCTGACACCGGCCTGTGAAATTTCGAGGGTAAATCCAGTTTGGGCTTTACAGTGAAGCACTGAATATCTGAATTCCAGGGGTTAAGAAGTGCAAAGGGAATTTCAGTCAAACAGAACAAACAGCTCAACAGGAACACACACAAAAAAAAGGACAAAACAACAAAATCGGTGCATTACACCCATCAGGGCAGAAGTGCAACAGGTTGGCCATAAATGCTTGACCTGAGCTGCTGGTTGTACTGGTTGTACTGGTTGTACTGGTTGTACAGCCCAAGGATACACTGGCCAGAGGAGGTTTTGATGTCATCACCGGGTGGTGACGTTGTCTTCATCTTCTCAGCGTTGGGGAACTGCGTCAGCAGCCGCGCCTCGAAGTCCTCGCGGCGCTCGTACTCCTTGCCCCGGTAAATGAACACTTTGTTCTGCAAACAGAGGCACCCACAGCTGCCACCAGCACCCCCAGAGATAAAACCAGTGCTCCCAGTACAGAACTGAGGCCTCAGGAGTGCTGACACCAACGCTGTTAGGACTTCTTAGTAAGTGAAGAATTTCACACTCCTCACGCTGTGTTGCAATCAACATTTTATCAATATTTTTTTTCTCACCTCCAATTCTGTCCTGGGATTATTAAGCCCACGTTCACCTTTAGGTATTTTTATAAGCCACACTAAAATCTCCTCAAAACATGATTTCAAGGATCTGTAACACTGGTGGCCATTGAAAATGTAACAAGAGAAATTATTACCAAATCCAAGATGTCTCCTCCACTTTCCACAGCTATGATGGAATGGATTGCAATGAATAAACTGAATTAGGCTTTTTATACAAAACATCAATTCAAAGGTGCTTAGGTGAGCAAACAAAAGTAGCAGAGAAAAAGAGAAACATAAAACAAGGCAGATTGAGGAGGAATATCCAAAAATACTGATTCATATAAAAAGACTCACATTTATGTATTAGATTTTTGCCATTATAAACATTAAACTTTTTACAACTTTAAAATTACATTTATTGTATTTGTAAGCATTGGTTTCTTCTTTGCCAACAAGGAAAATGAAGAGATATTTTATACAGTCCATTTATATGCTGAATTCATTAAATTCTAAAGGAAAATGTAACAGACAACTTGCATATTTTTAACTGATCAAACATTAAAGCAAGTTTGGATAAAATTTGCATCTGAATATGCTTAACCTCATTACTCATCTCCAAATGAATACTTGGTGAAAAAATTATACAGCACTTATTAAGAAAAGGCTGTTTTGACTGGGGGTAGGGACCTGGAGTTGCTCACATTTGCCCAGTTGGGTTTAATTCTGCAACGGTGCTTTTTGAAAAGCTCAGTAGGGGAAAGGAAGGTAATAACAGATGGCTAAGAAGCCTCTGTATAACTGTAATTCATGTACATGCATTTGTAATTCACAGGGAATGTTGGAATAGAGGGCAAAATGAGGATTTTCTCCATCAGCAGGGCACTCAACAGCCAGTTTTCAAAGGGTAAATTGGGAAGGAATTCATTCCTGTGAGGCCCTGGCACAGGATGCCCAGGGAAGTTAACTAAATAATAATGGGTTATTTCTGTGTCACCAACTGCCAAGTGCCACAGAACCATAATACAGATGCAATTCAGATGTGTTATAACCCCACTTCACTTTAGCCACTAATTCAACCCATAAAAATCCTAATATTAGTGGGAAAACCCTTGAAATGTCACTAAAGCTATGATCCTGTCATCAACCAAGTGACACATGTCTTAAATTGGCACATGACACAGACAAATCAACGATAAAAATTGCTATTAAAGGTGTCACACACACCTTTGATAGTCAACTTCATTTTAGTGACAATGCTGGAAAGGACATTCACCTGAAAACACGGTCACACAGAAAAGGCTTCTCCACCATGCTCATATATATATATTATATATATAAATCTATATTAACCTGTCAGGCAAAAATGTCACCATTTCAGATGGTTATGACCCTGAGTGATGGACTGGGTCATTTATCTTCATTTCTAGTGATACCCTGAAGAAATAGAAAGCACTGAATACGTTTTGAAGAGAAAGTTTTTCTACTAAAATTCAACTATTCCATCTCAGAAACCAGAAAGGAAAAACCAGTGTTTGTTTTATACACCTAAAAAACACCTGTCAGTGTCAGGCAGGTTTCTCCAAGCCAAGGGAAATTTCCAGAGCCAGAAACCTCTGTGGGAACAGGTGACACTTACCCTTATGAACGTTGGGAATCCCTGCCCGTAGTATCCAACAGCAAAATAATCTGGTTTTGGTCGTATCACCTTCACAATGTTTTCATAGAACTGGGCTTGTTTTCTCTGCAAAATAAACAGGAGAGATTTGAATGAGCTGAGCTTTTAGGAGATTCCTATACTTAAGATCCTGTATCTCTAATTTAAAGATGGTTCATTCCCCTCTTTTTTTCCCATCTTTCTGTCAGATTCTGGCATTATTTGGAAATACCAGACTCTGAAGCCATGATTTTTCTACTCATCATGGTGAATCTCACTGTTCCCTGAGGAATATCTCAATTTTGATGAACCTTATCATGGTGAACCTCACTGCTCCGTAATATCCAACATCTCAATTTTGATGGACTTCATCATTGTGAACATCATTGTTCCATAACCAATAACTCAATTTTGATGGATCTCATCATGGTGAACACCACTGCTCCATATCCAATATCTTAATTTTAATGAACTTCATCATTGTGAACATCATTGTTCCATAATCAATATCTCAATTTTGATGGACTTCATCATTGTGAACATCACTGCTCCATATCCAGTATCTCAATCTTGATGAACTTCATCATGAACCTTATTGTTCTATATCCAGTATCTCAATTTTGATGGACCTCATCTTGGTGAATATCACTGGTCCATATCCAACATCTCCATTTTGATGAACTTCATCACTGTGAACCTCATTGTTCCATATCCAGTAACTCAATTTTGATGGACCTCATCTTGATGAATGTCACTGCTCCATATCCAATATCTCAATTTTGACAAACTTCATCATGAACCTTATCGTTCTATATCCAATATCTCAATTTTGATAGATCTCATCTTGGTGAACATCACTGGTCCATATCCAATATCTCAATTTTGATGAACTTCATCATTGTGAACCTCATTGTTCCATAACCAACATCTCATCTCAAGTTTGAGGGATCTCATCTTGATGAATGCCACCGCTCCATATCCAATATCTCAATTTTGATGGATCTCATCTTGATGAATGCCACTGCTCCATATCCAATATCTCAATTTTGACAAACTTCATCATGAACCTTATTGTTCTACATCCAATATCTCAATTTTGATGGACCTCATCTTGGTGAACACCACTGCTCCATATCCAATATCTCCATTTTGATGAACTTCATCACTGTGAATCTTATTGTTCCATAACCAATATCTCAATTTTGATGGACCTCATCTTGATGAATGTCACTGCTCCATATCCAATATCTCAATTTTGACAAACTTCATCATAAACCTTATTGTTCTACATCCAATATCTCAATTTTGATGAACTTCATCATTGTGAACTTTATTGTTCTATATCCAATATCTCAATTTTGATGGACCTCATCTTGGTGAACCTCACTGATCCACATCCAATATTTCACTGGCAGTGAACGTCAGGAATTTGCAAGGCAATCTGAAATTCCAGTTGTGCCACTTCCAATGCCAAAACACCGGAAGGATGAAGCCCCACACAGCTCATCCCAATGGTGCTGACTTGTCAGTTTTGGGCTCTTACATCTCATTACATTTTTCTACTACTTCTCTTCCATATTTACAACCATGAATTTGCATATGGAAAGCAGGCAGTTGAGAATTGCAGGAAAATGTAAATTTTGGAATAAACACACGCATGTCAGACGCCATCTGCTTTCGACGCCGAGTTCCTCTTTCTCTCTAATGATGAAATAATAGCAAATGAGCAACTTCAGAAGATCTGTTCATTAACTTATTTTTAGTCTATTATCTCTGCAAAGAGGATGACTTTTGATCTGGGGGGAGGTTAGGGCTGCTCCCACATGACAGACAACAGCAAATGGCACCAGGACTACAAAGACCCAGATCTGCCGAGTATTTCTCAGCTCGTCCGGAGCAAAACTATTTTGTCATTTGTGAATTGTCTTCGAGACTAATATTTAATATTGCTTGAAGAAAAGAGACAAGAGGGAGAACAGAAAGAACAAAAAACTCCTTAATTTTATTCTGGGAGGAAAAAAAGAGCTGTTCAGCAGTAGCAATAAGAAAAGCTGATGGGGTATGTGAGACTTGACTCATAGAGGAGAGTGAATTTTAATCTCTGTCTTGTGGGGGAAATGCACACCAGGACTAATTCTGAGATATCTCAACTCCTGGCTGATGAATAAAGAGCAGATAAACTCAATTGTCTGATGCAAGGATTGGAAGTTCTGGGTCTCCCTTATTAGAAGAGGGAGAAATTCCATGGAAATATCCAAGGCCAGGTTGGATGGGGCTTGGAGCAAGCTGGGATAGTGGAAGGTGTCCCTGCCCATGGCAAAGTGGGTGGAACTGGATGAGCTTTGAGGTCCTCCCAACTCAAATCATTCAATCACTCTGTGATCATTGGGTACAACAAATAAAATGTAAATTCCAACTTCTCCAAGATGGATCCAGCAGGATAATTAAAGAGTGGCTGCCTCTGTGACAAACCCGTTCACATTCCATGTGCAATCAAAAAGGAGATGGAAAATTAAAACTGAGGGACTCGGAGAGTAGTCAGCCAGCCCCTGGTGAATAATCACATCTGACAACCATTTCTTCCACTGAAATGAAGAATATTCTGTGCCCACCCCACCAAGAGCTGGGGCTGTGTGGAGCTGAGTTTACTACCACAGGAATGCCCTGCTCACACACACTGAGATAAAGAAAACAGATGAACAATTCAAAGGAATTATGGAAAATGTACTCTGAGTGCAAAAGCAAAAGATATCAAAAACTTCAGAGTCGAGAATTTTCAGAACCAAACTGGAATCACATCCCAGCTCCTGTGGAAATGGTTGAGACCTAAGGAGGGACAGTGACAGCTGCCATTTATCTCCTTGGAAGAGAACAGGAGGGAAAAAATGGTGCAGGAATAATGAATGGGTAACGTCAGGGCAAAAATAACTGACTGGAGACATGAATGCTTGGGGATTATTCATACCTAAAAAAAGAAACGTGAATATAGAAAGACACTTGAGAGAGAATGGGGACTTTTTTTCATGTTCCCATTTATATTTAAATTCAAAATTTCCTTTTATACCCCAAATAAATCAGCTTAACATTACTGAAATGTTTTCTTTTAGCTAAAAAAAAAAAATTCTGTGTTTTTCAGACAATCCAGTGGTAGCCAGTTAATTGACATTGCTCCAACAAAGCCATGTTGGGTATTTGCTTCTGCATTTTACTGTCATTGCTATAGAAATTTTAATATAATTTTAAAAGCTTGGAAATTCAACTCTAAAATAAATTATTGCAGTGTCTATGTCATTAAAAAAACCTACCAGCAGTTCACTGAGTTGTTCATAATCAAACATTTCATTTTCATACTGTTCTGCAAGTTCTTTACCCAAGGCAATGGCCTCTTCCCACATCTGTTGGGAAAAAAATCACAAAACAACAAAAAGAAGCTGAATTACATACCTTGGTTAAACATCAACATTAGAATCAAATAAATCCAAATAAAGCAACCAAATGTGTTGTGCCACATGCCTGAAAACACTGAGCATGTGACGTGCCAAAGAGCTGGGCTGGGGTTAGAAATGTCTCTATTAATGGAATCATGGAATTGTTGAGGCTGGAAAAGCCCTCCAAGTTCACTGAGTCCAACCATCCCCCAGCACTGCCAAGGCCACCAGGCCCCATGTCCCCAAGTGCCACATCCACATGGATTTTAAATCACTCCAGGGATGGGGATTCCACTCCTGCCCTGGGCAGCTGTGCCAGGCTGGACAAACCTTTCCAGGAAGGAATTTTCCCAAATATCCACCCTGAGCCTGCCCTGGCCCACCCTGAGGCCGTTCCCTCTCCTCCTGTCCCTGTGTCCCTGGGTCCCCTCCTGGCAGGGACTTGTGCAGAGCCACAAGGGCCCCCTGAGCCTCCTTTGCTCCAGGCTCAGCCCCTTCCCAGCTCCCTCAGGAATTCTCCAGCCCCTTCCCAGCTCCCTCAGGATTCCCCCCCCCCCCCCTCCCAGCCCTTCCCAGCTCCCTCAGGAATTCTCCAGCCCCTTCCCAGCTCCCTCAGGAATTCTCCAGCCCCTTCCCAGCTCCCTCAGGAATTCTCCAGCCCCTTCCCAGCTCCCTCAGGAATTCTCCAGCCCCCCCCCCCCCCAGCCCCCCCCCCTCAGGAATTCTCCAGCCCCTTCCCAGCTCCCTCAGGATTCTCCAGCCCTTCCCAGCTCCCTCAGGAATTCTCCAGCCCCTTCCCAGCTCCCTCAGGAATTCTCCAGCCCTTCCCACTCCCTCAGCCCCTCCTGGAGCTCCAGCCCCTTCCCTGGACCCATTCCAGCCCCTCAGTGATTTTTTATCATTGAGGGGCCCTAAATTGAACACGGGGTTGGAGGTGCCTCAGCAGTGCTGGTACAGAGGGACAATCCCTGCCCTGCTCCTGCTGTCACACCATTTTTAACACAACCCAGTGCCATTGCCCCTCTTGGCTTGGTGGCACTCAAGGTGATCTGCTCCGTGACCTTCCCTAGCATGGGATGCAAATGCACTGGATGCAAATCAAGTCAAATGATCAAAGAACTTCAGAAGTTAAAAGATTCCTGCCAGCCCATCCAGCAATGTGTAAACACAGCCTGTCCACAAAGAAACTCAGGACCTCAGGCTCTGGAGCAAGGCTGGTGATTGATTATATTTCATAATCACCTCTCTCCCCCTCTAATATCTATAATCTGTATTAGACAGGACAGGCAATTTGCAGATATTGCTTTGAACAAATACTCATTATATTTCCATTGGTTCTTCTTCCTCTCGTTCCTCAACCATGAAATTCGGCAGCCGTCTCAAGTGACCCAAGGAAATTTAACAATATCCTTCAGCTCTTCAGAAGGCAACAATCTTAATGAGGAGCAGCGAGAATGGTTTTAAATGTGCATTTTTCATTTGGTTTTTTTTCTACTCCAAAGATAAAGAACCACTCAAACCCAAAAATATGCTTAAATTAGCACACCAGGCTATCTGAGATCAAACTTGATGATCTGCCTCTGCTGCTGAAATTTGGCTGGCATCGCTGACCTCTCACTTTATTATAAAAATGAGTTTCAGAATGAGTTAAAAATGCAGATTTTTATTAGCCTTCATCTTAAATTTAAATCCTCTGGCCACACCACCTCATTCTCCTCTCAGCATCAGACCACACGTTCCTTGCCCTGGTGGGATCCTGAGGGGATGCAGCAGCCAAGAGAGGGTGGATGCAGGAGGGCTGAGGGGAAGGGCTGAACACACATTCCCCATTTTTTTTCCCCAAAAACATCCATCTTTGGGGCCAGGGAGTTTGGGATGAATCGCCACAACTTCTAAAGGTGGTGGGAGGTGGGTGATGGGGAGAGAGGAGAAAATGTGATCTGGGGAAACCTTCACAACAAGTGATCCCTGCATCCATCCCATAAAAATCCCTCAATCCCATTCTCTTTAAAGCACTGTGCAAATAAGAGTTATTTTACACCCCAAAAGCTCCCCAAATCACACAAATAAAATTCCACACTCAAGCCCCAAAATCAGTGTCGGGAATTCTATTTGCCTACTGATCTGCAAGTTGAAATTGCATTTTTTAGTATATCAGGAAAACTTGGGAAAAAAAAAAAGAAGAAAAATTCCTGGTTCTAGATGCTGATTTGAAAAATAAGAATCAAACATTAAGGATGAATTCCCAGCAAGTCTTCACGTGGAACACATCAATGTCACAAAAAGGAAGATGGGCCCCAGTCGCTCACTGCCCATCCCTGATCCTCTCTTGGAAAAAGGAGCCAATTTTCAAGTGGAGGGATGGACTGAAAGGTTGTCTTGGCAAACTGAACCAGGGGGATGAGGAAAGGCAGAGGGAAAAAGGGAGAGAGGGAGAAAGGAGAGAGATTTCTGCCCTCCAATAAAGACAAAATAACAGCTAAAAACTGCACTGTGGGGCTGAGAGGGGAAAGGAGTTTCTGAGCGCTGCAAAAACCAGCTGGGATGATGTTTGGAGAAAGTGATGACCTAAATTAAAACAAAAACCCCACAAATGCTCACGAGGAGCAGAATTTGGTTCTTCATTAACCTTTCCTTGCAGCTCCTCGTGATGTTCGACCCCACCTCTTGATTTTAGTTATTTCTCCAACAAGGTTCAGAGCATTATTTATCTAGGGAAGAGGACTGGAATGAGCATGAGTTGCCTCATGTTTGTAAAGTGCCTTGAAGGTGAAAAACGCATCAGAAGGACTAATTACAATCACGGTAATGAGGATCACGTCTGCAGGAAATTACAAGGCAGCCTGAACGCTCTGCAACGCAATTTTTGCAAATGGAAGGATCTGAATGTTTTTATCCATATTATGGATCTAATCTAGCATGATGATACAGAGCATGTTTTTATTTTTAAACAAAAATTAACAGGGATTTAAGAGTAAAGGCAGAGCTGCAGAAAAAGGAGGACATTTTCATGCACCAAGCTGGGTTCATTTTGACTCAGAAGGGCAATACAGCATCAATTTATAGGAACTGAACTAATATTCAGGTGCTTGTTAAGTCAGCAAGTGAAAGCTTTCAAAATCACTTAACCTTCCCTCATTCCGAGTGCCACTTTCTTCTGAACTTCAGTCATCCATAACTTCTGCATATTTTCATTTCAAAGACAACGGTGTGACCATCACTTCCCTTGTGCTGGTTCCCTGTTCGTGCTCCGGATTTAACCAGTCCCTCTCCAAAATGAAATTGGAAATAAACTGAAGCCTAAATCATTTTTGATTTGCATCAACACTGTCAACAAACTCCCTTGGTTCTTCCCACTGCTCCTGGATGAGCACATGTTGCCAAACCATGGCTGGGAATGTAAAAGATGGGCAGATTTAGATGGGATTTGGGCAGGAATTGTTCCCTGGCAGGGTGGGCAGGGCCTGGCACAGGGTGCCCAGAGCAGCCCCTGGATCCCTGGAAGTGCCCAAGGCCAGGCTGGAGGAACCTGGGAGAGTTGACGCCCTTGCTTGTGACAGGGTGGGACCAGGCGACCTTTAAATGTCCTCTCCAACCCAAACCACTCAGGGATTCTGAAAGCAGACACCCTCTGCCTACACATCACTGCCTATGGGTACCACAGCACTGCCACTGATTAAATAACAACTTTAGCAGAATTAAATCTCCTTTGATTTTTTTTTTCACCTTCCACCCTTGTCTGTCAACAGCACAAACACACCGGAGCAGAGGCTGCTTCCTCTGCACCTCCTCTGGCCTGAACAAAGCCTTTGGATGTTACTGAATATTAATATTAATAATGGATTCTGTAAATGTTCCAGAGCCTGAAAAATGAATCCTCAAATTAAATGTGATCCAGATTTAGTTCATGTACAACACACAGACGGTAATCACATAATCCTTGCCTTCTCCTAGCAAGGAGGTGGAGATGAACAGGAGAAAACCAGACCATGGAATCACAGAATGATTTGGGCTGAAGATCATCTCCTTCCACCCCTGCCATGGTGACACCTCCCACTGTCCCAGGCTGCTCCAACCCCAATGTCCAACCTGGCCTTGGACACTGCCAGGGATCCAGGGGCAGCCACAGCTGCTCTGGGAATTCCATCTCCACCTTCCTAGGGAACAATTCCTGCCCAAATCCCATCCAAATCTCCCCACTTTCAGCTTAAAGCCATTACCTGTGTCCTGTCCCTCCACCTGTCCCCAGTCCCTCTCCAGGTCTCCTGGAGCCCCTTCAGGCCCTGCCAGGGGCTCTGAGCTCTCCCTGGATCCTTCTCTTCTCCAGGTTGAACAATCCCAGCCCTCTCAGCAGAGCAGCTCAGATTTTAGAACAACACTTATTTCTGGCTTAAATTACTGGAATTCCTTTAAAGTTTCTGTAAAAGTCAGTTTGCAAATTCTCCTGCTGACATTGTGTCACATTATTTTTAAGGGAACACTTTCAGGTACTTTTCCTATCATAGTACAAAACACGATAAAAAAGGGGTAAAAGGGGAAAAGATTCTTTCCATTTTTCCAGTCTCTAACTTTATCCCTCTCCAGCCAGACTTCTGTCTCAGAGAAAAGCACCAACTTTTTGTTTCTACTGCCTCTTAAAACCCTCACTGTGCTCCAATGTCCCTGTTTGGAAATCCCAACTGTCCAGTTGTTCCTTCAGAGAATCAGAAGTTGGATTATGGAACTCAATTTCTTGAGAGGAGCAAGCCCTGAACTCCAGAGGCCCAGGAGTTCACAGAATCACCAGGGTTGGAAAAGATTTCTAAGATCATCAACCTTGTTAAACAATAAATCCTTTCAGGTGTCAAATCCAGACATTTTTTTAACAATTCCAGGGATGGGGACAGCACCACTGCCCTGGGCAGCCTGGTCCTCTGCTTGTCAACCCTTTCCATGAAGAAACTTTTCCAAATATCCAACCTAAACTTCTGTTGGTGCAACCTGAAACAATTTCCTGAACTACCTGGCCTCTCCCTCATGAACGACACCTCCAACATCCCAGCAAACCAACCCAAAACTGGGGATTTTCCCACCTTTCTCAGAGAAACTGGGATTGTGTGTCTCACACCCCCTGCACAGCCTCTGAAAAATTCAGCTGTTTGCTCCTGAGCCAATTTATTCAGGTGAGGACAGCCCGGCTGTGGCCCAGGATCCTGATAAATGAAATCTATATTCTTGAAGGTCAATAACTCCCAATCTGCTGCCTCGCAGATTTCCTGCCTTGGAAGCTTTCCCAGCTTTGCCCAGGACATGGCAAGTCTTCTGGAGAAATGAGCTGTACAGGGAGCTACTACACGGGATTTGTACGAGCTACAACTCATTAATGGGAGAAACAATTTATCTGCAGAGGGTACCAGGGAGAGAGGCTGCTGATACTGGAAGGAAAACGCTTCTTTTATACTCAGGGGGAAGAAAAATGTGCAGGGCCTGAATTTAGTTGTGTAGGCACGAGCTGCAAATTGTTATGGGTGAGACTTTGCAGATGCAGGGGATCTTTTTTTAGGGAAAACCCAACGATTTAATTTATTTTTCAAGCTGGATTGGTTGTTGGCCAGAAAGAATGACAGCATCCAATTTTGGTTTTGAGGTTAATAGCAGCAAAGGAGGATCCCAGGGTATTTCTGAGCTCCTGCAGAGTTAATGGTCAGGAGCAGTGAAATAATCTGGGATAAGAACATTATGGAGCCATATTCTGACGTGTGAAGGATTTTCTAAGCTGGTTAAATTTTAGATAGTGTTAATTAACCAGCGTGAAGGCTTAATATTTTAAATAAAATACTAAAACTCAACATTTCTCTATTGTTAATACTGCATTCAAGTACTAGCCAGGTTGGAAACTCTTTAAATAAATAAATATCTTGGTTTGGAACTCAGGCTCTGCATCCTCCCTCTCCCAAGACTCTCTGTCCTTCCCAGCTCTCAGGACAGCTCCGGGGCTGAGCTGGCCACGAGCCTCACACAGATTTTTGGCAGACAGGTGAATTTCACCACTCACTTGTTAGGATGGAAGAAAAAGCCATTTGATGTCATCCCATGAGCTGGAAAAAAAGGCCTTTTAAGCCAAAGCATGGCATTTGCTGTATAATTTGAGATATTTTCTGTTCTCTGGCTGCTGTAAAGCAGTAAAAGCTTTTTTTTTGGAGGAGGAGGGGAGAAAGGAGGAGCAGAAATAAACAAGCAGTGTGCATTTGGTTGCTTTTTTCTCCTCAGGACCAACACCTTCAATTTATGGAGGAGCAGAGGAAAACCTGTCCTGATTTATGGGCAGCAGCATCAGCAGCAAACCTGAGCCCGTGGCTGCTCCCACATTTCACCAGACAGGAAAAGGAACGCTGCTGCTTCCCTCATGGCTCCACAAACAAACCTGGCTTCAAACAACACCTTATCTTTTCCAAAGAGAATTCCCTGGATTCTGGAGCTCATCAGCATGGATTTCCATCAATTCTTCCCTCAGGAAAAATGTCACCCCATCCCTCATCCCTTTACTACTATCCCTGTTTTTTTCCCTTCACCCTTGGGATATTCTAACCCAACACTTTCCAGTGAAGTCCATGGATTAAAGGCTTTGTTGGAAATCACAAAGCTCCAGGAAAACACGGAGAGAGCAAACACTTGAGAGCAGTTCAAAGGATGGGTCAGACTGCTGGGATAAGCCTGAGGATAAGGATTTTAAGGGCAAAAGCCAAGAGAGATGGAGAGGAGACTGGAAAGTGCAGTGCAGTGAAGAAGAATAATCCAGGAGAGAAAAGGATCCCTGTACCAGGGAAACAACTTTCCTTTTGGAAAGGAGCTTAGAAAAGGAATGAAGAACGTAACTAACCAGGAATCAAACCCATAAAGTAAAACAACTGCAGAATGCAAAAGTTGTTTCTCAAAAATGCCCTTCCCTAAAGGTCAAAGTTGTACTTCAGCTTTATAAAAGGTTGGGTTCCAAAAATGTCCAATACAGGTAAAAAAAGCAAACTTCCTAAGAGTAAGAGATTAAAACTAGAAATCCAAATGAGGAATCCTGAATGGATCTTGAACTCCAGGTACCAGGGCTACTCGTGGTGAGTCCAGCATTTTGTTCTCAGCCCACAGGAGAGTCCACGCTTCCTTTCACTCCCTTACAAACATCCCAGGCATTTCTGGGCCAGAAGTGAAGTGTTCACTCCATTCCAGCCCGTGGGTGGAGGATTTAATCTAAATTCACCTGCCCATGAACACCAATAGTTAAGGGATTCATGGTTGGCTTTTAACAGACAAGGAAATTGTGAATTCCCCATGGAAATTACTCTGCCAAGAGAAAGGGATGCTGATTTTTGAGAGACTGAGTTACACCAGCATTCAAAAAACAAAAACCAATGTTTTAAACTTAATTTTAGGAAACCTGTCTGCTCCATTTCTCCTACATAATGTTTCTAACTCTCACATCTCCTTTCCTTCCCAAATCCACAGCTTCCCATCAGGCAGGCTTTAAAACAAAACTCCTGAGCTTCTGTAAAAGCCTGGAAGTGGCTCAGGATGAACAGCCAGGTAGGGACCCAGCTGGGTGATTATGGCACAAAAAAAACCAGGAATTGGTTTGGGTTCAGTCTCCCAAAAATGCTCAGCCAAGGCTGTCCCAGGTGTGTTACTGATCACAGCAGGAGAGTTAAAGCAGCTGCTGGGCTACATTTGCAAACTGCTCAAGGAATGCAAGAAGTTGATTTAATTTAATGTCAGAACATCCCAAATGAGAGGATTACCTTCAATCTACACTGGAAGCCTCCACTTGGAGCTTCCTGACATTTGCAAAATCACCTAAGATGAACATTCTCGGTGTATATTGATTTTTTTTATTTCCCTTTTCATGGAGTAATGTGAAAAATCATCACCAGCTTGAGTGACCAGAAAATGAGAGGAGGAATATCTGTAAGTGGGAGAGAGCAGTTTGGAAATGAATCATCCCCTCACACACACAAAAATCACACAGGAGTCCTGGCACTTGAGTTCTGCCCAGAATTGGTGCTCAGCAGAACAATTCCCAGTGCCTGGATACCAGAAAGGACCAACAGGAAAACATAAAGACATAAACCAACAAAATAAACACAGGCAACTCCTGGTTTTCCTTCCAGACAGGAATGTAAGTTAAAATAAGCTTTAAAATCAGCTGTGACCCTCATTCAAATGAGATTCTTCTCATTCATTCAGGAAAAGCTTTTTGGGCAACAGGAACTGTCCCCAGGTCACCTCCACCACCCCCAAACAGCCACTTGTGCACCACTCCAGAATTGCATTTTTACAACTTTTATCCCAGTCCAGAACTACAACTTCTTAGCATCACTCATTAACAACTTTTAAATATTAAAGATTATTAAGATAAGCTATAAATTAAGCTATAAAATTTGACTTTGATTAATTAAGATAAGCTATAAAAATTGACTTTTTAATCAACATTTCTGACTAAATAGTAGAAATTATAGTTCCTATCAAATTTATTCTAGGATTTGCATCTGATGCTGCTAAAAACACCTGGAAAGGATGGGCTGGCTGGATAATCTAATTCTACCCAAAAACACTATTTCTGTTCACCCTACAGAGCTCACTTTTAAACCCCAAGTTTACATTTCTGAAATGTTCTGACAAAGAGATTCCTCCTTCTACACTCCAATATTTCGTGCCTGAAATACCCAAGCACTGATCCACCCCTGCCTTCCCCATGAACCCCCTTCCCCTCCAACACCAAGCAAGGCCAAATGCAAATTCCTCCTGCATTAAAAGATGCAATTGCCATGAAATATCCTCATACCAGGATATTTATGAGATGAAGCACCAGACATCCAGGCCCTGAGGGAATTATTTTTGTGTACATGAGGGAAAACAAGGGGAGCTGAAGGATTCTGTTAGCTCTTGTAACTGCCAGGGAAAGTCCTCCAAATCACAGGCATCACTTTTTTATTTACTCCACAGCATCATATGCCCATATATTTACCCTTAACAGAGAGTTATAAATGTACCATTGATTTCTTTTGATTTTTTTTTTTGTAGTATCATTATCTGCAAGTGCTTCCTGAAGGTCACTGCATGCAAACTACATTTACTATCAAATTTATAAGTTCCAGAGAAAAGCAATGAAATACATTTGCACTTTTTTTTTCCCCCTTCCCTTTTTTTACCTTGCCCTTGTCAAAGTAATGGATAATTTCTTGATAGAGCTGATCTTTCAGCTGTCCTTGAGTAGCAGCTTGGTATCCATCCCGCTGGGTAAGATGTGCTGCACATGCTTCTTCTGACCACTAAATCACACACAAAAAAAAAAAAAATAAATAAAAGTGAAAAAGTGAAAGCAAATCCAAATGTACGAGTTCTGAAGTGAAATAAAAAAAAAATAAAAGAGAGGGGTTTATTTAACAAAGTGTGCTGCAGTTACAAAGGGTTTTTTCACAGTTGTGCCTTTGCTTCCTTGGGCACAAGGAGCATTTATTAGGATGCTGTAATTGGGGGTTAATTACATCCATGAGCTGCAAGGAGCTTCTGGAGGTGGCCTCCTCTCCTGGGTGAGTTTGATGAGTGTGACCTTGGCCTGCTGATGGGTACAACCCACTGGGGACACAAGGAACTCTTCACTTCATGGGAGAGAAACCCTGGAGCCCAGATCCATCAGCACAAAGGGAAGGCTGCAGGCAGGGAAATGAGATGGCTCAAACTCACTGTGGGGAAAGCACAATTAACTTCAGTCAGCCTGTCTGCAATTAGCAGCTCTGGCTCTTCCAGCAAATGCCTGATGGATCGAGGGGAAGGTGTCAATCACACGAATCAGGGAATGGTTTGGGTTGGAAAGGAGCTTAAAGCTCATTCTATCCCATCCCATCCCATCCCTGCCACACCTCCCACTGTCCCAGGCTGCTCCAAACCCCAATGTCCAACCCAGCCTTGGGCACTGCCAGGGATCCAGGGGCAGCCACAGCTGCTCTGAGCAACTCCCAAATTCATTTCCAGAATTATTGCTACTTTGCCTCCTTTATATTATTAAATTTCACCCAATCACTTCTTGATTTGGCCAAAAAGTTTGTTTGGGTGATGCAGACACCTCTGACAGCTCTGCCCTGAGCTCTGCTTCTGAGCAACACAAACCTGCTGCAGCCTGCAATGTACTGGAATTATTTTCAGCATGCTAAGAGCTGCTATCTTCTGTTAGTTTTGAACACCTCAATTTTGACAAAAAGGTTTGAAAACACGACAGAAATCTCTGTTCTTGCGTGTGCCTCATCAGCTTGCAGTAATTTGGCCTCTCTTTCTGCACAGACAGAGCCTTCTTGCAGACTTAAAGGTAAAACTCTCACACGCTCTCAGCCCTGCCCTCAGTGTGATCCCATTAAAATCAGTGGGATGAAATACCTGCCCGTGAGGAGTGTCATTGAAAATCCTGTCCTGGGGCCTGACAGAAAAAAAACCCCAATTGCTCACTTACACACCCCAAAATTGCTGAACTCCTCCCTCCACCAAGGATTGCAGGAGCAGGGACTGAGATAGAGATTGATACAAACTTTTATAAAACAGTAATTCCAGCCTCTAGTGAAATTTTGCTTACAAACATCCACTCAGGGATGAAAACCTGTGACAAATCCCACCCTGGCATTTGCTGTCTGCTATTGATTTGCATTAAAAGGCAAGAAAAGTGGATATTTCTTCCTATGAAATTCTTGCACTGAATTCAGGAGCACATTGAGTGAGACACTCACCTGCTCTCTGAACACATTCCCTAAGAAAAGCCACAACTGGCTAAACTCTAATTTGAGGCCACAGAAATTAAGTTGTCTAACAAAGTCCAAGCCATGCCAGGTGCAAGTCTGAGTGACATTTATGGCCTGGTTTATTCCATCATTTATTCAGGAACCCCGTGGAAGGGAATGAATCCTTCATCCTGTCTGAAAGGTTTATCCACATGAAGTGGGCACAGTGTTTTTGCACTCCAGATGAATCTTAGAGACGTTTCCTTGTGTAATAACCCTCTAATGATTTTAAAGTACAGTAAATACATTTCAGAGTGTCTTAATTTAAATTGCACATGTACACTCTGCATCATATTTAGCCTTGTTATGGCTTGGATGCAGTTTGCTCAGCTCTGAAATAGGAATAATTCTCAGCGCATCCATCAGGATCTCATTTAACACCTTCTCCTTTTCAACTTTTCAAAATAGATATTTGACACTCCCACTTTGCTGGGGATTGCTGAAATGAAAGCCAGGATTGCTGGGAACAGTTGGGTGCTGAGGATGAGATCCAATTCCTGGCTGAAGAGAGGCACTGTGAGCACAGCAGGCTGCAAGGGGTGGGAAGGGACTTAAAGCCCAACTTGTTCCATCCCTTGCCATGAGAAGGAAAACTTTCCCTGCACCAGCAGGCTGCAATACATTTACCATTGGAATGAGCAGGAGAATGAAATTCTCCTTTATTCTGTCCCTGACTCTCTGCCCTTGGTGGGGTCGTGTCCTTGAGGGGAGTGGAAAGAGATCCAGCACTCCCTGAGGGAGAAAAGATTTCACTGCAAGTTGTGAAAAACTCCTCCAAAAGCTCTAATTTTTATCACATCGAGATTTTTACTTTTCCCACTTTTGCTTTTCAAAATTAAAACATAAACCTAGGAATTCAGTGATTATTCAGCTGTATTAAATGTGATTTCACAACTGGCAAGAGCAGCACCTTCCTAAATGATAACCAGGAGAACAAAGTGGGTACCTGGTCCCACATTTGTGACAGGAGCATCTTAAAAAGCTGCATGTTAGAGACACCACCTTCTCTCCTGGATGTTTTCAGGGGAATTAATGCTTCTGAACACAGCTTCACTCCATTTCTGGCTGGCAGTGGATAGTTTAAACAATCAAATGCTTTATTTCAGGCACTTTCTGCAGGTAACATGTTATTTGTGCATATTGCAGGCTACAGCAAACATTCCTTGAAGAGGAGCAATATTGTTGTGCCTCCTCAAATGTGCTATAAACTGGGTAACACTGCATTAAAATGATATGCACTTTTTAAAGGCATGACCTTGGAAAGAAGGGCATTTGAATCTCTCTGCAATTTTCTGAAATCCAAACTGAATTGGTTGCAGACACCCAAGAGCACTCGAGAAGGGGCTCCAGCACTCCTTGCACAAAAGATCTGTGGAGAGCTCATTTACTAAAATATCTGGTTAGAGGCTTTCACATCTTGTACAATCTGTTTGCAGTTGGGATTTTGTGGTGCTGATTTGCCCACATTCCCTCAGCTCAAGGTCCAGCTCTGCTATGCAGTGAAGTGTTGCTTCCCTCTGTGCAGGAATTCCATGTGAAAAAGAGAACTCAGCACAGAGCTGTTCATCAGCTTCAAGGGCAGACTGGAGTGTCAAACCCCCCCTGGCTGGCTGCTGCTGGGATTTCCCAGATTTAGGATGTGTTTGGGGTTTACCTTGAGGAGCTTTGCGTGCAGGAGTAAAGTGTAGGCAGCCTCTGTGTAGTTATCACACTCCTTGTGCAGGTCACACAGCTTGTACAGGTACCTGCAGCAACACAAACAAAGGCTCTTAAAAACATCTTGAGATGTTACTTAATTTATTTGGAAGAGCACAAGGGTTCAAGTCTATCTTCAAGCAAGTAAATATTTGTGGGATTGGTTAAAGTTCCCATTTCTGTGTGCAGACATCCATTTCCATTGTGCTGTTTTTAATGGACACTCAGGGAATCAAGGGATCACTAAGGCTGGAAAAGTCCTCCAAGATCATCGAGTCCAATCTTTAACTGAACACCACGAGAATGACTTGTGGTGAGTAATAAACCCAGTCCAGATTTTGTGCAAGACACAACACTCTTATATTTCAGCTATTGGGACAGAAATGAGTTTCATTCTTTAATTTCAATATCATCACACCTCTGGCAGGGGATTCTCTTCATTTGTTTGATGGTTTCTAGACTGACAATTAAAAAAATCCTCACAAAATTATTAAAAATTGTATTTAGAAAAAGCCAGTGAAAATCCTTTCAAGTTTGATATTCATTATAAGATTGTTAATGTTAATTGGAGAGAATTTGGATGAGGGTTTGACAGTGAGAGACAATTTGTCTTTATAGAGATGCTGAACAGGCAGACCTAAATAATAAGAAGTAACTTCATGTGTTTGTCCACAATTATCAATCCTGCCACTTCCTATTCTTTTTGCAAACTTCTAAAAGACCAATTAAAACCATTTAAACAACAGGAAGAGAATTCACAAGTGAAAATTCTTCCAAAAAATAACAAGAACTTGAGAATGAATAATGAGTAACATTCAGATACCTAAAATAGCATTACAAATACAAACTTCATCATTTTAGCACCAGAGTGCAAGCAACACTCAGCCAAAGCACAAATGGAGGGGTGTGAACCCTGAAGTTAACAGAAGGCACAATATTTCCTTTTTTACTTGGTCTAAAGACAGGCTTTGGAAGCTTTAAGTTTAAAATAAGTATCAGTCAGGTATCACTTAATAGTTGTTTTTATTCCAAGTCACACATTTTGTACGTCACCAGGAGGCAACATCATTTCTTTGCTCAGCCTTTGGCTTATTTGTTTTCCTCAGGAACAGAAGAAGAATTCTGGCTCCTGAGTGTTCATTGTAATGAGACTGAAAGACTTGGAGAAAGGGGACAGAGATAATCTCCTGACTTTCACTTCCAGCACTCTGTTCTCGGTGCAGATAAGCTTTTGAATTACTCCAGGTTCAGCCAAGGTGTGATTTTTCATTACTCTGCTCCTCCAGCCCCCAAGTGACTGCTTAATATGAACTTAATTTCCCCAATTACAGAGCCTGTGTCAGGCAGTTTGTCACCAGTCATGTTTACAAACCTTATGTACATCTCTTCCCTCTCGATCTCCTTGTAGAAATTCTGAAAAAACAACATGATTCGGTTACAAAGTCTTTGATTTCACACTTTGGAATGTACACAGAACACGCTCCAAATTAAAAATTCATAATTGCGTAACGTCAGCCTCCAAAACTGAAATTTGCCTCCAGTGATGGAACACGAGTTATTTAACTCAGAAAAATCAAATGCTGGGATGTTTCATGTTGCACTGTTTTAGGGCTTCTGTCTCATTGCAAAGGTTAGGAATTTGCAGGAACAATAGTGGTGGAAATTTGCTGCTGGCATTTGCAAGTCACACATCATTAACCATTTTCAGCTGAAAATTTTCTGATTCACAACAAACCCTCATTTTTAAGCAACAGTTGTTCAATGGATTGAAAACCCCGAACCTTAGTCGAGCAATACATCATCTGCTCTTGAAATCAAAGTTTCCTTTGAAATAAAAAGTTAGATTAGTGTTATTTATCTGGTTTCATATGTCACACATCAGCACCGCTCTCCTCTGAGTGCCTCCAGCCTTGAGATAAACTGGTTAACAGGGCAAATATTGCAAATGCAAAATATGATCAAACTGGGGGAGAGATTCAAGGCATTTCTGAATCTAATTTCAAGTCTGCCTCGAAAATTTAAAATATATGTAAGAAAACAAAATACCAAGAAACTCCTTCTTCACCAAATTAAATATATTTCAATGCTAAATTAAAGAAGTTTGAGGAGGCAATAAAAGAGCACAAACCCAGCACTAAAAGAGGGATAAATCCAATACAAAAGTGATTCCTTTAAAAAGAACTGGAATGCAAGACAGAATCCACATTTCACGGAGGAATGATGGGTTATTCTAGGGATATTTAAGTTGATATAACTGTTAATTAGTTTTGGGTTCAATTTGGATAACAAACTGCAAAGGCCACCATGTCCCCATGTCCCCAAGTGCCACATCCACACATTTATTGAGCACTTCCAGGGATGGGGACTCCAGCACTGCCCTGGGCAGCTGTGCCAGGCCTGGACAAACCTTTCCAGGAAGGAATTCTCCCAAATATCCACCCTGAGCCTGCCCTGGCCCAGCCTGAGGCCGTTCCCTCTCCTCCTGTCCCTGTGTCCCCTCCTGGCAGGGACTTGTGCAGAGCCACCAGGGCCCCTTGAGCCTCCTTTGCTCCAGGCTCAGCCCCTTCCCAGCTCCCTCCCAGCCTCTCCTGGGGCTCCAGCCCCTTCCCCATTAGCACTGGCTTAAGTGCAGATCAAACCCTCCAAGTTAAACTCCCGTCAATTAAGACAAACTTAATCCCAGGAAAACCCCAGGATCAATCAAGTCCCAATTAGGAACTCTTGGAGACCTCACGTGGGAATTGTGCGAGTTTCAGCCGTGGGTTGGATTTTTGGAAAGGCACGAATTTCACTTCAGAACCTGGAGAATGATGAAAAGGCTGAGTGGGCCCTGGAGGGGAAAGGGGAGTGTAAAATCAAGCTAAAGTTTGAAATCACGGCGACGGAAAATTCCGTCCTGCACCGCTTCCCGGCATTTCCTGGGGACTACAGAGGCTCCAGCTGGCCTGTGCTTGGTGTCCCAGGGTGACTGAACCTGACAGCAGCAAATCACCCACAAAATCCATCATCTGCAAATGCCTGACAAATCCAGCTGTCAAAAACAAACTAAACCAACTCAACCCCCAAGTGTTCTGCGGCTCCCCCATGGGGATGGCCAGAATTCCTGCAAGGAGTGTTCTGATGAAGTGTTGGAACCCAGGACATCCCTCTGGCTGCCCTGGGTGATCCCAGACCCTGGCAAGGGTCCAGGGACAAGCCAGGAGAGTTTGATTAGAACAGTATTAATTTATCACTGGGTGTAGATGTAGAATTTTGGGGTTTAATGAGGGTTCAAGAAGGCAAGATGGAGGAATCTGGGCGTGTCCCTGTCCTTCTGCTTCTTCTTCTTGTCCTCCATCTTCTGCTGTGGTGGTGGCACTTTTGGATTGGTTTAGCACAGAAGTGCACTGCCTAACACAGGTGATAGGGATTGGTATCTTACTGTAAACATGGAACACAGAATATTTGGTATAAAAATCTAAGACTGCCCTCGTGGTGGTCAGTCAGCCATGACCAGCACTGCAGCAGCACCCAAGCTGGGTGAGAACAAAATGTCCCAGATAAGAAACAATAAACAACCCTGAGAACCTGAGCGACACATCCGACTCTCTCTTCTGGCTCAGGGCTTGGGACAAGGACTTTTAACAAACATCTCGGGGGCATCAGCCCACAAACAAGAACCGAGAGGAAGGAGAAACAACTCACCTTCCCAAGGGAATTTTCCCAGTTTGACACAGCGAGTGGTGACTGGGATTTGTTCTTTCCCATCCTGCTTGGAGAACCAGCAGGATTTTCCACCAGAGTTCTGCTCAGGAGGATGCTGTGACCTTTTTGCAGCAGCCCAACAGCGCTTGCTGCAGCACCAGCCGGTGACAACTCCCCAGGTCCCTCCTCTCTGCCCATTTCCAAACATTCTGATGCTTTCTGATGTGCAAAGAGAGGAAAAACAAACTAAAAATAAACGCCCAATTTCGGATTTGATGCCTCCATCTCCTCTCCTGCTCCAGTGGGCACCGTTTTGTTTATGGCTGATGTGGTGTAAAGGCTGCACTGCACGAGGCCAGGACTGCATTAGATGCAAAAAAAAAAAGCTAAAAACCACATTATATGTTTAAAAAATAAGCTGCAAACTATTTACTCAGCTCTTTCCTGAACAAAATCCATCAGCCAGATCACATAAATGATAAACACTGGCTGTGCCTCATGTATTTAAGCAAAATCAAAGTTTTGATGATGATCTGGCGAGGAAAGCTTGGAATTCTCAGCGGCAAACAGTGCTGGTGGAAAACTCAAATTTAGTTCACGTTATTTTGGGGTCTCTGAAAGTTATTTACATAGGTGCTGATTTTTGGGTTGTAAAAGCTCATTTTCTAACTCTCCACCAAAGACCATGATGTGTGTGAGTACAGTGGGGACAATTATTGCTTCCAACTCCAGCCCAAATGGACAAAGATTTGTGTACAGGTTGGAAACACCAAAATTTCAGGATCTAAGAGGAGGAAATTTCCCATCAGTGAGGAAAAACAAGTTTTTCCTGCTGTGAATGAAACAGCAACTCCAATTCCTTCAACTAATTGGAATAAAGGGGTTGAGCAGAGAGCAGAATTTAAATGGGATTGCAAATCCATGGAAATCTCAGGAGTAAATAGCAGAGAACTCTGACATGCTGTATGTCAAGTGGTTTTCAGCACAGAGTTGTTTATACATCAATTGTAAATGTCAATGAACAGGCCCTGTAACATTTCTCCTTGAATCTCTCTGTAGAAACAATTAAAGAAGGGATAATCCATGTTTTCACAGATTTGCCTTCACCAAAATAGGAAAAAAATAGGAAAAATCCTAAAGAATTCCAAATTTCCCTGAGAATCCCAACAGAGACTCTGCTTGACACAAAACCTTTGTTAAAGGTGCAGGATTCTGAGGGAACGGGGGTTTGGGTGATTTGGGGTGATTTTGTACTGGTTTTATGGTGGGTTTGTGGTGATTTGGCAGTGATTTTGTGGGGGTTACGTGGTGATTTTTTGGGTGATTTTGAGGTGATTTTGTAGTGGTTTCACAGCAATTTGGTGGTGATTTTGTGGCAATTTTTCAATGATTATGTAGCAATTCTGTGGTGATTTTGTAGTGATTTTTTGGCAATTTTGTGGTGATTTTGTGGTGATTTTTTGGGCAATTTTGTGGGTGATTTTGTGGCAATTTTGTGGATGATTTTGTGGCGACCATGCAGTGATTTTTGGGCAATTTTATGGTAATTTTGTAGCGACTTTGTGGCGATTTTGTAGTGGTTTCATAGGGAATTTGTGGTGATTTTTTTGCTGATTTTGCAGTGATTTTGTGGTAATTTTGTGGGTGATTTTGTGGTGATTTTGTGGCGATTATGCAGTGATTTTTTGGCAATTTTACAGTGATTTTGTAGCGACTTTGTGGCGATTTTGTAGTGGTTTCATAAGGAATTTGAGGTAATTTTGTAGCCATTTTGTGGTGGTTTTGAGGTAATTCTGCAGTGGTTTCATAGTGAATTTGTGGTGATTTTGTGGTGATTTTTTTTGCTGATTTTGCAGTGATTTTGTGGTAATTTTGTGGGTGATTTTGTGGCGATCATGCGGTGATTTTTGGGCAATTTTATGGTGATTTTGTAGCGACTTTGTGGCGATTTTGTAGTGGTTTCATAAGGAATTTGAGGTAATTTTGTAGCCATTTTGTGGTGGTTTTGAGGTAATTCTGCAGTGGTTTCATAGTGAATTTGTGGTGATTTTGTGGTGGGGTTTTTTTTGCTGATTTTGCAGTGATTTTGTCGTAATTTTGTGGTGATTTTGTGGCGATCATGCGGTGATTTTTGGGCAATTTTACGGTGATTTTGTAGCGACTTTGTGGCGATTTTGTAGTGGTTTCATAAGGAATTTGAGGTAATTTTGTAGCCATTTTGTGGTGGTTTTGAGGTAATTCTGCAGTGGTTTCATAGTGAATTTGTGGTGATTTTGTGGTGATTTTTTTTGCTGATTTTGCAGTGATTTTGTGGTAATTTTGTGGGTGATTGTGTGGTGATTATGCGGTGATTTTTTGGCAATTTTACAGTGATTTTGTAGCGACTTGGTGGCGATTTTGTAGTGGTTTCATAAGGAATTTGAGGTAATTTTGTAGCCATTTTGTGGTGGTTTTGTTGCAATTCTGCAGTGGTTTCATAGTGAATTTGGGGTGATTTTGTGGCGATTTTTTTTGCTGATTTTGCAGTGATTTTGTGGTAATTTTGTGGTGATTATGCGGTGATTTTTGGGCAATTTTATGGTGATTCTGTGGCGATTTTGTAGTGGTTTCATAAGGAATTTGAGGTCATTTTGTAGCCATTTTGTGGTGGTTTTGAGGTAATTCTGCAGTGGTTTCATAGTGAATTTGGGGTGATTTTGTGGTGATTTTTTTGCTGATTTTGCAGTGATTTTGTGGTAATTTTGTGGGTGATTTTGTGACGATTATGCGGTGATTTTTTGGCAATTTTATGGTGATTTGTAGCGACTTTGTTGCGATTTTGTAGTGGTTTCATAAGGAATTTGAGGTAATTTTGTAGCCATTTTGTGGTGGTTTTGTGGCTATTTTGCAGTGGTTTCATAAGGAATTTGTGATGATTTTGCAGTGATGTGTGATTCCCCTGCTCACCAGCACGTTGACGGTGCAGCTCATGCGGTTCTCCTTGTTCTCGTCGTGCATGATGGTCCTGTAGTCCAGCAGCCTCTCCATCAGCCTCACCACCAGCTTCACAAAAGTCTCCCCGCTCTTGGCCAGGTATTTGTGCTTCCTGCAGTGCTCCAAGAGACTGAAAAACCAATTAAGTTCGCCTTGTTAATCACACGCGGAGAAAAACCTTGACTCAGGTGCTGTTTTAAACACTGCGCATCGTTAACAGATTTTAATTATTTCTGGGCTACAAAGTTCATTGTAGCCTAATTGCTCTCTCTCCTGACTTCCCCGTCACATAAATTTTGCTGCTGATCAACACTTACATTTTGTCAAATAACACTTTGTACTGCTCATCTCCGCGGCCTCCCTCCACTTCGTGATCCAGTTTGGTGATGATCTCGTTTTCGAACTGTAATTAAACAAAGCAAGCGTAAATAATCAGCTGGCAAATCTTTCACTTTATTACCATAGCCTTGATGCCTCCCAGATTGGTTGGGTGCCTTGGTGAGGCATTTAGCCCCTGGTTTAAAGCTTGATTGACTTTTAGAGTTTGCAGTCTCTGGTTTTAGGCTCTCCTCGACGATCTCTTGCCCTGCAAGGACTTTTTTGGTTAAAGGAATCAATGGTTGTGTTGTTAAATGAAGTGTAAATATTTGCATTATGGAAAACTAAAGAACGGGATTAATGACAGGAATTGAGGGCAGGGAGAAAGGAGACACAAATGTCCCCAGCAGCAGAACTAAACACAAAAATGTTGGAAGTTCTCTGAGAGAGGAGAGGCAACCCTGAGGCTGGATAACCCTGCTGGTGCACCCCCAGCATCCCTGACACCCCTTTTTAGCACACAGACACTGACTGGAGTACACAACCTGATAAAGCTGTTAATAAACCCTGCAGAAGGGAAGGGAGTAGTCTCAAACAACTCCAGAATAATTTTATTTGGGCAGAATTAAAAGAATGCAAACTGAAGTGGCCATCAGAATATGTTTTAAATGCAAACTGGGTAATTGCCTGGATTTTTAATGATTACAGAGGGTTTAGGTGTTGCTGCTAGGAATGGATGGGAACTGTTAGAGGAAGTGTCTAGTTACATGTAATTTGTGCCAGTTTGTATTCTATCCATGACGTTGAGCAAGTGGGCAGTGTTTTCCTTATCTTCTGTTAACGAGCTAACATGCTTGCCATGATCATAGATAATTCTCTGGATTATTCTGGTTAATGGCATCAGGACCACTGCATGATCATAGATGAGATCATCATTGTGAGATGCTTGCCAGGGAGGAGCCAGCATCCACTGGATATCAGGTTGGACAGCAAGGGCTTTATCATGGACTTCAGAGGACAGAGCTGCAGATGTTCTACAGGAATCACTGCTTTGACAACATTCATCTGGACTGCCACTACACCTAACTACAGGTGTCAGTTGTTCTGACTCTGTCAGAGTTTTTTTGTACTATTACTTTTTTTTTTTACTTTCTTTATTTCTTTTCATCTTATTAAATTGTGTTTCTGACTTGGGGTTCTTCACTGGTTTTGCTTTCAAACCAGCACAGAAGGCTCACTCTAGGCCTGCTGCTCTGCAATGAATCACCTAATTCCTAATTCTTCATTAAATAAGCACAGGATTAGAGACAGAGATCACAGCAGGAGAGGCTGGGCGAGCTGGGAGCCCATGGCAGGGGAATGGGAGCCCAGAGCTCAGTGGGAGTTCAGTGACAGAACACTTGTCACCACGTTTCCTCACTGTCACTTGCTTAAGCCACCCCTAAGGAGCTGAGGAGAAGCAAAGGGCCCCTGCACAAGAACAAAGAGCTCCAAACATTTTGTAAATGTCAGGAGATGTACTTGCATCTGCAGGTGATATTAACAGCACATACTGTACCCATGGAGAAGGAATGGATTGTGTGGATCATAAAATATTCTGGGTTGGAAGGGACCCACAGGGATGATCCAGTGCAGCTCCTGGCCTTGCACAGACACCCCAACAATTCCACACTGAGCACCCCTGGGAGCTTTCTCCAAACACCCCTGGAGCTCTGGGGGCTGTGCCCATTCCCTGGGGAGCCTGGGCAGTGCCCAGGGGGAAGAACCTTTCCCTAAATCCATCCCAACCCTGCCCTGACACAGCTCCAGCTCCTCCCTCAGGTCCTGTCCCTGGCCACAGTGAACACAATGAATCCATTATTCAAATAATGACAGGAAAATGAGAAAAGTCAGGATAATGCAATCCACCCCCTCCCAGACGCAAACGTGTTCCCTCAGTACCAGAGCGTTGAGTGAAACACCGAAACAGCACAATGATGAAACAGAGAAGTCACAAAAATCCTGTTCCCTAATGAGCCCAGAAAGAAATTGACTTTCTAACCCAATGTGAAAAATGACACTTGCTGCCAGCCCCAGCCCTTCAGGTGATATATTTTTTAGGAAGAGATTACTCAGACAGAGAAGAGCAATTACATTTGTCATGCAAGATCTCGAGGATCTTCCACTATCAGTTTTACTTAAATCTCTGCAAATCCACGCTTTGTTGGGCCATTTCCCCTAACAGCCTCTTGGGCTGAACAGAGCCAGACTTGTGGCATTTTGGGGATTTTGAAGATTATTAACAATATCTTGCTCTTCAGTCATTCCTGATATTTCTCATGGAGTCGCTGTGATGCAGATCATGGCAGCCAGATGAAGAAATGTTATTTAACATCAGTTAAAATTCTTCTGTGGTCTTTCCATGGAGGAAGGTTTTAGCAATACCAGCTGAGGTTTATGGAGCATTTCCCATGATGGGAGCAGGAATGTGACCCTGGAGCTGCACAAGCCAATGGCTCTGGGACATTGCACCTGGCATCTGTTAATAAACTCCATTTTTCCTTTTCTCCCTTTTTTTTATTTTTTCCCCTAATGCACTGAGGTTTTTTTTAATGCATTACATTTAATTTAATGCATAAATAAGCCTGCAATTATTGTGATGGGATTTAGTCTCAAATGAAGTAGTGCCAAATCTCCAATGTTTCCATCAGAGGCAGTGCCACTCGCCCAGGCTCTTTCTGGAGGCTTAGAGGGAATATCTGCACCATCAGAGAGGCACATTCACATCCTCCTGTTGACACTGAAAGCTTCAGGGGTGATACCAGGAAGATTACAGGACATTTTTATCCACTTTTCCTCGCAGCTGATCAAGATCTCAGCTTCTCTTTAGGATGAGAGTTTGAACTTGAGCCAAGAGCACATCCAGTGCTTCCTCTGCCTGTGACAGTTCTCCCCCCTGGAGCAAATAAATCAGGGTGAGCCATCTCATGTCAACTCAACTGATCACTTTTGGGCTTGGGTTTACCTCAAGGAAGGCTGAATTTGTAGCACTGGCTGACAAGTTAATTTTGCTGTAGATGAGGAGGACTTCCAGCCCTCCAAGCTGCTATAAATTCCTTTTGATGTGGGCTAATAATAATTTGCAATATAAAATCCAAGTGACAGATCACACCACCAGAAATTAGTCCTAACGCAGAAACGGCACACAAGTACAGCAAAACTTTGCTCAGAGGTTTTGATGAAAGCTGGTGGTTATTCCCAATGGTTTCATCCATTCTCTTTCCTATTTTTCCTGCTAGGAAACAGATCTGGAGCCATTCAAAATGATGGGATCATTTTGAGGCTACTGCATTAACTTTTTGTTGCTCTCCGGGTGGAGTGAGAGAGGATTATTGATATTTTCCAAAAGGTCAGAAACCAAGAAAAACTTACACATTTACACTTCACCTGTAGGTGATTAAAAAAATGTTTCTTATTGGAACCGATCCTTTGTGGGCATTAGTTATTTGGATTTGAATGTTCAGTGGGATCACAGGAACTGGGAGAGTCATTTTACTTGTGTCCTGTCTGCAAATCCACAGCACAGGGAAAGGGAGCCAAACCCAGGGCTCAGAAGTGGCAAAAAGACTTAGTAAGGAATTACAGGTTCTGAAAGCCAAGAGAGATTCAGATAAACCAGGGGAAACTTCTGACTCTGGGGAATTAAATCCATCTGAAATTCATCAATAACCAGCACATGAAAACCAAAATGCTGCTGTGACTGCTTGGTAAGGCTGAGATTCACTGTTAAATGTTAGAAATGAGCTCGACTCCAAACAAGCAGAACTTGGTATCAGCAGTGACACAGGGCCAGAAAGTGAGTTAAAATTGATGCAAAGAGTGTTGGTAGGAAATGAGGAATGGGAGGAACAGGCACTGACACCAGGAGCTTTCCATGCTCCAAATTCCACATTCCAGCTGAAGGGCTGTTTCACCTGAAGCTTTCCATGTTCCATCACCATTCTACATTCCAGCTCAAGGGTTATTTCACCTGAAGCTTTCCATGCTCCATCATCATTCCACATTCCAACTGAAGGCTTGTTCCACCTAAAGCTTTCCAGACTCCATCATCATTCCCCATTCCAGCTGAAGGGCTGTTTCACCTGAAGCTTTCCACAAGTCCATCACCATTCCACATTCCAGCTGAAGGGCTGTTCCACCTCAAGCTTTCCACGTTCCATCACCATTCCACATTCCAGGTGAAGGGCTGTTCCACCTCAAGCTTTCCACGTTCCATCACCATTCCACATTCCAGGTGAAGGGCTGTTTCACTTGAAGCTTTCCATGCTCCAAATTCCACATTCCAGGTGAAGGGCAGTTTCACCTGAAGCTTTCCGCGCTCCAAATTCCACATTCCAGCTGAAGGGCAGTTTCACCTGAAGCTTTCCATGCTCCAAATTCCACATTCCAGCTGAAGGGCAGTTTCACCTGAAGCTTTCCATGCTCCAAATTCCACATTCCAGCTGAAGGCTGTTCACCTGAAGCTTTCCACAGTCCATCATTATTCCACATTCCAGCTGAAGGCTGGTTTCACCTGAAGCTTTCCCTCCTGCTGTCACCAGAGGATCCATCCCACTCAGCTGAGCAGGCCCTGAACCATCCAACCAATTCTCTTTCATCACTCCCGTGGCTCTGACTAATTCCCTTTGATCCAGAGGCTCTGCTCCTGAACCCAGCCAAGGGAGAAGCCAAGTGGGATTTCCTTCCACAGGGAAGCCTCAGTCCCACACTGTTTTTAGGATGGGATTCCTGCTTTGAGGTACAGGCTGCTTTGAAGTCTCATAAAGGCTTCAAAGCACCTTCAGAGGGAGAGGACAAAACGGGCAGCTCCAGCTTTTAATTCAATCAACCTTAATACAGTTCTGTAAAAACAAGGGAATTTATCTTGTTCTGTCTCTAAATACACTGAGAGAAGGAAAAAAAAACCCACCCTTCTGTCTGTTCCTGGTTTTACCAGGCAAACTGAAATCCTCTTGAAATGAAAACCACCACAGGGAAAGCTGCCTGTTTATCACACAAACCATCAGAGCATCTGAGGCCTGCAAAAAACTGCAATTCCTCCCCCACAAATCATGAGGTTGATACATCTGCTGGAGAAGTGGAGCCAATCTAAACCCTTGTTGATGTGACTAATAAGGTTAGATAATTGGATTTCTGGCAGATTAGTTTAACAGCAGCCAACCATGCCATTTGGAAGTTCTCTCTGGAAGCAGTGCTGGACAAGGATAATTGGTACTTGCATATAAAGGATATAAAGCAGCACATTACATCGACCCATTAAGCATCAAAGCTTGCCTAGGTACTGGTAATATTAAAAAAAAATAGATTTTATCTATTTTCTATCACTTCAACACAAAAGAGACGAAAAAATGAGCGAGGAATCTACAGCCCCACTTCAATTCCTGAGGAAACCACAGAGCAAGATCTCATGGAAGGTTTTTCCAGGTACACAAAGGGCAAGAAGGTGACTGGGAAAAGCCAATTGAGAAAGGTGAACATGAAAAAAAGTGTCCTCCATCAGTGGAGCCTAAACTGTCCTGGATGGCACCAGCAAGAGCATGGCCAGAGCAGCAACAGGATTATTGTTGAACCATGGCTGGAATTCCATGGCCTGGCTCTGATCACCAGCTTAGAGAGACCCTGGCAAGCTGGAGATGGTCTAAAGGAGAACCACCAAGGTGGGGAGAGTGCTGCAGGACCTGCAGTGGTTGAAGGAATTGGGTTTGCTCAGCCCAGAGAAAATCCAACTCAACCATTCCAACACCTAAAAAGTGCTCAGAGAGGAGATGGAAGCAGGAACAGGCACAAGCTGATCCAAGGAGATTCCATCAGGAAATCAAAAGCAGGAAGTCTGAATTACAGAATCCTGGAATGGTTGGGGTTGGAAGGGATTTGATATCATTCCAAACCCCAAGCAAGAACAGCTTCCAAAGGCCAGGATTAAACCCTGGAATAGCTCACACACAGAAATGCTCCAACAACCCTCATTGGAGATACTCCAAAATCTTGGGTCCCAGATAACCCAACCTAAGGCCCAGATTAATTCCAGAGGTCCCATCCAGCCTTGACTCTCTCCAACCCTCTGTTTTTCCCCAGCCTGTGATCTTCATTCCCCAAAGGCCAACCTGAGCCACTCAGCAACCTCAGAATTGCGTGATCAATGGACAGATTGATTATTCCTTGTAGGATGTGGCTGGTTCCTCCAAACCCATGGAAAAGGGAATTGTTACCAATGCTACATCCATAAAGAAGCTGCACTGCCACAGGGAATCCTATGTCAATACAGCCCCAGACATCTCTGATGAGATGAGGCATTTTTCTTCTCAAATGGCCAAAAAAACCACCCTAAGTGAAATATTTAAGACATTGATTTATTAAAATCAGCCAACTATTCCACACAAAGCTGGTTTCCTTCTGTCAGAAAATTGAGGGCCATAAATTTAGCTATAAAGTTACCCTCGGATTTTTCATGATCTATATAATTGTACAAATAAAAAATGACAAGCAACAAAAGAGAGCATCTGACAGGAAACTGTTTAAATGGCATCCCAGCGAGCATTTCAATCTTTACAGTAGCACTGGAGTCAAACACGAGAAAAAAAAATGATTATGCAGTAATTGGATGAAGCCAAAACACAGTTCACAACCTTTCCACACACCATGCAGCACAAAACAAATCAAAGCAATAAAGCTGATGCCATTTGCCTTGCTTAAGTCTCCCCACGCAGATTTTCATTTACTCTGCCTACAGATTTATTAAGAGCTGCTCCTCAACAGAAGTTCACAAGAAAAGTATGGAAAAGGATAAGGTTTTTCATCCAAGAAAGAAAACTGCCAATAGAAAGGGGAAAAAAGCAAACAACGCATCTCAAGCTTTATTGCAAAATTCTCAAGGTCATATCCTGAAGTGACAGAAATCTCACAGTGGGAATGAGTTCCACTGGCTTAGTCCAAACCCTGCCTGGCCTAACTGGTCTTAAACTCAATCCATAAGCAAAGTTTCAAGGGAAGCAATGTCAGATGAATGATATCAGGAAACTTTCTTTCACTCCACTTGTCTTTCAAAAGTTGAAGCTATCAGGAAAGGATGATGTGTGTGTATTCAAGGGCTCCCCTCAGCAGGTTCAAATAAAATAGAATAAAAATGCTCCGTTACTATTTGAGATTTTGCAGTGCCTGTAGAGCAAAAAACAAGCACTGACAGTGCTGGATTGTTTTTTTTCCTCTTCAAAATCCATAAAATGGTAAGGTAAAATCAGAATTATAAGGGAGTAGAGATGATAAATCCTTACAGGTTATGCTTTTGCCACATTATCAGCCGTCCTTTATGTCCAATTTATCTCAGGAACAAACTCCTTGTGTGAGTCACAGTGACAATTTAAGACATCTGTCTTTGTTCCTGTGCCATAACCAAAGGTTTCATTTACTACATGCAAATTTCTCCTTCAACAACCACTTCAAACCAACAGCTGCAAACTCCACAGCCCCTCAGGAGTTAGAGGAAATAAGCAAATCCATAATTATATTATCCCTTAGAAAAACGAGAAATAACAAAACTCCTTATGCTTTGTCAAGGAACAGCCAAATCTTCCCCGAATTTAAACTTTAAATCTCTGCAGCTCTCTGCTTACCCTCTGGAAGCTTCTGGTGGAGTGGAACTCACACTGCATCATGTCGAAGAAGATGGGGATGGTGGCTTTGCGCAGCTCCGTCTCTGGGATCAGCGTCATTTCCAGGATGGGCCCCACCATCTCTGGGATGAACTTGATTTTATGCTGACCTTTGGGAGAAAAGATCGAGGGAATATCAGAGCAAACAACCCCTGGCTTTGGTAAAAGAAGATGTAAAAGCTGTGTCAATAAATCCTCACGGAGCATAACAATAATTATGTTATTATTATATATATTTTATATATTATATATCTGAATTAAATTGTATATATGTAATATATATATAATTATATATAATATATCTAAATTATATTTATATATGTAAATTATATATATAATTATATATATTTATATATTTATATATAATTATATACATAAAATTATATATATAAATTATATATATTATTTATATATATTTATATATAATTATATAAATATATAAATTTTTTTGTGTTTTAGTATCAGGCTCTACTTATTTATCTATATTATTCTTATTTATTTGATTATGATGAAGATGATGAAGATGATGAAGATGATGAACATAATAATAATAATAATAATAATAATAATTATAATTATTATTATTATTATTATTATTATTATTAATTGTACATGAGAGGAGGGACTGTTTAAACCCAAATCAAGAGGAGTTGTTGGATCAGCCATCAAGCTGGGACTCGCCGCATTTCCCACTCCGTATTTTTCACACCCAAAATTTCCAGGTTTTATTTTAAAACACAACGTGTGGCTGGCAGGGAGGCAGGCTAAAAGGCACATCACTTGTATTAACTTATTTAGACTCCTGTGTGAACAAAATGTTCTCGGTGTCAGTCTATCAAAGTGTCACCACGAGTGCAGCCTAACAGAGCCTCGAGACACGAAAGCACAGTTCAGCCAGCCCACAATATGTCTCCTTTCCTCGCTGCTGAGCTGCCTGCAAAACCTGACTGCAGATTCAGCTTCCCAAGAGGAAGCTGCTCCTCCCTCTCCCTGCTCTGCTCCACACAGGGAAGGGAAATTAAAGCTGAGCAGGAGTGTGGCACCTGATAAATATTGGTTAGGAAAAAAGAGCAGGTTACTGTTTGTACTGTTGGATAAATGGATGCAGAGTGTGCATGCTGCAAATTATCGGTGAATAAACCCATGGAAAAATCATCAGGATGGTTGGAGTTGGGAGGGACATTAAAGTTCACCCAATTCCACCCCTGCCATGCAGGGACACCTTTCACTATCCCAGGTGGCTCCAGCCTGGCCTTGGGCACTGCCAGGGATCCAGGGGCAGCCACAGCTGCTCTGGGCACCCTGTGCTGGTGTTTCATCACCTCACTGTCAGCACAGCCCTGAGAGCTCCAGGAGAAGCTGAGGAAACACAAACACAATCACAAACACATTTCTCCATCAGCACCAGGCTGGGATCACTGGGAGCTCAGGACAGAGCAGGAGATGTTCCTCACAAATGCCCTGTAGGGATGTTTCCAGCTAAACTGTTTCTATACTCAATATCGTGCTTCAGACCAGATTCTTGGGATCCACTCCTCAGTTTCCTCCAGCTTTTAAACTCTTGCTTCCCACTGCAGCTACCAGTGGCATAGGACAGAAACAGATTCCAACTCATTTTTATTCCACTGCACTACAGCACTGTGACAGTAACCAGTGAAGTCTTTAATTGGTAGTTTCACTTTGACCAGAACTAACATAAATCTCAACAAATGTAATCAAGAGAAATCCTTTACCACCAAAACACGCTCCTTTTTTTAGCAGATATAATTTAAGTTCCTTGATTTGGCAAACTCCTGAATCCTATTAGCATCAGCAATTGGATCAGGGCAAATTAATACTCAAGGAAAATGGTGACTTTGGGTGCTGCTGCAGCGCTGGGGGCTGCTCAGGAATACCAAGTGAGAGGCCTAAAGCTTCCCTCAGCCTCCTGCAAGGATTATTGCATGGGGCCTCTCAGGTGACAGATTTCTTGTGTCATGCCTGAGGAGTGTCAGAGTCGATGCTGCAGAAAACAAATAACAGTGACAGAAATCGTTCATCATTGAATGCTGCGCTCCTCCCCTGCCACAGAGGGTTCTCCCACTGCCTCAGGGACAGGAATTCCCTCAGAAGAGGAGAGTCTTTTGAACTTGAGATGTGAAAAATCCACAAAGATTAGAATCTTTGATTTGGGGATGATCTGTGTGGTGATAACTCTTGGGGAAGCCCCTGAAGTGGAAGGCCTGGGTGACATCCATCCCACACGTGTGGGTGCACGGGCTTGCTGTGACAACGTGATCTTAGGAGATGTTGGGCCACTAAAGAAAGCACTGAGAGCAAAGCAGGACAGGAAACAATCCTCCTCTGTCCTCCCAGGGCATCCACCCCCTGTCTGATAAACAACCTGGCAAGGAATTCACCTTTTTCCACACTCCCACACTGAGGCCCCAAATGTGACAAGTCTGGGAGAACATGGAGGAGTCTTTCTGCAAACCAACTCGTGCAGCTGCTTTAGGAATCACATGCAGAAAAAGCCACCTTTGACCATACAAAACCTTCCCCTTGCAGCAAAAAAAACCTTCCCCATGCAAAAAACATTCCTCCAGCCTTGTGCCTGGCCATGGGATGTGCTCACACAGCAGGGAGGGACCTCAGCACAAACCAAACCCAACGGATGACGTGAGATTCTCTTTCCCAGATCCTTCCCTTTCCAATCTGGGCCACCAAAACCTGTGAGTAATTTGCCAGCAGCCTCCCCTGCCCCCTGGGCCAGCTGGGAACACGCCTGACTAACCCAGCAAGGGTTATGTGGAATGACTTCTATTTATGTAACACCCAAAGTTCAGCGCTATTTTTAACCCTCCAACGACATCCAGGGCCCTGTCAAGACACCTTTGGTGACATCAAGCCCTGGCAGGGATGGTGGCACTTGCTGGAGGACACCAACAACCATTCCCCTTCACCTTGAGGAGTTTCTCTCCTCCATCTCCCCCCAGCTGGTTCAGACTTCACCAAGAGCAGTGCCACCCTCCCAGGGCCATCCCCTGGCCACCTTACCACCAAGATGGCATCAGAAATGTCACTGCAGCTCCTCTGTCACTGCAGCCCTGGGCACAGCACCTCCTGTCACACCCTGGGCTTCTGCTGGCTGAACTGCACCACAAAACCATTCCTGGTGTGTGGTTTTTGAGTTCCTGCATTGCCAAGACAGGCCAAGGCCTGTTTGATGCTTTTTTGTTGCCTGATGTCCCAGCAAGGTTTAAGAAGCCCCAGTTTCACCAAAACAGTGACTCAAAGCAACACATTTGAAAGTTCAGGTTGTGGTATAGAAGAAATTCTGTGAAAAAAAGCCTCTAAAGTGCTGCTCTGCACTATAAATGTTCTTTTATTTTTATTTCCTGCTCATAAGAATAGGAAGGTGTGACTATTGAGCCCCCCCTGCATCAGAAACAGGCAGCCAAGTAAAAACTTTAAGAATTCTTATTTTACTATTTAATTTCGGGAAAAAAAATTATACTTTTAAATGTGTATTATAGCTGGAGGACTGTCTTGTTCCCAGCTGGGGAGTTTTAACTCAGCAGGCATCGTGTGTTAATAATGGTATTTAGAAACAAAACCTGATGAGACAAAACATTCATTTTTGAGGCTTTTCTATACCCTTTAATCCATAAATCAGAAGTCAAGGTGGTTTGGTTTCATCACACCTCATGCACAATGGCACAGACATAAAATCCCTGTTCCAGAATTCCAGAATTCCAGCCTTCCACTTCTGATTTGGTTTCTGAACACACACTTGAATAATTTGATTAATGAGGTGGAGCTTCCAAGATAAAAGTGTCAGGCACCCCCCAATCGATCCCCAAGCAGTGGGAAGTTGGAATTCCTGCTTAATTGATGCTGTGACACAGATGAGGTTGGTGAGGAGCCAGAAGTTAAACAGGAGCCATGAGTCTGACATGGCATCTCTGTGACAGAGAAGATGAGGAAAATCAAGGTGCTGCTCAGGAAGCTCAAAAAGCTGCCCTGGACTGGGGTTCTGCCTCACATTTCCCTTTCTCTCCCAGCTTTTCTTGGGAAGAGCAGCAATTCCCTGACTCCCTCCCATGTGGGATTTTGGCATTAATGATCCTGTTAATGGACCTTAGAGAATCACAGATATTAGAGCTTGAGGAGGTCACAGAAGCATCTCACCTGGGAAATCTCCATTTATAAAAAATCCATTACAAATAAAAGGCTTTCATGACAGCACAGAAAAAAATATTGGAGAAAACACTACCCCTTGTGCCAATCGATTCCCAAAACTCCAGGGGAAATTATTATCCTTGTTAATGCTGAGAAACTGAACCCTGGAGCACCTAAATAACCTGTAAAGAGCAGGCAGTGACAGCAGCAGTAGTGAAAGGCACAATGCACTCCACAAAGCCCACCTGGATAAAACAACCTCAGGTAAAAACAGCTGGATGGAAAACCTGCAGCAAACTTTCTTCTTTCAGTCCAGGAAATTCTGGGGAAAGTTTAACAATCCATAAGATCCAAAGAGGCCAGAAATATCAGTGAAGAGAAAAGGAGCTGGGAAAGGGCTGGGAAACTCCTGAGGGAGCTGGGAAGGGGCTGGAGAATTCCTGAAGGAGCTGGGAAGGGGCTGGAGAATTCCTGAGGGAGCTGGGAAAGGGGCTGGAGAATTCCTGAGGGAGATGGGGAAGGGGCTGGAGAATTCCTGAGGGAGATGGGGAAGGGGCTGGAGAATTCCTGAGGGAGCTGGGAAGGGGCTGAGCCTGGAGCAAAGGAGGCTCAGGGGGCCCTTGTGGCTCTGCACAAGTCCCTGCCAGGAGGGGACAGCCGGGGGGGTCGGGCTCTGCTCCCAGGGACACAGGGACAGGAGGAGAGGGAACGGCCTCAGGCTGGGCCAGGGCAGGCTCAGGGTGGATATTTGGGAAAGTTTCTCCCTGGAAAAGGCTGCCCAGCCCTGGCACAGCTCCCAGGACAGGAGTGGAATCCCCATCCCTGGAGGGATTTAAAATCCATGTTGGTGTGGCACTTGGGGACATGGGGCAGTGGTGGCCCTGCTCCACCTTTTCCAACCTGAACAATTCCACGACTCCAGGACTGTGGGGCTGGAAGAGGGAAGGGTTTGGCTAATTACTCACCCAGAGGCTGCCAGCATCCCACGCTGGGTGATGCAGCAGCAGGCACGACACTGATTTTATTACCTGCCTGTCAAGTCACATCTCAGTCGTGCACTAAGCTCTAATCTGCTCTCCAGACACTTAATTCACCAAAGATGCTTCTAATAAAACTGAACTCAGCTGCTCTCTGAAGCCTTTTCTCATCATTGCAGCAGATAGGATGCAAATTCTGTGATATCAAATACTTAGGAACCCTTGGCACTCTCTCCTCTTACAGATACTGGGGTTTTTCAACTCCCAGCAACAACAGCTCAGCCAGAGATAGAAGTGAAGAGGCAAACGTGTTTATTTCTGATCATTTAAGGAAGTTTTGATAAAACTCAGACGAGCTGAAGTGTCTGTGCTGTTCAGCTCAGGAAAATGAAATCTGGCAGACGAGTACACTCAGGTCACAGTAAATACTCAGCTCCTCATGAAATTCAATCCCTGTACAGGGAAATTCTGCTCAGGCTGGAGAGAGGCAGAGCTGCCTCCTTTACCTACGAGCTCCAGGGAGGTCCAACTTCCCAGGCTCTCCTCAGTCACTGATGCAGCCAGCAAGGCTGAAGAGCAGAGTTTATTAAGCAGAATTTCCAGGCTGAGGTGCTGAGAACCCTTGGTCACACCCATTTTGCTACACTCCATCCTCAAGTGAGTAAATATAAAATATAAAATATAAAAATATATAGATATTTTTAAGGGGAAAAAAACCCCTTTGAACAGGTATCACCATAACAATGGCTTTGTGCTCAGCAAGAGACAAAACCCACAAAAAGCCACAAAAACCACGGGACACATAAATACTAACAAGAGTGATGTGCCTTCCCAGATGGTGAATTAAAGATGCAGAGGTGGCTTGATTTCTTCAATCACCTGGCTTTTCAAAGCTTTCTGCTGGCATTCTTTTGTTTCACAGGAAAGCAAATTCACTTTGAAGAACCACGGGTGGAAGGGACATCAGAGACCATCTCAAAGTGTCCAAGGCATAGACCAGGTTGCTCCAAGTCCCATCCAACCTGGCCTTGAATTTTTCCAGGAATATCCCTCTGAATTGTTTTTTGGGAACACTGAAGGCACACATCTTAGGATACTCACCCAGGTTGTACCACATGTCCCTGATCTCAAACCCAATCTGCCTTCTCATGTCCCCGTACCTTAAAAAGGAAAACAAAACCAGCATTAGACAAAATAAATCTGAGACCTACAAGCAGATAAATCTCATTTCAAAATCAGATTCGCAGCTTTCAAAAAGAGAAGAAATTCTAAAATAGATTTTCAAATTGGACCCACACTACTGAGATTCCGTGGCTACCCCCAGCAGCTCAGCTTCTGTAAACATCAAAATTTGGCAAAAAAAGGTTTCCAGCACCAACAATTCCAACATTTCATGGTCCCAGGCAGAGGTGGGAGCCCACCCACCCCAAAGCTGGTGGCACCAACACCTCCCACCTCCCACCTGGGTCATTTTCCATCCCCTCCCTCTCCACATGTACACCAGGAGAGCTTTAATGAGTGAAATCATCCCAGTGCCTTCATTAACGATGGGATCAGAACCATAACGAGCTCCGAGGATGCATTTGCTACATGGAATATTTGCAAGTTAAAGATCATTACTTAAATAACGAGATGAGCCCAACTGTAATATCTGGCAACTTGTAGGATTTCTGGGGGATAACAGTGAGACACCCTGTCATTAATATGGATTAAAGAGAATCTTCTGCATCATTAAGAATCTGTTATTATCTAACGCTTAAATGCAATGTTTAGCAAAACCTACAAATTACAATAATTAAATTTTAATTATTAAATATTTGACGTTTTAATTGAAATATGTACTTAAAAAGATGGGTGAGTGTGATATTGAATTAACTGATTAATTATATCCCTTTTGACACAGAAGTGCCTTCACACAGCAATGAAAGTGCCTCCAGACCATGCGTTTATTGAATCTCAAATTTATTGTCTTGATTCTTGTCTCCAAAACCTGATTAAACTGAAAATAACAATTTGCAAATTCATTACAAACGAAGATTTACAATTTTGCAAACTTTATTAAGCAACCACTCCAAATGAGTTCATTTATTTACTTCTATTAGCAGTGAGAAATGCCTGTTGATTCCTTGAATTCCTTCAGCGAGATAAACTGCTCTGTTTATTATAAAAATCACTCCAAGAAAATTTGTGCCTGTGGTTCCTATCCTGACAAAGAGGAATTATCAGCCCACAAATGTATTTGACAGCAATTTCCAGCCCAATTCCAGCCCAGCTTTGGGCTCTTTGTTCAGGTCAGGAGTCTGAGCTGAACTAAAATGCTCTCGTAGGTGCTCACTAACTCTGGGCAGAGAGAGCAAAGGGATTCTGAATTTAATGAAATAAAATTTACCTCCAACGCCATCTCAATTTCCTAAATAAAATCTATCTGCCTTTACAATGCCACCTCAATTTCCTTAAGTGAAATATACCTGGCTCTGCAATACCAGCTCAATTTCCTTAAAAAACCTTTCTCTATAATGTTATTTATGGTATCTATAGCACAAGCCCCAAACCCTGAGCTCTGCTTGACACCACTTTTCCACTGAACTTGTAAATATTCCTGTTTCATCAAGGAAGCCCCAAGAGTCCCAGGTAGAGCAGATCCTAAAATGCTTTAAAATTCTCTTTCAAGGCTCCAAAGGAAACGCCTCAGAACTCAGGGGGGAGTGGTGGAGTTTGCAGGGCAGAACTTGGCTCCCATAAAAAGGGATGAGAACCCGAATTTTCCTGAATTTTCTGGTCAAAACCTATAAATCACATGAGCAAAAACCCTTTAAAATCAAGTCACTGCAGCAGTGATGAACTGTCCCCACTCTCCCTGGGATTTCTCTCATCATCATAATAGACAGAAAGGCCTGAAGTGGGAAGGTGAAGGGATACAAAATGCATTTTCTTTCTCTATACAGACATGTTTTATTTATTGTACACACCAGGAGCCTGAGCTGGGCTTGTTCAAGGAATCACAGCTTGGAAATTCCCCATTTTTGTGCCCTCACCAGCTCTTCCTGCTGCTCTTCCCAAATATTATGCCACAGAAAAAGAATCCACACACTCTGTCTGAAATCACAAAACTGCCTCTTTTCAGAGCCTGGTGTTTAGCTGAGTAATTATAAAGTCACTGCTGTGGAACACCAATAAAAGGCAGGAGAAATATCACCAGGACAAGGGGAAAACGGCCTCAAGTTGTGCTGGGGGGGTTAAATGGAGAGTGGGGACAATTTCCTCGCTCAGAGGGTGGTCAGACACTGGAACTGGTTGTTCAGGCATTGGAATTGGTTGTTCAGATGGAGTTTCTCACCCTTGGAGGGATTTAAGAGCTGTAAGGATGTGGCACTTGGGGACACGGGGCAGTGGTGGCCTTGACTCCATGATCTTGGAGGTCTTTTCCACCCTTATCACTCTGGTTAAACAAAATCTTCATGTTCCACTCTTATTGCCAAGCTTTTCCTCCCCTTTTGACAGCTTTCCTTCACTGTGGGATTCTGCCTGGTTGGAGGCAAGGAATGTCATCCCTCAGAAGTAGGAAAAGGCTGCACTCATCCCAACCCATCCCTCAGGGACAGCCCAGAGCAAATGGCTGGAGTGACCAAAATTCCCTCCAAACGAGGTCAGGGATTAACAATAAAGAGCAGACGTGAAATGGGATTGGAAGAAGCACAAAGCTGAAGTGATTTCCAAATGCAGTTTTATAACACGTTAACACTTCTGAGAACCTTGACTTTCTGAACATCCTACACTGAATTCATCAGCAGTGAGTGCTGAAATTCACATCTCGACGCCAGGGCAACACTTGATTCATGTTTTTCAACCCAACCTTTCATTATCCCCTGATTGCATCTCAATTTGAATAGATTCAGCAAAGAAATTAAATTGGAATTATGGCAATAGACCTCGAGTTCCTGGCCACGATTTAGATGACGAGCAGGACTTACTTGTTAAGGATTTTTGCTCTTTTAGCACTTGAAAAATTCTCCAGTTGTAAAGATTCTTGTGTGAGAAAAGCAACAGCCAGGTGGAAATAGTTGTTCCAGAGCTGAAAGCCCCCAAAATGACAAGAAGAGACTCCATTAATTCTCTGAAATGTTTCTCTACACACCTACAAAACAACTTAAAAGTCTCTAAATTATGCACATAAATATTTCAAGGAGAAAAGAACAGACACCACAGCGATGGTGTTTCTTGATAAATTCTTAATACAGCTCCTCGTTGCCTTTATGTTCCCTACAAATATTTCCCGGTGAAAAAATCCCAACTCTTTGTGTTTTGATGATTCAAGCAGAATCCCAACCCAAACCCTGCTGTGATTCTGTGATTCCGTGACAAGACCCACGAGTCAGGAACAGATCACAACACCTGCTGAGCCTGGAATGATTTAACTGGGATAACACAACCATGAATAAACCCATCAAAACGACATGTTAAAGGCAAAAAAATTATTAAATTAATAACACTTATTCCATTAAAATTGGGAGTTTTTTCCTTACCTGTAACTCGAAGTTGGCTTGATCAAGGAATTTTTTGTTTAGCATATCTGCATACTGATTAATTGCTCGCAGGAAGACTCTGAAAGATCAAGAGAAAATTACATAATTACACACTTCTGGGGTACCTTTGTATATTTGGCATCCCAATTAGACACAAAATCCGACTCTGTCTGGAAAGTGAAATTTGAGGCTGATACTTGAAAAGCAGTGTGATCTCACCACTGGTAAGTGTACAGAATTCTATGCAGATGTTCTCCAAATTAATCAAGTAAATTAGCATATGCAGAAACAGAGGGAGTGTTTGGGATAAAATCACTTGTCTTTAAAATATCTTTTCATCATCAAGAGATCATTAAAAATTCCGTTTATTAGCAGTGTATAGACGTGCATTTTTAAAGTTACAGTCTTGTGTCTAACCCAGACCTGCAACTGGTTGTGTTTTAACTTTAGGGTCAACAAAAACACGTTTTTAAGCACGTGAGACAATAAAAATTCCACTTATGGCACAACAGAAACGCTGCTGAAGGACAATCTTTAAAGCATTGTTCACTGCTCCACTTCCAAAATGCTAATTCAGGACCCACTGCAGTTGATGGAGTTTCTAAAACTCTCCTTACATTGCAAAAGGAGTTGGCCTGACAAGCTTGAAAGAGAAAAACCAAATGGCACAGGAGAAGTAGGGCACTACATATTCATGGTGCTGCAAAATAAACAGATTATTCCTTGGTAGCCTCATCTCCGTTTTCAAAACAAACACGAGATTTCCCCTGCAAACTCCAAATTTATGCTGTGCAGCTGCCAGCTAATGCCCAGACAAATGAGCTGCTCCTTGGAGCAGGCTGGGGGAGAGATCTGAGCCTCCTCAGAGTCCCCAGAAATGATGAAAACCCCTCCTGACATGTTCTGGGTTTGGTTTTTTCCCCACCCCAAAATCAATCTTGAAAAAGAAAAGTTCACTACTGCAACTAAAAAAAAAAAAAAAGTTGATTTTCCTTCAGGCTGGCCAATTAAAAAAAAAGCAGAATTATTTAAAACAAAGCAGCTAGAAAGGGTTTGTAGTGAATTTAAGATATTTAGCAATTTGTCCTGAAAAAAAATATTAATATTTAGCTGAAAGTTTGGTATCCAAGAGGAGAGAAGCCTCCAGATCACACAGCAACATGATGGAAACAGACATTGCTTATATCTATTTATATATTTATTTATGTGTGGGCAATATGTTGCCAAGTGATTATTTATGAACACATTGATGTGTTTATATAAATATATCAATATGTACATAAATACATCAATATGTACATAAATTCTAGGATGCCAAGGGAGTTTATTTATATATTGAAATAAATTAATAAAGGGAAAATTTTGATGCCACTGGGATGTGTTTGTAGTATAAGGTCAGATCATCCCCGTGGCAGAATTATGGGGGAGAAATAAAAGCTCTAAATGGGAAAATTAAAATTAAGTTTATAAAGGAAAATACAGAAAGGATTAAAATATGAAAGTACATTTAAAATATAAGCAAATATGGATAAAAATCAAGTACATACATATATCCAGGTGTGGTTTATAATATTATTCTTTATAACTAAGATGACTGAGACATCTCTGCACTCACACCCAGCACAGCCAAGGAGGAATTTCCTCACTTCAGCCCATATTCAACATCTTTGTCAGTGTTTTGGGCAAGCACTTCATTAAGAGATTTATAAACGAGCTGAATCCAGCACACAAATGAACACCCTGCACTGCTCCAAATTTATGGATTTGAGATCTGTGCCTCAATTACCGAGCTGTAGCACAAACGAAGATTGAAATCCAAGTTATCTCTGTGATCAGACAATCACCAGTTTTATCCTCCCCTTATCCCAGCTTTGCTTTGTGCTTTTGGAGGCTGATGACAGAGTGAGATGTGTAAATCTTCCCCCAGAATTAACAATTCCTCCTGGTGCAGGGGCCATCCAAGGCTGCTTCCTCATGGACATAAAAATGCTTCCAGCTCAGGCAGGATTGTGCCTCCAACCTCACCATGCTGCCCTAAGACACCATGGAAATGTATTTAATCCATTCCATCTAATTAAGCTTTGGCACAATCTCATTACTTCATACACCATTATTTTTCTTTCAATTGTAACTCTCATTTTTGCCCTATATTAATACCAACAAAGAACAAATAATACAAATTCTGCTGTATTGCCAGCAAGGAAAAGGAGCAGAGCACAGAACTTGTGCTCAGCTGGAGCTGGAATTAAACAACCCCTGGGTGTCAGGGGGGTTTAGGTAGCCAAAAATTCCTCCAATTTTCCATAAAGGAACATCCCAAAGAAGAGATGGAGAGATTTAATGTTGATTTTTGAATTATTGAAATCCCAATTTATTTTTGATTTGATTTGCTCAATCATTCTGTGAGTGGATTAAACACTTCCTGCATAGGTCAGTGGAGAAATCCCAGTGACACTCAACAGAAAATCATCATCACCATTATTATTATTATTATTATTATTATTATTATTATTATTATTATTATTATTGTTATTGTTATTGTTATTACTTCTTCTACTACTCCTACTATTACAATTATTATTACAGTCTCTCTTCATTTGCAAATCAAATGTCACGGCAAACCCCACAGCACTTTTCTGGATATTTCAGCACCTCCAGTGCCAAGAGCAAACAGCAAATTAAGATTTTTTTTAATCTAATTAAGTTATTTTAAAAATGTAATTATTAAAATACTGGCCAGAAAAGTAGCAAGTCACACAATCACTACTCTGAAGAAAGAATTTCAATAGTAAAAAAAATCATCCTGGATGAATTCTTGGCTGTATCCTGGGCAATGCTTTGTTATCACCTGGGAAGTTGCTGCAACTCATGAATATAAAAACGGTTCAGGTTTATGCCCAAATAAAAATTGAAAGAGGAAGATGAAATATTTTATCATTCCAGGTGTTAGTTAAATCCTCTTCCTCCTCCAAAGCAAGCCCTGACAATTCTCAGTAACTTCGCTGTCAAAAGTTAGAGAAAAATGGAAAATGAAGCAAAAAGTGGCTCTTCAGAATAAGTGGAATTAACCCAAAAGCAACAGCTCTGTACTGAAGAAGAAAGGAATTGGCTGCTGGAACACTCTCAAGGATAAAAGGTGGACATCACTGGGCCAAGGGATAAATAATCAAAACTCTCAGCTGGAGAGCATCCCTGGCAGTGCCAGCCCTTATCTCGCTGTAATTAATAATGAAGATTGGCTCCCAGTTGTGTGTGCATAAAAAGAAGTGCTCTTCTTGAAATTCAGTTTCAATGAACAAAAGAATTTATTATCCACGTCAGGAAGAGCCACAGAAGTTAAACTTTGAAAAAGGGAGAAGTTCAGAGCCGGAACCCAACACAATGGCTCTGCTGCCATGTAAGACAACAAAACCTAATCCGAATGTATTGGGAAAGATTTGTGAGACAAAAGACTTTATCAACCCAATTAAAAGCAGGAAATTAACATTTTCTATGATGTGATTGGAATAGCAGGAATATGATTACAGAAGGAAGTCACTTCAGGATATGTGGAAGAAAGAAGGGCATAAAAATCCACCACAGAACAAATCAACACCCTGGACAGAGCAGGGTTTTGTGTGAGCTCAGGGAAGAGGGGATGGGGATGGCTCCAAGGGGACCCACAGATTTCTGTTGTGGTTTCATCCTCTGAGGACTGTCCTCTTATTCTGTGCTTAGAGACCTTCCACAGACCAGAATCAGAACGGTTTTGGTTGGAAGGGACCTTAAATCCCATCCATTCCCACCCCTGCCATGGTGACACCTCCCACTGTCCCAGGCTGCTCCAACCCCAATGTCCAACCTGGCCTTGGGCACTGCCAGGGATCCAGGGGCAGCCACAGCTGCTCTGGGAATTCCATCCCAGCTCCTCCCCACCCTCCCAGGGAACAATTCCTGCCCAAGATCCCACCTAAATATCCCCACTTCCAGCTTAAAGCCATTTCCCCATTTTCCTCACTCTCCAGGCCCTTGTCCCAAGTCTCTCCCCAGCTCTCTTGGAGCCCCTGACAGAGACTTTAAGGTCTCCCCAAACCTCTTCTCTGTCACCAGGATTTTTTGGCATTTCATCCCTGTTCATGCATTCCCTGATCAGACCTGTACCAGCCTCCATGATCCAGCAGGGACAGTGAATTGCCCAGCACCTTCTGAATGTGACATCAAAGAATGGCTGAGAGCTCAGGGGAGAGAAGCCAGGGAAAAGGAGAAGGAGGAAACCATGGCAGAGGTCAGAGGAGGCAGCGAGGCTGGAGAGGGGCTGGGAACACAAACCCTGTGAGGAACGGCTGAGGGAGCTGGGCTTGTTCAGCCTGGAGAAAAGGAGACTCAGGGGTGCCCTCATCACTCTCCACAGCTCCCTGAAAGGTGCCTGTGCTCAGCTGGGCTTGGGCTCTTTCTCCAGGCAGCACTGACAGAATGAGAGGACACAGTCCCAAGCTGTGCCAAGGGAAATATAGGCTGGATATCAGGGAAAAGTTTTTACAGAAAGGTGATAAATATGGAATGCCTGCCCGGGAGGTGGTGGATTCCCATCCCTGGATGTGTTTTAAAAAAGCCTGGATGTGGCACTCCAGGGTTTAGTGAGGTGTTAGGGCTGGGTTGGACTTGATGATCTTGGAGGTCTCTTCCAACTAGAAATTCTGTGATTCTGGGGGCCACAAAAAGCAGAAAACCTCAAAGAACGAACCAAAAACCCAGGTGACCAAATCTCAGTGACCTGTTTGGGTACATCCACCTCACCCTGCCATAGGCCGTCCTCACTTCTCCAGTAATTTCTCCCCCTTTATGGCTCCACTCCAGAGTTAATCCATGCAGGAATGTGCTGCTGGTTCATGAACTGACTTCAATTTCAACTCCTGACTCCTGGGAATGTTTCCTGTTATTGATTATTGTTCACTTCCACCAGGCCCACAGGTGCTTCATTGGTTTGTGGATGCAGAGATTGCTTCACCAAACAGAGCAAAAATGAATGGTTGGGTTCTGTAGTTTTCCAAAAGGTCCTTTTTTCCTCCCAACAACCTCACTGCCTCCAGGAGGTTGGGAACATAGATCAAACCCTGACTTCCAGTGGCAATTGCAAATGAAGTAGGGACAGAGGGATTCGATTTATAAATGGAACAGGAGTCACCTGTGCCAACAATCCATTTTTTTTAGCCCTTTCTCAGGTTCAGTCACTTTTTATTCTGCCATTCTCCTTCCTAATTAGTCGAGTGCCCCAATTTGCTCATGTTTAAAGCATTCTGTGCCCCTTTTTCTCTCACTCAGCTTCAGACATTGTTGGAAAGTATTTGCAGGAGCTCCAGGAGCTGAGGAAAGCTGGGTGCAGGAACACCCATCCAACAGAGAAACACTGCTCTGGAGGAATAATCCGCAGAGAAATATTGAAAAAGTGGAAATATTTTTACAGCCCGTGCCATTTTGCACGTTATTTAGTTAGCTCCAGTACCCAGGGATTTGGATTTACACTCGGGAGTGTTTATGCAAAATATTCCTGACAGGAAAATTTCTGACAGAGAAAGAAACAATACAAACGAGGAATGTCCTCCCCACTACTTTTCCTTGAGCAAACATCAAAAAAAGAAGGAAAAGGAATGACAAAATAAGTTCCTTAATGGCAGAATAATTATCTAAACAAGAATACACAGATACAGCTTAAGATAATTTCGGTTTAGGTGATAATTTGATAAAAGAGAGGGAATTTGGAGTGAGGTTCTGAAAGGCACCATTATGATGCGATTTCAGTTAATTTAGATGGAAGGATAATGAATGCTTTACTGCAGCTGATCAGCCTTCCTGCACATCATCATGCTCCCCATGCCTGAGCTCCTGCTTCTCTGGGAGACAAATTCCGTGTGCTGACAGGAGACAGAGGCTCTTCTCTTGTCAGGCTGGGTGGGAAACAACAGCGCCAGGCCTGGAAATCCCAGAGCAGAACCCGAACCCCCCCAGGCCTGGAAATCCCAGAGCAGAACCCAAACCCCAGCAGGAACGAAATCACGAACAGAACAGCAAAACCTTCTCTGAACACCCCTCACCTCAAACCTCTCCATCCCTCTTGCAAAGCACCATTTTAAACAGCTTTTTTCTTACTTATGAATTAAACAAAAACATTTTCCCTGGTGTTCAACCTAAATCTCTCCTGGTGCAATCTGAGGCCGTTCCCTTTCCTCCTGTCCCTGTGTCCCTGGGAACAGATCCCAAATCCCCTCCCCAGGCTGTCCCCTCCTGGCAGGGACTTGTGCAGAGCCACAAGGGCCCCCTGAGCCTCCTTTGCTCCAGGCTCAGCCCCTTCCCAGCTCCCTCAGGAATTCTCCAGCCCCTTCCCAGCTCCCTCAGGGATTCTCCAGCCCCTTCCCAGCTCCCTCAGGAATTCTCCAGCCCCTTCCCAGCTTCCTCAGGAATTCTCCAGCCCTTTCCCAGCTCCCTCAGGAATTCTCCAGCCCCTTCCCAGCTCCCTCAGGATTCTCCAGCCCTTCCCAGCTCCGTTCCCTTCCCTGTCCACGCTCCAGCCTCTCCATGTTTGTCTTGTTGAGAAGGGTCCAAACCTGCCCCCAGAATTTGAGGTGCCTCCCTGTAAGAGACTCAAAGCCATTTAAATGCTCATCTGAATGTACCCTTGCATCTTCCCCAGTTTTCTCCTTTCCCCAATTTTGTCTCTTTTCTTTCCCCCTTCACCTGCCTTTGCACCTCCAGGCCCGCCACAAACGAATTAATTTCATTTAACTTTTCTTTATATTTACACATCCCTGCCCAGTCCACTTCTTCCTCTTAAAGGGCATTTTAAAAGCATTTAAAAGATTCCTTGCAGCATCCTCTAATTCAGCAAGCTGAAGAGTTGTCAAAACTTAAAAAAGACAAAAAAAAAAAGGAAAAAAAAAAAAAGAAACTAAATCCTTGATCATTTGCTGCCTTTTGAATTACAATTCCTGGGCTGAGGATGATAATAGCAAAGAGTAATCCCAAAGAAGACTTGCTACTAAATACCCACATTAGCATAATCTCCTCATAATGCCTGCTCCAAGCAGCACAGGTGCTCCATGTCACTTTATTAACCTATTTTCTAACAAATATTTCAGCCCTGGCTTTAGCACATTATCTCTAATCACCGATAGCTCTCCCCTCATTTGTATTCCAGGCCCAGCTCCTCCAAAACAAAGGGGACAGATGAATGAAAAATCACTGAGTTACAGAACGCTGAAGGACAAACTTGTGGGCTGACTACCAATAACCAGAGGCACCACGGATTCCTTTTCCAAGGTGCCTCCGGAGCAGCTGCTCAGGGCTGTGCCCAGGTGGGGTTTGAGTCGCTCCAAGGACTGGGATGTGCTGGGATAACCTTGGATGTGACTGCCCTCACTCTCCTCCTTTCTTGATCACAGAATTTCTAGGTTGGAAGAGACCTTCAAGATCATCGAGTCCAACCCAACCCTGACACATCAACTAAACCCTGGCACCCAGTGCCACATCCAGCTTTCCTTAAACATATCCAGGGATGGTGAATTCACCACCTCCCTGGGCAGACCATTCCAGTATTTTATCACTCTTTCCATTAAAAACCTTTTTCCTAATATCCAATCTACATTTCTCTTGGCACAGCTTGAGGCTGTGTCCTCTCGTTCTGTCAGTGCTGCCTGGAGAAAGAGCCCAAGCCCAGCTGAGCACAGGCACCTTTCAGGGAGCTGTGGAGAGTGATGAGGTCACCCCTGAGTCTCCTTTTTCACCCCTGAGTCTCCTTTTTCCTTGACTACACGTCTGAGGTCTCAGCTGTGCTTTTTGGATGACTCTGAGTGCAGGAGAGAAGAGCCTTCTCTCCTTAAAGCCTTCTATCCTCTTTCCCAAAGCAACTTTGCCTCCTGGAATTATATCTAAGCTATAACTCCATGGATAGAACCGTCCATACTCAATTTTAGCACCTGAGAGAATTTTATGGCAGAGTAATAAAAGCTTGGAAATCGCATTTTCTAATGGAAATGCTAGCAGACAATTCAATTTAGGAGTTTTTAGCTAAAGCTACAATGCTGGCAAAGGAGCATCCCTTGCAAGTGGACAGCGTTACTATTCCTCTACTCCAAAGTTATTATTCTAAAGGAAGCAGACTTGCTGAATTCCAAGAGCCTTTCTATTGTGGCAGTTGGCAAAAACTCCCAGCAGAGCTTGTAATTTCAAACCAATGTAATTTGTTGGAGTGCTGCTGGAAGGGATCTGTGCCATCAGGTGAGTTATTAAACAAGCATTTCATTGTAGTGCCATGCTCAACAAAATGCAGAAAGCCTTTGCTAGGGACAGGAATCATCACCTTCCCCTCTGCGAGGATCACAGAATCCCACAAGGATTTGGGTGGAAAGGGACTTTAAAGCACATCCAGTGCCACCCCTACCATGGGAGGGACAACTTCCACTGTCCCAGGCTGCTCCAAGTCTGGCCAGGGATGGAGCAGCCACAGCTGCCTCACCACCCAACTTTTCACCTCAGTTCTTGTTTTGCCTTGATTGCACAAAGGAACTCAGCCACGTTTTGCAGAGTTAAAATCAATATAGAAGATTTTTTTTCCCCTGTTGCAATGCTTTTCACACAAACATTCTGGAAAGAGAAATAATTCCAGGAGAAGTAATTCACGGAAAGGTTGGGAAAGGACATCACGGGTAAATTTTCCTGCAAAGCATGGAGGTTCTGGCTGAATTTGGCAAAATGTTTTCAAATATTTGTGCCTCAGGGTTTGCAGCAGGGGAACCTCCCTTGGTCTGTGCTGACAGCACTGCCCTCTGCTCCCTCCCCATTTCCATGGCTACTGCAGGTGATTAAGGCCACTTTAGTTACTTATGGATAAATCAATAGAATTGATCTGCTACATTTCAAATTATTTGGCATTCTCATCCATCTTGCCATCAACTGGAAGACAATTGCACCTGGCTAAACAAATGTCGTGATGCTGCTTGGAAAAGAATCTCCCTTTTTTTCCTGCGGGTATTTAATTTATCAAATCCCACCAGAGAATAGCAATGAGGAAAAACAAAGCAGTCTGCAAAGGTTGGGTTATCACCTCTTCAGTGCTGGGGTCACCAATCAGGTGTGTTCAGAAATTCCATTTGCTGAAGTTTCCCCCAAAATCTGAAGCTCATTCTGATGGCAGAGGAGCTGAATTATCCCAATGCCTTCCATGACTTTTTTTCTAACCCAAGCAATCACAAGCACAGAGGCACTGCCCAGAAAAGCTGAATCTTCACAAAACTGGAATCCATCTCCCCACACGAGCAGAGCCTCCCTGGGAAGAGGTTAAAATGTGATTTCTTGTAAGAGATGAGCGGGATAAACCTCAGCAGCTGCTCTGCTGGGCCGTGCCACGGCTGCTTATGCAGCTGACAGCTTTGTGAAGGGAACATTAATGCTGGCAAAGTGAAAAAACATCTTGCTGGAGCTTTAGGTAAGCCTGTGTTTGATCCAAAGGGTGGCTCTCAGATATTAAAGTGGCACAAAACGTTTTAGGGAGGCAGTGGGGGGTGTGAAGGAGGGAGCAGTGCTGGCCTCCAGTGTGATCCTGCCTGCTGGTACAATGTGTATTGTAGTGAGCAATGGGTTCTCTGGAAGAGCTCACCTGGGATAAATCTGCAGAACTCCACTGCTGTTTGCTTTGTAAGATCTTTCTTTAGGACTTTCTGTGGAAAAGTTGTGAGAAAAACCAAGCAGCCTCAGGATTAATACCTAATGTATATTAGGATTTGGTAAAAACAGAATCAACGAGGTTGGCAAAGACCTTGGAGATCATCAAGTCCAGCCTATGACCCAACACTAAACTGAGTTTAGTTTAGTCTTTCCACATCCAGTCCTTCCTCCAGCACCTCCAGGGACAGGAATCCATCGCTCCCTGGGCAGCCCATTCCAGAACCTGACTGTTCTTTTTGTATCACCCTTCAGGTATTTCCATAAAGATCCCCCTGAGCCTTCTCCTCTCCAGACTTAACAGCCCCAGCTCCCTCAGTCTCTCTTGATGTGGAGGATGATCCAGACCCATCATCATCTTTGTGTCCCTTTGCTGGTCTCTCTCCAGGCTGTCCCAGCTCAATCTTTGGACAAGGTCCCTGCTTTGTTCTCCTCAGCATCCTGCCTGATTCTCTTTGGAGCAGTGAGACAAGAGTGGAATAAATACCTCCCTAGGATGCTCCAGTGCCGCCAGTAACAGGAACCCCCAGCCCCTCGGGGGTTCTGAGCAGCATTTCTGCCTCTGTGGGAAGGTTTCCATCACCCTACACTGCACACTGCACCAGTCCCAGGTGACACAGCACACAAAGCAGCCTGGCAGGGCATGAAATACAATAAATAATGTGGGTTTCTCTGTTCTGCAGCGCAGCAGAGGGACATTCCCAGCCCCACCAACAGATCCATTGGCATTCCTGAAGCAGGGATCTCACCCAGGTGTGGGGAGCTGCAGTGCAGCCCCTGGATGGGCTCAAGGCCAGGGAGGATTCAGTGCTGGCTTGGATGTGCCAATCCTGCCCAGAATTTCCCAGCTGGGGATTAGTTTCTGCCTGGTGAAATCAAAGCCTACGAGGCAAACACACTCAGGGTCACAAAACCATGGCCAAGTGTGTCAATGGGACACAGGCTTGGATAAAAAGTGGTTGATATTAAACAAGCAATGAAAGATAATTGTGGATGTAAATCTTCCCTGGGAGGGTGGGCAGGCCCTGGCACAGGGTGCCCAGAGCAGCTGTGGCTGCCCCTGGATCCCTGGAAATGTCCAAGGCCAGGCTGGACAGGGCTTGGAGCACCTGGGACAGTGGAAGGTGTCCCTGCCCATGCCACAGGATGGATCTGGATGGTTTTAAAGTCCCTCCCAAGCCAAACCATTCTGGGATTCTCCGAAATCAGATTCTCTGCGATTTCTTTTACGCAATACTTTCATTTCACTCCCTCTGTTAATCCCAAGAAAGCTCTCTAAGCCACTAAATTATGCTGCGTGGATAAACGATTGTTAAACCGAAAGGAAATTCTCTGGCTATTGAAACACAAACAGTGATTTTAGAGCACCACAGCACCGAAATTTGATTTCTGACAGGTGAAAGAACCTCCAGCTGCCCTGGGGTGAATCCTCACCTTCCCAAGGCAGAGCCATGGCAAAGTTTGTTTTAATGTGGACACAGCAATAAGTAAATCTCCAAAAGTGTACAAGGCTAATTTACTTGGAATTTGGGAATTGGACACCAGCACACTGGAGCACCATCAATCCCCCAGTGCACACGGGGGGCTGCAGTGCCAGGGAAGTTAAATCCCATGTGGAAAAGTATTCCTGAGTCTCACCAGGACAAGACAACCAGGCAGTCCCTCCCAAAAATCAATGCCCCTGGCCTGGTTCTCCTGCACTGGGGCAAAGCAGAGTTGGGCACAAGGCCCAAATAACATTTCTGCACCATTCTGCTCCTTTTATCTTCTTCCCTGGCCTGAATTGCACAGTTTGGCTCTCTCTAGATAGAAGATTTATAATGCCAGTGGCACTGAAAGCCAGCAGCTTCTCTGGGAGCAGACTGCAATTATTTGATGGGCTTATAGAAGCAAAAAAATACCTAAGTGGGGAAAAATTTAGATTAGTCCCAATAGGAGATTTTCTCACCCAGATAACACAACCGAACCAAATGTTCAGGCTGATTTTTTTCACCCAATGCTTGTGTATGGAGTAACACCTAAAGCCATCCTCATTTTATAGGATTGTATTAGAGAATCCCAGAGTGGTTTGGGTTGGGGCCATAAAGATCCATGGGCAGAGCCATGTTCCATAGCCAGGTGCTCCAAACTCACCATTCCAAGACCAAACCAAATCACAATTCCTTCATCCTTGGCTTGAGTGATGTTTGAGCATCCACATGGCATGGGCAGCACCGCCTGGTCACTAAAAATTCAGGATTCCAGCAAAGCAGGGCCTGACAAAGCTGGGAATGAGCTGAGCAAGCTGCAGGGACTAACACTGGGATGCAGAGGGATGCTGGCATCCAATGACCTGTGAAGGACAAGGAAAAATCTGCTTTTCCAATGGATATTGATGCTTGTGCAGAGCAGATTTGCCAGAGTTTTCGGCTCCATCTGCAGCAGATATTCTGGAAAGCCTGGCAGCAGTGAGAAGCCAGCTAGGCCAGCAATGATCAATGGGATCAAAGGTTTATACAAGGTAAAAAGCTCCATTTCCTGGAGTTTTTCCAGAGAAATTAAAAGCAGAATGGCACACAGAGGTTGTCCAGATTTTAAGTAATTCCATCTTTAACATCAGCAATACCCAAACATTGATCCCTGAAAATGGATCCCAGAGGATGCTAAAAGTGGCAGCACAAAACCTGGGCTGTAATTTACAGTGTTACAATCCAAAGCTTGAATGTTACAGGAGCCACACAAAAAAAAAAAAGCTTTTACTTTCGATCACACCCCGAGGCCAAAGAGGTTTGAGAGTCACTGCTGAAGAAGCAGGGATTGAGAAATTCAGGAATTAGCTTTTCCTGCCTGGTTCTCAGTTAAAAACAGTACTTGAAGAGAAAACATGCAGTAAATGTTTCATAAATTATTGCAAAATATTTCAATTTTTTACTTTTTTTTCCTAGAAGTGCCATCTGAGATAAAGATTTTTTTTTCTGCATATTTTAAGATTTTCCCTTTTCCTCACTTTTTCAGAAATACTCCCCTTTGATGTTTAATTGAGTCCTTTAAATTTTACAGGGGAAAATAGTAAAGGTTTGTGGTTTTTCCTAAAAATCTGTATCTACCTTAATATTTCTGTATTAATTTTTCTGTATTAAAATTGGGAAATTCTCACTTTATTAATATTTAAGTTAGATGCTTCTTCTACCTCCCACACAGCATTTAATGGTGCAAATGGGCCTCAAAAATTGTGACTGAGTCCAAACATAAGAGAGAATTAAATGATGACACCACTGCAATGCTGTTCCTATAGTAGGGAGTGTGTTCATTTAGGTCACATTCACTCACATCTGTAATTCATGACAAAATAGATAATATTTGTATATATCATAGTTTTACTCCCATCATCAAATGTTTAAGAGCTTAATGCCAATAAAAAGGAGAAACAGAGATTTGTGCAGAGCCCCCTGTGATTGAACTCTTCAAGCGCTGACATTTTCATCAGAAATTCCCTGATTTCCTTCAGGAAAGTTCCCAGCTGGAGCCACAACCACTGCTCAGAGCCTCTCACCTCTGGTGGAATGAGCAAACAGAACTAATCTGCTTTTCATCAACAATTCAGCCTACAAGCCCTCATTAAAAATCCCCCCATTAAAACCACGACGTTACAGCCCAGCCACAAATAACTGTGATTTTCTCTGTGCCACCCTAGGATGATTCACTTGCAGAGGAACACAAAGGCAGAATTAAAAGCAGCTCGTGGTCCAAATTAACCCTCCGTGTATTATTTCTGCAAGACACCACCTTAATTGCAATTAGGCATCAGGGACCAACGCAAGCTTTGTCCCTAATTTGTACACAGTAAAACAAATGGGGCTTTAAATGAATGAAAAAAGTAAATATTAGTCTGTGACAGATCGTAATTATGGGGTGGTCACAGCTGTTAAAATTGACTCCTGCTAGGGAATTTCAGGTTATGACAAACACAGATTATTTTTCTTTTTTGGAAGCTGCTTTGGACAGCTCAGGAAGTTGGAGGCAGGGTCACTTGGTTTCTTTCAGAATTGCTTTAAAATTCTTTCAGAATTCCTTTAAAATTCCTTTACAGGGACAGGTTTGGAAATCACAACAATATTTTAGCACCTTGTTTTGCCTAAATAATGACAACAGCGCTCAGCCAACGGGATGTGGCACTTGGGGACATGGGGCACTGGTGGCGTTGGCAGTGCTGGGAATGGTTGGACTCAGTGCTCTTGCAGAGCTTTTCTGACCTAAACAATTCCACAATCCTATAGATAATCTCTGACTTATTCCACCTGTTCCAGCCCTGCATGGAGCCAGGGAAACAAAGAAAAGATGAAGAGAAAATCATGGAAAGCTGAAGGTTGGGAAAGCCCTCAAGATCATGGAGTCCAACCATTCTCCACCACTGCCAAGGCCACCACTGCCCCATGTCCCCAAGGGCCACATCCACATGGATTTTAAATCCCTCCAGGGATGGGGATTCCAGCACTGCAGCTGTGCCAGGCCTGGACAAACCTTTCCATGAAGGAATTTTCCCAAATATCCACCCTGAGCCTGCCCTGGCCCAGCCTGAGGCCGTTCCCTCTCCTCCTGTCCCTGTGTCCCTGCGAGCAGAGCCCGACCCCCCCGGCTGTCCCCTCCTGGCAGGGACTTGTGCAGAGCCACAAGGGCCCCCTGAGCCTCCTTTGCTCCAGGCTCAGCCCCTTCCCAGCTCCCTCAGGAATTCTCCAGCCCCTTCCCAGCTCCCTCAGGAATTCTCCAGCCCTTTCCCAGCTCCCTCAGGAATGCTCCAGCCTTTTCCCAGCTCCCTCAGGAGTTTTCCAGCCCCTTCCCAGTTCCCTCAGGAGTTTTACATCCCCTTCCCAGCTCCCTCAGGAATTCTCCAGCTCCTTCCCAGTTCCTTTCCCCTCCCTGGCCACGGTCATCCCCTCCAGCCCCTGTGCGGTGGGTGTGGGATGCCCCAGCAGGCCAGGGAAGCTCTGGCAGAGCTGAACTCATGGGGTGTTGAACGCCTTTGAGACAGAAACGTTTTGTGCTGACCCCACTTTGTAGATCAGAAGGTGCCACTGAGCAGGCAGTGACCTCCCATGTTGAAAGCTCAGCCTTTATGTCATGCAAGGGCAATTTTTGATTTTCCTACTCAATAAAGCAAGGTGCCCTGAGGTGAAACCTGTAAATAACAAATCCAAGCACAATTGGTGTTAATCCTTGAGCAGGAAAATGCTGCTATGATGATGTACAAACAAAATACAGGCTATGAGTGTTTTATCTCCTGTTTGGTTTCAGAGAATAAATAAAACTTTGTTCATTCAGCTGGAACTGCAAAGGTAATTTCACTGCTGCCTCTGACAACAACTGAAACTTCATTTTCTCCTTTAAGAAGTCTCAGCACCCACAGGAGTGGGATCGATCAGGGTGAGAAGCAAAGCTGTGCTTCCCTTCCTCCTCTCCAGCTGAATCCAATATTTTCTCCTTTTATGTGCAGGGCAGTCAATGGACACATCACTGCCCAGAGAGGATTATTTGACTCGGGAGTGGGAGGGAAGGAAAAACACTGGGAAACTCCTCATCCCAGGGGAATATAATCCAAAACCTGCTGGGCCTGGGCTGACAAGAACTCTGCTGACCATAAAACTGTAGAATTCCAGAATGGTTTGGGCTGGAAGGGACTTTAAAGATCTTTTCATTCCACCCGTGCCATGGCCAGGGACATCTTCCACTGTCCCAGGCTGCTCCAACCTGGCCTTGTCCAACCTTGCCAGGGATCCAGGGGCAGCCACAGCTGCTCTGGGAATTCCATCTCTGCTGAAATAGCCCAGTTCACATCTGGGGGGAAAAAGTTGAAAAATTAGTTAAAAATTTATGCAAAGTTGAGGAAGGTTAATGTTATACTTTGTTTTTTAAGGTCATCAAAGGGGTGGGCAAATACTCACCCCAAAGAACCCATGGGGTTGTGCAATTTTGGGGAGTTTAACCTTGATGGTCATGGAATTGTCAGAGAATTACGGAATGATTTGGGCTGGAAGGATCATCACACCCCATCCATGGGCAGGGACACCTCCCACTGTCCCAGGCTGCTCCAGCCTGGCCTTGGCACTGCCAGGGATCCAGGGGCAGCCACAGCTGCTCTGGGAATTCCATCCCAGCCCCTCCTCACCCTCCCAGGGAACAATTCCTGCCCAAAATCCCATCCAGCCCTGCCTCTGGCAGTGGGAGCCATTCCCCCTTATCCTGTCCCTCCATCCTTTGTCCCCAGTCCCTCTCCAGCTCTCCTGGAGCCCCTTTAGGGCCCAGAATTGGTTCCAGATCTCCCCAGAGCTTTCTCCTCTCTGGACTGAACACTGATCCTTCCTGATCCCCATCTTTCTGCTGGAGGGAGGTTCTCACTTCCTAAATATTGCTGCCAAAAAGCACTTTCTGCAAACATCCCCCTCTGGATCCAGGGAAAACCCAGAAGGGTTTGTGACTTAGTCAACTGAGGTTACCTCGCTGATTTTGACCAGTTGACCTGGTGATCCCCTTTGCTGTGAGCTGCAGCAGCTCTGAACCTTCCTAAAGCCTTGGTCAGATTTAGATTTGGGAAAAAAGAGCCCTTGGAACGATGAAGCCTTTGGAGTGTGGGTTAGAGACCCAAGGATAATAAACCCCAGGCTCATCTAAACCTTCTTAGAGCTGGTGCTGCTCCTAATTGGGATGGATGTGCTTTGCCATAAGAGCTGGGTGAGGACTGGGTTGTTACAGCACAGGTTTACAGGATCCATCCTGTGAAATGATGGATCAGGAGCGTGTCTGGCATTATCAAATTACCCCAAGAATTGGAGTGTTTTGCATGTAAAGCTTCAGCACTAATAACGCCGTGCCAAATTAGTGGGAATGAATAGATGCTGAGTAAATAATCCCATTTTGTTTTAGCTCCTAATGGATCTGTTGATAGGAAACAACCTCTCTATCTGTTTCCATCAGGATAATTTGATAACCCATCTGTATTAGTTAAACTGCAGAGTTTGTAAACACTGAGGCCGAGTGATTTGTAACGGGAGCAGGATGGAAGAACCACTCTCCTAAAGTGTTTTTTAAATTGCTTTGCTCGCAGCTACAGAGTTTGCCATAAAGAATGAGCCCTCACTGTGAAATTTCCCAGCCTCAGGAGTGGTCCTGGAGCTGAGGAAGGGACAGGCTGATGATTTAAGACTATTTAATGCCCTGCTTGTTGTGGAACAGAGAGCTGGAGACCTTCCTGCTCTAGCAGAACACAGCACTGCAGTTCCTTAATGCCCAAAACTGGGAAACTGATTTATCACCTATTAGGTCTTATTAGATCCCATTCAGTAGGAAAAATGAACTGCTGGAGCTGGATGGCAGAAAATTAATTTGAAATAAATGTTATAGAGTCGAGCTTCTTCTGCTCTTCTCTTCAAGCCTCTGTGGCTGGGGTTTTCCAGGTTGGATGTGGGTTCCTGCAGGGAGCCACGCTGTGATCATTTTATATGTTTATAGTTTAAATTTAAAAAAAAACACATTTACAGAGCCCTCCTTGCATATCTCCTCCATGGAGGGGCAGGGGAAGGGCAGCTCTCCAGCTGTGCCAGGCTATGGGATCCACTGGGGAGGGATTTATTTATTCCAGAAGCATTTCTTCCCCAGGAAAAGCAGTGAGGAGCCTCTGCAGAGCTTTGCCCACAATTTCAGATTTTTATGAGTTTTAATTTGTTGTTTAAAACTGTAAGAATGGCTTGCCAGTGCCAGAGGGCAGGGCTGGATGGGAGATTGGGCAGGAATTGTTCCCTGGGAGGGTGGGGAGGGGTGGGATGGAATTCCCAGAGCAGCTGTGGCTGCCCCTGGATCCCTGGCAGTGCCCAAGGCCAGGCTGGAGCAGCCTGGGACAGTGGGAGGTGTCCCTGCCCATGGATGGGTGGGATGGATGATCCCTTCCAGCCCAAATCATTCCATAATTCCCTGACAATTCCATGACCATCCAGGTTAAACTCCCCAAAATTGCACAACCCCATGGGTTCTTTGGGGTATTTTCCCACCCTTTTCCTGACCTTAAAAAACCAAGTATTACACTAACCTTCCTTAACTTTGCATAAAATTTTTTAAAAATTCTTCAACTTTTGCCCCCAGCTGTGAACTGGGCTATTTCAGCAGAGATATGGGTTAATATTCCCAGGGAAAATGGACAAGTTATCAAAGTGGAGCTGAACATTCCATGTGAAAATAATCTATGAGCTGACTCCTATTCCTCACCGCTGGTTGTTCACTGCATGGGCACAGGCAAATTACTTCATTCCTCCATGAATCAACTTGAACATCTGTAAGGTCAACATAATGCAGATGATCTCCCCCAGCTGCTCCGAGATTCTTCCAAAAATAATTCAAATTAATATTATTGTTGTTATATAAAACTGTCACTACAAATCTTTCTTTATGGCAAACAAAGCATCTTTGACAATGGCCCTTTAGCAAAGAAGAGCTGAACAAGTTGGCAAAGTTTAATTTTCCCACAATGCCCGACTGCTTGAGTAACAAAACCAATGGATGATTTTTCAGTATAAAATGCAGGAAGAAAATTATTTCTATATATTTTTGCCCACAAGGTTATATTTAGCCCATTTGTCATTGATATTTTTGTGTGGTAATTACCTCAAAAAATATTTTAAGTTACCAGAATTCAAGCCAGAAGTGCCTTTAAATCGTGTTCAAGGCGGAAGTACCTTTAAATCAAATACCCAGTTAAGTAAGTGGACTGTGAATGGAAGCTCAAATTTATGTGTGACTTTTAACACCACATAAAAAATAAAAATACCTTTTAGCATGATAAATGGGGCACCATAATAAACCGCTCCTGAGAAAAGGTCATTAGAACATTATAGATTGAAATTCATAGAAAATGGAAAATGATATACTGAATTCCTGATAAAGAAATCACTGATTTCCTTGAACCTTATATTGGCATAAAATTTATATAAATTTAGGTTGGAGTTTACACCAAGCTCACTCCCAGCTCTCTGCCACAGCCTCAGAATCAGCTCAAAGACTGAAGTAAAACTGAAATGCAAATTAAAAGAATCAAAACTGCAGCCTGACTAATCCCTGAATCACGGAATCATAATTGATATGGTTGGAAAAAGCCTCTGAGATCATCAAGTCCAACCACCAACCAGCACCACCACCACTGGTGGTCACCACTGTCCCCAGGTGCCACATCCACAGAGCTCTGAAATCCCTCCAGGGATGGGGACTCCACCACCTGACACTCGTTCCAACATTTGACAACCTTTTCTGTAAAGAAATTTTCCCAAATTTTTCCAAATTTCCCAAAGGTCCATCCTGACCTTCCTCTGGCACAGTTTGAGGCCATTTCCTCTTGTCCTGGAACAGAGCCTGATCCCCCCAGCTGTCCCTTCCTACCAGGGAGTTTTAGGGATCCATAAATTCTTCCTTAAGTCTCACTAATTTCAGGAATTCTCATCCTGCTGTTCATTTTCACATCACCTGCACACAGAAGGATCTCCCACTCTTCACATCACTGTCTCCTGTGCTCCAGGCTGGTAAAAACCCCTCTGACCTCCTGGGAAGCCCCCAAATGGAGCACCAAACCCTTTTCCCAACATTTCCCATCCCCTTGCAGCAGCCCCTGGACCCAACACGTGACTGGACAATTTATGGCCATTTTTTGGCAGCCTGTGTCTGTCAGGGCCTGCAGCACACCCCAAAATGAGCAGAATCACATTTCAAACATTGCCTGCTCTCTTGTCGTCACTGTGGCTTTGCTGCTGGCATCCCTCCTGACACCTGCAGTATAAATCCTCCAGGTTTGTGCCTCGAAATACCTGAATTCTGACACTAAATCTGTCCCTTTCTTATCCTTCCTATAATTCAGCCTCCAAAACGGACAGGAACTCAAAAAAAAAAAAAAAAAAAAAAGGGTTAAAATTTAAAACCTTCACAAATCACGTCCTTCCTAACCTGGTGAATTTGCATGGCAGAATTTGCCTCCTGGAGAAGTTTTCCTGCATTTCTGTTGGGTTCCTTGCCAGTCTTCAAGCAAAGTTCCTGAATGCTGGCTCAGGTACGTGCCATAAATTCTTACAGGGATGAGCAAGTTTTACAAGTCCTTGCTTCATTTTTCTTTTTCAACTTTTTCAGCAGAACTTTGTGCTGCTTTTTGGTTTCTTTCACATCAACACAACTCACCAAGACCTCCTTACAAAAAAAAAAAAAAAAGAGAAGTATTGACGCTGAGTTACTGATAAAAGAGAAAAAAGCATGAAATTATTCACCTGCAAGGTGAAGCTCAAGGACATGATGTTCACCTGGAAACCCAAAGCCAGGGCTGATAAGTGAATTACAAAATATCCCACCAGGAAAAAAATCATTTTCATAAACATGACCTTTTAATGATCCTATTAATTGTGGGTCAAAAGATTTACATGGTGGGGTAACAACATCTCATGAATTTAAGTTTGAAATTTAAGTCTGTGTAACCAACACATAGAAATTAATCTAAGAAAAATTGGGCATGGAGGGAAATTAAGATTTAATTCTTAATTTTTTTTTTGTGTGTTACAAAAATTAATAAAAAATTAGGATCATTGTTGGATCACAGCTTGGATGGGGTGTTGAACAACCTGGGATAGTGGAAGTGTCCCTGCCTATGGCAGGGGTGGAATGAGATGGGATTTAAGGTCCTTCCATCCCAAACCATCCTGGGATTCTGTGACTGTACCATGAACAGTTTGCTCAACAGCCAAAATGCAGCAGTCAGAGAGTAAATAAATACATACATTAATCAAACCACAAGCAATTAATCAATATCCAGAGGGGGGGAAAACAACAAAGAAAAAATAAACCAGAAAAAACCCACCTAAAAAAATGCCAAACAAACAAACGAGCAAAAAAAACCAACAAAAGTCAAATTATTCCCGGTGACATCTGAAGAATTTGTGTAGGGAAATTCAGATCCAATGATCAGTAATACATTTAAATGGCCATCACTGTGTTCCAGTGGACAAACAGAATGAGCAGCAGCACAAAACCTCTTTTTCTGCTTTTGGTGCATCAAAAGTAAATCCTTCACCCTGAATTTCCTAACTGATGCACCAAACTTAGTGCTACAAAACCAGGGGGTACCACAAGATGAAACCTTTACATTGAAATTTTCTCTTCTCTTTGAAGAAACCAAACCACGTCAATCTCCTTTTTGTATTATTTTTTAAAAAGGCTTTTTCAGGATTGTTCCTCTGCAGCCCAAAGCTCCTGACAACCTGCAGCATTCCCAAATCCAGCCCTGGCTCTGTAAGATGTATTGTAGTACTTACATCCCAAACAGCCTTATTCACTGCATGGAGAGAATTCATTTATTATTTAAGAGCACTGGAGAGGAGGCAAAAAACCCCTAAAAACCCTAAAGCAAACTGGTTCAGTATCACTGCAATTTCATTTCTTAACACAGCTGGAAATGAGTTGGTGGGAACTCTTTGAGTACACGGATAGGACAAGACAGGACAAGAGGAAATGGCCTCAAGTTGCACCACAGGAGGGGCAGGTTGGATATTGGGAAAAATTTCTTCCCTGGCACACCTGCCCAGGGAAGAGGTGGATCCCCATCCCTGGAGGGATTTAGGAGCTGTGTGGATGTGGCACCTGGTGGCCTTGGCAGTGCTGGGGGATTTGGACCTGATGGTCCTGAAGGGCTTTTCCAACTCAAACTGGAAGTGCAGTTCTAGGACTCTGTCACAGAATCACAGAATTTCTAAGTTGGAAGAGACCTTCAAGATCATCGAGTCCAACCCAGCCCTGACACCTCAGCTATGGATTCGTCCTTCCTGACCATGCACAACTGCCACATTCACAGCTCCATGAACATCTCCCTCAAATCAAAGGGAGGAAAGGGATCCTTCAGCTTTTCCTAAGAATCACAGAATCACAGAATCCCATATTGGTTTGGGTGGAAAGAACCTTAGAGATCACCCAATTCCACCCCCTGCCATGGGCAGGGACACCTCCACTGTCCCCAATGTCCAACCTGGCCTTGGGCACTGCCAGGGATCCAGGCGCAGCCACAGCTGCTCTGGGCCCTGTGCCAGGGCCTCCCCACCTGTTCCCAGGGAACAATTCCTATCCCAAATCCCACCTTATCCTGCCTTTCTACAGCTTAAGGCCATTCCCTCTGTCCTGTCCAATTCCTTAACCCAGCGAATCCCTTCTACAGCACAAGACCCTGTCCTTGGCACCACCAAGCTTTAACAGCATTTATTTGCTATTTAATGTATATATCCCCAAAATACAACCCAGCCCTTCCAGATTTTCAACGGAACAAGGTGAAAAGCTTGGAAAAACCTCACGTGCCTGCAAACCTTGTCTCATCTGGAGCTGCCCATCTCAGGTTAATTGTGGTGCATCGTTATCTCATTCCACGTGTTTGCTGTGAGCTGTCTCTGACAGCCTGCACTGAGTTTCCCCAGATCTGGAGATTCATTTCCATGCTCAGCAAGTCCTGGAGCTGTTGTGCTCATCCCACACCCACATCTCTGCCCAAACCCCACTCTGGGGTGTCTCAAAACAACCCCTTTGTATTTATCAGCTCCAACAAAGCTCTCCCCACGTTACATCAAGGCGAGCGCTGTGTTTCATCCATCACACTTGCACAGGGAGGATTTCCATGTCAGAACAGGGGAAGGGCTTTAACAGAAACGTGTAAGTAGAAGGGATTAGATATTTTACAGCAGAGAGAACAGCGAGCTCCGATACAAAACCCCGTGTACAAGCAAAGTTTACAAATTTCCAGCAAATCCAGGTTAAGCACAAAATGGAGGAGTCGGTCACGTCAGGAGAACCAGAGCAAAAAATGCTGAATGCAACAGTGGGTTTGCACTCTGGCTTCAGTGGAGTCGCTATTTGCCACCAACTTTGAGACCAAATAAATTAGCAATTCATGCTACAGATGTCAGAAGTTATAAAGGAAATTAATGCAACAGTCGAGCTGAAATGAGACGGAGGAAAATGCTGTTATTGTCCCTGTGGACTCGTACGTCCACACACCGAGTTCTGCTTTGTGAAGATAATATCCAGAAAGTGCTCAGCAAAGCTTAAAAAATAAATATTTTTCCAGAAATGCACGTGAGTGTTGGGTTGAGGTTCTGGGGTTTTTTTAAAGATTTAATACTGAAGGATTGATGTAAATTTGTCATTGGCAATACTCCAGTTTTATTCTAAGGGGTTTGATTCCATGAGTTTTGAGTAATGCAAATAATAAGTTTGAAATCCAGACTAACAGTGAAACAAAGTCAGCTCCAAGCCAGAAATCCAACAACTACTGCATTGATGGGACAAGGGGAAATGGCATTAAGCAGAAGGAAAGTAAATTTCTGTGGATTTTGGGCAGAATGTTCCCTGGAGGGTGGGGATGAGCTGGGATGGAATTCCCAGAGCAGCTGTGGCTGCCCCTGGATCCCTGGCAGTGCCCAAGGCCAGGCTGGAGCAGCCTGGGACAGTGGAAGGTGTCCCTGGCCATGGCAGGAGGAACAAAATTATCTTTATGGTCCCTCCCTATCCAAACCATTCCACAGTTCTGTGAAATCCAAAGCACAGCAGAGGATGGAAATCCAGCGTGGAATCTGCATATTCATACAAAACAATCAACAGTTTTAGTCTATTTCCAAATTTCCTATTAGCAGCTCTGATGTCAGAATTTAAACACACTTTTTTTTTATGCTGGATGAATAAATCTCATATGCCAGCATAAATTTTTCATGATTCCTTCATAAATTCCTCATTTCTTGTTGTCAGTTGTCTTGGCAGAAACTAAAATATAGGAAGCTGTAAAAACGTCGATCTGCTTTAATTAAGCCAACTGCCTCCTTCCAGCGGTGCTTGACAAGCCCTGGGTGAGGCTATAGATCACCCAGAACACACAGCAAGGAGTGCAAGGGCCTTTCAGAGATAAATACAGAGAATCTCAAACCCTGCCTCAGCCCTGACTGATTGGGACCATCTCACAACTCCCTCGGGTTTTCCATCTCATCGCTGTTTGGGATTCCTGTTTGTTAAACCTGAGCTGTGAGCAGAAAAAAAGAGAGGGGAATTTTCATCCTCTGCAATCCAGAGGCAAGAGTTTACTACAAGGGTGGATTTTTTTTTTCATTAGGCTAGATCAGAAAATAGTAAATTAAAAAAGAAAAAGGAAGTAGTGGATTCCCATCTGGAGTACTGGGGATAGGTCTGGTGCTGTAAACATAAGGAGGACATGGAACTGTTGGAGCAAGTCCTGAGGAGGCCACAAAGTTGGTACAGGGAATGGAGCACCTCCACTATGGAGACAGGGTGGGAGAGCTGGGACTGTCAGCCTGGAGAAGAAAAGGTGGTGTGGAGACCTCACAGCATCTGGCAGTACCTAAAGGGGCTCCAGGGAAACCAGAGAGGGACAATTCACCAGGAACTGGAGTGCCAGGACAAGGAGGAATGGGTACAAACTGCCAGAGGGCAGGGCTGGATGGGATTTTGGGCAGGAATTCCTACCTGGGAGGGTGGGGAGGAGCTGGGATGAAATTCCCAGAGCAGCTGTGGCTGCCCCTGGATCCCTGGCAGTGTCCCAGGCCAGGCTGGACAGGACTTGGAGCAGCCTGGGACAGTGGAAGGTGTCCCTGCCCAGGCACAGGTGGAATGGGATGAGCTTTAATGTCCCTTCCAGCCCAAAACCATCCTGTGGCTCCATGATTCCATGCAGAATGAGAATCCTCTCATCAGGAGACAACCACAGCAGAGCTGAGAACGGGCTCTCCAAGGAGAACCAAACTCCCTTCTTAGCTTTTGTCTGGGCTCTGCCCAAGGAACACAGCACCAGATGATCCCTGAGCTGGCCTTCCAGCCTGGCACCCTGTAATTCCATGATCTATTCCATATCCACTGTTCAAGGGACATTTCAGAAAGGCCCAGTGTGTCCCTCAAGGAGCACCAGGGCCCCACTGTTCCCTCAGCACTGTCAGAACATGGGAGGGAAAAAGAGGTTTAGAGCTTTGAAAACTGGGAAAGATGAAGAATAATTCTCAAAGAACCTAAAATCCTTGAATTCTGTCAAAACACTGAAGAAGAGTTTATGTAGAGCAGAAAAGAAACACGGCTAAGAAATATTATTTTCTGGGATACAAACACTGGGCATGTTCTGAATGCACATCTCTAAGTCTAAAAATGCTTGAGGCTCCACCAAAACAGGAGAGTACAGCCCAGCATGACACCGAATATCAGGTAATAACTGTGATTCATGTCTCAAAGATGGAAATATTTTTCCTTAAGGAAACTTCTTCCTTGTTTTCCTCAAGGAAACACGACTGAAGTGGTTGTGGAAGGAGCACATTGTCAAAAATAAAATAAAAAGTTAGTCTGTGATCAAGAAGAACTTACAGAAAACATGTTTGGTTCTGACAGTTGGCAATTTCACTTGGATATTTAAAAATGAAATGTGGTTTCTGCATGAGAAGATGCAAGACAGTCCAGAAGGAAGAACATGAGACAAGTGTGGGAAGGAGAGTGAATCCTCACAAAGCCATCGTAGTATCACAGCTCCCTTAAAAACCTCACTGACGCAAACACCCAACTGAAATTCATCCCAGAAATGTTTCTGTTTGGGTATCTCTATCAGGAACTGTCAGAAAATCATCAATTATCCTCTCCTGAATCTTTTTTTTGAGTACTTCTGTTACACTTCACACAGTGCAGACGTGACTGGGCCAGCTACAGGCAAATCATACAAAGTAAATACATTTAACAGTCAAACACAAGAGGGACAAACCCAGGGAGTGCCTGAGCCCTCAGAAGGAAAATTCCAGCATGAAGAAATGCATAATGTCATAAAGGTGATTTTTTTGTTAACACAGAATAACTGTTCCTCCAACTGTAGAGGAACCAAAATATATTTTCACATGGAAAATGAGGAAAAAAGAAATTAATTTAAAAACAGGGATGAGGGTGGGGATACAACTGTTGAAGCCTTCCCTGCTTGCTGTGCAGTTCGTCTGTCCATCCATCCATCCATCCATCCATCTTCCATCATCCATCATCCATCCCTCCATCCATCAATCACCCATCCATCCATCCATCCATTTATTGATCAATCCATCCATCCATCATCCCTCAATCCATCCGTCCCTCCCTCCCTGTGAAGGAGGACTCTGCAGGAGCCCATCTGGTGGACTCAATTCCAGAGTTTTTGAGGACAAGCTGACTCACCCCACGCTGTGATGCATTTCAGTGCTCATGTTCCAGGAGATTTCTCCTGCCCTGTGCATTCCCACCCAAGTGCTGCTGCACCTGCATCCCAAGTTCCCCAGCAGGCAGAGCTTTAGTGCTGGCTCAGCACCAGCTGCAGGCCAGGGGACACCTGAGCCAGCAGAGAGCAGCCCAAGCCAGTTAAACTGCCCGAAACTTCCCAAAGGGAACCAGGGGATGATGCTGCGCAACTTAAATCTCATCCCATTCCACCCCTGTTCCATGGGCAGGGACACCTTCCCCTATCCCAGGGTGCCCCAAGCCCCAATGTCCAACCTGGCCTTGGGCACTGCCAGGGATCCAGGGGCAGCCACAGCTGCTCTGGGAATTCCAGCCCAGCACCTCTCAGGGCTCACAGGGAAGAATGTCTTCCCAAAATCCCATCTAACCCTGTCCTCCTTCCATGACTTCTCTGTCCTAGGTGACCACAGATTACAGAAATTAAGGAGAAAACCAGATCATGAAATCACCTCATGGAGAGATGAAATCACCCCATGGAGAGGTGGAATCACCTCATGGAGAGATGAAATCACCTCATGGAGAGATGAAATCACCTCATGGACAAGTGAAATCACCTCATGGAGAGGTGGAATCACCTCATGGAGAGATGAAATCACCTCATGGAGAGGTGAAATCACCCCATGGACAAGTGAAATCACCTCATGGAGAGATGAAATCACCTCATGGAGAGATGAAATCACCTCATGGAGAGATGAAATCACCTCATGGACAAGTGAAATCACCTCATGGAGAGGTGGAATCACCTCATGGAGAGATGAAATCACCTCATGGAGAGATGAAATCACCTCATGGAGAGGTGAAATCACCTCATGAACAAGTGAAATCACCTCATGAACAAGTGAAATCACCTCATGGACAAGTGAAATCACCTCATGGACAAGTGAAATCACCTCATGAACAAGTGAAATCACCTCATGAACAAGTGAAATCACCTCATGGACAAGTGAAATCACCACATGGAGAGGTGGCTCCGTCACCCGGGAGCTCCAAATGGAATTGGAGCAGAGATGGGATCAGGTGCTCCATTTCAGCCCCTCCTCTCTGAAGTCACTTGTAGAGAAATTTTTCATGCCCCTGATAACCACAGTGCTCTGAGAAATGACAGCTTCCACACCTTGTGCAGCAGCCACACTTCATTATTTTGTCCTTTCCCTGCAGCTGCTGGCAAGCAGCAAACAACTCCCACCAAGGGCAGGTGGGTGCTCCCCCCAGCCACCAGCAAGGTCAGGGCAGGAACAACAAAGGCATTTCCAGAGTGCCTGGATGCTCTGGATACAGGCTAGGAACACGGACAGGCTCAGGAAGGTGCAGGGGGAAACCCTTGGACATCCAGGACAAAAAAACCCTATAAAAGCTGGCAGAGCAAAGCTCCTGTGCCAGGCAGAGCAAATCCAACCAGATCCCTGAACTCACTGACAGGAAATTCCCTTTGCAGCTCAACAGGCCTGCAGGTGAATGTTTATGTACAAGGAATTTAAAGAAGGAAAAGGTTTGCTTTTAATATCTTTCACTTAATTGCTTGGAGCATCCCAAATGAAAATGCTGCAAGTTGAAAGTTCAGCCACTCAAGGAACAGATTTTGCACAGTGTGAGGCTCAGCACGGATATTTTCTACCACCAATGATAATCTATATCCATCACCTGTATCCTAAAGATGCTCTCATTTGGTTAATGTTAAAAAATCATGAATTTACCTTCTCAGTTCAGCCTGTTCATCCCAAGATCTAGAAATATCTCAGTTTTACTACATGCAAGTGCCTGCTGTCGTGTAACACTTCTGATGGAAAAGGAGAAACATCCATCAAGAAAGGCTGAGCTCAAGCTCTGCCTGCAATGCATTGAGAGAGGGAGAAGATGATTTTTCAGTGCTTATATTCAGTGATATAAACCTTCAAACTGGTGATAGCCAACGATCTGGCACCTCTTTTCTCTCTAAATATGCTTTAAACTCTTCCTGCCCTACAATCGCTCATCTGTTACGTCAGAGCATGAATAATTTCCTTCTTTTTTTAAAAAAAAACCCTTCAGTTTTTCCTACAGTGGCTGTGCTTTCTCATACTCCTGCTGTAAAAGCTTGTTTTCTAGAATATGTTCATGAAATATTTCTGATCCTAAAATTTAACAACCCCAGAAAAGGCCTCACTGGCTTTTTAAGCACCGAGGCTGCTGCTCTCAGAAGCCAAAGTGCTGCACCATTGTCAGTCATTGAAAAAGATGGAAATTCAGAAAAGAATGTGTTGGCAAGGTAAAAACAAGCAGGGTTTTAGGCATATTTTACCCAAATTGTATTAAATTAATAACTGGGTTGGACACTATTCTTGTGAATTATTTAAAAAATAACACATTAAGAGCAAAGTACTATTTTGTAGTATGTACAATATATTTTATAGTATGTACAATATCTCTGTTTAGTCAAGCTGCCCCAAGAGCTGAAAATCCTGAAGTCACTCATTGATGGTCAAGCCCACAGAATTTCAGTGCAAAGCTCCCTACAGGAATCTGAATTCCACATTAACAGCTAAAATGATTTTAAGCCTGAAAATAATATCCAAACAACCATTTTTTGTTGCTTTTCAAGACTGAAATACTGATGTTTTTTATAATACTGGAAAAGATGAATAAACCCCAAGTGTGAAAGCGCAGCCCATATTTCACTCCCTGAGTATTTTTAAATGGTACAAACTGAAATGATGCTGATGTGGAAAAAAGAATGATTTGAAGTGAAAGTTGCTACACCTTCCCTGTTAAAAATAAACATCACGTGGTGTTAACTTCCACTTGGTAAAAATGGAGCCCTGCTTTGGGATTTAACACCTTCAGCTTTATTTAATTACCTCCTTCACGCTGCTGCTTTTATAAGCGCCGAGTGTTCCCACATGGTGTTCATGCCTTTACATCCTGTGCTAAAAACATCCCAGAACGTTCAGATTTGGGGCTGTGACGTGGACACCCTTCCTGGGGGGTTAAATGTGCACAGAATGAGCAGTCAGGACACCAAAATTCCAATTAGGAACTGCAATACCACATCCAGGTGGGTTTGGGTGCTGAGGTAGAACCTTTTTCCCTTCCACCACAGAACCACGGGATTATTTAGGTTGGAAAAGCCCTCCAAGATTATCAAGTCCAACCTGGCATTCCAAAGCCACCCCTGACCCGTGTCCCCAAGTGCCACCAGGACGCTCCATGGTCTCTGGATTCCCAAAGGGCACCATCATCATTTTCTCAGTCTTGGTTTGGGTCACACATCCCAGGGATCAATTTTTCCTGTGGGAACCTACAGAGCAAAACTCCTCTGGGTGGTCCCAAGGAAAGTGGTGCTGCAGGCACCAAAACTGCCTGTGAGGAGGCAGGAAAAGCAGAATGAAGCTGGAAAGTCCCCAAAGCTCCATGAAATGAGAAAGCAAATACTCGGATGCAGCTTCATCCCAAACACCCACACTGGTACAATAACGTGGATTCAAATGTTCATGAGCTCCTCTTAGAGAGAGCTAAACTTTGAGTATCTACACACCAGGGCCTCTGCAGTGGGCTCAGGCAGCAGTGGAGGAAAGAACATTAGAATCATGAAATAAAATGTAAAATTTAAAATGACAGTTAAGGGTTTTTTCAGTCGTAATTAGGACATTGTAAGAAAATTTTAAATTAAAGGAGGGCTTACACTAAAGGATGTGTCTGAGGAAATGTAATCTGCCAAGGGTTTCTGCTACTCCTGAAGTAATTAAAGCACAAAACAAAACCTAAAAACACATAACAACGCTATTATCCATCATTTACTGCACAATACATTGAATTCTTCTTGCTTAATTTGATAAAAAATATCATAAACCCCAAACTGATAAAGATGTTGGCCGGCAAAAGGCTTCTGAGCACAGTCATCCCAAGTACCTTAATGTCAACCCAGGCTTAGACTCCAGAAGGGAAAATAATACTGGAATCATTGTGTTCCATTTGAAATTACTTTGGCAAGGCTTCTCCAGGTCTCAATTAGCTCTTAGCAGAGAATTACCACGACACACAGGCTAATAACCTCTCACAGCTTTCTTTCCAAACAATGTGTTAAACCCGGCGCTCCTCAACACTGTCAAGATGCAAGTTGGGAAAAAAAAAAGGGCAAGTAGCCAAAAACCGAGTTGGCTTTCCAAGGACCTTGTTAAAACCAAAGGAAAGCAGACATCCACAGCATCCTGTGGGTGATGGTTCCAAAAAGTGAGGAATAAAAAGCCGTTTTCAACATTCTCTTGCTTTTTCTTAGCGTAGCAGTTGAGCCACGCTGCCTCTTTCACGTGGCTGCGTGCAGCTCCTTGTGCCCGTTTTTCCTTAAAATATCCTTAAAATATCCTTAAAAGATCCCATTTCTGAGCAGGTCTGGGAGGTGCCTCTCAACTCATGACTTGGTAAAGAGCTGGTAAAACACACCAGGGAAACAACCAGCAGGGCAAACTGGTGTTTGGGAGGAGCAGCTGCTCCTACCTGGGATTCCCTGTGAAATATCCTCCATGGAAAAGCCCCAGCAGGACCATGGGATGTCCCCTGGATTAAAGATTGTTCTATTAAAAGATTATTATTAAATGACAGCGACAGGATGAGAGGGAACGGCCTCAAGTTGTGCCAGGGGAGGTTTAGGTTGGGTATCAGAGAAAATTTCTCCATGGAAAGGGTTGTTCAGCAAGGCAGTGGTGGAGAACCTGCTCCTGGAAATGTTCAAAAATGTTTGGATGTGTGATTTGAGGATGAGGTGTTGCTGCTGGGCTGATGTTGGACTCTGATCTCAGAGCTCTTCCCCAACCTTAACAATTTTTTGACAAACCCACAGATTCCTTGAAGCTCCCCCAGCTTTGTAAGAAACACGGAGCATTCAAAAGGTTTTGAAGGGGTTCAATTTGCCTCCACTCCAGAGAGGACAACCAGTTCATGGCCAGGAATTTTCCAGGTCCAAACCTCAACGCTGCCTCGCTGCCTAAAACTGTGCAAGGAGCCAAAAATAGCAACAATTTCTTCTTTTAACAGAAGATGGAAAAAAATCTCTAAAAAACCCTTCATTCACCTTTTTCCCCTTGAACTCAAGAACAGCAGCAGTTGGGATCATTTTATCCCTCTGTGTTTCTTAGTGCAATTCCTTCCAATTGTTCCTAACAATTCTTTGCTTCCAAGTCACTGGAATTTTCTTGTGCAAATCCAAGTTGAAGTGTCACGGGGCTGCTGCTGAGCAGTGAAGGTGGAGCTAACGCTCCACAGCGATATTTTGGAAGCAAAATTAAAAACAAGTTGTGCTTTAGGATGAAGAGGACCTGTACAGCCTTCTCCTGGTTTTACAGAGCTGCCGTGGCTCCGAGTCCTCCATCCCTGGCAGGACACCAAACCCCATCCACCTTTAGGGACAGGAAATTGTCTTTGTCAAGGGAAGCACAAGTAGAAAATCCAAAACCAGCAGCAACAAATGCTGGCCCAAGTCCACCTTGCTGCAGGAAATCTTCCCAAAATCCCAAGATGGCTCCAAACACACAAAAACCGCAATTAAGATGATACAATTATGATCAACCAGGTAATTATTTTAGTGCTGGAAATCATTACCCCAGGAGGGATTAATCATGTCCCAAATAGATGGAAGGAGTGCTCAAAAAAGGAGCAGGTGGATTTGGGAGGGCTGGGATGTCTCACACCCACATCCCAAACTGGCAGCTTCACCGGGTGCTTCTCAGAATCCCAGAGTGGGTTGGGTTGGAAAGACCTTAAATCTCATCCCATCCCACCTCTGCCATGGCAGGGACACCTTCCCTACCCAGGGTGCTCCAAGGGACACTTGGACACTTCCAGGGATCCAGGGGCAGCCACAGCTGCTCTGGGAATTCCATCCCAGCCCCTCCCCACCCTCACAGGGAAGAATTTCTTCCCCAAATCCCATCTAACCCTGTCCTTCTTCCACAACTTCTCCATCCTAGGTGACCACAGATTACAGAAATTAAAGGAAAACCAGATCATCAATCAATCAATCAGAAAATCATCAACTGCTCATCACTTCTCACAACCACAGCATTATTATCAATATTATTATCAATATCTCTTCTTTTACTCCCAAAATGACAAAAGCCAGAGACATTTCTAACTCCAAAGGCTGGGAGAAAACCACCTGCTGTGGGGTGGAAACCATCAAGGGAAAAGAGAACCTGCTGGAGAATATCCCTTCAAGGAATCTCAGCTCTTTGCATAAGAAAATACTCTGTTATTTCTAAACACAGTCAAGTATATTCATTTTCCTCCCAGGTGCAGTTAATCTGACAGGTACAATGCTAAAGCAAAAAATCCTGCAAGGTTTTCCCTGAAAAGGTCAGCACATTATGCAACGGGCTTTTATGGACAGCAAAAAACATCCCTGCATGTACAGAAACTGGAGATGATTTATCAATGTGCATTCCTGTCTTTTATTCCCAGATGAAGAGCAAACTTCAGGGCGTTCGAGTTAATTTTGAGAAGTGGTTCCTAAGGAAGTTACAAGCTCTGAAAATTGTTATCCTCGGTCTGTACATGGGAAATGGTGGGAGGTTTTTCTGTACAGAGAATATTCAGCACTAAAGAAAAACAAAATTGCTCCCATTTGAAGTCTTATTGCATTCCAGCCCTGAATTAAATGATTGGATTGTTCAAGCTGCATGTCTGGACTCTTAAACTTCCTAAGTAAGCACAGAGTCCTGTAGGAAATGCATTAATAGTCAGGAAAAGTAGCAGCAATTCCTTCCAATCCAAGCTTTTGTACTGTTCAAACTCTTCTGGAAACAATGCATTCCTCAGCCTCCTAAAATGTAATTGCATTTCAAACACTTCCCTCGTCCCAATTCCAATTTGGAAATGTAAACCAGTTCCCTATTCCACTAAAACATACACTGAGGAAAGATTTAAGTGATCAGGGCCCCAGTTATAAATTCAGATTTTTATGTAACATCCACTAATCATAAAATTGAGTGGTTAAGGTTGGGAAAAACCTTTAAGGTCATTGAGTCCAACCCTCCACCCACCTTGCTCCAGATGTTTTTGGAACATTTCCAGGGATGGGGACTCCACCACTGCCCTGGGGTGTGCCTGACAACATTTTCCATGAAAGAATTTTCCCTAATCTCCAACCCAAACCTCCCCTGGAGTAATTAAGAGCCATGAATAATGTCTTTGAACATAGAATTAACACAGGTTTGAACTCCTGAAGGGATTTGGGGAACGAAATGATGATTTTAAAGCTTTTTTCTGCTCCCTCCACCCCAATCCCATCGATTTAATAACACCTGATAGGCTGTGAAGCTGTGGGGTGCCCTGCTTTCCCTGCACTTCTCAATCCAGAACCTTTGCCATCCTCCTGGCCTCTTTTTCCCTGTTATGAAAACGACCCCTCATCCAGCAGGAGCTGGATTTTAAATAAGAGCTTTTGCACTTGCACTCATCTGATGGATGCAACTTGACTGGTCAATTATGTAAGTGCCAAGAGCCTATTTTCATACATTTATTAAAACCATCCTGCTTTTGTTTCCATGAACCCGGCAGAACGTGGCAATTAAGCCAAATTTCCATGAGCTAAACCCCGATTTTAGTCTGGCTTTGGGTGATTTGTCAGGCAGGATCAGCTCCGAGGCTGCTGAACCTTGGGAAGCTCCCGGGTTGTGCAGGAGCGGCCGCGGCTCCTGACGCACGCCGGGGTTTGCCCGGTGCTGATGGACGGTCACAAACATCACTGCAGGTAATTCTGAGAGCACAGCACGGATCTGACAGGTACTGCCATGACAACCGGCCAGCAGAGCTGCCCACATTCCCCTGGAAGCTCCAGAAATAAACATTCCAGGACGTGTTTATCGGAGCGTCTCCTCCGTCCTTTGTCTCCTCTTAGCAAGGCTTTTTTTTTTGGCTTTTCACACAGGAAATTCATCGAGATTCTGGGCTGGTGGGGTTGGGTGGGTTGAGGGCATTTTCCTCATGGGAGGTGTGGGGTGGTGGTTTGGATTTGTGCTGGGAACAGGAATATTTCTGTTGCTGCTGAGCAGATTTGGGGCTGTGACAATTCCCTGGGGAGCTTTTCCAGTGCCCAACTTCCTTTGGGAAAACCTTCTGCTATCCAACCTCACCCTCCCTGACACAACAGGTAACACCCTCCAGGTTCCCTCCCCAGGCCAGCTCTATTTCCTCTGGGAAAAAAAATAAAATAGAGACAGGAAACCTCATTTTCACTGAGAGCATCTCATCCCTTTCTCTCCGACTTCAAAAGGCAAAACAAACAGGTATTTTATGTAAATGTGGACATTAGAAACAAAAAATAGAACAGCAAACATCAAATTCCTTTTTCATAGGCACCTCAGCCTCCACTGGCACAGCTGCAGATGAAAGTAGCAGCTACAAATTAATATATCATAAGGTCTTACCAAAGGAACTGAATTGTCTCAAATGCCAAAAGTAAGACCAAAGACTAAATTATTTTCATTTACGGAACCGTAGGCAGGAATTGCTTTCATGTTCTGAGTTATGTGTTTAGGAGGAACCTAAGTTTAGCTTGTCAGCTTCTGACAAAAGTTAAAAACGATTTCTAAAACATTTCGGAAGCATTTCGGAACACGGTTTCGGCAGGGGAAATGGAAACAAGACAAAATCCCTGCCTTTTTTTGGAGCTGCTTTCACAGTCCCAACTCCTCGCCTGTGTTTTCCTGGAGATGCCTGGAATTAAGGATCTGCCTCCAAAGCACTTCCCAGCCCCTCCAGAAATGCAGGGAAACTCCCTGATTGCTTCAAATTAAAAAATACAGATATTATGGCTTGAATAGGAGTAACTCCTCCTGAAAATGTGGGCAGGGACAAACCCTACAGCAGCTGGAATTTAAGGTGGACAAGTATCCAAAAAGGAATTTTAAAACATTTCCAGCTCCTCTTTACAAGGAGCTGTGCCAAAAGTGCATTTAATGGTTCCTTCTCCATCTCTGTCATCCCTCAGTGGCTTTTTCCATCTCCTTTCTTTGGATATCGTTTTGGGGCTGATCTGGACCAAAATTTGGAAGTGAGAGGAAAAGCCACTGCATGAGTTTGAATATTCTCTTCTTTTACTCCCAAAATGAATTATTTTACCCTCAAAATGCTCATCAGCCACCTCCAAACCAATGTCACCTTGAACACATCACCAATGGTGGTAATTCCATCAAATCACCAACACCAAAACCTTGGGCTCTGAATCAACAAACTGCTTTGCCAAATGAGAATTTTACTCATGACAAGCCAGTAAATAAAGTGTTTTACCAAAAAAAAAAAAAAAAATTAGATATGAAGGTTTCTTGTGTTCATTTTGGCATGAAAGGCGGGAACACAGCGTGACTCCCTGTGGTGCTGGAACACAGGCACAGGATGGGATCCTGAACTTGGGAGGGGATCCTGAACCGGGGATGGGATCCTGAACCTGGGATGGGATCCTGAACTTGGGATGGGATCCCGAACCTGGGATGGGATCCCGAACTTGGGATGGGATCCCGAACTTGGGAGGGGATCCCGAACTTGGGAGAGGATCCCGAACTTGGGAGAGGATCCCGAACTTGGGAGGGGATCCCGAAGTTTGAATGGGATCCCGAACTTTGAATGGGATCCTGAACTTGGAATCTGATCCTGAACTTGGGATCTGATCCTGAACTTGGGATCTGATCCTGAGCCTGGCACAGCAGTGCTGGCAGGTAGGAAGGAGAGGACCCTGATGTTCTCATGCACTGCACCAAAACCAGGCAGGCAAAGTTTCAGAGTAATTTCTGTCACTATTAACAAGTGTGAAGAATTTTTATACATATAATATATATAAAATACTTTTTTAAATATATATTTATCCCACTAGTGAAGGTCAACAAAATATAATACTAAATCTGAACTAAGCTTATATTTGCAAATATTCCCTGTAATTCAGGGAATTGTTCACATGCATTTCTCCACCTCCCCTCTTCCCCCATGGCTACAATTTTATCTCATCCAGAATATTTGAAGCCACTGCTTAATCCAGAGTATTTTAATCTGGAAGCAAAGCACTGCATGGAGAGGAGATTTAGGAGAAACCTCCTAAAGGACTGGTCTAAAAAGGAATTAGAGCTTGATTTCCAATTAAATTCAATTAAATTTAATTTAAAATAAATGTAAAATAATATTTTTATTCTTTTTCCCATTGTTTCACACTACCAGACACATTCCATGCAGGGAACAAATGCAATTGTGGATCCATTTAAATTCAGTTCCCTTGATTTGGCTCATGGCACAGAAACTGCCCAAGGAGGTGCTTCCAAAAATGACACAAAATTGCACATTCGGAGTTATTTCTATGGAGGGGACACCACGGCTTTAAAAGACAGAACCTGTTCTTAAATTTCATCTGGTTTTCTTCAATAAAACTTTACAAGGGTGGAAATAAATGGAGCAGATGGACAAAACAAGGTATTTTACAATGCAGCTTTCTGGGTTTGGAAAGCACGTTAACTCCAACAGGAGAAATGAAAAGCACGGAATCAATTGGGAAGCATTTCCAAAGGAGCTGGGGCAATGGGGATGAAAGAATGAGGGAATCAGGGATGAACAATCCCCCTCAGGACATGTGGAGATACTCCTCAACACCAAAAAGACTGGGAAATGCTTTTGTTTTTAACTTTTAATACTCAGATATTTTAGAGGCACTGAGAGAGTCAGGAAGAATCAAAGATCATCAACACATCCCATTTCTGCTTCCTCAGGACTCAGCATGGGATAAAGACAAGACTATTTTTAAGGATAAAAATTCCAGGCCTCTGTCCTGACTGTGAACCATTGCTTTGTATTGCTCAAATTTTCCATGAGGAGCTGCCTGGGGGAAGGATCCCTTTGTGCTTTAAGGAAAAAACCACTGCAGGGAAAGGTTCTTGTTGTACCTTTGCTCCTTCATTTGTATGGCCAGAATTTCACAGAATAACCCCAGTGAAATAAATAAAACCCAAGGTGAAATCCCCACCCGAGTGAGCACTGAGAGGTCACCTGGCAATGATGTGAAGAGAACACAATCCCAGACTGGTTTGGGTGGGAAGGGACCTTAAATTCCATCCAGTGCCATGGCAGGGACACCTCCCACTGTCCCAGGCTGCTCCAACCCAGTGTCCAACCTGGCCTGGGGCACTGCCAGGGATCCAGGGGCAGCCACAGCTGCTCTGGGAATTCCAGCCCAGCCCTCCCACCCTGCCAGGGAACAATTCCTGCCCAAAATCCCATCCAGCCCTGCCCTCTGGCAGCCTAAAGCCATTCCCTGTGTCCTGTCCCTCCATCCCTTGTTCCCAGTCCCTCTCCAGCTCTCCTGGAGCCTCTTCAGGCCCTGCCAGGGGCTCTGAGCTCTCCCTGGAGCTTCTCCTCTCCAGGTGGGCCCCCCCAGCTCTCCCAGCCTATCCCAGAGAGGCTCCAGCCCTGGAGCAGCTCCGTGGCCCCTCTGGATCCTGTCCTGAGCTCCTGGTCCCTCCCATGCTGGGCTGTCACAGGAACACTCCCTGCAATGCTGACCACACTGAAATTCCCTGGCTCCACTTATCAGTGCCAGTTAAGGCATTAAGAATGTCCAACACGAACGTTCCCAATCCTCTTCCAATCTCTCCCAAACTTCAGGAACCCCAGAGCTGTCCTGCTCACAGGTAACACACGCTGGGAGGGTTTCCCCAACACAGCTCCCAAGGCTCTCAGGAGTTGCTGAAGCAAAACCAGTTTCAAAATTCATAAAAGAAGAAATAAATCCAAAGGGCTTTAGATGTTCCTCTCAAAGTGCTCCTCATTTCAAACACCAGGTGCTTCCCAAGCTTTCCAAACCAGCAGGAAGAACCCAAGGATGGCTCAATCTCCTGACTCCCACTTATTCAGAATGGATTTTATTAGGGAGTTAAGGAGACTTCAGAAGCCAAGATTAAAGTTATGGTGCATTTTTATGAGGAGAGCAGGAGCTGTGGTTCAGGATTTTATATAAGGAAACGCTGACAACTTTACAGCCAGAGTAGCTTCCAGTAAATGCAGAAGAGATTTCTCCAGGCAACTGGTAAATATAATGTTTTTCCCTTATACTTTCATCTCAGTACACATAAAAGCATTTGACACACTTAATAAAATGTCACCAGCATAAAACACTGCACAAAGGAATGCTAAATAATGACAGAACTGCAATTATTGAGGAAAAAAAATGAGCATCAGGAACATTTTCAGCCTCTCCCTACATTACTGGGGTGATGGAATTGGGATTTAAAAGCTTTTTTAGTTCTTTCTTGTAACAGCAACGAAATCATTCCTGGACACACAACTCCACACACGAGGTCATATGCAAAACACAATTCATCCTCCAAAGAATAAACTGAATTATTGTAAGACATGGAGAGAATTTTACTGCACCTGCAGTCGGCTCCAAAATCCAGGTTCTCAGACTGATGCTCATTTTTGGTGAGCCCTTAAACCAGGCCACCAAAATGCTCCTCCAGAGCCAATTTCTCAATCATTCCTTGCATCAGAGCAGCAGGGGAAGCCAGGGCAGGCTGGCTGCAGCCTCGTGGCTGCTGTTTCCAAGCAACCCCGTTGAGCTCTGCTCTGTACTCACTTGTTCTGCATCATGTTCATGATCACCCAGTCGAAGGGATAGACGTTCTTCCCGATGAGGTTCTTGAACATGATGAATGTTTCCATCAGGAAATCCTAAAAGAAGAGACAAAAGCTGGAGAAAACTGGACCAAAAGACTCCAAAGGATGGTGGCAGTTATTAATGGGTGAGCCCCAAAGGGGTCTTTGTGCTCTGCTGCCTCAAAAAAAAGCTGTTTTTCATAAAATCACACCTAAATCCTACTCAAGCACATTTGTACATGATGCCCGTAAATCCTACAGTAATTCCATTTCAGAAATGGTAACAACAGTAATCCACATTTAAGCAACCCATGGGATTCATCAAGGCCAAGCACTGGTTCAGCAGTTATCCAAAGGAGTTCCTGCTGGAAAAATCAGCATTTTTTTCATACTGTGGACAAAATCTCCCAGTTTCTTCGTGGATTGTGACACACCTGTCATGACACACTCTTGGGAAGTTGATAAAAGCACATTCATTCATGGAAAGAGGGAAAAAAAAAAGCAAAATATTTATTTAACTCTTATGATTGCACTAAAAATACTCCCTGGAGTCAGGTGATGAATAAGAAATTGAGATTATTTACGTACGAAAATAAAAATGATTTCCAGCTCAAATCATCACCCCCACCTGGGGCAGAGGACAAAAATGGTTTGGACACCCCAAAATTCAAAAATGGTTTGGACATCCCAAAATTGAGAGGGACCCTCCCTAAAGGGAGCAGCAGAATTGCTTCTGCAATGGAAACCTGCCCAAGAATAAGTTAATTTAACAGCATAAACCAATTTATTTCCACACAGCTATAAACAAACGATTCTTTGGACCAGAAACTTGGTGTGCTTTACAATGTAAATCATCTCCTACAATTTGGGAATCTGTAATTGCTATCTAACAATTTCAGTAATATCAAATGCTGCCAGAAAGATAAAGGGGAAGAGAGAACTTCATGCAGAAAGTCCTTGATCCACTTCACACAGAGATAAAAATGGACTTTTATTCCAAGGTTACAATATCTTCCCTTTGATACAGTTTCTCAGTAATGATATTTATCTGGTCTATCTTTAAAATGTCAAATGCCTACAAAAAAAATCCCCGATATGTTCCATCGACTGGACTTTTAACTAAGACTGCTTTCTGTGTAACCTTTTCAGTGAGAAACCAATCTCAAGTCCCTGCTCTCATCAGTCTTTCTTCAGGTCTGAGAGCCAGGATGTTCGCAGATTTATCTTTTAATCCACTGCTCTGTTCCAATGTTTTCCTGGCTCAGAAATTCCCCATCAGTGGATGCAGGGAGCTGCAGAGATCCTGAGGACACAGCTTGGAGATCAGGAATCCCAAAATCCTGACTGGTTTGGGTGGGAACGACCTTAAAGCTCATCTTGGTCCACACCTCCCACTGTCCCAGGCTGCTCCCAGCCCCAGTGTCCAACCTGGCCTTGGGCACTGCCAGGGATCCAGGGGCAGCCACAGCTTCCTTGGGCAGAGCACAGAGAAAAGCTAAGAAGGGAATTTGGTTCTCCTTGGAGAGCCCGTTCTCAGCTCTGCTGTGATTGTCTCCTGATGAGAGGATTCTCATTCTGCACGGAATTATGGAGACACAGGATGGTTTGGGCTGGAAGGGACATTAAGGCTCATCCCATTGCACCCTTGCCATGGGCAGGGACATCTCCCACTGTCCCAGGTGCTCCAAGTCCTGTCCAGCCTGGCCTTGGGCACTTCCAAGGATGAGAATCCACAGCCTCTGTGGGGAATGGTTCCAAGCAGATCATTCCTAGAGAATATTCCAGTGCTGGTTTGCAGTAACAGTAAAAGGAAGTCAAACTCAGGTGGCTGCAGATATTTCATAGAATTCCAGAATGATTTGGATGGGGAGGGACCTTAAGGCTCATCCCATTTCATCCCCAGCCATGTGACACCTCCCACTGTCCCAGGCTGCTCCAGCCCCAATGTCCAACCTGGCCTTGGGCACTGCCAGGGATCCAGGGGCAGCCACAGCTGCTCTGGGAATTCCAGCCCAGCCCCTCCCCACCCTCCCAAGGAACAATTCCTGCCCAAATCCCATCCAAATCTCCCCACTTTCATCTTAAAGCCATTCACCCTGTGTCCTGTCCCTCCATCCCTTGTCCCAGTCCCTCTCCAGCTCTCCTGGAGCCCCTTCAGGCCCTGCCAGGGGCTCTGAGCTCTCCCTGGAGCTTCCTCCCAGGTTGGTCCTTCCTGATCCCCACCTCTCTGCTGGAGGTTCTCCCTTCCCAAATCAGTATTTGGGAAACCTTGTGCAAACATTTCCCCTCTGGATTCAGGGAAAAAGAGCTCGGATGGGTTTGTGACTTAAACCAACCCAGTTAACCCAGCTGAGAGCTTCTCTGGACACCCTGTGCCAGGGCCCACCCTGACAGCCAGGAATTCCTTCCAAAATCCCACCTGGCAGTGGGAAGCCATTCCAGCCTTTCCCCCTTGTCCTGTCCCCCCCAGCCCAGGTAAATATTCTCTCTCCATGTTTCTTATCTCACAAAGCAATGGGAAATTTCTCCCCCTTTGCAGTCATTCCAGCCCCACCTGGACCATGCCCGGGCAGGGGTTGGACTGGGAGATTTCCTGAGGCCCCTTCCAACCCCAAATATTCTGGGATTCTGGGAACTCCAACATTCCTGCTAAAATAACTCCTCTGTTCTTTTTCCACACAGCATCAGCAAGGACCACAGAATCCCAGAACTGTAAAGTGGGAAAAGACCCCCAGGAACATCAAATCCAAATCTGACCAAACACCACCGTGCCCAGGGAACCAGATCCTGATGCTTTGGCATTAACAGGATGGACAACAAGCCTGGAGCTGCTCCAGCTTCAGATGTCACCACAGGCTCAGATGTCACCACAGGTTCAGATGTCACCATTGTGCACAGCCACACTCAAGTCATTCCAGCCCCACCTGGACCCTGCCCTGGCAGGGGTTGGACTGGGAGATTTCCTGAGGTCTCTTCCAACCCCAAATATTCTGGGGTTCTGGGAACTCCAACATTCCTGCTAAAATAACTCCTCTGTTCTTTTATCACACAGCATCAGCAAGGATCATAGAATCCACAACTGTAAAGTCGGAAAAGCCTCCAGGAACATCAAATCCAAATCTGACCAAACACCACCGTGCTCAGGGATCATCATCAGATCCTGATGCTTTGGAATTAGCAGGATGGACAAGCCTGGAGCTGCTCCAGCTTCAGATGTCACCACAGGTTCAGATGTCACCACACGTTCAGATGTCACCACACGTTCAGATGCACCACACATTCAGATGGCACCACAGGTTCAGATGCCACCTCAAGTTCAGATGCCACCACAGGTCAGATGCCACCACAGGTCAGATGCCACCACAGGTCAGATGCCACCACAGTTCAAATGCCACCACACTCATCCCAGAGCCTCTCCTCCAGCTCAGGAAAATCTGCCTCCATTTAAGAGCTCAACCTGCAGATTTCCCTGCTCCTTTTCCCTTGTTTTGGTGAAAATTCCATCGTTGATGATTTGGTTCCTTCCTGAGCCTGGGGGTTCTGACCTACTTTGCTGATTCAGCTCTGCATTCCCATCCCCTGATATTTACATTTTAATAACCCCACGCTCACCCAGGTACTTTAAATAATGCTCTATAACGACGGAGCTAATTATTGATCAAATAAAAACCTCCTGATGCTCACCCGGGGTTTATGTATTCATAATATTGCTCTTTTTTCCATTTTATGGTTCTCATTGAAAAGCAAATGGATTGGATGAATCAACCTCATTTTATGAGGAAAACTCAGGGTTTTTGAGGGGCTGGGAAGAGAGGGAAGCCACCAGGACAAGGAAAAGCTGCTTATTTTTAGGATAACTGGAAGCAGGACAAATATTTCTGAACACAAAAACCTGTACTACAGGAGGAAGGGTTACAACTCCTGCTCTCTCTCCAACTACAAATACAAATCCTATTTAATAGGAAATAGAATTCACAGCAGGTAAGACCCCTAAAAAATCCCCATCCACTGATGGAAAGGAAACAGCCTGAGCTCAGCCTGAGATTCTCCACATGGCAGAAAATTATCAGGCTTTTTTTTTTTTTGTCAACTAAACCACATGTGTCTCAAATAAAAATATTTTTACCAAGTAAAAAGAGGAAAAAAAATCAGTCCCAGAAACAGCCTCCCTGATCTCGGATAATGTTTCATCTCAGGATGCCAGCAGAATCAGAGATTTTGGTTTTACAGAATCACAGCAGAGTTTGGGCAGGAACAGATCTCAAAGCAAGAAATTCCTCTTTGAACAGACATTCCTAATAAATCTAAACTCTCTATTCTGCAGAGAGGTAAAAGACTGGTTTTATTGCCCTCCACCTCATCCTTGCATGGACTTTTGAGACCAAATCTGACCATTACAATAATCTAAACCTGCCACCTACATAACACAGACCATAAAGTTTCCTCCAGCACTTCCAGCCCTGAGCTCCCAACTCCTGCTTGAGCAAGAGCAGAGGCTGAAGGATGATTTAAAGGTCTCCAGTGGTGAAAAAGAAACCACAGCTTAAGTTTTCCCCTTTTCTTGCATTTTTTTTTAAAGAAAAAGCTTTTTATTTCTCCCTGGCTGAATTTAGTCTCTGTTCTAAATCACTGCTTTGTGATTAAACTGAATCCTCTGCAACAGGAGGTGCAGTTTTCACCTCCACCTCTGGATTTAAAAGCAAAGACTCCTGGATTTCAGTTCTACAGGGTGAGCCAAAATGAGAGTGGCACAAAAAATCGTTGGGTTAAAGAAGTGGAAAAACCTTTAAAATAAATAAGAAAATTAAGTTTACTCCAGTAATCACAAGGGATTAATACCCAAGGATTAACAATTAACAATTAAATGCTCTGCTATTAAACCTCCACACCTTAAAGAATATTATTTAAAATCAGCTCTGAGCTTTAGAGATGCCAGAGCAGGTGCAAAAAGAGGCTTCAGCACCTGAAATCTGGAACAGATTCGAACACAAAGAGCTCAAACCTTGCCCAGCACAGGCAGAAGGAAGAATAACACAAAATTCAAGACAAACTGGGAAGTCCAAACATTAAAATTACACAAAATAAAGACCAAGACTTTCTCTTCTCTCTTCCTTCTGCTATAACCACTCTTTTCAGCCTGTTATCTGCACATAGTGTGGGAATGTCCTGATTTTGGTGCCCATCCATGTGAACGCTCCAAGATCCCAAAGCAGGCCCAGCCCTTTCCATGCAGTGATCCCATTTTCAGCCATTTGCAGCTGGACTTTGCCTTCCCCCTCTAAAACAGCAGCTCTGAGCTTTAGAGATGCCAGAGCAGGTGCAAAAATACTTCAGTACTTGAGATCTGGAACAGGGCAAAGAGTTGAACCTTGCCCAGCACGAGGCAGAAAGAATAACAAAAATTCCAGACAAACTGCGGAAGTCCAAACATTAAAACTACAAAAAAGAAAGATCTTGGCTTTCTTTTCTCTTCCCTCTGCTATAACCACTCTTTTCAGCCCCCTTGGTTTGGGAATGTTCTGATTTTGGTGCCCATCCATGTGAACGCTCCAAGATCCCAAAGCAGGCCCAGCCCTTTCCATGCAGTGATCCCATTTTCAGCAATTTGCAGCTGGACTTTGCCTTCCCCCTCTAAAACAGCAGCTCTGAGCTTTAGAGATGAGCAGGTGCAAAAAACTTCAGTACTGAGATCTGGAACAGGGCAAAGAGTGAACCTTGCCCAGCACAGGCAGAAAGAATAACAAAAATTCCAGACAAACTGGGAAGTCCAAACATTAAAATACAAAAAGAAAGATCTGGCTTTCTTTTCTTCCCTCTGCTATAACCACTCTTTTCAGCCCCCTTGGTTTGGGAATGTTCTGATTTTGGTGCCCATTCATGAACTCCAAGAAAAAGCTGAGAGGGCCAGCCCTTTCCATGCAGTGATCCCATTTTCAGCAATTTGCAGCTGGACTTTGCCTTCCCCCTCTAAACGGCAGCTCTGAGCTTTAGAGATGCCAGAGCAGGTGCAAAAAGATGCTTCAGCACCTGAAACTGGAACAGGGCAAAGAGCTCAAACCTTGCCCAGCACAGGCAGAAAGAGGAACAACACAAAATTCAAGACATGGGGAAGTCCAAACATTAAAATTATAAAAAAAGATCTTGGCTTTCTTTTCTCTTCCCTCTGCCATAACCACTCTTTTCAGCCCCCTTGGTTTGGGAAATCTTGCCCAGCACAGGCAGAAAAAGAACAACACAAATTTGAGACAAACTGGAAACCTCCAACAAAAACGACACAAAAAAAGTCCTGGCGTTGTTCTGGTGGGGCTGTGAGGAAGAAGAGAAGCTGAGGAAGGATTCAAACCCAGGGGAAGGTGCCTGGAGCATCCCCAGGGTGGCAGTGGGGATGGGACAATGCCGATTGCTGGAGCTCAGCCAAGGATTTGGGTGTCCCCTCCCAGGCTGCCTGGCCATATGGCAGTGGCACTTTGGGTTATTGCAGAGTTCTCTCCTCAGCTATAAACTCCCCTCTATTATGCTTTAATTAACTCGGGTTGCTGCCTTAGCCAGGCTACCCAACAGCTCTGAGAAGACAAATTTCAATTATTATTGCTTATTTAACAACTAAGGGCATCTTTGAGGTGAAAGTGTTTTGCATAAAAGGGATAAAGGGAAAGCGAGCAGATCTCTAAATAAAAGCTACTTCAAGAAATGAAATCAGGACATCTGGAAGATTTAACACTGAAAGTTCCTTTCCTAAGAAAGTCTTTTTTATATTTTTTTTCTTTCCTTACCAGGTTTTTGTAATGTCTCATCACTACTATTTTTTACTGCTTTCTTTTAACTGCCTTCAATCCACTGTCTCACATCTTAAAACACTGAACAGCTCCAGCTGTACTCCTGTGCTGTCCCAGTGCCTAAATAATTATTTTATAATAAATCTGCAATGCCAAACACATTTTGTTCACATCTCACAAGTGCCTTTAATGACCAGTAACAGGAAAAAAAAACCCAAACACAAACTGAGGCATCTTTCGAAGAGATAAAACAAATGAAACTCACCACAACATCCGACCTCATCTTGCCAAAAGTCTTGATTAAATGGGCATAGTGGTAATCCTCCATTTGCCTCAGGATGGCTGTCATGCAGGCCACGAAACTCCCCTGGCAAAAAGCAAAGTAAATAATCCATTATTTAGGATAATGCAACATAACACTGGTTATCAAAACAAAATATTGCTGGAGTCAACCACAGAATGCAGTGGAGATAATTCTATCATTGAAATTCATTAATGCATATGCAAAACTCTGTCAAGGCAACAAAAAAAACCCAAACCCATCTCGAAAAGTTTCCAATTTCCGATCTCAGGGGTTTATCACTGAAGCTTTTGAGACATATTCTTCACCTAAAAACTGCTCAGACATTAAAGCCTCTGCAAGGTAATAAACAGCACACCTAAAAATATCCCCCAGTAGCAGCATTTGCATTTGGAAAGTCAATATTCTGCTCAAGGAAGAGATCTTTTAAAATTATCATTCGGAGCATTCCAGCTAACCCAACCCCGAGTTTTTATTTCACTGAGTGGTATTTTCAGATACAGTGATGCTTCAGAAAACACCACCAAAATCCAGGAAATTCTGTAAATCCAGAAGAGCAGCACCATCCAGATCTCTCTCAAACCACAGGAAGAGTAAAAGTGACCAAAAGAAAGTTTAGTTTTTCCTTCTGGCACATGAAAGTGTTGGAGTAACAATCCCAGCCATTCCCAAGGCTTCCAGATGTAGTGAAATCCCAAAAATGGGAGCTTCTTGTGCACCCTCCCTCTCTGCCTGTCTCCTAAAAGCCTCTTAATGATGTCCACATCTTTTCTGGTCTTTAAAGCAGGAGAAAACAATTAAAAATTGCTAAAAAACCCAGCAGAACAGCTTAGAAAAGAAGTGATTCTTTCTGTGGTTTGATAAAATTGCAAATCCCCCTTCTGTGCTGTTTCCCAGGTTATTCCATGCCACGGCCCAGGAGAACACTCAGGAATTTTCTCCCCATAAAGGCACAGAGCCTTTTTTTGTTACCTTTAAGATCAGCATTAATTTCAATTTCAAATCTTTATTTCCACATCAGCCCAAGTAACTGAGATTAAACCCGAACTGACACCGGGTCACCTGCAGTGCTCTGAGCCCTCTTTTCACAGGTTAATCCCAAATCCCCCTGAGCAGCACTCCTGGAATTTCCTTTATTTTGCAATGGAGCTGAGATCTGAACTCCTACAGGACTGATCCTGTCCATGTGGGAATATTGGATTTTCCAGAGGATGCCGAGACACCTGATGGGAGCTCTGTGGCACCTGCCAACCCCATGAATATGGAAGGAAAGGCCACCTGAGCTGCTGCTCTGGGACATCAAAAGAACTTTCTAACAAGCCCTGACAAGAACAGAAGCTGAGCCTCTGGAAAGACAATGTTTCCTACTATGAAATGGAAATAAGATGGGACCATCTCAAAAATGCAAATAATAATTGTCAAAACAGCGCCTAACGAGCTCCTGCCACAGCAAACACTGGGCTGGCACCTCCAAGGAAACATTCCATGGCCCACATTCCCTCCCATCTCCTCTAACGATGCCATCAGTCACAGGGATGTGCCAGCACCAGGCACAATTATACATTTTTTAACTTGGCTGCCTCAGGTCAGGCTGCAGATGGAGCTCAGCCCATCCCAGTTCTGTGCAGGAGAGCTGGGACAAACCTTGTTTGGCCCATGGGATCTTTTCAGGGACACTGAAATATCCTCCAATCCATTGCTTGGCAAAGACATCAATCTGGTTTTAGTTTTATTCACACCAATCCTGTCACCTTGTTTTTCTAAAGTTCTTCTGAACCTTCTGATGTTCACATTTTTGTAATGGAGTTTCTCACGCACTTCTCATGTCAATAATGACTGGTTTGAATTCCTTTCTGGAGGAGAACTGATGGACTGTTGGTTTGACCAGCGGGGTTGGAGAGGACAATTTCATCCTCCAATCCATAATCACTGTTAGAATTCTATAAATGTACAAGTCTGGGGAATAAACACTCTCTTTTTTGCCTCAGGCATCTCAGCGTGTGTGTGTCGTTCATTCCGTGTCCTACTGTGACACAAATCCAGCCCTTTTCAGGTGACCCCCAGCTCTGCTTCCTTCCAGCAAACTCAGTTCTCAAACTGACTGATAATTTAGGGCACTTTTTTGTTTCTTTAACTGTTTGGGGAGTAATTTAGGTTAATGCACACGGCTGCAAGAGTTAAAAGATGGATTTCATCCCTGAGGAACTTCTCAAGACAAACTGATATGAAAAAAGTCATAGAATCCCAGAAGGGTTTAGGGTGGAACAGACCACAAAGCTCATCCAGTGCCACCCCTGCCATGGTGACACCTCCCACTGTCCCAGGCTGCTCCAACTCCAATGTCCAACCTGGCATGGGGCACTGCCAGGGATCCAGGGGCAGCCACAGCTGCTCTGGGAGTTCCAGCCCAGCTCTTCCCCACCCTCACAGCAAACAATTCCTGCCCAAATCCCATCCATCCCTGCCTCTGGCAGTTTAAAGCCATTCCCTGTGTCCTGTCCCTCCATCCCTTGTCCCCAGTCCCTCTCCAGCTCTCCTGGAGCCTCTTCAGGCCCTGCCAGGGGCTCTGAGCTCTCCCTGGAGCTTCTCCTCTCCAGGTGAGCACCCCCATGGATTTGGACCAACTGTTAAACTTCCAAACACATTTTAATATTCCTTTTTTAATGGAGGAGCAGCCAGAGATGTGGATAAATTTGTTTTCCATCTGCTCTGCACCTACTGGTGATCCCTGTCCCATCCTCCATCCCTCTGACATCCTGACCACCCCTGGGAGCAGCTCTGGCTGCTCTGACTGTCCCCAGCCAGCAGCACTGATGTGGCACTGAAGGGAGGGATAATTACACCAGAACAGCTTAATTAGCACGGTGGGGATCAGAAAGGAACAACAAAGTTGAGCCTCTGCTGGGGAAACTCTCTGAGCCCACGTGCAAGCGTGGAAATGCCAATGGGAGAGCTGGTTAAAAACCTGGGATGGAAAATAAACAATAAGCAAATAGAAATGCAACACACAGAGGAGGGGATTCTGTAGTGCTGTAAGTTTTAGTTAAAATGACAGAAACTTGTTAAATTTTGTCATTTTAGCTCAGGTTGAGCCCCCAAGTGGTGCTGAGCAGACTGGCTGAGGGTCTTTAACCAGTTATCAACACTTCCTCCTGCTTCCCTGCACTAAATAATGATTCGTGCTCATCTTGGTGTTCATCTTGGTAATAAAACCCCTTCCTTTGATACAGAAAAGGAAAAAAGAAAAAAGAAAAAAGAAAAAAGGAAAAAGGAAAAAGGAAAAAGGAAAAAGGAAAAAGGAAAAAGGAAAAAGGAAAAAGGAAAAAGGAAAAAGGAAAAAGGAAAAAGGAAAAAGGAAAAAGGAAAAAGGAAAAAGGAAAGGAAAGGAAAGGAAAGGAAAGGAAAGGAAAGGAAAGGAAAGGAAAGGAAAGGAAAGGAAAGGAAAGGAAAGGAAAGGAAAGGAAAGGAAAGGAAAGGAAAGGAAAGGAAAGGAAAGGAAAGGAAAGGAAAGGAAAGGAAAGGAAAGGAAAGGAAAGGAAAGGAAAGGAAAGGAAAGGAAAGGAAAGGAAAGGAAAGGAAAATAAATAAAATAAAATAAAATAAAAAAATAAAATAAAATAAAAAATAAAATAAAATATAAAAATAAAATAAAATATAAAAATTAAAATAAAATAAAATATAAAAAATAAAATAAAATATAAAATAAAATAAAATAAAATAAAATAAAATAAAATAAAAATCCCCCCTCCTTTGATCCAAAATTCTTCCTTGAAGCCAACATTGCATCACACTCACACATCCCTGCCCCAACATTCACCTGCAGATCCCCACCTGCACTCCACTGTGCAAGGAAGGAAAATCTATTTAATATTAGGAGGAAAGTACAACCACCAGTCATCATTTGCTTTGTGAGGGATCACTTGCAGCCAGCACGCTCTTAATTACAATGCTAATAAAAGTTTGTGATTATTTAGAGGCAATAATTTGTACTCTAGGTGGTTTTAATATGCTGTACTAGCTAGTTAGCAATAGCTAACAACATGATTAGATTTTAATCTTAAGTTGATTTTTAATCTTTAGTTGTATTTGGAGATCATTGTCATCATCTACAGGCCAGCACAGGAAGCAAAGCATAGATTAAAAAAACCCCACCTAATTCTCTAAAAAATCAATTTCAATTTGAACCATAGAAATAATTGCAAAGCTGTGTTTACCCAGCCAGTCCTGCAAGGGGTTTCCATTGTCCTGGGCATTTATCAGCTGTTTATTCACTGAAATAGTGGCAGGGTTTACCCTACTGCAAAGAGAAATGAGGTGGTCACACAGGGAGGAAGATAATTAAAGAATACCCAGCAGAGAAGAATTTTGCCAGCAGGTTGCTACAATTCCTGCCTCTCCTGTGTCGTACTAGGACACGAAATATAGTTTGACTTTAGTTTTTGCTATGAGAAAAAGGCTTTATTTCCAATCTTTTTGATTTTTATATAGCATGCTTTGCTAAAAAAATATTCACTGGTTAATAGGACTGACACCTCTTTCTATTGGTTAAATAAAGAAAAACAACAGCTGGGGAAGATTGGTATGAGAAAAAAACTACTGCTGACTAGAAATGTTTTGGGAAAAGGAGAACGATGTTTTGGGAAAAGAAAACTGTGGAAAGTTTTCCCTTGGGAAAGAAGCTTGCAAGTTGGCAAGCTGAAAATTCTCTCAGGCTCAGAAATATCGAGCCCACATTGCTGAGTTGTTTTGTTCTAAACCAGGGTCACCAAGGGTCACCCTTGGGTCCTGGGCCAGTGAGGTTGGGAAGTGGCCAGTGGGAAAGCCCTGGGGGTGCTGAGGGGTTGGAATGAGCCCAGGTGTGCCCCAGGTGTGCCCAGCTGTGCCACAGGCCACTGGTACCTGATTGGAGCAGGAATTGTGTGACCAGAGGCAGCAGGAATTGTCCCCTGTGCTGGCACTGCTGAGGGACCTCAGATCCTGGATAAGTGTGGATCTCTCAGGGCAAGAGGGACACGGAGGGGCTGGAGTGCGGCCAGGGAAGGGAACAGAGCTGGGAAAGGGCTGGAGAATTCCTGAGGGAGCTGGGAAGGGGCTGGAGAATCCTGAGGGAGCTGGGAAGGGCTGGAGAACCTGAGGGAGCTGGGAAAGGGCTGGAGAATCCCTGAGGGAGCTGGGAAGGGGCTGGAGAATTCCTGAGGGAGCTGGGAAGGGGCTGGAGAATCCCTGAGGGAGCTGGGAAGGGCTGGAGAATCCCTGAGGGAGCTGGGAAGGGGCTGGAGAATTCCTGAGGGAGCTGGGAAAGGGCTGGAGAATCCCTGAGGGAGCTGGGAAGGGGCTGGAGAACCCTGAGGGAGCTGGGAAAGGGCTGGAGAATCCCTGAGGGAGCTGGGAAGGGCTGGAGAATCCTGAGGGAGCTGGGAAGGGGCTGGAGAATCCCTGAGGGAGCTGGGAAGGGGCTGGAGAATCCCTGAGGGAGCTGGGAAGGGGCTGGAGAATTCCTGAGGGAGCTGGGAAGGGCTGGAGAATTCCTGAGGGAGCTGGGAAGGGGCTGGAGAATTCCTGAGGGAGCTGGGAAGGGGCTGGAGAATTCCTGAGGGAGCTGGGAAGGGGCTGGAGAATTCCTGAGGGAGCTGGGAAGGGGCTGGAGAATTCCTGAGGGAGCTGGGAAGGGGCTGAGCCTGGAGCAAAGGAGGCTCAGGGGGCCCTTGTGGCTCTGCACAAGTCCCTGCCAGGAGGGGACCCAGGGACACAGGGACAGGAGGAGAGGGAACGGCCTCAGGCTGGGCCAGGGCAGGCTCAGGGTGGATTTTGGGAAAATTCCTTCATGGAAAGGTTTGTCCAGCCCTGGCACAGCTGCAGTGCTGGAGTCCCCATCCTGGAGGGATTTAAAATCCATGTGGATGTAGCACTTGGGGACATGGGGCAGTGGTGGCCTTGGCACTGCTGGGGGATGGTTGGACTCCATGATCTTAGAGAAGTTTTCCAACCTTCAGCATTCCATGGTTCTCTTCTACGATTCCCGAAGCAAAATCACAGGATCCAGGATATCTGCAGGCCTGTCCAAAGATCCAGCTCCCAAGCAGGATGAGTGAAAATTCACTTCCATTAAAAGAAAACAAACCTAAACCCAACACCAAAGCTCCTCCTTTTCCTTTGGAAAGGATACCTGATTATTTAGAAACACATTTTACATTAAAAAAAAATGGAATATGCAATTCCAAACTGCGAAATTACTTCAGATTTCTGTAAAATTCAGTTCTGAAGGAAAACTTGAAGAGGCACAGGAATGCTCCAAAAATGACTTATTTTCCTAAATCACCTTTAAAATAAACCACTCAATGTTCAAATGGCTCTGATACAGACATAAAAGGAAAATTTAGTTTTAAATAATCCCAAATAACATTAACACTGAGAAATTCCAGAATGAGAAGAGAATTCCCTGCAGGAGAGACCACACATGCCAACACTTTTCTCCCTCAGGGATAAAAGATCCTGTTTTAAACAGGCTTGTCCATTTTCTCCCAGTGAAATATTTAAATTGAAATATTAAGCTCTTTATGTATAATGAGAAAATCTAGAGAAATCCAACCTCCACTCAGCTAAGTGATGTCTCATTAAAATGTCCCTGTTAGCATGGTCAGGAATAGATGAAAAAGTCAAAGTTTCATTTATTTTTTCCATTAAATTTTCCTTACGGGGCCTTAAAAGACTACACAGCTAAATAAATAAATGGATTATATAATATATAATAAAAAAAATCCAAACAAAATCACTTGAATTAATTCACTATATTTTGGCTTTTAGAACATTTCCATAGAATTTACTTTGTTGCAAAGGATTTAAGTCCCTCACAATTCCCAGAGAGTTTGTAAAGATAAAAAAAAATGAAGTTTTCTCTCTGCTTACAACTTGTATTTTCTCTATATTAACAACAAATAAAGAACTAAAAATCAATTGTTATCAATTCTAGAAGCCACTCGTTAAATTGCCACCACTTACAGACTCACAAGATAAAAAATCCAACTTTAAAATGTCCCAAATTTCATCTTTTTGCCATGTGAAAATGCAAAATCCGATTTGTCTGCAGACAAGTTTTGCTCACTTCAATAATGCATTTTATGTAATTTATAGTTAAAGGTATTACAAAACCCAGCATGAATAAGATAGAGGAACTTCCATCATTTCTTCAAGAATTTTTATATTATAAAACAAAGAGATGGATGGAAATTTCAGCTTCCAGGGCATCCTGAAGGGAGTTGGATTCCTGAAGCTTCTCCCAACACCAGGATGGGAAAAAGGCCAAAAAAAAAGTAGAAACTCCCCTAAGGCACACAAATTTCTCTCTATGTATAGAAATTCATCCATGTGTTTCTCCCAGTATTAAAAGAAACATTTATTTTCTCGTAATAGAAAACCCCACAGTAAATTCAGCAGCACCTTCAGAGATAAAATTATTTCGTGGCTACAGCAGCAGGATAAAAACAAGTGCAAAACGTTCCATTTATCACATTTTTTTACTGAGTACACAGAATATTCCATTTCCTTAGGCCAAACTCTGCCTCTTGAACACGAGAATAAAACATGTGAGCCTTTTTCCTTGCAGAAACAGAACTTCACACCTTCAATGATGGCAGAGATAAATATTTGGGCATTTTCCTGCTGCCACAAACATTATTTTGAAGCATCTTTTTGCCAATCAAGATGCAGTCAGGTATTTTCAGTGACAAGTTTTGCTTCCAGAGCTCCTGGGAAAGATGTGCCACCTCCTGTACCTGATGTGATTTAAGGAGTTCAGAGCCTCCCTAAGCAGCAAAACCCATTTTAGGTTTTCCAAGCCAGGAAAAGTCCAGGCAAAACGGGACTTTAAGGGTGAACAGCAGTTTATTTAGTCTTCAAACCTTGTTTTACCTCAAAAAAGATTTTACAGATCCTCATTTGATCTCTGACAATTCCATCTAGGTCCATAGAAAACTTGTTTGAAAAGGCAAACTTTCCCAGCACTGAGTCCCTGCAGGAATGAATCCAGGGAAATCCCACTGGGGAGAAAAGCAGAAGGATTTTCACAGAGATCACAACCAGGATCCAGCCCTGCCTGAGTGTCACACCAGGACACAAAATGAACACGCAGTCACACGCTGAGATGTCCAAGGCAAAAAAGAGAACTTTAGTTACAGATTTCAGAATTTATAGGTTTTCCAAAGTGACAGCTGATTGGAGGATGAAATCTCACCTCTCAACCACACTGCTCACATTCACAGTCTATCAATTTTCTTCTCCTCCAAGAAGGAATGTGAACAACCCCGTGCTTTCATTAAAGTGGTGAGAACTCCAGTGCAGGAAGGCTTTTGAAAAACAGAGCAGCACCTGTGGCCTTCAGGATCTGAAGGAGCTGACAAGAAAGATGGAGAGACAATATTTACACAGGACACAGGGAATGGCTTCCCACTGCCAGAGGGCAGGGAGAGATGGAATATTGGGAAGGAATCCTTGCTGGGAGGGCTGGGATGGAATTCCCAGAGAAGCTGTCCAGGCATCCCTGGCAGTGCCCAAGGCCAGGCTTGGAGCACTCTGGGATAGTGGAAGGTGTCCCTGCCATGGCAGGGGTGGAATGGGATGAGCTTGGAGGTTTTTCCAAACCATTCCATGATTCTGTGATTCCAAGATTGTGGCAGCTGAACAGAAATTCACTTTGCACAAAGGTTTATTCGTTAGGAAGTTGATGATAACGCAGTGGGAATAGACACAAAGAGTTCCCTGATTTAACAGTGCTTTGCACCAACTTCTGTAAAAAGCAGGGAAAAAAATTAATGAGATGTTTTAGCAACACCATTTATCATGTTTCTAAGGCTCTTTTGCAAAAAAAAAAAAAAAAAAAAAAAGTCCATTTTAACCAAAAAATGCTTCTCTGTTAAAAGCTCCACACAGTGTCAGTATTGAACAGTGCCCTTCAATGGAACCCACGGTGCTTAGGAGTTCTCAAGGTCAGTACATTTATTTCTGGGTTTCTAAGTGCCTTTCCTCATGGTTTTTTTTTCCCCTCCCTCTGCTACACTAAACATTATTTCACTGAAAATCTACAGAACTGCCCTCAATAAATCTGTTTCAGGTATCTTGGTTTACACATCTATTAATGCCGCTAATAAAATCATAAATGCAGTCGTAAAATGCAGAAAACAACTGTATTTATGGGAATGCCAGTACTCAAACGGTAAAAAATAAAAAGGAAAAGCCATAAAAATGTTTTTAAAATAATTTTGCAAAAATGCAGCACTGACTATGGGAATATAACCCTGGTGCCAGGGCCTCATCACCCTCATAGAGAAGAATTTCTTCCTAATATCTAATCTAAATCTTCCCTCCTTTATTTTAAAGCCATTCCCTGTTTTCCTGTCACTCCATGCCCTTGTAGATATTTCCTTCAAAAACCACTGAGGAGGAACAATAAAACCAAACCTATCACAAAGAGAATCCCTATTTTATTTATCAAACACAATTAATGTTGGAACCCACATATGAAACTTTGATGCAGACCAGGAAAAGAACTGAAGGAAAAGATAACCTTAAAAAGAGAATGATAATTGGAGACAAGTGGCATTCCCAGTTAGGAATGGGATTATCCCAGTAACTGGGATAGCCCACAGATATTTGGGATATTGCCTCTGCAATAGATACTGCATTGCAATATATTGCTTCAATAAATACTGAGGTATCACTGTGACAAATTAAGGGAATAAGAGAAAGAGAAATGATCTTTTAAAGATAATCTTCACACCAGACAGGTGATGCTGCCAGATGAACGCACTCCTAAAAGCAACAGCCATTTTGAAGACAAATTATCCCACTTTTGGTGCTTCTCATCCGCCTGTTCTAACGTAAATTATTTAGCAACTGCTTTATTGAGGGGCTCAGTGAGCTGGATGGATCAGAAACGTGTGCAATCCAAATTTAATTGATGAAACCACGCAGTTCAGAGATCCCTGGATTAAAAAGCTCCTTGCAGGAGGAGGGCTCTTTGGGGAAGCTTTTGTATTTTGTAATTAATTCCTACCTTTGGTTCACTCAGCACAGCAAGCATCACACCACACCCCGGGGGCTGTTCCCTTCCTGGGGGTTTTGGGACAGGACACAGCGGATTTGGGGAGGTTTATGGGATGCAGGCTCTGGTGTGGAGCTGGTTCTGAGCTCTCCGAGCTGCAGAAGGTGACCCAGTCCTTGCAGACAGGAATTCCTGCCCAGCTCTCATCAGTGGGGAAAATAAAGGCAGGGCTCTCTCCACATTTGCACAATATCAAAATGAAATCCCAGCACAGGCAATGTTCTCATTGCCTCCTCCCCAAAGAGCAGGAGAAGTGATGGAATGCACAAAGACTGATAACAGCCTGGTCCTTTGTTCTGACTTCTCTGACTTCAGCTCAGTTTTCTGTGATATTTTATGTTCTGGCAGCAAAATTAATGGTATTTACACAAATGCATGTATCAATATGGTAAATAAGAGAAATACAATTTCCACACAGGTCACATTTCAAGTGAGAATTTCTGTTCCAATATTGACAGATAAGAGGAGCTGAAAAGATTAATACCCAGTAGCAGCAAGCAGGGGATTTCACAGGAGTGAGATTGTTCTTCTCTGCCTGCAGGAATGTCCTCAGCTTACCTGGCTCCTCCCTTGGAATTTGGCTCCCAAATTATTCCTTCCACCCATGGCAGGGACACCTCCCACTGTCCCAGGCTGCTCCAAGGTCCAACCTGGCCTTGGGCACTGCCAGGGATCCAGGGGCAGCCACAGCTGCTCTGGGAATTCTAGCCCAGCTCTTCCCCATCCTCACAACCAAAAATTCCTTCCCAATCTCCCATCCATCCCTGCCCTCTGGCAGTGGAAGCCATTCCCTGTGTCCTGTCCCTCCATCCTTGTCCCCAGTCCCTCTCCAGCTCTCCTGGAGCCCCTTCAAGCCCTGCCAGGGGCTCTGAGCTCTCCCTGGAGCTTCTCCTCTCCAGCTGAACAATCCCAACTCTCCCAGCCTGGCTCCAGAGCAGAGCACAGGAGTTTTATCCTCGTCCCACGTGCACAAGTTGTCTCTTGCACAATTTTACTTCACCTGTAACTTCTGCAGATTGTTCAATTTTAAAAAATCTGTGCAAGGTTTTGCAAGGAGCAGAGGGAAACCTCCCCAGCATCTCCCTTTTCCAACCGAGATCCATAATCCCAGGTTTCTATTTCTCTATTTTCCAGGAGCTGTCTGCAGGTGTTTGGAGACGCAGCCATATCTGCATTTTCTGCCCTCTCAAGGAACACAGACCTGTTTAATACTTTGCATTTAATTAAAGGGAGCAGGGAAACCTCATCTGCAGAACCTGAGCACGAGAATATGTGGGCTGAGTCTCCAGGAATGACCCAATTCTTCCCTAACATTATTAAATTTGAATTTTGTTTCTTATTAAACTCGCAGCAACTCGGGAGACTTTGGGGGATTCTCTCAGACAAGGCTGTGCTAAACAATGTGCAGTCTCCAGGAAAGCTTCAAAGGTGCCTCATGAAAAGAATACAAAATCAATCTCTAAGCTGCAATCTAAGCAAAAGGAGATGAACTTTTCTATTGTGGAAAAGTGAATTAATTAAATCCCTTTTTTATTCTGATTTGGGACGATGACCAAAATGTTCAGCAGAATAAGCTCCACCAGGATGCTGCTGATAAAATAAAAAGCTCCTTATCCTGCTCCTACCTGAGCTCAGCAGAAACCCAACCCCAAAAAGGACAAGAGGAGACCATCAACGAGGTCAAGGACAAACTTCCAGAGGTAAAAGAACCAGGAATTTCCTGTCACACGCAAGATTTTTGCTTTTATATTGATTTTGAATCAAGAACGTGTTTGGAAATTGAGAAACAAGCTGAGGATCTTAAAGTTGAGCATCTCATTCCCTTCTCTGTTCCACAGAAAAGCCAAGATCATGGAATCCCAGACAGGTTTGGGTTGGAAGGGACCTTAAATCTCATCCCATCCCACCCCAGCCATGGTGACACCTCCCACTGTCCCAGGCTGCTCCAAGCCCCAATGTCCAATCTCTCCTTGGGCACTGCCAGGGGTCTCCTCCTGAAGGAAAGAACGGAATTTTTGCTCAGGAAGCTCCAGATGAAGCTAATTCAGGTTTCTCTGTACTTGCAAGTCAACCAAAACCCACCTAAAATATTTTAGGAGAGTAACTTTTTTATTTTCTCACTAAACCAAAGGTGAGAAACATGTTTTGACAATTTTCCTCATGATATCCAGCACCCTCCATGCATTATTCCAGCAACAACAAAACATTTGAAGTGCTGCTTTTCCACCACCGAAATAAATTCCGACTTACAATTGAATTTTATTTTCCTCCCCAACTTTGTTTTGGCAGAAATCAGAAGGGAAAGGAGTAAATCCCTCCCAAATAAGGAGTCGTTTATCACGTTCTAACAATAGCACTCCCACATTAACAACAGGATTAGAGATGGATATTCAGCTCTGGAATTGCTTTCCCCACCTACAGCCCCGGCGTGTGGGCAACAAAAGCAACTTAAGTTGAGAGATGGTTTTTTAATTACACAGCCACACTTAAATGAGAACTAATCTCTCCTTGGAAAAAGCAATTAAATCCAAAGGGAGATTAAAATCAGTGGTTTAAACATTCCAAAGTGAAAATCAGCTGCAAGGGCAGGACAGGGAACGTTCCTGGGAAGGGGCTGGGTGGTCCAGAGTTCAGCTCAGCCTTCCTGCACCATTCCCAAAAAATGCACAGATATCCCATGGTACACATCCCTTTTTCCATATTTTTTCCTCCCATCTGGGCACTAACAACAGGAATCTCTTTTCCAGGTTCTGATATTCAGGTTCACCCAGGATTTCCCATCCCAGCCCTGGACATGCAGGAATCTTCCAAGGGAAGTAAAATCAAACCAGCAAAGGCAAAGCAGCTTTAAGATAGATTCAAAATACAAAATAAATATTAAGAAAGAATAAAAAAACCTAAAATCAGCACACCAGCTACTGCTAAACCTCCATGGAATGGTAGGGAGTGGAACTAAATTTTCTTTAAGGCCTCTCCCAGCCCAAAGCATTGTGTGATTCTATAATTAAAATATCATAAAATTCAAATATTTCTGTATTTCTACATGTTACAGTACCACTTAGATATATTAAAAACACAAAAAATATAGGAGAAGAAAAATACCAAAACATCCCAATTATTCCCAAGGCCCATCTTAGATTTCAAAACATGAGTGAAATGTTTTATTCCTACTTTAATGCACCAGTGTCATTATTTGGGAAGTACTTTTCCTGGCATAATTTCCATGCATTTAAAACCATCCCAATTAATTTTTGGGGGGGCATAACATTTGAAACCACAGCAGAAAATCAACCAACCCTGAGTTATGACAGAGCCAACACTCATCCCACTCCTGACATTTGGCAAAAATGGGATTTTGAACTTCTCTTGATACGGCTGAAAAATACTCATCATCTGTTGAGGAGGTAAATTTAAGCATTATTTTAAAAATATCTCAGAAAAGCTACTTAGAGCAAGACAAAATGTTTTTCAGAGCCAAGGAAGCAGCTCTGATGAGGTTGTCCCTATAAGTAACCGTGAGGTATATGGACAATTTCTGCATAAAGAGAGTACAAACATTACCCAAAGTCATTAACTGCCAGGCAGGAATTAATATGTTTACAATCCAAGCCAAGTGATAAATATGAATATATAAAAGGCAAATACTCATTGCATCCCTGTGAATTATTAAAACTCTTTCTTTCCTTAATAAATGGAAAAATTAACATGTACAAGCATTCTGCTTTTTCCAGTTACTGGGTTTTTTTTTTTTCTAGGCAGAAATCTTACCCTTGTAACTTTTGATAACACCTGAAATTTAAGAAAGAAACATTTTTAAAAAAAGGCCAAACAAACAAAAAATGATAAAGTTTAAACTAAATTTTTGTTAAAAATTATTAAAATTCATGATGTGGGGTTTTTATTAACATTTTAGTTCAACTAAAATTTTGTTTAAAAACCCACATCACGAATTGCCTGTTAAATGAGCTGCTGTGGAATATCAAGCCAGCTTGGATGAGGTTTGGAGCTACCTGGGACCATGGCAGGGGTGGGACTCGATGCTCTGTAAGGTCCTCCAACCCAAACCACCCCAGGATTCTGCAGTGAGAAGAGCAAAGGGTTTGTCCTTTGTTCCCCCCAAGACTTGAGGTCCCTTGTCCAGGCCACCAAAGGCATCTGTGACATGACGTGTCAGCTTTCATGGTGCCACCACCTGTCCCTTTGTCACCACCTGTCCCTTTGTCACCACCTTCAGTCCCCAGGAACTCTCCACAAGCCATCAAGCCCCTCATTAGATAATTGATTGCAGATCTTATCTGGCTCTTGGTAATTGATGTGAAATAACAAAATTCCAAACAAAGCTCATCGTTCCAGCTCATGTCCTGAGGACACACTGAGCTCAGACAAAGCCCTGGTGATGTTTCCTACCAGGCTTCAGTGAAAGCTTTGATTTCCATCAGCTCTCAGAGAAGGAAAACGATCCCATAAATAAACGGAGTCTCCACAGCTCAAGGGGACATCACAGCAGGCAGGAGGGACGAGAAGGACCACCAAAGTGAGCCTGGAGAAGAGAAGGCTCCAAGGAGAACTTCTTGTGGCCTTCAATATCTAAAGAGAGCAGGGTTGGATGGGATTTGGGAAGGAATTCCTTCCTGTGAGGGTGGGAGGCCCTGGCACAGGGTGCCCAGAGCAGCTGTGGCTGCCCCTGGCCAGTGTCCAAGGCCAGGTTGGAGCACCCTGGGACAATGGAAGGTGTCCCTGCCCGTGGAGGAAGGGATGAGCCTTAACGTCCCTTCAACCCAAACTACTCTGTGACAAGAGATGGAGAAGTTCCCTCCAGAGAAGGGCCACGGAGTCCCAGATTCTCCCAGGAAAGCACAGTGAGATGGATTTACATTTTCCTGAGGTTTCCAAACCCACAGCAGTGGGGATGAAAGGAGTGCACAGCTTTGCTGCGTTAGAACTTAGTTGAGTTAGAACCAGGAGGGAGCAGCTGAAGCCAACAGGAGATGAATTCCAAACAAACATGAGATGGGACTTTTCATCTTGGCATTGGAGTGACCAGAGTTGTGCCTACAGGAGCTGTGGGGACAGGCAGCAAAGGCAGAGAATGCACCAAGCCAGGAGAAGGGAAGTTTGGAGATGAGGAGCAGCCATTCCACCTCCCACCCAACAAACTCCCCCATCCAGGCCTGGGCAAGAGCATGCTGAGAAGGGAAGGATGAGGATACACCCAAATTATTGGGGCACTGCTTTGAATTCCTAGAAATAAATCAAGGAGGTGCCACATTATTATCAAATTATACCTCAATTTCTGGGTTTTCAGAGATTTCACCCTTTCCCTCCCCAACAGCTCTTCCACTTATTGGGCTTTTCCATAATACTGACGGACACCCCTTGGATATAAAGCAGCTGCTAATCATGCTCCTCAACCACTGCTGAGCATTAATATTTAAAGTCCTGAACTTCTTTAAAAATTGAAGAAAATAAAAATGTGGTGCTGCTTTGAATGAGTTTTAATTCAGTGTCCCCAAGCCATAAAGGACAGAGCCATTTTTCCTGCACTGTGTTTTGAAGAGCCACAGACCAAGGATTAAGAAGCACTTCACGTGGCCTCTGCTGTCACTTGTAAACTCATTTAATGTCATTATCAGGCTTCCCATATTTTCCAGAGCGCAACTTTTTGAAATATCTCGGGCTTTTAGGATTTCCAGACTTGGCAAAATAACTTCTGTTCCTTTCTTAAGGTAAAACTCAGTCACAGACATTTTAATACATAAAAGAATTAGGTTTTTGAACAGTCCATCAGGAATTTAGCATATCCTTATTTGCACAAGGCAAGTTTCTAGGTCATTTTATTTAGAAAAAAAATAAGTGAGGGAGGAGAAGCTCTTAATTGTGAGCATATGGCTAAATTTTAGGTGCCCATGATGCTGCAAACTGCCTCTTTATATCCCTTTTTTATTCACTGCCATCATATTTCTCTGTCATGTATCAAAGTTATTAAGAGCAATTTGATTTTGGCACCTGCTTGGGGATTTTACAAACTCCACTGAAGAGTTCATTTCTGAACATTATGGCCAAAACACTTAAATTTGGTTTAGGCTCAGAGCACTGATCAAAATGGTGAGTTTAATTCTATTTGCACTGTCCATTATTTCTCTCTTCCCTAATTTTGTAGGATTTTCATTTTTCACTTGTTTAACACATTTAATTCCAGCTTGTTTTTTTCTGTTAAGCATCATGCATTCAGACCAGGCTGCTCTCTGGGCTTTTAACTTGAAAGCAACATGCAAAAGCACATAAAAGTCTGTATTTTTATGCTATGTTCAAATTTTAAATAGTTCAATATTTCAAATGAGAAAACCTTCCAGAGGCTTTGGGAGTTTTACATGACTTTATAGCATCGAATGTTCTCCAATTTGACAGGGAAGTTGCATTAAATCCTCCATCTAATGAAATCAATGTTGTATAAATAAAATATTATTCCACCAAAGAGCAAACAGGAATCAGAGGCAAGTATCCCCATTATTTGCTGGATTTGCCTTTTTTCTGCCCATAACTTGAGTTTGAAGATGGAATTCATGCTCATCCCACATTTCATTAGGTGCTTAAATCTGAAACCATTTGTCTAAAGGCAATCAAAAGCTAGATTTGTTATTTTTTATTTTTAAGCAGGGCAGGATGTTTTCCCTTTGCCATAAAGCAGCCAGAGAGAAAACCCCGGAATTTGGGAAGGTCATAAAATAAACGAGACAAAGCAAAAATTATTAATAAAGTGGCAGAATGCTCCTTTAAAACATTCCCCCACACTTCCAGTTCCTCAAGACATCTTAACAAGGATGTAATTTCCCATTTGCTCTCGGTGAGCAAATCAAACAGGGTGATTTATTATTCAGATGGGCACAAAGGATTTCTGAAATGCAAAAAGAAGGGCTCTAAAAGCACAAGTCATCAGTAATGACGACAGCCTGAACTGCCTTTCAAATATGAACAAAATGCAGCCATTTAGGGGCTCATACATCACCTGCTCGCCCAGACCCTCATTTATTTCCCAACCCTACAGCCTGCATGAAAATGGAACCAGAAATTGGCACCTCCTGAGAACATCTTTATCAGGGAAGTGATTCCACACCATGAGAGGGCAGCTCAAAACCCCATCCTTGGAAGAACAACCAAGGCTTTCCAATCACCAGTTTAGTTCCCTTCCCAAAAACATCTGTGTGCTAAAAAGGAACTTCTCCGAACTCTAAACACAGTGAAAATATCACAAAACTCCCACTCCTATCCCAAGAAATTCAGATTTCTTGACATCTCCAGCAATTTGGGCTCCTGATGAGACAGCATTCAAGTGGAACCCAAAACCTCAGCTTTAGCTGGTGAGACCTGCTGTTCTATTTTTCTTCCAACGATCTGTACAACGGGAAATTGAGAGAGAAAACAAAACCCTGCTCCTTCTTATCCCAACGAAGCACAGAAATAACCAGCAGAGCTAATGAGGTTACTCAGCATTTTTCAGAAATAACCAGCAGAGCTAATGAGGTTACTCAGCATTTTTCAGAAATAACCAGCAGAGCTAATGAGGTTACTCAGCATTTTTCAGAAATAACCAGCAGAGCTAATGAGGTTACTCAGCATTTTCCTTCTCTGAGCAGGAAACCCACCAAGAGCAGTTCCCTCCATCAGCTGTTTGATATTTCAGCTGCACACAGGTATTATGGGTATTAGACACATATTCTGAAATCATTTTATCTTCAAGATGTCCTTTAAGTAAAGAGATGTGAATTAGCATTTAGATAAAGAACAGACATCAGCATAGGCTCAAATGAATTTTCCAAGCTCATGGAAAACACTTTTTATGGAGCAAGACACACCAGCAGATCTCCCAAATTTCTGCCAAACATGACTCCAAGAAACCTTGTATCTCTGCATCACAGCCAGCAGAAAATATCCTCCCCCAAAGCAAGGAGCACCTCCAAGGGTTTGAGTGCATGAAAATCTGTTTGAAATTCCAGCCAAGTTTGCCTTCACCTCAGCTGGAGCAGAGGTGCATATTTAACCCCTCCATTTCTCTGCCAACAGCAGGTTGGAGGAAATAAATAAAGGAATTACCAGTTTAGCCCAGAAAGACAGGCAGTTCTCATCTAAAGGTATGGAAATAAGCACCTAATTAATGGGAATGTGGAAATAATTGATTTTAACAAGGACAGAATGACAGCATTGGTCCCAAGTGACTACAGAGAGAAAAGGCACAGCTCTGTCCACAGCTCTGCTCCAAACCAAGTGAATTTCACCCTTCCTTCATCTCCAACACAGCTGGGAAGTTCTGCCATAAATTCACCTGGTCCTAAAGAATTCACATCCCTGGGAAGCCAGCTCAGGCATGCAGTGTTGGGATTTAAATTATCCTGATATAATTTACTTAATGTAGCTCTGAGAATCCCATTGGTGCTGGTTTTTCATCCTCCTTCCCCACACTGCTGCTCACCAAAACACCTGGCAGGTCACTCCAGCTCTGCTGCCACGTGCTTTTCCCTCCACAAGAACTTCCAGAACTTCACAGACTGCCCCAAAAAAAATCACATTTTAGTGTTCCACTGTGGGACCTGCGTGCTCTAGAGGGGCACAATCCTACAAAGCAGCTGCTCAACAAAAAAATCCCCACAGGCACAGCAGTGCTTGAGCCCAAACCTGAGTGTGGGGAGACCTGCCAGGCTGACCCTCCTATGGTTATCCAGACGTGTCCTCAGAAACTGAATGAAAAAAAACCACAAAACCTGAAGTCTGTAACACCAGGCTGTGTGTGGTGAATGTTCCTAAATACACACACAGGTGCCTCCCTGAGTTTATTATGCAATTAGCAGTGAGGGTGAAGGACCCTTTACTGTACCTCTCCACAGAGAATGCCACTAAAAATCCATCTCACTGCTCCCCAATCCCTGATTTTCTCACTCCCCCCAGAAGTCCAAGGCAGGACTTCCACCTGCACATGTCACACAAAGGAAGCACTGCAGCCCCAAGCAGTGCTCACTCCTCCCTGACACACACAGGGAGAAAAAGCCAGTCTGGGAAGGGAGGACACCATGAGAGAGAAATAAATTTATAACCTAAACCACTACAATTCGTTGTCCCTTTTCTCTTTGCAGCCTCCCAGGTTGAAGCCCACCACCCCTCTCTCCCCTCTCAGCATCTCTTCAATCTCACATTTCATTATGCAACAGTTGTGCTCAGCATTTTTAAAGGCTAAAAAATTGGCAAATGGGATGATGAAGCATTTCCAATTTCCCAGTCTATTTACTTCTACGTGCTGTTAGAGTAACATGAACAATGATAATCACAAAACACTTTATTTTTCACAAACCCTGCTTTAACAGATCCCTCTATACACCAATGGTGTCAGCAGTTACACATGAATCTGGCCCACATCAGAAAGCACTTTTTAATTCCCTAAAAACCTCCAGAAGATGCTGCACAGTTTGTAAGTGGGGCATATGCATAATGCTGTGCAAGACTAATCAGCCCTGAGACAACAGCTTCTAAATATCATTATGGAGAAGACAAGAATGATGTTTAACTGCTGCTTCTGTCACAGACATTCTCCTTTCAAGTCACTCAGGATATCGAGTTATAGTATTTGCTTCCAGTAATCATGGGCTGGATAAACTCACGTTTGCAGCTTGTGAGAAAGCACCAGCATCTCCCAGCACTGATCTCTTGGCTCCGAGGAAGTTGCCTGCGTTATTTCAGACGTGGTCACCCTACCATGTAATTTTACCCACGTCTGTATCCAGGCTGCAGCCCAAACCACATTTATTTTCGTGGAGAGAAATCCACAGAGGACCTGGAATACAGCAAGTCAGCACTGCTGGGAAGAAAAACAGAAAGAAAAAAAAAACCAACAGCGTGGTGGTTGCTGTTGCATCAATAAGCAGGTCGATATTTAAGTTCTTTGGGGAGAAAAAAAATAAATCTGTGATAAAATACCATGAGAGATGGTAAGTGTGATCAAAGCTGTGACAGTGTCACAGTCCCTGCCCCAGGGCAGAGCAGTGGGTGATGTGGGGACAGGTGATGTGGGTTTAGGGATCACAGCAGAGGTGAGGAACAGAGGGAAGAGGGCAATGGGAGTACCTGGGCAGGTAGCAGAGAGCGAGAGAGCAACGCAGCTGCCCTCTGCTGACTGCCTGCTCTGCTGAACGCCGCTCTGATCCAGCCACAGGCAGAACGCGATGGCACCGGCCGGGCTGCCCGTGCCTCCACGGGCACGCCGAGCTCTGTGCCAGGCGGAGGCACCCGGCTCTGCGGGGGCAGCACAGCCCCGGGCCCGGCCGCTGCGGCAGCACCGCCGTTCTCAGCTGCTCCGGAGAATTAACTCCAAAAAAACCACCCCGGACTCCAGCCGGTGTTCTGCTGCTGCAGCGTGCCCGTGGGTGCCTGGACTCATCCCCTGCCCAGCCCGGCTGTCCCTGCCTGCTGTGGTGGGGCATTTTGGGCTGGTCCAGCCGCTCTCATCTGCCATTTCAAATCAGGGGTGGCTTCAGTAACCCCCCAATCAATAACCCTCATCGACATCAGTGCTGAAGGCAGGGCTGTGACAGGAACTCCGTGGTCCACAGCTGCTGGCACCTGGGCTAGGGGAGTCTCCTGCTGGGAAGTATTTATCGAACAGCAAAACTCCTGGGAATCTCAGCATGAAACAGACCCAACGCCTCCCAACTCGGACCAATTCTCGTGGCATTTTCTGTCTATCACTCAAGTCAAATACATACGACCTATTTAACATCCAACTTTTTTTTTTTAAGTGAAAAACATCATTACTAAACCCTCTGTAAAATGAGAGAAAAGATGGGATTCAAGTTTTACGCTGATTATCACGTTTATCAACCCCCTGTGCCAAACTGCTTCGCTCTGAACTCGCGTCCATTTTATACCAGGTTTAAAAGCAAATGGGAGCAGCTACTCCTTTAGCACCTTAAACACTTCCCCTCCCACTAAAAGGCAGCCGTGTAGCTTTAACCCAGCGCTTCGCTGAAATCCCCGATGGATCAGCATCCCCCACTCTGCGGCTGCTCCATCGCTCCCGTAGCGCCGCTGGGAACCTGCGGTGCCCGGCTCTGTCATTAATGAACCCCCGCGCACAGGAGGAACCAGAGGAATAAACCAAGCGCTCCCAACCAGCGCAGCCTCCGCGCTTCTCCCCTCCCCGGCTCCATCCCACCTCCCCCGCCCGCCCCCGCCGCCAGCCCGGCCCCCCGGCTCCTCCTCCCCGCTCCCGCCCGGCTGGGGGACGCCCGCCGGTCCCGGCTCAACAAGTTCCCCTCGGCGGGGAGCCGGCCGAGGGGACCCCCCGACAGCGAGCCCCGCCGCAGCCCATGAGGGCAGCGGGGCAGCGCGGCGGCTCCGCGGGCGGCTCCGCGGCTCGGCGGCAGATGCGCCCCGGCGCCCAGGCTCTGACGCCCGGCTCGCCCCGGCGGCTGGAGGGAGATGCTCGCCCAGACCGTCGCTTCAGCGTGAGGAAGCACAAGGTAAGGCAATGAGCGACCCCCCGAAATTGCTGCCCGGCCGTCCGCTGGTTGTGCCAGGGAAAAACTTGTTAGGGATGAGGAGGGAGAAAAGGCTGGCGCTGAGCGGCAGCGTTATGCAATAGCGTATCTGCCTGCCTGCGAACAGCTCCTGCGGTCAGTAACTTTGGCGACAGAGGAGGAGAGAATATCCCGATACGCGACTTCTTCTAGAAAAATACCAGCGTTTCTTTGCCTGCTCCCCTTCCCGCGGTGCCTGGCAGGGGACGGGGGTAGCCGGAGGGTTTTTGGAGGGTGCACGAAGTGCTCTGGCTTTTCACATGGCTGATGGCGAGGAACTACCGCGGCTTATTAACTTCAGCCGACCTAATGAAGTGTCCGTACAGTGGCGATGGAGGAACACGGCATGTGTTCAGCCCTCAACTTGCAGTACAGCACTTCATTAAAAGCCCAACCAACCCAAAAATCCTCCGGGGGGACTGAAGCTATTCAGTGAAGTGTGCAGGGCTCTCCCGATTTAACACGCCCGAGCCCCCCATCACCATCACCGACCGCACATGAAATCGGGGATGCCGCGGAAACGCTGTAGGAAAACAGGACCAAAGGTAGCAGGGAACCATCCCCAAAGTCCCCTCGCATTCTGCGAGGCATCCCGAGCTTCCCGCCCTGCGATTCCATCTCGCCTCCCTGGCTAGCACCACGGCTCTGCCGTGCCCGTACTTCATGCCGTGTTTACGGGAGTTACGGCAGCCGGGGATGGATGCAGGACTGCAGTTCCATGGGATCTGCCCGGGGGGGCCGCCAGCCCCGGCGAAACAGGGACAGCTTGCACTGCTGGCAGCGGGGAATAGATCCCCGGCTTATGTCACCGTCCCCCGAGGGCTCCGTCCCAAGGGAGCTGTGCCCCCCTCTCAGCCACGAGTGGGGATAGGGAAGGGAGCGCTTTGCTTTGACCTTGTGTGTCTAAGCAGCTTAAAACCCTGCACAGAGGAGAATTTAACTCGTTAGGCTCTAAGACCGGGAAGTCAGGGAAGACCTGTTTTTTTCCAGCCTCCGAGAATCGTTTCTTTTTCCCCCAGCTGAATGCTGGCAAGTGCTAAGGAAAGGCAAACCAGTAACAGGTCACGTCTGATATAAACTGGGAATTTATTCCCTCTGCTTAAGTGCTGGGTCGTGCTCGGATTTACCGGGCTGCCAGGAATGCTGCATGTATCAAGGTTAAAATCTGGCTTCTAGATGGAAAAAACTCCTAGCTAAAAATAAAGAAATAAATAAATAAAAATAATCACATGATACGCGACTATGTCCTAGCCACGGAGTGGGATTAATTTAATGGCAAATTCCAAGCCAACAGACCAATAGTAAAAACAGGGAATCAGGGAGAGATCTCCTCACTCTTGGTGTGATGCCTCTTGGTGTTCCACCAGCCTGCTCGTGCCTGGCTGTCTGCACTACAACAATCTGTTCCCTGCGAGTACAAATAACAGTTCTAAGTTAAAAGCTGGATTTTTCTCCTGGCATTAAAAATTCATATTTAGATGAAAATATCTCAGGGCTCAGGTATTATTAATTTATCACCTGGAGGGTGATATTCTGCTATACAGTGGCAGCAGGATAATTCCATAAGAATTCCAGGAGAAATCCATGATGTAGATTGCTAATCCAGAGACTGAATTGTTCTAACTCCAACAGTTCTAAAATAAAATTCCTGCCCCAGAGTTCAAGGTGCTGTTGCATTGAAAGCATCTTCCCTTCACATGATGGGGAAGGCTGATATTAGATCAGCTTTTTGTAGGGCTTTTTTGTAAGGATGTCACGATGCCCTTGATGAAAAATGTTTGTTCTTTAGGACTCTGTCATTATTAACGATGTGTGTTTTGAACAAGATGCTCGAGATAATTCTAATCCTGGATGGAATCAGTGCTTTTCCCTGGGACTGACACCTAAAAAACCAGCTGGGCAGGAGCAGCACAAGAGAAAGTGCTGAGTTCCTTATCAAGAGGGCCAGCACTTAGCCTTCAGTGCACCCTTGTACTGACTGAGCTCACGAACAAGGAGCTCGTCAGAACCTCGCTGCCTTTTTCCCCAGTTAACACTGCACTGACAGAGCGTTTCTGCACGAGGGCCACACACAGCACATTCTATATTCTAATCTAGAGAGAATTAACTCAGGGAAAAGAGGGGTAAGTTCAGTGGGGAGGAACACGGGGAAGGGAAATGTGGTGGTGAAGCCCAAGTGCCGAGTCACGGAGCGTGCGTCACCTCCCAGACCAGCACCGCCAGTGACCAGACACCGCTGGTCACCACCAGGACACTGCCTGGGAATCCAAAAACCCAAACTCACCCAGGGATTGTACAGAAGGCAAGGAAATACCCACACTAACATTAGCTTCTGGAGGATTTAAAAACAAACTTAGCCATGCCAGTCCTTTGAGTGATGTGGAAACCTGTGAGGTTGCCAAAAATCCCTGCTCAGATATAAAGATACCTCCACAGAACTCTTGAGCTGTGATGTCTCAAGGCCATTCCTTATCCGAGCACAGGACAGGGAGAACTAGGGATGTATAGTCCCATAATTCATGCCCACTTGAGGAAATGACAGTAAATCTAGAATATCTGAGACCATAAAAAATTCACGTGATTATCTGAACTAGCTATTAATAAAAAGCTCTTATATTCTGCTTTATGACAGGCACGGTTTAAAGAACTGCTGAAAATTTGTCTAACATATTAAAAAACATGTAAGCAACAAATCTGTTTTATAGCCCAGTACTCCCTTGTATTTTTACTCATCAGTTTGCAAATTAAATAGGCTTCATGAAAATGAAATCATGAGCATGTTTTAAGGAAAAAAAATCATCTCAAGAGTGGTAAATTCAGTGGGAGTTCCACATTCAGCCTTCTGAAAACTGGTGCTTGCTTAGAAAATCCTGAACAACCTCTGAACACACACAGGTACGACTCCCTGGGTATTGACACTTGATTTTAAATTGTTATTGACCACACAGAATGTGCTCAGAGCGTTCTCTTATTGTAGTGCCACATGCCCATTTGAAGGCTGTTGACTCTGATTTTACTACATTTCAGGCAGAAAAGTGATCCCTTAACACTCCTGAGAACAGTTCACCCTGTTCATGCTTTTGCTCTGTGTCAGGGTGATCGGTGCCTGAAAACTGCTGCCCATAAACACATCCCAGCACAAGCCTCCCAAAGGCAATGGGAACTGCCTGTAAAAATAACAATTCAGTGACCAAACAGCAACATTTGGTGTCCTCTGTGCCCGTTCTTCTCCCCCTTTAGTGGCACAAGACACCGAGTCTTATTTTACTCCAGTTTTTCCAGCTAAATCCACTGGGTTTGGTACAGAGGAGCGTAGAGGAGTAAGGGCCATTTTTAAAGTCTGAATTAAAAAGACTGAAGGCCTTCAAGTCCTGCTGTGTTTAAGTGAAGATCCAAACTTCTAAATCATTACAAGAGATTTCTGTCCTGGCAGGGAAGTGCTGGAGCTCTACCATGTCCCACTCCCCAGAGTTGCTGATACCTGGTCTCAGACTCAGCCCTCATCAAAAATAATTGTTAAACATCTCAGAACCCCCAGCTTTGGCTCGTGTTTTTGTGACATCCATGGGCAAGAGAAGCAGGTTGCTGCTGTTATTTTTGCCTGCCCATGATTGCTGGAGCAAGCCTATAAATAAAGCCCACGTAGTTACCAAATTAAACCAGTTTAAAAACAAAAGCAGAGGAAGCTCTTTCCATCTGGTCTGAGCGAGGAGGAATTGTCACAAGCTCACAAAAAAAAAAAGGAGTTACTTGTTTTGTGCTCTTGCTTACCTTCCCTGCTTGTTTTCCAGCTGCCCTTCTCTCTCCTCTTCCATTTTTTTCTCCCAATTCTCATGTCAAGGTTGTGATCGCATTGCTTGGAACAATTTTGGTGAGGTCAAAGCTTACAAAGCCCAGCTGTGGCGTAAATGACTTTTTAAAAGCTGGAACGGGGGCTCTCCCATGCCCAAGACAAACCCATTGAAGGTGTGTGAATTCAGGACTGGATTTTAGACGTTAATAACACATCAAATAGTTCTGGGCTGCTTAGTTTCTTCCTGGGAGAAGGAAGAAGAGGGAATTCAGTAAAACCCCTAATTTTGGTGTATTTATATATGAATAAGCACCAAATCTACAACAAGCCCAACGTCTCCTTCCAACCATTAATAATTGGGTCGTTCATGCCCATTTTGTTATTGCAAACAGAGACAAGAAATGAATGAGGAGATATCCACGAGTACAGGAATTTAACTTGTGGATCAGTTGAACACATTCCCGTGTATCAGGGCCATCGGCAAATAAAACCCAGCGATATCTCGACGGAGCTGACAAAGAGACAGATAAAACATCCCACTGCTGGAGAGAGTAATTCAGCAGAAATTATGCTTGAACTGCCTGCTGGCAGCGATAACACTGAGCCCTTCTGGAGACGCAGCCCAAGGTGCTGAATTCCAGAGGAATCCGTGCGTTTTAGCGGAGCAAGTTGGTGAGAAGAACGTGGAACGTTCCTGCACTCACCGTTTGTGATAAAAGCACACAAAGCCACAAGAAAAGGGATGTAAATTATCTCTATGGTGGCCCATTGTGGTGCTAAAAATATCCTTGAGAGGGTTTTTAATTATTACTTTAATGACCTTCCTGATCATCCCTATCGCAAACAACCCATCCTAAAATCCGGAATCACAGAGTGGTTTGGGCTGGAAGGGCGTTAAGGATCATCCATTCCAACTCCCTGCAATGGGCAGGGACACCAGGTTTATTTTAAAATCTTATTCCACGTTATCCCAGGTCCACAAAACCTGGGAGCAACATACTCAGCAACTCCACACTGTATTTGCTTCCCTCTTCATTCCCCACGCAATTCTTCCCACAAGGCACCAAAACTTTGCTCCCTGGAATGAGCAATTTCCAGAGTCCTCCTGTTTGATGAGAACCTGGGATTTGGGGAGTTTAAGACAACTTCCCCTCACAGAAGATTTAGGCTCTTCCTTCCCAGTACTTCAATAGCATCTTAGATCCAGCTTTGAGGAAGCTTTGCAGCTTTAGGGACTCTTAATTCCCCTCAGCAACTGCAGCTTTTTGCTCTACTAAAACTCTTTTTGAGTAACTAACAGAAATTTTTGTACAATGATGTAACAGGAGTCAGACTGATCTGTGCAATTCCCCAACACCAGCACGCTCAGATCTACCTGTACACAGATAATTCAGAATTCCAGCAGAACCAGAACCTGCCTGGAACCAGAAACTTCGGGAATGTGCTCCTCAAGAAGGTGACAAATGACACAGCTCTTATTTGGTGGTGACTGCTGCCAGCAGAAACACATCTAGACAGATCCTCTCCCCCAATTAACATCCTGCTAATGATGTCAGGTTTTAGACCGAAATTACCCAGCTGAGTTGTTTAACACTCCACACCCTCCCAAGCTTGCCTGCCTGGAACCCTGATCCAAACAGGAAGAGCTGACAAGGCTGGGATGCCATACAAGCCCTGACCCCAGGAATGTCACTGTCACCTCCCATTTGTAGGATCACCTGCATTCCCAAGGGAATGCTCTCACCTGCAGAGCAAAATTAAGGATGCAGGATCGAAGCCTGCAGCTGGGACCTGCTTATCTGCTTTTTCCCCTTCACCCAACGCTTGAGAAACGCTTGTTCCTCTGCTGAAGGAACAAAAGCAGCTGCAGTTCCTGTAGGTGCTCATGGTCTGGCCATCCCTGAGAGTGTCCCAGGCCAGGTTGGACATTGGGGCTCGGAGCAAAACCTGGCACAGTGGGAGGTGTCCCTGCCCATGGCAGGGGTGGGATGAGATGAGCTTTGAGGTCTTTTCCAACCCAAACCATTCCATGATTCTGTGTTCTCAGCATTCAGATCCCTCTGTGCAGAGCTCTGACAGTTTTACAACCCTGTTGGGCAAAGCTAAAGAGCAGCACTGCTTTTTCCCTCTCATTTGCCTGTTGGTTTTTTTTTCCCTTAAACACCCACAAAACCTATTGATGTCAACTAAGAACAATTAAACTAAGTATTCAACAGCAATGCCAATAAGGAACTGCCTTAAACCCTTGTTTTTAACAGCTTGCCCTTTAAATTATTTACCAGAAAGTCCCATAAAAATGAAAAACCTTCCAAGTGCAAAGTCCTGTGGCTTTTGGACTCCTGAGCAGAACTATTAGGGATTCTCCTAGCAACCCATCCTCAGCAGCATCCTGATCCTCCTCCTCCTCTCCCCTGGAGCAGGGACAAAGCCTTGCCCACATTTTCATGGCCAAACAATGCCAAAGAAGCCTTTCCCTCCCCTCATCCTCGGAGCCAGAGCTGCAGAGAAAAAATCAGGGAGAAAAATCAGCAGCGCTCTCTTAACGGTGACATTATTTTTTCCAGTCCACTAAATCCCAGCAAATGTTTGAGATCAGAACACTCCGAGTTCCCAGGGAGGATCTTGTGACATTGCATTTGTTCCACTGGGAAGTTAATAACTATTAACTCACCCCATAACTCTGCACTGGTTTTAGTGCAAGTGCAAATCTCCTGGTAATGGTGCTATTCCTTGCAAAATTCTGTTATGGGGAAAATAACCCTTCCTTTCCAGAATTTTATCCCCTTGAATGGATTCCTTTTAATTTTATGCGTGGAACAATATAGGAAGCAACAAAACCTAAGTATTATTAAAATTTGTGTCCTGAAAGCGTAATAGAGATGTCAAAATTAAAGAAAATTGCCTCTACCAGCTGCATTCAAGGAAACTGGCTTGGTTTGGAAGGAATTTAAGTAGTTTATCCTCCAGTAGATTCCTGTTTTATCTAAAAGTCTCCAGGCTTATTAAATCGTACATTTTATTTGTTGCCACTTCGTTCTGAAGCTCTCAAGAGCATTTAAAGGCATTTATTGGGTATCTCAGCCATTGGCTATGATTTTATACATCATTCTCACAAAGCCTGCCAATGGATGGGAGGGGGGAAAAGACAAATCCAATGCCACAGGATCCTGCTAATTCCAAAGGAAAGCTTCCAAGGCACTTGGAAATGCAGCAGTAGGGATGACTTCGGTATCGAGCAATAAATAAGGAAGTTCAAGAGAGAGGAAATTCAAGTTCAGCGCCTCAGGGTTTCAAAGCAGAGTTAAAAAAAAATAACTGGTTTGACATTTAGCAGCATTGCTAAGTCTGTTATTCTACATGAACAAGCCTGTGATGAAATAAAGACAGCCTGGGCTACCCCATCAGTTTTCCTAATAATCCTCTCGTCAGGACTTTTTATCCCCTAAAAACTGGCAATACCTGCAGCCCTCAGATTTATCTGCAAGTCAGAATTTCTCCTCAGTCCTTTTGGATGAAAGCTCTCCAAAAATTCCTAACACAGGCAACGTTTCTGCAAACAACTTTTATAATTAATATCTGCCTAAGTTAATCTGTATTTTCCAGCATTTTTATCATGACAGTCCTCTTTACTGGACATTACTTTTAGGATGATATTAAATAATTTTTACGTTTCTAACATAACAACACTGCCAGCTAATTAACAATTAGATTCCTTTGAAAAGATTAAAAATACTTATTTAATTAAGTCAAACTGTGTGGGATATTTAGAATTAACATGAGGTTTCTATGCTGGATTTGTTTCTACGAAGTAAATCTGAGTTTCTTTCTGCTCTTTGTTTTTAACAGTACAATTGGATAAATATTCCATGGATACACTTATGACTTATAGACATCAAATAGTTTTTGAAAAGTGGTTTGAGGTGGTATTTAGGCATATAAAATTATATCTGAGGCAGTGGGCATTTCTCAGGAGAACGTCCAGCCTGGAAATATCCAGAAGCCTAAAGATGCTGCAGCTCACTTCCCACTTCCCATGCAAAAAAAGCCAATTATTTGCAATTCCCTGCATTATTTTAAGCCAATCCATCCATCCACAAAATCCTGTGTGCTCTTAATATGTGCACAGATGTTTCCAGCTGCATCTCCAACACCTTCATCTGCTCTGGAAACCCCAGAACTGAAATCTGTGCCTTTCATCTGCATTTGGAACCTGGAAAGTTGAAGCCCACTCTGCTGTATTAACACATCCCAAATCTGCTCCTGTGTCATAAAACTGACAGAGATAAAATGGAAATTGCAAGGTGAGTTCCAAATCTCCTCTCCCCTCATTAACCAATCAGTCTGGAAATCCCACACTGTAATTCTCCTGGCAGAGCAGTGACTCTGCAGAGTTTGGGATGCAGAGTGAAGCTCCTGCAAAGATTTGGGCCCCCTAACTGGTGCTTTCCATAAAGAAGAATATTTTATACCGACTCAAAGCTTCTCTGTGCCATCACTTTTTAGTTATTTTTATTAGTTGAAATATTTTTATTAGTTATGGAAATAGTTTATTTCCATATTCAAACGCAGAGGGATGCTGCTTAAGGGTAATCAGCCACAAATTTATAAACAAATCAAGGCTAAAAACTGAAAAAAACTAAGCTTGTGATTACTTAAATATTTAGTTTGGCAAATCAGCTCTTTGTTTGGAGTAAGTACAGATAAAAAGTTGAACTCTATTATCTGCATGTAATTGGCATCTGCAACTAAAATTCAAATTCCAAGGCTTTATTACCCCCCTGACAGCACGAGCCATAAACTGAGAAACTCCAGCTCAGTAATTTCCTAAAGTATCCAAAAATCCTGCAGAGACGACGCCGTGGCAGTGCCTAAATAAGCCAAAACAGGAGGCAACGCTTTGTCCAAACCAAAACTGAAACCAAACAGGAAATATTTCATCAACTCTTCCCTGTGAAGTGTTTAACTCACTCTTTGTTTGACTCTTTGCTCAACTGTTCTTTTATCCGCTGAGCACAGAGATTCTCCCTCAGAGACACCGGGATCCGAGCAAGGCTTCAAAAAAAAATCGACTTCTTTGGGTTGTTGTCATTCTTAATCACAGTTATCTCTTAAAATTATTTTACTCCCAGCTGCTAGTGGGAATAAAAAACTCTGGATCAGCTGAATCAATCAGGGCTGTGCAGTTGGGAAAGGGAGACAAGCGATTCGGTGAAGAATCAATTTATTGGCTATTAAAGACAGGCTTTAAAATTAACTGCAGAATAAAGTTCCTCATTTATCTGCTCTGGAGGATATCTCCAGCCTCCTGCTTTCAGCTGGGTTATGGACTCCAGGAATTCCAGGGGAAGTCATCCCAAACAAACCCAGCCATCCTGCAGCCCCCAAAAATGATGGGATTCAAGTGGGAGGTAAAATCATCTGAAAATTGAGACAGGTCACAGACACTAATGAAATATCCAGCCAATACTTGCAGATAAATTGCATGTTAATGGATCCTGCTGTCAAATAACCAAGTGCCCAGAAACTCACTTTGACAGCTCTGAGGAATCCCAAGAGATGGTTCTAAAGGGTGACTTTCAGAGCTAACAGCCAATTTTTGGAGCCTTTTTGGGTAAAAGTGTGGCTTTTTCAGCCACAGTTATTGAATATTTCACATCTTTGTGAATTTAATGTTTCATTTTTGCTGTAGTTTCATGGGAGCTCAGAAGCTCCCACTGGCAGATTTGGAACTAATGACTGTAATGGTTGTTGTGTTCTTATATTTAGGGTTTTTTTGGTCACCTCATTCATTTACCAGACTGTTGTGGAAAATTTGCTTCCAGTAATTCTGAAGTTCAGAGTTTTGGGGTTCAACAGCAGTTTTTACAATAATTTTTAATGTGGTCCAGCTGCAAGCTAAAGGACTGGGTTTATCTCTTAAGCAGCACTTTTTTCACTAAAATATTCCCAAATTCCAGCCCTGGATAGACAAAAAGATGGATGGCTGTGCTCCCTACCTGCTCTGTTGGCAGAATGTCCCTCAGATAGAGGCATCTCTTCACTCACAAACACAATTACAATTAAATTACAGCCCAAACCACCCAGAACAGTACATTGATGTCCCCCACAACCAACTCCTTATTTAGGGTTTCAACTGGAACCAAAAATTCCTGACATTCCAGTGCAGTTGATTTGTTCCCCTCAAAATCTGTCCCTGTTTGTACCTCATGTGTTAAAGGCACAGGGATAACTGATCTCAGCCCCCTACTCTACTTTTATCTTCAGATCCCCTTTAGAATTTCTATTTTATTCTCTCTTTTCCCCCAAAACAGGGACTTGGTCACTTCAGTATCAGAGCCTAGGCTTGTAGATATAAAATATCCAGTTGAAAACCTGGATCTGGCAATCTCAAATTCCATTCATTGAATGGTTTTGTCCTGAATTTTCCCTTCTTTTTGCTTCTTCTACAGACTTTGCACTACATCAGAAAAACAACTTCAACAACAACTGCAGCTCCCTCACCACACCCTGAGCATCCCAAGTCACACAGAAAAAGGCAAACTGGGGGGACTCTGAGATATTTCAGTTCCTTCTTCACAAAGTACCAGGGTCAGGGAATTAAAACATGAAAAAACATTAAGTAGTGGCATATTTTCATGAGATTTTTGACCCAGAAGTCCAACCTTGGACTCTGTGCCATGCACATCTGTGGGTATCTTTAGGGAAGTGTTACTTTTAATTTTAAACATCATAAACATTCCATTTTCTGCTGAAAATGATTTCCCCATTAAGCTTTCTTACTTTAAATACAGACTAGTCAAGGATTCATTCCCCTGTGCCCCTGAGTTGGCTTTCTAAAACAGATGCTATTATGGCACTTAACTCTTCAAGAGTTTCACATCTTTTATTAAATAGACAAAGGAATTTTAATTAAAAGCATATTTCAAGTACACCTGAAAGTCCCTTCCCTTGTTTTACATTGTATTCCCAGCTCCCTCTGAGGGTTTCAATAGGAGATATATGCAGAGTGTTTGGATTAAGTGGGAATTTGGTAATTCAGCAAGTCTCAGGGAGAAGTCTGCACAACAGGAAAGTAAAAATTACAACTTCAAATGAGGTGTAAAAATGAAATCTTAATTATGCAGCTACTCCAGATCCCCTATGATCCGTACAGCCACTGGGGTTTGGGGTTTTTTGGGGTAGATGCTGCGTTAAACAGTTGGCATCTTCTCCTCCTTGAGGAGGATCTTGCATTTCAAGGGCGGATTAAATAATTTCTGTGAATCATCACAGGTTTGGAGGGTTTTTAGTGCTTTAGGATCTTTGGGGATAAGCAGCTGTATCGTAAAGGCACATTACTGCTTCTAGGAAAGGATGAGTTGTTTTGCATTTGAAGCAAAACCTTAATTGATGCACTGCTGACTTCCTCCAAAACTTCTCTAATTCATAAATTTTACGCATCCAGCACTACCAACCAGTTGCTAATAATAATTAATCTGTATTTAGTTGTAGCCATGTGGAAATTTTTTTCTAAAAATCCAAATAATGACACCTCTAACAACCAATTAATCCCTTGCAAAGAACGCTGAATACATTACACAGCAGAAATGTGTTTGGTAAGCAAGCACACTCTAAAAATAATGCCAGTTTGACACTTCTTGCTACTGAACATTTGCATTAAAGGAGAATTAAGGGTGGGCAGAGCTCTGAACTTTTCTTCATTTGGACAAAGACGCTTGGTTTTCTATTTGCCTGTAGTTTTTAGTAACTGTCAGGTAAATTCAGAGGACTGCCTTCCTGGGAGCACATATTCCTGAAGGGAATTGCTTCCTGGGAAGCCTTGGCATGACAGCCACGGTCCTATCCTGGGAAAACAGCTGTGGAAAAACTTCTGGCACCAGGAAAGCTCCTCTCTGAGGAGCAGGTACTCACAACAGATCGAGATAAAAAGCACATTTAAGACACAAATCTCCAGAAAACCACCAAGGGCTGCGACTCAACGAGCGCATCGGTCGCGTGTCGCAGCCATTTTAGCAGGATCACGGGAACGTGGCTCAAATGTTGCAAAAACCTCAGGGGGAAAAGTAACATTTCTGTTGTAACTTGAGGCTTTCTGCACTGTTTTTGTCTGCAGGCATCATGGTGAGTAAGGAGCCCAGCAAATGCTTACTCACCGCCTCGGACAGCGACGTCGAGCCCGCGGCTTCCCTGGCGCTGGAGATGAAATACGCGCTGGATCCCAACCGGCAGATCAAGAAACGGAACAAAGCCCTCCAGGTGAGGTTTAAGGATATCTGCGAGGCCCAGAACGAGCAGAGGGACAAGCAGCTCTCCACCTCCTCCACGCAGGACCCTGACAAGAGGGAGGCCAAGGCCATCTCCTACAAGACGGCCTACCGCAAGTACATGACGGTGCCCGCCCGCAGGTCCATCCCCAACGTCACCAAGAGCACAGGAGTCCAGACTTCCCCCGATCTCAAAAAGTGCTACCAGACCTTCCCTCTGGACCGCAAAAAAGGGAATATCCTGAAAAGCGCCTCGACTGTGGACACGTTACCGAGCGAGAACAACGGGTTCCTGATCGAGGTGAAGGACAGGGAGGGCCGGGGCTCGGGCGAGGCCGCGGCGTGGGGCAGGAAGGCCGGCAGCCTGCAGACGGCCGAGTTCATCTCCCACATCTCCGAGCGCGCCGCGCACGACAACGGCGCCGAGGCCTGGAAAAGCAGCGATTTGCACAGTTCTCCCAAAGAGCCTCCTCCTCTACCCAACTTGGCCGAGCCTGGCGAGGAGGAGCCGGTGCGACCGCCCGGCCGGGGCAGAGCGGCGGTGGCACGGCTGGGGAGCGACGAGGCCACCCAGCCCCTCCACGGGAGGGTCTTCAAGACTGAAGTGGCCGCCGTTTACCTGCCGGCCTCACAGCCCGACCTGCCCGGCCTGGGCGACTGGGGGCCGTGCCCCGACGAGGACGACAAGAGGACGGTGCAGCTGAACGGGGTGCAGCCCCCGGCCGGAGATGCCCGAGCGTGCGCGGCGCGGCCGCAGTGCCCGGCGCCCGAATGTAGTGACCAGAGCCTGCAGGTCAACGTGGCGCCCGTGGAGGAGAGCCAGCCCTGCCGGACGGCTGTGGCCGTGAGCCAGGAATGCCAACAAATCGTGCCTCACACCGAAGTTGTGGACTTGAAAGCGCAGCTTCAGATGATGGAGAACCTGATCAGCTCGAGTCAGGAGACCATCAAAGTGTTGTTGGGTGTTATACAGGAGCTAGAGAAGGGAGAAGCTCACAGGGAAGGGTGAGTAGATGTTTTTCTAATGAGTACGAGCTGATTGAAATGTCTTTTCACCTTGAGTTTGCTGATGCCAAGGCGCACGTGGCGCTCCTCACGCGGAGTTCTGCTGCTTTAGGAGAAGCCTGCCAGCAGCATTCGGATTGCTATCTGCCAGTCCCAGGGTGTAATTAAGTAATTATTTAACGAAGGGCCCATAATACATCTTTTAGTGCCTTTTCTAAGGAGCACAGAACGAGCCGCTCTCCAAACAGGATTAGCGAGGATGTTTTCACATCAGCAACTTGCATTAGCCATAATTCCTCACACGGCATGAAAAGCAGCAGCAAAACCTTAATTCTGTAAGAGACTTACCTTTTTAAGATTAAGGGATATTATTACAACTCCTCATATAATTCCCTTAATGGCATATGAATCTCGTCTGGTTTCCTTCCACCTGAATTTTTCGTGGTATTTCTTTCAGAAGGAAATGAAATGAAACTTTGAATATCTAAGTCTTCTTTAGAGCTTTCACACAGCTCTAAACACAACAAACTCAAGCAGAAAGAAACAAAATTGTGTTTATCCCTAACTTTCATTACTTAAATCAACCCATGAGGCATTAAAAATACTGAAACTGTACCTCAGTACAACCTTTAGTCTTTACCTGGACAGTTCAACCCATCTTTTATCACCCTAACAAACATTTTGCAGACTGACTCACCTTAGTTCCCTCATCTTTATTCAGTGAACATACCTCAAAATGTATGTGTGCTGTTTGTGTTTCTGTGATTAAATCACAATTTGCCAGAAGAGATCGGGACTTTAAAATTAAGAAACCAGCAGCTCGTGCAGCTTGAAGCAGCACCTGCTTTTGTTTGAGTCAGACAGGTACATCTTTAATTTAAATTTCTTTAGGAATGGAGAAATCATGTGAGTCCTTAAACTCAAAATATCTGGCATTAAAAAGTCATCTTAGCTGGAACCTGCTGTCAACACAGCCGTTGTGGTTTTAGTTTATTTTACAGTTATATTATTATTTATATCCTTATCAGTTATCAATATCAAGGACCTTATCAAGCCCTGGATATTCAGACTGGGATGTTTCTTGGCCTACCTGAAAGCCACACAGGTTTCAATGATTTTAAAGATCTCTTCCAACCTAAACAATTCTGTAATCCAATTTTTTTTAAATTATTACTCAGAAAAAGAACTCCCCTGACTTTCTCAACTTTGAGAAACTGCAGGAGCTTTGGCAAGAAGTGCCAAGCTGCTTTTCAAATCACAAAACACAGAAAACTGTTCCATCATCATCATCACAACTCATCACCCGCTCATCGAGAACCGTGAGCGCACCAACACCCACAGCAGCCCCAGAGTCACCTGCTACAAATACTCTGCTTCCTCCACACAATTACACATCCAGATTTTATCCCTTCCCAAAGACAGCACAGCCACAGGTGCAGCAAATACAGATTTTTTATTGCCCTGACAGGGCAGAGCTGTTAAAGCAGCCAGCGTTAGGAGTGTATCCCTGCCCTTGGCACAAAACAGATCTCGGCCAAAGTACCCAGGATTGTCTTCAAATAATTCCTCTGCAGCTGTCAGCCTTACAGAGCTGTATTAGCCCTCAAATGGTGAAATTATCCATAAATCCCAGTTTAGAATATCTTTACAGCCTCTTAGACACTCAGACTCGTGTACTGGAGTTTACAAGGCTCCATTTAAACAGGAAGAGCGTTTATTAGCACTGCTTTAGACTTGGAGCCACTCACAGCTGCTGCAGACGTGTCCCAGACCTGCTCCCTCCCTGCTGGGCACGGAGGGTGAGGAGATGGGGAGGGAAGGAGAAGAGGGGAGATGCACACTTGTGTATTTTTGAATCCCAGCATTCCAGACCCCTGTGATTTTGTGGCATGGTCTGGAAGGAGACTGCACAGCTCTGTGCTCAGGACCTTGCACAGTGATCCCTCCCTCCAGAGCTGGGAGAACGCTCTGTTCTCCTGCCAGCACCAACACATCATTAACACCAAGCCTGTCTTTATCCCCAGCTCCCTCCAATTACACAACTCCTGCAATAACAGGCTGCCCCATCCCTTTATTGAATAATTCTTGCCAATTGCTGCGTTCATCCTACAACATCTTTGCCAAAGATCCTGTGTAAACTATTTCGTATCTCCTCAGTGCCAGCATGTTGAGACTTTTTCCTGTTATAACCTGGTTTTAGGTCAGTTTAGATCAAGAAATTAAAGTTCTACTGTAGTTCTGCTGGTTTTTGTAGCATCTTCTATCTGCTAGAACAGTGAGAGATGTTTTGTATTTATGGAATTCACCTACTTTTCTTATGTACATTAAATTCCTTAGACTAACGTGCTACAAGAAACAAATACAAATAACACGCTGCTGGAAAAGGAAAAAAATATAAAGAGAGCAAAAAAACCCACCAAAAGCAAAAAACAAAGCCCCAACTGAATTTCTTAATCAGATTTTTCTGCCTTTAAGGAAATCAGTGTTCTTTAAGTGCTGTTGCAGTGCCATGGGACTGGTGCTCAGTGGATTCATTTTCACTAATATGCTGTAGGTCCTGAACTGCTATTACTGCAATTCATCACCTAATGAGTCGATGGCAGCAGAATTGTAGCAGCATCTCTGAAGGCAGCAGTCTCATCCTTTGGGTGCCTATCATCTGTGTGTGCTTTTGAAAATGTCACTGCTCCATCATCTGCAATTAGCAACAACAGCCAGCACTCAACTCTGCTTGAAGGGAAGGGGAAAGCCACGGGAGCAGGAGGAGAAACACAGAAACTGTGATCCCCCTCCGGTATCAAAGGGTTTTATTCAAATTCTGGAATTTGTGCATCGTTATTTACTAAATCTTTGGCAAAATGGCCGTTGTACCTCTCTGTGGAGGCTTCTACACAAAAAAAAAAGCAAATTACATCCCAGCAAACATTGCTGGATGCCTTAAGTCATGCATGAAGGAAGTGCTGAGCTGCAGCTTCAATTAAGAGTCCCAGCTCAGAGTTAAAAAAACATTGAATATTACATGATGCAGCCTAACAACACAAACTCAGCTTTGTGCTCTGGTTTTAGCCTGATAAATTAGCAGCCATCTCACTTTACAGACCTATTTGCCTGTGTTCAGATGGAGAATTTAGGAAGCCAAAGGCGTGAAGCATCACTAAGGCTGACAGGAGTGCAAGCAAAATACAAGTTAATCATTCTGGAACCTGGCTAACGAAGATCTGTGAAATTCAGAGCAGAAGATGAGCACATAATCAGAATTATTCTGCTGCTGGAGAACAGCAGTGACCTGCCCTTTAAATCCTTCCCGTGGAAGGAACAGTAATCTGGGCCCTCCTCATTATACAACAAATCAGCAATTTTAATAAACAAAGTGCTCAATTTGCCACACAAAAACAAGTCACAGTATTTTGACTCTGCCAGGCCAAATGCTACACATCAGACAAGAGTTAAATGAACCTGTTTCAGAGCTCATTTATATTCCTCTATTAGTCAGCAGTGGTTCAGGAATTTAAAGAGCTCTCAACAAACTCCTCCGAAGGGGCTCTGAGAGAACACGTTGTCATGGCTGGAATTTAAATGTCACTGCATGTTTTTCAGTGACTAAGGGATTTTTGTGCCTCACATTCTCATTTCTGAGCAGAAAATACACCCCAATTGTGTGTCTGGGTGGAGGTTTGCACCCAAGGGAGAGCAGGGAGCATCCTGAGCTGAGCCCTGCCTGAGCAGCACTGCCAGCACTCATCCTCAAGGTCACCCCAAGTGATTCTCCTGCTCAGCAGTGATGGCAAATCAAAGCCAGGAGCCAGAGCAATTATTGTTTGTTTGCTCTGCTCCCTCCCTTCCAGGAGCCAGCCCAGCTCTTCAGAGGAGAGCCAGAGCAAATCAAACCTCTGCTCATCCTCATCACCTCCCAAAGTGGAGTTTCTGATCTCACACCTGGAGAAAAGGCAGCTTGAAGAGTTTACAAGAGCACAGCCTTGGGAGGGATGTGCCAGCTGCAGGAATGACAGGACAGGCCTTGGTTTGGCATTTCCCCCTCGTTGGTTTTGTTTTGCATTTTTCCAATTACAGCCCTGGCAAAGGGAAGGTTTAACAGGATCATTTCTAAGGGAAAACCTGGAAATGGAGGGAAACAACAGATAAGCTTAACTCCAAAAGACAGCTCACTAGGAATAAATACATGAGGAGCAGAAAGAATGCAGCAAATTGCATCTGGGATGCACAAATTGTGTCATACTCCGAGTGGCTCTGGGTTTTGGGAAGAGGGCAGTGATGAGTGCCTTCATTTCCTGCTGTGACCTTTTTCCATCCATCCATCCATCCTGCCTGCAATCACCTCTGAAATGGTCACACTCCTTTTGTTACCCCCAAAATCATCTCCTCAATTCTTCCCTCTTTTATCTTGCTGTATTTTGGGGTGTGCATCATTTATGGATCATTCCCAAACATCTGGAAAATTGGAGCACCCCACCTTCCTGAGCAGAGACAAGAAATCTCTTCCTTATTCAAGAAAAAGGAGGAAATTTTTGCACAAAAATCACAGCTTTGTGGATCTTGTGCTCCTTGGGGCAGTGATGGTTGAGTGCTCACTCAACCCAAAGCAGGAGCAGTACTAAGACACCAAAAGTCCATTTCCCTGCTCTGACCATAAGAAATTTGTTTTTCCAAGCTCTAAATCAATTCTTTCCTGCTCCCCCAAGCAGAGCAGCACACACTGACACCTCAGCACTGCAACTTTTCCATTATATTCCAAAACTCCATGGGGGTTATTCCAATACCTGCTGCAGTCATGATATCCCCTCGACCCCTCTTACCCAAAATTCTCTTACATAAAAAATTCCCAATGAAAGCTGATGCTGGTAAGACTGATCACTGAAATACCCAGTGTCACTGAAGGTAAATATTCCAGCATCACCCAAGGTTTAACCTCAAATTCCATTTTTTTAACCTGAAATTCCATATTTTAAACCTCAAATTCCAGTTTTTTAAACCTCAATTTTCATTTTTTAACCTGAAATTCCATTTTTTTAAACCTCAAAAACATTTTTTTAAACCTCAAATCTCATTTTTTAAACCTCAAATCTCATTTTTTAAACCTCAAATTTCATTTTTTAACCTGAAATTCCATTTTTAAACCTCAAATTCCATTTTTTTAGACCTCAAATCTCATTTTTTTAACCTCAAATTCCATTTTTTTAAACCTCAAATTCCATTTTTTAAACCTCAAATTCCACTCTTTTCACCTGAAATTCCATTTTTTTAACCTGAAATTCCATTTTTTTAACCTCAAATCTCATTTTTTAAACCTCAAATTCCATTTTTTAAACCTCAAATCTCATTTTTTAAACCTCAAATTCCATTTTTTTAACCTCAAATTCTGTTTTTCTCACCTGAAATTCCATTTTTTTAAACCTCAAAAACATTTTTTTAAACCTCAAATTCCATTTTTTTCACCTGAAATTCCATTTTTAACCGGAAATTCCATTTTTTTAAACCTCAAATTCCATTTTTTAAACCTCAAATTCCATTTTTTTTAACCTCAAATTCCATTTTTTTAACCTGAAATTCCATTTTTTTAAGCTCACATTCCATTTTTTTAACCAGAAATTCCATTTTTTTAACCTGGAATTCCATTTTTTTAACCAGAAATTCCATTTTTTTAAGCTCACATTCCATTTTTTTCTGAATTAGCTCCCTAAACCCCATCTGGAGTTGGATCTCCCAAAGGCAGGTACCAGGAGCATCTCAGAGCACAGCATTTCCCAGGCCTTCCAACCAGCATGAGATTTATATTGTTGATAGGATTTTTCATTAGAGCTGGACACATTTATTCTGGGGCTGATAATCCAACTTTCAGATCAGATTGTCAGAGTGGATAAAAAGGGCAAAGTCTCACAGTTGCCAGACATCCTGGAACATTAATGTGTAATAATTCAGAGTACCTGGGTACTGAAACACTGAAGATAAAGAGCTCTTAAATAACCCTGCTGTCAGAGCCACTTTCTATCCATCCTTTGTGAGGAATTCACTGGTGGGAGGCTTTCAGCAAGGAAATGAAAAAAAAAGGGAAAAGTGAACACTTAACAACAACCAGAATGTGGAATAAACACAAAAAAAAAAAATAATCTTTTTAGCACAGTTACTTGGTATTAATATTCTGTTTTCTCCCCCAAAATGCCATTAGGGATGTTCTGAATGTCAGAAAATAGAATTTATTTTGCTAATATAGTCCAGCTTTTTTATCTGCATATACTGAATGGGCACAATTCAATGGAAACGTATTTGAAATATTGAGAAAAATAATTTGATTTCTATCTGGTTGCTATTCACTGGACTTTAAAACCGAGAAGAAATGTCATTCCCCACCACACCTCCCTGTTCCAGCCTGGGGTCAGCAGCTTCAAAGTGAAATTTAAGGTTCAGGACTTTTCCAGCAGATTGGCTGCAGGGACACAAAGGGCAATAAAAGCAAATCCTCACAATTCAAATCTGAAACACTGATGGAGTCTATTAATGAGAGACTAAAAAAAAAATGTAAGCAAACAATGTTTTTGTTAAATATATCCATAGGAATTACCATGAAGCTTCTCAATGTCACCAAGCTGCCCCAATCATACACCTGCAAGGAGAGTTTCCCTGCTAAATCAGTTCTTTTTTGAAAAAAAAATAGAAATAAATTTAAAAAAAACCAAGAGGATGACAAGATAAGAAAATATCAAGTTTTCACAATTAAAATAATCCTGTAATAACTGCAGTTTGGCTGGTGGCAGTGTCAGAATGCAGAGCCACGAGCCTGTAAAAATGGGACCAAAATGAGTTTTAGAGTGTTAAATTTCTCACTGCTGCTCCTTCACCAGGAGATGAAACAAGTGATTTCTAATTGACACCTCCTCCTGAGCCCCTGTGCTTGCACAAAGGTACAATTATCTCTTATCCTGACTGAGGAAAAATGGCAAAAAAAGAGGAAAAAGATTTGTCTGAAGATGGGGGTGCTTTGTTTTTAAACTGCAGAGGTTCCAGATTTGGGACAGGCTTTAAAAAGCTCCCGTGTAGCACATGGAGGAAAGTGAAGGTGAAAAACTGGGAGATGATGGAGAGCTGAGCTGCATTCAGGCACCTGGGGCTTGGGAGGAGATGATTTTTAAGATCTTCAAACCCACAGATCCTGGGATCTGTGGCCTGAGGAGAATGGAAGTGAGGATTTCCTGATGTGTCCATCCATGCATGGATGTGTCTGTCCATCCTCCCTGACCCCACCTCTGGGTCCCTGCTGGCTCTCACTCACACCTCCACAAAACCAAGGTGTCCACGCTGTCCCACAGCTCTTACAGGTTTTGCTTTGAGCTTTGCCAAAACAGGAATTTGAAGATGGATGAGTAATTCCCTGCATGGAATCGGTTTTTCCATGTTTAACAATAGTTAGTAAAATACCTCAGTAAAACTGGGACAATTCCGAGCTTTTTGTGATGGTTTTTGCATGTCATGGAGGGATCAGTGCTCCAGGCAACCAGGAAGGAAAACTGCCATTCCAAGGGACCTGGAAATCCCTCCAAACATTCCCAGCTGTGTTTGGACCTCTTTTCCTAACAGGAAGATGGTGAGGGATGGATCTCCACCCTATTACTCACTGCATGAACCAACCAGAAGAGGACAGACACAGTTCTATGGGGGAACACTGGGATTTTTTTTCCTTGATTCCAGTATCAGAGGATCCTGGAATGATTTGGGTTGGAAAGGAGCTTCAAGCTCATCCCATTCCCCCCCTGCCATGGGCAGGGACACCTTCACTGTCCCAGTGTCCAGCCTGGCCTTGGGCACTGCCAGGGATCCAGGGGCAGCCACAGCTGCTCTGGGAATTCCAGCCCAGCCCCTCCCCACCCTCCAGGGAACAATTCCTTCCCAATATCCCATCTCCATCCACCTTTTTTCCATTTAAAGCCACAGAAGCTCTGTGTGGTCCAGTAACTCCCAGGATGAGAGGCTGGATTGCAGAGGCCAGGTATTTTGCAGAGGTATTTTGGCACTAGGAATGAAATTTATCCTCTGGAATGGTTTGAACCTGGTGTGGGTTAGGTCATTTCTTTGAAAAATAAAGAGATTTGTTGACTTTAGTGTCATCCACACAAGCTGTGAAGGAATTCCAGGGATGGGACCTGGATTGTGCACAAAACTCAACTGCCACACTGCTGCTCTGTGGATTCTCCTCAAATTCCCATTATCCAAGGAAATGAGAGAACACAAAATACTGGGAACTGCTCAGGCTGCAGCCAGCAGAGTTCAGCACTCCCACAATCCTTCCTGCTGTTTTTTGCTTTTATCTCCATACATTTCCCATCCTTCTTGCAAGTGCAGAACCCCAGAATCATTTAGGTGGGAAAAGACCTCCAGGACCATCGAGTCCAAGCTGTCCCTGATCCCCACCTTGTCACCAGCCCTGAGCCCTGAGTGCCACCTCCAGCCCTTCCTGAACACCAAGCCCTGGCTCCACACAAACACCACCATCAGTGGCCAGCAATTCTCCTCCCTCTTTTAATTTTCTGCTACTGCACAAGGTTTGGAATTTCAGTCTGCCTGATGCAGTTATTATTTGAAACCAGAGTAGCCTTAGAGGTACAATGCACAAAGGGTATTTGAGCTTGCACTGAAATCTTAATCACAGCCAAAGGATGAAATAATAGCCCAGATTTTGATTTCTCCCATCTTCCCTCCTTTATAGAAACAATTCCTTCAGTTTCGAAGTCCAAGCCAAGCAGAACCCCAGGTGTTTTAGCAGTAGGAACTCCTCAGCTCAGGGTGGGAGCAGCAGGAGCTGTGGGGAACAAGGATTTCCACACTTAACACATCACCCATCCCAAAAGTTACACACACACAGAGAAATAGAAAATTCCGTGGATTTGGGTGTGTAAGAGCAGAGGGAAGAGGAACACTTGAAGCTGCAGGGAAGGATGGGTGGGTGCAGCAGATCTGATGAGCTGTGGCTCAGGAGCTCCAGGCACACAGGGAATGACCCCAAATCCAGTCCTGGATCCCATTGGGGGAAAAGCTGAACTCATCCCAGCCTCACTACTGCTCCCAAAAAACCTGCCTGGCCAGGAATTCCACCCCAGCAATGCAGCTGCTGTCCCCCCAAAACCAATTCCCTGAATTGTTATTAACACCACGAGCTGACATTTTAATTATCCCCCTGATTTTTCTGATGAGGCAACAGGAAAAATATTTGACCTCATACACCTAATTCCTGTAAGATTTTGTGATTTCACTTAAAATACATTTTAATTCTCTTCATTCTGTGTGGTTTTTTTTTAATAACAGCCCTATTAAAATATATATTTACTAGAAAAACAACAACACTCCCTGACTAACCTGAGTATAATACAAAATGTATTTACAGGGTGAAAGCACTTGAATTGCTGTTGTGGGAGTCATGCTGTACGCCCACAGTGCAAATACCTCAAAAAGCAGATTAGTCATCTGCTTCCAACTGTCAGGATGCAGCAAAAGACAAACCACTGTCTTGGAAAGAGCCTGAAAAATCTCACCATTGAGTTTCTGTACATGGCAAAGGATTTTTTTCACAAGCCAAATCAGTAATATCAGCCTTGAAATAAAAAGAGAAGAGTGTTCAGTGTGGGAGTGGCAGGTTGGATGGGGTTTGGAGCAACCTGGGATTGGGGAAGTTGTTCCTGTCCAGGGCAAGGGGTGGAATGGGATGAGCTTTGGAGAAAGGAAAAATGTTCTCATCAAGGTTTAGTTCATCCTTAGTTGGAAAACCACCCAGAAGCACAAAGCTGGGATCACTCAGATCTGTGTGAGCTCCCAGGGGAAAACAGGGAAAAAAAATACAACAAAACCACAGAAAATAGAAAAATAGTTAGGGGGGAAACCAAAAATAACCCAAGCACACCACATCCCTAAAACACACGGAACAAATCCATGTTTGCATCCAGAAGAGCCTCGAGGTAATTCCTCCAAGCACAACATCCATCCTGATTTTTATCATTTCTAAATGCAAACTGCTAATTGGTAATTATCAACTCCAGGAAAACACAGCAGCAAAAAGGTTAAAACAATTTGTCTACTCTGAAAGTGATTTTTCAGAACACCTTTAGAGGAGCCAAAGGCTGGCCCAAGGTGGTTCAGACCTGCCCAAATCTGGTTTGGGAGCAGAATCTGAAGTCCTTAAAGGAACCAGAGGTTTTCATCCACTAAAAACCTGATTTTGCTGATACAAATTTGTATTTGCATGAGCTTCCCATTGAACTAAAGTGGGAAATCTTTCCTAGGGCAGAATAAACCTCTAGGGCTAAGCAGGATTTATTTTAACCTAAAATAAGATGCAAAAGAGATACAAGAGATTTTTGTGCATTTTACGTGGCTGAAAAATGATTTACTCAAGTCAGAAGGACAACTACAGCTCTGGTGACAAAGTGGAGTCATTTTATTGTGCCAACAGGCAGATTATGTTCATCATAATAATAATAATAATAATAATAATTCCAATTTTTTCTTGAAGCACAGTTACTGGAATTATCACTCCTGTAATATTTGAGAGTGGGAAACAAAGACTTTGAGAAGTTTTCCATCCAACTGTTGGTTTGTAAAGCATTTTTTTGTAAAGATGAGCAACATTTAGGGCAGGTTGGATGGGGCTTGGAGCAACCTTGGCTATGGAAGGTGTTCTCATGGCAGGGAGTGGAAATGGGTGGGATTTTAAGATCCTTTCCAACCCAAACCACTCTGGGATGCTGGGATCAGTAGGTTCAACCAGCAGCTCTAGGAAATAATAAAACAACTCCAATTAATCCAAAGATTTGAGGAGAAGCAGGGCCTGCACTTCCTCTGAGCAAGGCCAAAGCTGTCACTTCAAACACACTTCAAAGCCCTGCTGCCTGCTTCAGATCATTTGTTTTGCTATATTTAAATAACAAACATCAACCAAAAAATATTCTTGAAGTCTGTTCATCCTCCGTGCTGCTGATAATCCATCAAAAGTGTGAGGAGCATCGGGATCATCCTGCTCTGTACCCATCACAGCCACTCCTGGAAAATCCTGCCATTAGGGGACTCAATTAATATCAAGTATTCCCTGACTCCCAGAGACATCCAGATCTAACAGATCTATCTCCTTCTAACTCCCCTTTTAGGAGTTTTTTCTTTGTTTTCAATTAAAAAAAATAAAAATCAGTATACACAGATCTAAGCTTCCCTAAGTTCAATGGGGTCTCTCTAATTTATACCAGCAAAAAATTATTCAAATGCAAAGATTTTGATGGTAAAGTTGGCGTTTTTTTTTAAAAAAGCCCCCAGCAGGTGCACAAATTCTGTGTTCCACAGGGATTTAGAGAGTGTAATCCCCTTAGGCTGCTCTGAAAATTGCAGCCTATTCTTAGTTCCTGCCAGTCCATGTCAGCAAAATGGTTGTTCTTCATTATGGTGTTTTAATACTTGGGAGTGTTAATTGAGGTTAAGCTCAGGTTGTGCCCAGAATGCTAAAAAAAAAAAAAAAAACCTGTGAGAAAATGAAAGTCTCCTGAAAATAATATGGAAAAATGTGTGAAGAACTGGAGATGAGATCTCCTTTCCAAGGGGAGATGCAGACAGAGAAACTGAACTCACCTGCATCCATCCTGCTCCAGGACCTTCAAGGACAATGTTGGACAGGGGCTTGGAGCACCCTGGGATAGTGGGAGGTGTCCCTGCCCATGGGATTTTATGGGATTTAAGGTCCCTTCCAACCCAAACCAGTCTGGGATTCTGGGATTCCACTGAAGCTCTGCACATGGGAACAGAAAATCCAGGATCTGAGGTACCAAGGGTGAAGCTCTGGAGCAGCAGCTCCTCCTCAGGGGACACCATCACATCAAACCAGGCTGAAACTCCAGGAATAACCCCTGGCCAAACCCAACTTTCATTTCTTTCATTTCTCTAAAAAGGTCGACAGATTTTCTGTAGGAAACTTTGCTTTGTGAAAGACTTGACATTTGAAAGGATTTTTTTTTTAAATCAAAAATAACAATTTGTTTACTAAGGAAGGACAAAGTTTTTGGTCTCTCTCCTACACTGGAATACTTTCCAAATTATTTTTAGGAGGAGGAAAAAAAGCAGCTGACTCAAAACACTGCACAGCACAAGGAAAGCATCATCACCTGGAACTCTGCTCTCCTCCTGGTATCCAGACTCTGCTCTCAAATAATTCCTAGGAGTTCAAACTGATGGAAACTCTGTTTTTCAGGAAATCAGTCTGCACTGAAAATCAACCTCACAGCCTAAAATCTGCATGGAAATGCTGTGCCAGTAGTGAAATCCTTGCTGGCGTGAAGGAGACAAATTCCATGCAAGTGTTTGTCTACAAAATTATGTGAAAACAAGAAAGTAAAGTCCAAAGCCCTGAGGTATCAACAACAGAGTTCTTTCATGAGGAGTTTAATTTTTGCAGAAATAATTGAATTTACACTGTTCTAACACTCACATAATTCAGTCCTGGCTAAAGAGCTCTGAAACTGCCAGATGGAAACCAAACACTGGGACACCATGGAGTGTTCTTGGGGCTTTCAGGGAATTCTAACAGGATCACTCCAAGAAGGAAATAATAGAAAAATATGTAAAAATCATCTCTGAAAAGCTAAAAATACTCAGTAAGAAAAAGTGCTTTAAGAAAAATTAATCAAGAATTAAATCCAACCAGGAAATGAACACATCACTATAACCAGTGAAGACTGAGAATTGCAAAGATGCTAAAACCAACAGAGCTGAATGTGGCAGTTGAGAGATCAGGATTTCAAACTCATCATTCAAAAATCATCTCATTTTTAAATACTTACACCCAAGGACCATTTTCATCAGCTTAACAAGCCAGCCTTACACCAGCAAGTAGAGTTTTTAGGTATATGGAAATCAGGAATTATTGTGCATTTAACAAATCATGGAATGGTTTGGGTTGGGAGGGATCTTTTAAGATCACCCCGGTCCAGCTGTTTGAGGGCTAAAAAGATCAATGAGAATGTCCCAACTGGGAAACAACTTTGAATAAAAAACCCAAACCAAGCTGGGGCCAGCACGGAGCATTTATGGCTTTACCTATAAAGAGCAGAGCCCCATCCCTCCAAAGGCAGCTACTGACTGTGCTTTATGTCCTCAGTAAATAAAAACCTTCCCCAACTCATCTGCAGACTTTAAAGGTTGGATTTTTACTCAGAGCTTTCAGGAGCTGATCAATAACTGGGGAAATAACCCCGTTTTACAAGTCTCAGGTTCAGAGCAGGGACAATGTGAATGTCGGCTTCTGAAAGATTTGAAGAGGGGAAATGAAAATCAGGAATTGCTTCTCTTGGAGAGGGTAGGAGCAAATATAAACCAGGGCTGGGGTTTTTTCCATAAGGAAGAGCACACCAAAAGGGCTTTTTGCTTTGTATATTTCCTCTGCACATCTGAAGGGTTTGATGCTGTTTGGTTTTTGCCTTTTTTCCTTTTACATCCTCTGTATTCCCTGCACATGTATTTGGAGCTCTGTAACCTATTAATTAATGGCTGATTTTCCCAATAATTTTCCATGACTTTTCACTAGACAAAAAACCAAACTAATTCCAGATTCCAATCCTGAGAAATACAAGGCTTCATGTTCTATGTTGGTTCTTCCTAACTACCAAGGTTGAGGAAAACTCTTCAAGATACATTTCATGGACAAAGCACAGCAGAAAAGGGACTCCAACTCTAACTCCAGAAAAGGGACTTAACCTAGAGAAAATTACATCACCACCTGTCCTCCTAATTAGTACTTTCATCAATTATGCTAATTCCCTAAAATCTATAAAAATAGATTATATAAAACCTCCAATTGTGAGGTCAGACTTCTGTAGACATCTCTCCATAACTGCCCCTGAAAGCCTTCAATAAAAATCCACTTTTATATTACCTCCCACCCTAAATTTATCTTGAAATTCATTTTACAGGTTATGAAAATGACAACAGGTTTAGATAGGATATTGGGAAGGAATTGTTCCCTGGGAGGGTGGAGAGGGGCTGGAATAGAATTCCCAGAGCAGCTGTGGCTGCCCCTGGATCCCTGGCAGTGCCCAGGCCAGGTTGGACATTGGGGCTGGAGCAGCCTGGGACAGTGGGAGGTGTCACCATGGCAGGGGTGGCACTGGATGGGATTTAAAATCCCCTCCCACTCAAACCATTCCATGGTTCTGTGATGTGGCTTTTGTGTGATGTTAAAAATCAGCAACGTTGGCAATCTGAGAACCTCCTCTGATTAAAAAGCAATTTCGAGGCCAAATAACAACCACCATCTACAACAGCAAGAACTCCACATTGCATTTTGCTTTCAGAAGGAAAAAAAGTCTTAAAAAAAGTGAAAAGGATTCACCCTCTTATGAACTTGTGTTGGTGCCAAGAGCAGCACCCACAGCCCCAGAGCCTTTGGCTGTGCCACCACCCCAAGCCACTGAGAAACCTCAAAATTAAAGAAAAGTGACACAGGCCCAGCTGATCATTTTCTGAGCTCCACAACAGCCTGCAGCACCTCACAAATGCTGATTTTTCATCCTGGGGACAGGCACATCAAACAGCTGGTGCAGAATTTCCCATTAACACTCGATATTGTAGAGGCTGGATATTTTGTCAGGTAAAAATTAAGGCAATTTTTTTTTTTTTTTACCCCTCAAATGCTGGATTTTTCATTTTTGTTCCTTTCAGGGCAGCAGAGGAGCTCTGTCCCTGCAAGGGCAGGGAAGGGGCAGAGATGCCCCTGGTTAAACAAAGCAACCCTGAATTATTGGAGGTCAATGAGCTGAACTGCCTGGGCTGGAGGGCAGAACCTCATTCCCTGCAGGAACCCTGACCTGGATTTATTTTCCACATCTCCAAAGTTCCCTGGACAAATTATTTCCCCACTTCTTCTAAAAACAACTTCTAAAAATGTTGCCAGCACTTGTTTGTATGTAACAAATTGGAATTTACTTAGAAAGAGTCTAAATTTGTGATTTCACAAAGCAAAAAAATTTAAATATCAATGCACAAATATTGAATTTACAATTTTCATTTTAAACTCATCTGATGAGCTCAATGTTCACAGGCAACTCTCCTATTTTAATGAAATATCTTTATTTTAATGAAATTTCTACGTATAAAAAAAATACCTGCATACCTTAAAAACCCTTTTTTAATTAAAAGTGGCCAAGGCAGAGACAAGCACAGAAAATGTAATTTCAAAGGCATTTTCTTCCTTTTAACACCATAAACATCCCTACAACCAATCTTTAAATCTCACTGAGAAGCACAAAATTCCTAAACAGATCCTATTTTGCATTATTATGGTCTGTACATTCCTCCTGATACAATGGATTGTGTGTTTTGATTTATTGCTTAATGCTCAGAGTTTGCTTAGAGTGAAAGTGGAGAAAATATTAATCCACTCCAGAGAAGTAATTTCTTAATTTAAGCTAAATATGCCATTTTTGATCTTTTTCCACATGTCTGGATTTTTGTATTCAATATTCAAGGTAAAAAAAAATCCTGAAATTGTGATTATTATTAAAATGGTCATGGAAGGTGAAATTTGTTAAATAAATAACTTTTTAACTGATTGCATGTGTTTGTCTTTGCAGGCTTTCCTATCGGACCGGTCAGGACACGGCCAATTGTGACACATGCAGGAACAGTGCATGTATTATCTACAGGTAAGTGAAAAATCCCAAATTCCCATTTTTGGCAATGATTCAGTCACTAATGCAGGCTCAGCAATTGGCCTTGATGTTCCAATCAACAAAACACAAATTTAACTCCACTGAAGTTGTAAAATTCAACACTGTGTAAGTCTGAATCAGAAAAAGATGATTGTGGGCAGCAGAGCTGTGGATGGGAGGTGTAACAAGGTGTGAGCTTTGATTTTAAATTGCTGAAGGTATTTAGGATTTCCTGACCAACAACTCAATTTCTAATTTCCTTTTACACACTTCTATACCTACTTTAGATTTATTTTTATGGCAATAACAACTGGAGTTGGGAAGTCATCTGGAGAGAGGGTCTGTAAAGCAAGAGAGCCAGATACAGATCCATGGACAGTTTGAGAGTAAAATCTGGAATAGATGGGATTTGGGGCAGGAATTGTTCCCTGGGAGGGTGCGAGGGGCTGGGATGGAATTCCCAGAGCAGCTGTGGCTGCCCCTGGATCCCTGGCAGTGCCCAAAGCCAGGTTGGACATTTGGATCACCTGGGACAGTGGGAGGTGTCCCTGCCCAGGGGCTGGAGTGAGATGAGTTTTAAAATCCCTCCCACCCATTTCCTGATTTTATAAACTGACATTCCTACCCAGGCTCTTTTTTGGTTTTTTGGCACATCCAGTGGAGGAATAACAAGCGCTGGGCATGAGGCTGCTGATGTTTCACACTGACAGCTTCATTGTCCTCCTTCTCTGGAGTCCCAAAAAACCCACTGACTGTTTGCAGGTGTTGCAGGTGAGGTGAAAACACAAAACAAATGTGTCTCAGGGTTTCAGCAAGGCAGGCAGTGCAGCACAACTGAAAATGCACAAAGATGACAATTCCAGTGAAGACAAACACAAATAAAGGCACCAGTGTAGGATTTCCCCCCTCGCTCCTTAATTCTCTGCTCAGCTTTAGACAGAAGAGCTGGAACTTTTATTTATAAATTTTCTCTTCACTACACAGAAATAAAAAAAAAGGATGGAAACCTCCAGCTCCACCTTACAACCACCACAGCAGGGTTCTGTGCAGGGGCAGGAACCAATTTTTGTCTTTACTCCTCCTGTACCAAGTTCAGCAGCACAGAAACACCCAAAGCCTCCCTGTCCTGTGCAACTCCTGGCTCAGAGCAGCCTGGAGGTTCAACACAATTCCAGCAGGGAATTCTCCTTATTTCATTAGCCAGAAAAAAATCCAATCAGAATTTTTTTGCAAATCATCATTTCCACTCAGTGGATTTCAAGTTAAAGGAATTTCCATCTTCCGTTCTTGCACTCAATGTCAACGGAATTACTCCAGAAAAGCAGGGGGGAGAGGAAATCTCAGCTCCCCATTCCCACCTGAAAAACCTTTGGATTTTTGCCTCCAGCCGTGTTTGCAGAGGATGTTTGAACAAAAACCAGCTCAGCTTTGTGCCACTTTAGGAGAATTCGTGCTGCAGGCAAGAAATATGAAAGCAGAGACACAGCAAAGCAGGGGAAGCAGGAGAAAAAGGGATTGGGATTATGGAGACAGGATAAACCCCAAGGGATAATAAACCAGGAATTCCCTGGTAAAACCAGCCCTGGGATGTCCTGTAGGAACTTCTGCTCCTCTGACACCTCTGGGCCAAGGGCAGCAGTTCCTAACTCAGGCTGGGATTAAATCCTGCTGCTCCTTTGCCAAGGGTTTGCACGGAAAATGCTGCAGGGAGTGACACGAGTTCTTTTAGGGCAAAACAGCTTTTAGGAACTGAAATTAAAATTGTTCAAGGTGCCAGAAGTTCTTGGAGAGCACTGGACCTGTCAGAGCAGGAGGTTCTTAGGCTTGAGCTCTTTTTCCCAATTAACATAGGAGAGACTTAAAATACATATAAATAATGCCCTTATGGGATAAATTAATATTTAAAGAGAAACCTTCACTTTGCTTTAATTGACTGTGTGGGTTTTTAGAATTTGATTCAATTTTGAGCATTGTAACACTGAAAAAAAAATTTACAGCTGTTTCAAATCTTCCTTTTCAAACAGCACCTTAAAGGAATGATTAATCACCCAAGTGCATCCTGCAGTGTCAGGTGAGGTGGTAGAAATTCATGGAATTAAATTTTTTCCCCTCAAGATGAATTTCTGAGTATTGATATAATGGAGCACAAAAAGCAGAGCCAGTGGAGAAGGCAACAAAAAAAAAAAAACCAACCCTGCTGTGCTTTAAAGGGTTTTTAGCATCCAAAACATCAATACTGCCAGGAAAAAATTCTAAGAGCCTTTTGGGAATACAGTTGTTTCGCATATTAAATTTCAATTTTTTGCTAAGATTACAAATCTATTTCACATTATTTTCTGTTTATATTAAGAAGAATATGTATTTCTTAGCACTAAAAAAAAGGAAATCTGGTTGCTTTCTCATTTTTTTAAATAAATAGGCAACTGATCAAATATTAAACAGTATCAAAGAGACAAATTAGCAAAACCTGAAGCTGCTTTGAAAATCAGGAGGAATATTTGGATATTCCATTTTCCTCAAAACTCTTCTTATTTCTGCAATATGTTCAGGAATTCCAGACCCAGGAATCACTGACACCTTCTCTCACTGCCCCAGAGCAGCCACAGCCTTAAAACGTCAGTAAAAAATATTCTTTGTAGCCATGTGCAGGCAGAATTTAAAACAGAAGCCAAAAATGTGATTAAATTGTAAAAAACTACAACCATTTTATCATTTAATCCAGCAGTTTTGATAATCATGAGGTCACAGAACATTTCCAAAATCACCCACTACAAACACAACACAAATTTCTGTCTGATGTTGATGCACCATGGACATTTTTAAAGAGAGAAGAAGTTTTATCAGGGGTATGTCAGGATAAAATCAATTTAAATACTGAAGTATTTCAATAAAAATTCTGTATATTGCAGTAAAAAAGCAATTTTTACAGTGCAGGAAAACCTTGCTGTTAAGAAGGAATTGCATTGAAATGCAGGAACTGCAGCAATTCAGAAAAACCCCAAACCCAGGTGGACTGAAAGCTCCCAGCCTTGGGATCAAATCCCGGTTTTATTCTGTAATTATCTTTTCCTGGCCCTGCCCTTTCTGCTCCTTTGAATTTCCCATCCCACGTGAATGTTCATCCTTGAGCAGGAGAATATGGGGCTCCTCTTGAATATTTTGTGTATTATTCTCAGGCTTTTAGCAGGAATTATTTCTGGGAAGGAGCAGCTTGTGGAATTCCTGCTGGACTTCTCTTTAGGCAAGGAGGTCAGGAATTTCCAACAGCTTTTACAAGGAAATTTCAGCTTTTGAAAGGGAACTTTTAGGAGCTGAAATTCCAATTTCTGACTTGGAAGGAAAACAAATCAACACTCCACTATTGTAGTTCTGTGGGGGAAAAATAAAATCCTTCAAAGCTCTCACAACCATTAATTTGGCTGCTTTTTACTCCTTTAAAATGTTGATTTATGCTGCTGTGTTTTTACTTTATATTAATTTAAGGTGGACTCTATCCAGCAAAAAATATATTATTAAAATCTATAAAATGTAATTAAGCAGAAGAGGTGGAACATGAGGTTAAAATATGGGGATGAAAGTTAACCATGCAGCACAGAGCCCATATGGAAGTTCACTTCTAAAGGTTAGATACTTAAATATTAATTATTCAAATTAACAAATGTGGCAATAAAAAGTGAGCATAAGGCATCAATCCCTAGGATAGCAACAGTGTAAGAAAATCAGGTGGTTCAATGCTGAGAATAGCAATTTTCATCACCTTTTTATTTCCTACCCACATTAATTAATTTACATTTTCTCATCTTATCTCTGGACTCTGAGATGCTTATTGGGAAAAAATGGATCTCAAAGGATCCTGAATGCTGGAAGTGCTTTGGAGCCTGGGCTGAAGTTCTGGCTGAAATAGGAAATTTAGCAGAGATTGTTGGGAAGTGCCTTAAGCTCATTTTTAAGTGATTAGTGCTTATCTGGATCCTGTTTTCCCACTAATGCTGTGTCATCCAATTCATGTGACCCACAAGGTGGAATTCTGCAATTCCTGCTCCACCTCCCCTGCTTAACGCCCTGGGTTCAGCTGCTCTGAGTGCCTGCAGCACTTGAGGATGAAAAGGCAAATTCAGGTGTCACCTGAGGGGAAGGAAAAAGGATTTCCATGGAGGCAGAAAGAGGAAAAAGCTGCTCAGAGCCTGTGCAGGCTCCAGCCTTGGAGGTGTCAGGAGACAAGTGGAGAAGGACCTGGAGCTGCTGGAGAGAGGCCAGAGCAGGCACAAGGATGAGCAGAGGATGGAGCAGCTCTGCTGGGAGGAAAGGCTGAGAGAACTGGGATTGTTCAGCCTGGAGAAGAGAACTTTGGGGTGACCTCATTGTGGATTTACAGGGCCTGAAGGAACTGACAGGAAAGATGGAGAGAGACTCTGTGCAAGGGATGGAAGGACAGGACAAGGGGAGATGGCTTTAAAATGCCAGAATAGCTTTAGATGGGATATTGGGAAGGAATTGTTCCCTGGGAAGGTGGGACAGCTCTGGCACAGGGTGTCCAGCCTGGAGCTGTGCAGGAGCCCAGTTTGCACCTGCAGCTCCACTGGGTTAACTGGAGGCTCTGGGTCTGGCCAGGAACGTGCTCAGGTGAGGGCAGGGTCACTTCAACACGTGAAACCATCTCTGAACAACTCCCCAAAACCATGGGAGAGCTGGGGAGGAGAAGGCTCCAGGGAGAGCTCAGAGCCCCTTGCAGGGCTTCAGGAGAGCTGGAGAGGGACTGGGGACTGGGGACAAGGGATGGGGGGACAGGACACACGGAATGGCTTCCACTGCAGAGGCAGGAGATGGATGGGAGACTGGGCAGGAATTGTTCCCTGGGGAGAAGCTGGGCTGGAATTCCCAGAGAAGCTGTGGCTGCCCCTGATCCCTGGCAGTGCCCAAGGCCAGGTTGGACATTGGGGCTGGAGCAGCCTGGGACAGTGGGAGGTGTCCCCAGGTGGCTGCAGTGGGATGAGCTTTAAGGTCCCTTCCAACCCCAACCATTCTGTGGTTCCAGGATTCTCTGATAAATCCCTCAGCAACTCCATCCCAAACCCGGATTTCTCTGATTCAGCAATTCTCCAGTCACCACCAGACCATGAGCAGATAAAACCTTCCAGTGATTCATGACAGCAACGTGTGGCTGTGCTAGAAAATCAGAAAACCCATCCATATCTCAGAGCTTGTTGCTCCATAGCCTCCCACAGTCCATATGTTTAATCCCAGTGGTTCTCACTCCTCAAATTCTGCTTTCAATCCCTCATACAGCAGCTAAATTAGAAATGGCTCACTGCTGCCTGCACACAAAAGTCATTAATATCTATTGTCAAAAACAGAAAAGCCAAAACCAGAAAATCCATCACCCTAAAGGAGCTCCAGGAGAGCTGGAAAGAAACTTGGGACAAGGGATGGAGGGACAGGACACAGGGAATGGCTCCCACTGCCAGAGGAGAGATGGGATATGGGAAAAAATCCTTCACTGAGAGGGTGGTGTCAACATAAAATTATCCAAGGGCTTCAGGTTGATTTTATTTGACCCAATTTCCCTGGGAAGGACAGCAGTGATTTTTAAAGACAGAAAAGTCTACTAAAAACTGCCCTAAAAAGAGAAATTTTGGTTGCAAACCTTGTAAGTCTACAGTGATTCTGGGGAATAAACACAGAAATATTTATCACAAATAAAATTCTACTGCTTGTAGTTGTTGATAAAAACAGCCCCTCGGTTTGGAGGAAGAATTTGGGATAGGCATTAAAGATGGAAAAACTCTGAGTTCTCCAAATTTAACAATATGTAGGGAAGTGAAACTTTAAGATGTCCTGGCCAGGTGTGTCAGGCCAAGGTTTGTACTATTAAATAATAATAGTATTGATATTAATAAAATAATATTATTGATGTTAATATTCATGTTAATATTATTATTATTAGAAATAATATCTAAGATTCATCTCTTGTTTCTGTAGGGCTTGCTCAGAATTGTCAGTCTATTGAAAAAATATGATTCTATTATTAAAGAAAAAAATGCTTCTGAAGCAAATAATTCCCATCCCTGTGTGCAATGCCAGGAGAACGGGAGAGTCCTGGATAATTAAGTTAATGGAGTTATTCTGGGCAGGCTTTAAGGGACAAAACCCAGGTTTGAAAGTGAAAAGAGGCACATGGCAGGGAGGGCATTTCAGGAAAAGGGCATTTGGAGAGAGGACACCTTGAGATGCTGAGGGGACAGAAATAGCACCGAGCAAAACAGGATTGGCAGAGCTGTGACAGGTGATGGGACCAAGCTCAGGAATGCAGCACGATAAAAATATCAAGAAATCCTACAAATATGGAATATTTGATCAATTTAATCCCTGGAAGTGGTCAAGGCAAGGTTGGACGAGGCTTGGAGCAACCTGGGATAGCGAAAAGTTGGAATTGGGTGATCCTGAAGGTCCTTTCCAACCCAAACCTTTCTGGGAATCTGTCACTGATGATGATTAATAGTGTTTCATATGATTGATATAAAATTAAAGAGTAAAAATAAAAGTCAGCTGTAGATAATATAGAAAGATATGTGATTTTTTTTTTTAAATCAGGTTTTTGTCTTATTTCTGCAGCACAAACAGGGATAAATTAAAGCCTAAGTTTGCAATCAAATAATTTGCCTGATGGAGCAATTCCATTAAAACACCTCCAGTGCTGGATAAATTGATGCTGATAGACACCAGTCAATTATTCTGCAAAACTTACAGTTCTAAATGCTGAAACAACACAAATGTTTTTCCTTCAGCCTCTTGGTACCCTTCAGAAGCAAAATATTTCCCTTGGATGTGAAGAGCTGAAAGCTGATCTGTGCTGCAGCAGCAAAAAGCAATAACATGGGGCTTGTCAGATGGCCCAGAATGAAGATTTTTTTCTTTCTTGAGGTCTATCTCTAATAGAAATTGATTATATTAAAAATTACTCTCTTCAGCAAGGGGGTTCTGTAACAATTTCTTTTTTTACAGCAGCTCTTAAGAGCCTCCCTGCAAGAATAATGTTTGAAAGGAGTAAAAATGAGCTGTGACAATGCCAGAGCTGAAAGACTTTTTTTTTCCCCCAAAAAAACCCTTTATACTGAGGAAAAAAAAAAAAAAAAAACAGATACAATACATGCTAAATGCTGCACTTTAAATGAGATTTAGTGAGTTCTTAGAGGAGCACTTCCCTCAGTCCAAGATTTTCTGTCTCACTGACAGAATTCCTGTGCTGGGACATTCCCATGAGCTGATATCCACATCTCACCACCAAATTCATGCTGAATTTCTCTAACCAACTATTTTTGGCCAGCTACACTGGACACAGAACGTGTTATCAGTGAAGACAGCGTTGTTTTTCCATTAACAAGGAGGGATATTAATCAGTAGCCTTGGAATGGGCTTCTGCACCAATACAGCTGCCTCCCAAAAATTCACCATTCTACACTTCCAGCACTGAGCTGGAATTCAAATTTTTGAAATTATCTTTAATTTGGAATGGCTTTTTATTCATTAAAAACATAGCAAGGGGTAAAATAGTTTGAATTCTTACCTAATTTATTTCTCCTCTCTGCTATTGAAAAGTTTATCCAAATCACGGAAATGCTGAAACTTCTGCTAAAAATGGATTTACACTTAAACCAAAATGCTGAAACTTCTGCTAAAAATGGATTTACACTTAAACCCAACACCAAATTAAGCAAAGGAAGATGTAAAAACACCTCACATCTTTCCAGCATCCTTTTCTGAGGCTCTACCATAGTCCTTGCAGTTAGAATCATCAAAAAACAAACTCTTAAAAAAACCAAAGCGCAAAATTACCTTTTCCTTCTCTCAGCATCTTTGATTCCTAATAGGAAAATAAACCCCACCTAAATCAGCAGATGGTATTAGATGACATTTTGTGCTCAGTTTACAAAGTCTGTGTCAAGAGAAGTCCACCCAAATTTCCCCTTGGAAATCTTGGAGGTCTTTTCCAACCTTGATGATTCTGCTGGAGAATTCCCTCTGAAATGGCTGCAGGTGTTCTGTGCCACATCCCTGCCCTCCTTAAGCCAGACAGGGCTTAAACTGAAGTTTAAAATAATCTCTTTTTGGATGAGACCTGAGGAATAGATCTCACTTCTCCAGCGATTCACTCCAAACAAGCAATGGCAGAAATACCTCAGAAAACACAATTAATCCTAATTAAAAGTGAGCTCAAGCTCAGGAGTGATAACTTCATTTTTAGGTAATGAGGAAAGCAGCCAGTGCAAAGCCCAAGACAACTCAGCAATGGAGGGGGAGAGGGAAGAAATAAACAAATCCAAGTGTCTAAATTCCCAAAATTTCACCCTTTTAAATTCATCCTCTGATATCCAGAGGCCCCACTGCAACAGGGTTGGACCACATGGCCTTCAAAGGTCCCTTCCAGCCCCTAATATTCCACAGGAGACAGGAACAGCCTCAGTGCAGAACGTGGCTCTGCACAAACCCAACCAAAACCACCAAGTTCCAGGTATTTATGAGGGGCCAAAATTCAGTTTCCACCATCAGGCAGGATTCTGCTCCATTTTACGCTGTGGTTCCTTTGGTTTAAAATGCTCCTGAGCAGCACCAAGCTCAGATAATAAGGGCTGGAATTTCATCTCAATTGTGGTTCTTAATTGCTGGAAGGATTCTGTAGCTGGCGATGTTTGGAATTCAGGACAGGGATTTTACAGCCTCAGTCTATTTTCTGAAGGCGAGGATGCACTACAAAGGAGAATTGCTTTTTAATTGATCTATTTATTCCAGCCACGTAGAGGAGTCTATACGTACAACAGGAACTTGATGAAGTTAATCTTTTCCATGGTAAAAGTGGCAAGAACAGCTCAGGTAAAGCATTTCTGGGACAGCCTCCTTGGTTTTGGCCAACCTCTCAGCTTTTCCCACAGAACAAAGATGCAGGTGCCTGGCCTCTGACTCCCAGAAGGGAGAATTGAGCCTGGAAGCCCTCAAAAATCATTTTTTCACCAAAAAAAAAAAAAAAGCTGTATTTCCAGTGTTCAGTCACTTCCCAGCACCTCTGCCATAATCCTCCAGCCCCTCCTTGACAGCAGGGAAAAGCTGAACAATCCCATTCCTATTTTTCTTCCATAGTATGTCCTTTTTTGGACTTCTCTTTCCATTTTGGTGCAAGAACTGTTTATTATTTGACTTCCATAAATTAAGCACTTACACACTGGGTTAATTAAACTTTTTTTGTCATCAAAATTAATAAGTGCTTTTTTTCTTCCCATTTTCTAGCGTGGAATTGGATTTTAAACAGCAAGAAGATAAACTACAGCCAGTTTTGAGAAAACTTCATCCTATTGAGGAAACTCAGGTCGCACCTTTGCCTTATTCTCAGGAGAGCTACTCCTCTACTCCCAAGCAAAAATCCAAAACTGAATCAAAAAAGCATGGAAGATGGAAACTCTGGTTCCTTTAACCCAAGTCCATCACGTGTGGAGTTCAAGGCCTTCTTTGACAAATATCTGGAGTTCTCTCCATGGTCTCTGACGGGATCTTGGTGGAAGGAGGAGCGTCCTGGCCAAGGGCGGCCGGTCCTCACCGCGTGTCCCGACGGACTCGCGCCCGGGAGCATGGGCCTGGGGAACCCCCTGCCCTCTTCTACTTGCAGTTTGCCAATGTGGGATGTAAAACCTGAATGGAAATTTGGACAAAGATGGGAAGTGAAACTGTTTCCCCCCCTGTTCCTCCTCAGATCCGAAAGCGTCGCGCTCCGCCCGGTAAAGCCCAGACCGGCATCCTGCTCCCACAGGAATGGTGAAAGCTTTTTGGGGGGCTGGGTTGTTGTCTTCGGGCAACAATGAGGGGGAAAAATAACAAGCAAGCCTTATGTTTGCAGGGGTGTTCAGTTTTACAGCTCCGTGTTGATCGGGGAGTGCAGTTTTCAGCACAGAATTCCTGGACAAAGCACAATTTTTCCCGCGGCCCGAGGCCGCGCCGATCTCCGAGACGTGACTGTGGTGTAATTCTCTGCCTTCATGCGATGTAGACTCCGACCAAGCTCTCACATTTCCACGTCATTTCTGGTTTAGCTGTGTCCTCACCACCAGAAGAACCACTCTGCTGCTCGGCCCCCACGGGGCAGCGGCCAAAAACCTCCCAAAAATCAGGCCCAGCCTTTAAGCACCTCCAGCTCACAGGGTCCAGGCCATGGGACGACCCCTCGGTGTCACCTTGGAAAGGTCTCAGCCACACAGGGACAAAACCCGACCCCAAACCATCCCAATCCACCTTTGCCATGGGTTAGCATTTTTTTGTAACAGCCTTTGGAAAACCTCTCCACTACTGCAGAAGGCACCAGGAGATGTCGAGGCTGCAGCGCTGCTTGGAAGGAGTTGAAAATTTGAAATGTTATTTATTAAGCTTCTCAGATGGGTTTCCCAGCTTATTATAATTTATATCTCGAGCTATTAATTGTACTCAGTAATTGAAACACTTAAGGGAGAGATGTGAATCAGATTTTTCTGAATTTGGTTTGGGTTTTTTTTTTTAAATGGCACTTAAAATTCTGCTCTGACTTATAAACTGCAACTTTTCCTTTAAGTATTTGCTGCTGTCATTAAACTTGCATCTAAAATGACCATTGGTGGAAAAATTCCTCATGCTAGCAGTGGCCAGGGAGTGGGAATCTTGTCTTTTGTTTTGGTTTGGGATTTTTTTCCCTAAGGATTTCAGATCATTTGAGTGTCATGTGACAAACTGGGTTTGAAATTGCATCCCCTGTAGCAGCAGGAAAGTAGAAATTCTTCAGCCTTTAGGTGCAAGGACTGTGATCATTAATTTGCACATACTAAAAATCTGGGGAAGTGTTTTTCCTTTACACTGTTTCTCCTCTTAGCTCAGCATCCAATTTATTCCTGAGAGGAAACTGGAGGAAAATAATTTTTTCCCCCCCAAAGAGCATGAAAAGCAAGTTAAAATGGGAAAGGAAATGCAGAAGATGCCTCTGGCCAGCTCAATATTTGCAGTAAACCTTCAAGAGGGCTATGAGCTCTTGCACAGAAGCAAATCCTGAAATCCTCTGGTGGGAGTTGAAGGATTAGGAAGGTGATCCTGTACACCAGGAAGGAAGTGCCATTGTTTCATGTGGAAAAAACCCCCAAGTTTCATGTATTTTATATTGTTTTTAACTAAAATATAGAACTGTTTACAAGACAGCCCACATGACATGGCTTAGAAAAACCCAAATATTTCCAAACAAAAAAATACTTTTTTTTTCTCCTAAGCAGAAAGGAATCTCAAAAAATGGGCAGAACAAGGAAAATACAGCAGTACTCATTATTAAAAGAACATTAATGCACTCCTCCATGCTAACAGGCTTTTTTGGGGTTTTTTAAAGAAATCAAACCAAGCATCTCTCCATGGCAATCAATTCCCAAATCCTCAGTGCCAGCCCTCAGTAGCTTTGTGTGTGCAGGGACCCTGCCACAAACCCGACCTGTCTGTGGTTCCTGGCTGATCCAGAGCTCCTGGAATCACGGGAGAAGAGGGAGGAAACTCCGACTGGAGAAACAAAGAGCTCCAAGGGAAAGTTCTCACGGCGTGTTCTGTACATGTCCAGGCTATTTTCTTAAGAAGTTGCAAAGTTTTTAATTTTTTACATTTTTTTAAACCTGGGGAAAGCTGACATTAACCATAGAGTCTTGCTTCCAACTGACATCTGGTGTTCTCTCCTACCCTCCGATGTACTTTGTAATAAAATGTTTTTGCAAGTGTGTAAAATGTATCATAATTGTATTGCCTTTAGAATCACTCAGGCTCAGGTTAGATAGACACCAAGAGAAGAAAAAAAAAATCCTAATTCTTTAGAGCTTTTAGTTCAATGTGACAGAGCTATTTTCACCCTCATGTAGAAGATCTTGGAAGTTCTAATGAGGAAAATGAGTTTTTATTTTCAGTGTGGCTTTGCTGGATTCACTGGCAGTCCCCTGCACTTCATACACTGATTTTCTAGCTGAACTTCTCCCATCTCCTGCTTCAAAATACTTTTTAGCCAATAAATACTGCAGTGATTTTATATCCCTTGCTCTTTGCTGAGTCCTTATAATTTCCACACAGCAACACTTGCATTCTTTGGTTTAGAACTATGAGGAAAACACTATTCCTGTGAGTAGCACTTGGTTTCTTAAAATTAAAAACAAAAATAACTGTAAAAATACTTTTAAAAAAACAGGATAAACTGAAAAAAAAAAAAAAAACATGATTAAAACTGGAAAATCCTACCATGGGTACAAAGTGTTTGCTTTTTCTTGCCTAAAATGCAAAACCACTGTTCATGCCTTTAATTCCACTTAATATTTTAAAGGTTGAATCGCTTTTTCCAATCAAATAGGGTAATTTTTCATGAACTTCCCAACCAAGTCAGCTGTTAGATTATACCAGAACCTGTATTGTACATATTATATATTGCTGCTGGAATTGAGCTGGAATTGAACCAGATTGCCACTAAAAATCCAACTGCACCAACCCCATTTTGTCTGGGAGAACAAAAGGGACTGCATGAAGATTTTTAACATTCCATAAAAGCCATCTGTGGTTCATTAAAATAACTGGAGTGCTACAAATGTGTCCATTTGTTTAGGTGAGTGCAGGTCGTTCCCATAAATGTTGGTAGGGAATGCAACAGGGATGGTTTGACACCATAAAAAAAAAAGCTCAGTATCAGTGATGGAATAAAATCATGGCCACCATCCAAATACCACTTCAGTGTCAGGGAAATTCACTTGCACTCTGTCATTTTGAATGATTTTGAAAAAGAAGAAAACACGTGACTCAATAAAGCAAAGGATTTTTACATGGAAGAAGTCTGGTGAAGAAAACAATGTTGTTCTCCCCAACATTTTGGAATCCATGAAGCCTGACCCAGACAGATTTTAAGGCACAGAAGATAATTTACATCCAGATCCAACTCCTGAATATCTAACTGCAGCCCCAGAGATCTCCTGTGACCATCACTAACTCTTATTTCAGGCTTGCACTTGTATTTTACAGCCTTCTGGAGAGGCCTCCAGCCTGGAAGTGCTGAGAGATGGACAATCCACCACAATGACTGATTGATTGATTAATTGATTATCCAGCATTCCCCCATCAGTGCCACTCTGCCCTACATGACCCTTGTCACTCTCTTCGTGCCAGGTGTCACCTGCACCTCCCCACAGAGATTCCCCTTCTCAGAATCTCCTTCCAGAAACCTCAGACAGATCCCACAAACCCTTTCTTTTCTCCTGATGGCTCCTGCATCATTCCTGTTCTGGTTTCACCTCATCCTCATCCCGAAGCACAGAGGGGAAAGCAGCAAAGTGGAGAAGATCCCATTCATCAGCAACACCAAGTCCTGTCCAGTGCTTCCTTCACACACCCCAATATCCAAACTAATCCATTTTCCCTGGTCACAGCACGGACCTTGTTCCCCACACACCTTTGGGTGTTTTCCAGGGACACACTCTTGGGAAGTTAAAACCACAGGAACATGGAATGGTTTGGGTTGGAAGGGACCTGAAAGACCATCTCATCCCAACCCCAGTCTTCCCCTACGGCAGGAGATTTCCTTTCAGAAACTGAAGAGAAGAATTCCTTTGTTTCTTTGGCTTTGGAAATGAGCACATCCCAAGCTGCTGACAACACGAGGAGAAGGAGCAGCCATGGATCATTCTGGAGCTGCTCTGCCCTGATTCACTGGAGGAGGCCAAGATGCTGCCTCAACGTTGTCCAAAATCCACCAGGAAAGGCAAGAGATGGATTAAAACCACCCTTCCTCAAAGGCTCAAGGAACTTTGCTCAATTTACTTTTCCTTCAGGCAACGTGTTCTTCAGTAAGAAAGGTTTTGTGGTTTGTTTTCCAGGTGACTTCTCACTGTGCCAGGAGCAGCAGCAGCTCAAGGCAGGAGCAAAATTAACCTAAACCAGCAGTTTGGAGCTGCAGGACACAGCTCAGCACCCTCAGGCTGCACCCTGTGCTAATAATTGAATCATTATATAAAATAAATATCAATAATAATAATAATAAAGAATTTTCTACTCAGCAAATGGATCCAGTAAAAACCACCAGTGAGAGGTGGGAAAAATAGTCCAGACCAACGAGGATTAAAACTTTTTGCTACCAAAATTGTCAAATCAGATTTTAGACTTCTTATTTCTACTTCATTTTACTTAATATCTGGTTCTTCTCCTTGCAAGTGGTGTCTTCTCTCAAGGTAATTCTCTTTTGAAGGTACAGGACAAAACTTGCTTTTGATTTTATCAAGGAACTCACATTTAAGGAGGAAAAAAAAATGAAAACCAAAAGTGCAAAGCCAAAGGGGACAACTGGAGAACCCTTCCAGTTCAAAGCTGTGGAAAAGGCTCATCTGTAATTAAAACTCCTCACTTAAATCCTTGACATTCCTTCACTGCTCATAAACTGCATCATGCAACATCAGGTTTTGGATGGAGATGGTGTCACAAAGCATTTTTCCAAGGAGAAAACATGCCAGCTTTAGGACACCAACAGAGTTATATTTATAGAATAAAAAATTGGTTATGTCCTGTATTTTACTTCTTTTAAAGAAATTATCATTATTTGAACTCTGTCAGGTATTTCAAATTCCTTCCTTCTATTCACACTGTATGGTTAATTCTCTACTACAGGTAAAACTAAAAAAAAAGTCACTGCATAATTTTAACCCAAATCTGATCCAAGAGAGGTCAGGCTGTGCTTCCTAATTATTATTATTATTCATTTTACTCCTCCTACTTTGCTGACACCACAAAAACGAGTTGAGGCTGGTGATTTAACAGGGGAATCTCTTCAGCAAAGGCTGCATTGTAAGGCAGGAGTAAGTACTCATTAAATACACCCTGAACTCTCAGTGTTCATTAGCTGATTATAGAGGCTGTGAGGAGGGATCCCAGGCTGTGCTCACCAGCACAATGCACATCTTTAATATCACTGTTCTCAGTTCAAACACACACACACAAGTTTTCAAATCTGCTCTGCTAACTGCAAAAGGCATAATTAACATTTTTAAATATCACCTGAATCACGTTCATCAAAACAATAATTAACTCACATTCAGCCTGCAACTGAGGAAGTTAAAATAACACACAAGTCTTTGACTTCTTTGTGTTGTTACTGCAGCCCAGCTCTGGAATATTCTGTGGGAATGATCTGCTTGGAACCATTTCCCCATAGAGGCTCTGGATTCTCATCCCTGGAAGTGTCCCAGGCCAGGCTGGACAGGGCTTGGAGCAATCTGGGACAGTGGAAGGTGTCCCTGCCATGGCAAGGCTGGAATAAAATGAGCTTTCAGGTCCTTCCAACCCAAACCATCCTGGGATTTTGTGACTTCTTGCTCCAACAATGAATCTGGAGATCCATTATCCCCCTTCCTTACAACAAAACCCAAAGTTACACAAGCAGAAGACCAAAACTAAGCTGGTGGATGATGCACCAAAGCCAAAATGAAATTGCAGATTTGCCAACACGAGTATCCCCAAACACCAAGGCAATGGGCAGCAGGAGGTAAGGAAGATGTGCTGAGGACACAGAGCCCTGTAAAAGTCAAATATCACTGTGTGCAATTACAGGCAGAATTTAAATTGGGAAGGAAAGAGATCAGAAAACCAACTTGCTGATGGACTCATCTGACTGACACTTAACCCTGCTGTAAGAAATCAGTGCATTGAGCCAAACTGACCCAAATTGCTGCAGAACTGAAAAGTGCTCAGACACAGCACAAACCTGGCCCACCCTGACCAATTTCCTGGAGAGATCAGCTGCCAGGTGCAGACAGCTAAGAAAGAATACTCACAGAGACTCCCAAAACCACACAGAGAAACTCCCAAATCCACACTCAGATCTATCCCCATCTCAGATATCAACAGGCCTCACTACTTTTTCCATTATTTAGTCCAATATTAATTAATTAACAGTGGAAAAATTCAAGAGTCAAGCTTTAGAATCACAGTGTTAAGTCAAGAGGGTCGCTTGCATCAGTCCTTCCTCTAAACACAATTTTGGGCTCTGCTCTTCAGCCATTTGAACACTTACCTTGGTTATCTCAGTTTAAATCAAAAAGAAAAGTAAATCCTTGTAAAGCAGTAACAACAGCCAAGTCTCATTGCCACACTTCTCAGCTGCCTAATTACCAATACCACATCATTTTGGTGCACACAGATATCAATCCTGGCTAATCACCTGCTCACAGTATTTTTCAAACGTTTTTGGGTTTTTTGTGCTCTTCCCTTATGTCAACCACAGCAAAATTACCGGGCAGTGCTTTCCAGCTTTCTGAGCACACAGAGAGAGAGTGAAAGGAGGTTTTGATTGCTTTTGGTCAGCTGGGATTGCAATCCTATTACAGGCAGGCCCAGGAAGATGTGACAGAGGTTTTGGGTTTACTCACAATAAGCTCTGAGTCCCGTCCCATGGAAATCACAGTTCTGTTCACTGTCCTCAGCAGGTTCTCCATGATGATCTGCACATGGCGCTGTGTGGGGCCCTGAGGACAAGGAATAAATCAGTCATAGCTACAAACAACAGCACAACGTTTGTGTTGCCTTTCAACCCACCTGTCTGCTGAAAATTCAGTCAAACATCACTTGCTGTTGATCAAAAGGAGTCTCCCACTTTAACAAAGTGTTATTTTGGTAATACACGTTGCTGATAAATTAAAATGTGCTGTTGCAATGTCAATGAAAAGCAGCCTATGACATTTAGTTACCCATTAATTTTCTTCCCCCCAAGTCATTTTTTTCAACATCAAACCCCCACAGGCATTACCAGATCGAGGGGAGGGGCTGTTCTGCAACAGCTCAATTAAAAGGAAGAGAAAAGCAAAGCAAAACTTCCATTTAGAAACTGCCAATTTCAGTGTTAGAAGCAATCTACCACTACTTTTGAAAGAGTTAAAATGAAATATTTATTCCTAGCAGCTTTTCAGGACAATTCCAGAAACTTCACACAGAATGATGGGCAAAAAATGAAGCCAAAAAACACAACAAGGAGAAAGAAACAGCTGAGCTTTGCTCCCATCTTTTACTTTATGGATGAAAAATAGATTTGCATGTTGGAAGGACGATCCATCACCAGCACAAACTCACCCAGGAGCTGGTCCTGCTGCCAGGATCAGCCTGGGAGAGGGTGGAGCTGCAGGTGAGCTCCTACCAGGGAGAGAAAAGCAGCCAACAAAGAGTGACAGGAGCAGCCAAGCTGCAAAACCAAATTCCTCCTGTACAACAACCCCCTCTCTGAAACAGCCACACAGAGCTGCTCCCAAAAACAAACAAAATCAGAGCAAAACCCCAAAAACCTCAGTTAAATAAGATGCCAGAGGATGTGAGTAGCTGACCCGAGGTCCTTTCCAGCTGAATTAGTGTCTGAGTCTTCACAGCACTGAAGGTTCAGGCAGCAGCAGCAGCCCAAATTTTTAGGAGAGCATCAAATCACTGCAGCTCTCTGGCAAAGCACCAATGTTTGTATGTTTAAGGTCAGAAGAAAGCAAAAAAGAGATTATTATGCAATAAAAAGGGTTATTATACATGCTGCACGTCTGGGAACCATGTCAGCAACAATACAACTCAAATGCACTTTTCCCAAAATGCCCATGGGAGAAAAGACAAAACCACCAACACAAAATATTTTCCACCTGGAAGAGGCCAGGCACAGTAAATGAGGAAGGTTTAACTCCTAAGGATATTTTTTTATGCAATATCTAACCAGAAAAGCTGGGCTGGATGTGCCTCAGAAACAACAAGTGCAGAGCTGGATGTGATGTGTGAGATGCCACACAATCCTCATTGCTGTAAAACTCAGAGTTAGAAAAGGCTGCTTAGGGGTTATATAAATGAAAAATAAAAAAAAATCCAAAGCTTCAGGAGTTACCTGCTTAATGCACGTTACTAAAACAATTTCTTTGAAGTGTTACTCATCACAGAGCCACCTCACACTCACCACGTCCTTCTTGTAGAGCACTTCCAGGATGTTACTCAGCAACTGGCAGCAAGCCTCCAAATCTTCCTGTCTCTCCAAGTGATACTTGAGCTGGTCTGTCATTGTTGGCAGCAAGATTTCCCTGCAGTCTGCACACAAAACACGAGGTTACAAACACAGCTTTCAGGCCCTTCAGGCTGATGTGCTTCAGTGCTTACATAAGACACACACAAAAAAAAAAAAAAAATCAGGAAAAATAAAATAAGTTCCAGCTTTTCAACCAAAACCTCGCCTCACCTCACAAACTTCTGCTTCTGAACTGCTCCAACCTTTGACCATTTGCTTCTACTAAAAAAAAATTTAAAATTCTCTTCCTTGCTGAAGTACTCAGACTGTTTCTACATGGAGGGAATCACCAGGTCAAAATTAATTACTAATTATCCATATAAATGTCAGCCCAGTGAGCAGCTTGGCTCTGCAGATTCACCCCAGAGATGCTCTGTGATCACAGCCCAGTGCCTCTGCATCTGGGAAACTTCAGGAATTGCTGCTCCCTGAATTTTGGACTGGCATGGAAAGGAAATTTGGCAGATTAAGCAAAACCCCCCAGGGCAGAGGGGTCGTGTCATGTAAACTGTCCCCAAATGCAGGGGAGGGGAGAACCCCAAAGCCCAGCTGAGCACTCCAGGAAAGGCACAGAACACTTTGCAAAGCCTGCCAGGTGAATCAGTCTCTAATAACTTAAAAGGGCCCTAATTAGAGGGTTGAGAATGTTCCACAGCCCTGCTAAGCCCCACTGGCAGGGAGGGGGCAAAGATCAATTTAATATCTGAGTCACCTCTGAGTTCCACTCTGATCAATGGGGGAGGCAAGTCAAGCTGCATTTCTGAGAAAGGGAAAACCAATTGATTTGTCACAGTGCTGGGGCTGGAATTACACAACCAGCACAGAATGTGCTCTGCTCCCCTGGGTGCAGCTGCCAGGGCTCCTCAGCTCCCACCATGGGGGGAAACAAAACGGGCTGGGAACTCCACAGAATCATCCCAAGGGGGATGAGGAGCAGCTGAGGGGTTCAGGCAGGAGAAAAGGAGGCTCAGAGGGAACCTTCTGGCTCTGCACAACTCCAGGAGAGAATATTGAGGGAAGGACACAGGGAATGGCTTCCCACTGCCAGAGGGTAGGGATGGATGGGGTTTGGGCAGGAATGGATGGGATTTTGGGCAGGAATTGTTCCCTGGGAGGGTGGGGAGGAGCTGGAATGGAATTCCCAGTGGATCCCTGGCAGTGCCCAAGGCCAGGTTGGACATTGGGGTTGGAGCAACCTGGGACAGTGTGGGGTGTCACCATGGCAGGGGTGGCACTGGATGGGATTTAAGCTCCTTCCAACCCCAACCATTCCATGACTGTGATGTTTCAACCAAGCCAGTGCTGTGGTGACATCCCCTACCAGAGGAGATTTTCAGAGCATCTTTGCTAGGAACTATTTTGGAAAATGCTGAGCTGATCGAATCTGCATTGATTACTCAGGAGCACAGAGAGGAAAGGTGAAACCTCATCTCCCTGCCTGCCACAAACAGCTCCCAGCCCTGATTAATGAGGAACCTTCATGGTCCAGAACATGGATTCCTGCTCCCAAGCCAGCTCAGGATCTGCTGCACCATGATCACAGACAATGATAAATCCACATCTGGTCTAGAGCAAAGTCCAGCCCGTGGTGATTTAATGTCAGAGAGAAATCAAATATTCATCTGCACCAAAGGATGCTCAGCAGGAATTATCAATTAGCAGCACCCAAGGAAAGCCTTCCATGAACACAGGTGAATACACACCATAAATTTGTGCCAATAAAAACATTTTGTTCCTTGGGGCACTGATAAATCCATTTATTTTATGATTCATGTGGCCAAAAGAATTTAACCTGTGCTCAGTAACTTTGTTCCCACTACACAGCTTGGAAGTCGAGTCCTAACTGAACAGTCAGAACTCTTATAAATGCTGGGTGTTGTCAACTAACATTCAATAGATCCAAATTCCTCATGGAAAAATCCCTGGATTTTCTCTTTCAAACCACAGCAGCTCCACAGCTCACTTGGCAATCAGCTGGAAGTCATTTGGAAAACAAAGCAACAGCGAATCCAAACAACTCCATAGGACAAAACAAATCAGACAAATCACTGTTTACACAAACCAAAACCTTGACCTTTGCAAGGTTAGGACACCTCATTGAACTCCTAACCATGAGCACTGAAAATATCCACTAAATTATTATTAAACTGCTCCACACTCAGGGAAAATTTATTTATATATATATATATAATATATATAATTTTAGATATATATTTAATTATAATATATTCATTTTTATTTATTTATATATTGTACACTTATAAAATTTATATTAAAATCTTTTTGTTTCATTTTTAAGTAGTGGAATGAAAGTTACATAATAGATTATATGTATTATGTTATTATATGTATTACATGGTGATATTGTTATTTATATATATATAAGGGATAAAAATGTTATTTATTTATATATGCATTTACTTCTATATGGAAACATTATTTATTTATATAATTATGACATTCATATTTGTGTTTATAAATATGAATAAAATTAATTTCAAAAGTATATTTTACATCTTTTTTTTTTTTAAAGATACACAAACCCCACCACCAGACTCCATTCTGATCCAAGGTCCCAAACTCTCCACATTTCCCACTGGATCATCCATCACTCAACAACATCACTAAAGCAAAATGCTTCAGCAAACTGCCTCACACCCACCCCTCTCACCCCAAATCCTTCAAGCTTCACAAATTCATGTATTCTGGATTTTAATTCCTCTGGAGACACAAATAAATCTTCCTTGACCTCTCCAAGCACAGAATTGGAGCCTTTTTTTCTCCACCATGAAGAGGCTGATGAAATTTTCTGTGCATTTGCCAGCCTTCCCTAAGTCCACAATGCTGTAGTGCATATTGCTTTTAGAGAAGAAAATCTCATTTGTGCCACAGGATCCCGGATCAGTTGACAGCTTATATAAAAATATTCCCTATCAGTTTAAAATTCCTGATCAGTGAGAGGCAGGAAGGGCAGGCAACAATGTTTTAATAATGAACTCCAACCCACAGAGCAAGGGACAGGAAAATCTAAACCTTAAAAAGGCCGTGGTTAGGGGTTTGATTTATTTTCAAGTGAACTCGAATGTTTTTGAAAGGTTCCCAGCACAACTGAGGCTTCAGACACAAACTTCAGAGAATGATGATGATGATGTAGGATTACAGTGAAAAGATCAGAGGGATGGAGACCCCCCATGATCAGGGAGAGCTGGGGGTGCTCAGCTGGAGAGGAGAAGCTCCAAGGAGACCTCAGAGCCCCTGGCAGGGCCTGAAGGGGCTCCAGGAGAGCTGGAGAGGGACTGGGGACAAGGGATGGAGGGACAGGACAGAGGGAATGGCTTCCACTGGCAGGGCTGGATGGGATTTTGAGCAGGAATTGCTCCTTGGGAGGATGGGGAGGAGCTGGGCTGGAATTCCCAGAGCAGCTGTGGCTGCCCCTGGATCCCTGGCAGTGCCCAAGGCCAGGTTGGACATTGGGGTTGGAGCAGCCTGGGACAGTGGGAGGTGTCACCACGGCACTGGATGGGATTTAAGGTCCATTCCCACCCAAACCAGTCTGGGATTCTGAGATATCAATGGCAAAAGAAGATTTTATGGCCACACTTTGTTACTGCATAAGAACCCCCAGACATCCACGGGAATCCCAGAGTGGTTTGGGTCAGTGCTGGTGCCTGGAATCCCCATCCCAGCCACACCAAAGGCTGCTGGATTTAGGACACTCCTAACAGGCAGTGACAGCAAAACCCTGCTCAGGAGCCTCCTGATAACATCTCAGAGCCATTAAGCAGCTCTGTTCTGTCAGCAAACCTGGCCTGGGCCCTGATTAATCACCCTCCCATTAAAACTGATCCTTTTAAATGTCTCAGCAGCTCAATAATGTTGGACTACACCAATCCCTGCACCCTCAAGGGCTGAGTTTGGGAGTCAGGTTTAAAAAACAAAGCAGCCACACACAATTCCCACCTCCCCCTCTGCAAATGGAACTGCTCCAATAAGGGAGCAGTTTTTCTTTTTTCTTTTCTTTTTAATCTTTGCCAATAAGGGAAGGCAAAGATTAATAATGGTAAATGCCCCTCTAGCCTCAGTAGTGTGTTTGCTACTCAATTTCTTGTTTTATCTGAGCTATCTCCATTCCTTCCTCCCCAGGAGAGTAAAGGAAGATCCCTGATATCACTGACTGAGCCCCAAAGTCCTGGCAACTGAGAGCAGCCAGGAGAAGGGAAAATTATTGCACAAACAGTGAGCTGAGAATGAAAGAAGCAAATGAATAACACTGATGCACAGCTCTACCCAGGAAACATTGAATTATTCTTGGGGACACCGTTTTACCCTGGCCCCAACACCTCCACCTGTATTCCTCCTTCTAGTTCTTGAAAATCCAGCTCTGAATAATTTCACATCATTTCAGAAGTGAAGATGAAGTCTGGACTTGCTGCTCCTACCGAATTTTTACACACAGTGGGACAGGTGATAAACTTTTTCAGAGATTGTAGAAGTGGTATAAAACCACCACAGTGCCAAAACACCAAGACTTTTTAATAAACTTTTTCAGAGATTGTACAAGCGGTATAAAACCACCACTATGCCAATTCACCAGGATTTTTTAATAAACTTTGTCAGAGATTGTAAGAGTGGTATAAAACCACCACAATGCCAACTCACCACGATTTTTAATAAACTTTTTCAGAGATTATAAGAGTGGTATAAAACTACCACTATGCCAAAACACCAAGATTTTTTAATAAACTTTTTCAGGATTGTAAAAGTGGTATAAAACCACCACAATGCCAACCCACCAAGGTTTTTTAATAAACTTTTTCAGAGATTGTAAAAGTGACATAAAACCACCACAATGCCAAAACACCAAGATTTTTTAATGAACTTTTTCAGAGATTGTAGGAGTGGTATAAAAGCACCACAATGCCAACCCACCAAGATTTTTTAAACTAGAACCAGTGAATTTTTTTTTCTCTCAGCACTCAGAGGTCTCAGCTTTTGTGATGTGAGAGCAGAATCCTCCCAAACCTCCTTTCCCACTGAACCAGTGCCTATTTGCTCCCTCATTACCTTCCCTGACAGCACACAAACACTTTGTTGGGCTCAGTTTAACCTGCAGCCAGCCTGAAAAAGAATCAAGTGTTTCACCTCAAAGGAGGAAATCTGCAGGACAAATACCTGAGCTTATCTTTCACTGGCCCATTAATGGGAGAGCAGCAAATAATAATGCACGGATGAACAGCACCCTTGGAAAGGTTTCTGTGCTGCTTTCCTGCAGCTCCAAGGCAGAGAGGACATCAAAAATCTCCATTTCCCCAATATGAGTTCACTGAATTAATGATTTTGGGGCTTATAAATGCATTGTATACAGTTGGCTTTTCACAAATATTAAAAAGAATATTGTATGTACAATGTAGGAAGGTTGTACTGTTATTTTCTTTTATAAACAGGAGTTAGAAATGTGATGAAAATATATTTTTTTTATGATTGTAACTTAGTGTTAGAAGTAAAAGACCGGAGGAGCTTTTTTCTGTAACTAGCCAGACCAGAAGAAGGAGGTGTTATCCTTCATTCCTGCATGAAGATTGCTGACCAAAAAGTTACAAAAAAGGAATTTATTGAACCTCTGTTATCAAGTATCTTGTCCAAATGAAGATGACCAGAACCCCAGGAGAAGAATTTATGGACTTGTGCTATCAGAATGGAGCCACCAGCAGAAGAATCAACCAGATAAAATGGTTGGGGCGAGTTGAAATTGAACAAAGAAAATTCCCACTCAAAAGGAATGTTTGAATCATGCATGTGAACTTTTAAACATGCAACAGGCTGATACTTTCAAGGAACAAACTCTTTGTTGCTGGCTGGTTCTGTGCCAGGCACCCTCGGCCAAGAAAATGTATTTTGCTTTTGTCTCTCCTAATTGTCTATTTTCTTTTCATTTTTTTATCAAACTTCTAATTTTTTCCTAGAAAGTGATCCTCGTTTTTCACATTGGTAAACCCCAACACAAAGTTACAACAATAACCTGGCTGCCTCGTGCCCTTTTAAAAGAACAGATCCCAGGGGTTTTTTGTTGTTTTGCACTTTCACTTCTTTACCATTTGCAGCCTGCAGTGTCCATCAGGATTTTCCTCATGGGAAAATGGGGATTGGAGCAGCCTGGGATAGTGGAAGGTGCTCACCAAGCACTGGATGAGTTTTAGGGTCCCTTCCCACCCAACTCACTCTTGAGTTTCCATTTTAAACCTTGTCCTCCCAATGGAACACCCTGGCTCCACAGGGCTGGCAGGGGGACAAGGCAGGGGGCTGGCACAGGGAATTCCGGGAATTCCAGGAATTCCAGGCCCTGGGATTGTGGCTGCTCACCGTGCTGGGTGAAGAGGTCGCTGTGCACGATCTCGATGAGGCAGTAGAGTTTCTGGATGGTCAGGCGGCTCACGGGCACGTTCAGGATGAACTCAGTGAAGAGCTTGCTGAATCACACAGGGAAAGAAAAAAAATCCATTAAACTTAAATTTAAAATTAAATTTAAAATCCATTAAACTCTCCACCCCAACCATGGGAAAAACATCCAGGAATAAAGAACCTGGACACACAGCTTCATGCTTTTGGATGAGCAAACTTTTTTTTTTGAGACGTAGAAAAACAATAAATCAGAGAATCATGAATAGTTTTCAGCAAATTTCTTTAGTTTTTAATGGCTTTTTTTTTGTCCCCTCCCTTGTATCTCAGTTTTAGACTCTTTGTCCATGTTTCATTTAAGGTTTTAGGTTTCAAGTTTTCCTTGTCTGTGCTTCACATTTTGATTATGGATGCCAAAAATAATGTGATGATCAACACTGTAAGCTACCAACAAAAAAATTAATCATTAAAAAACCCTAGAAACTGACATTTTAGGACTAGGTACCATCACACTCATCAGCTGGGCTCCCACCTAATATTGAGAAAGACTTTTCAATAATTTTGCATCCTTTCCTAAAATCTTGGGTTCTTTGCTTTTCCTATTGAGAAGTCAATCTCAATTTAAATACTCCCAGTATTTCCTTGCAATTTGTATTGGTAATACCACAGAAAAAATGTAATATTTGGGGTAAAACAAGCCAAGTCCTGCATTTTCCTTTCTCTTTTCCCAGGAATTTTACTGTCACATACCAAATTATTTTTAGTCCAGAAACTCTACAAATCTGGACTTCCTAAGCCCAGAGAAGTGTCAATTAAAACACTTCACAGTCCATGCAAGCAGAAGGTAAATGCCAGGTTCCTCAGGAACATTAGACTAAGATTATATTTATTTCTTTTACCCCTCCTTCATCTCTTTTCCCCCTTCTGACATATCAAAACCACAGAAATAAAACCAGACAAAAGTTAGAAGAGTTTGTGCAGTAAAATCAGATTTAAAATGTGGGGTTTTTTTCAGTTTGTAACAGCACCATGAAAAATAAAAGTCTATTTTTCTCTTTAAGCTAGAAGTTCTCCTAAAATACCAGTTTTTATTTGGTTTTTCTGTTGCTTTTTTTTCTTAAACATCTTCTTACTGTCCTTTTAATTTACTAACAACACTGCCGTGTTTATGAGCTACTGAGACATCGATCCAGCAACAGGGTTCACTGAATTATTTATTATTTTATTATTTACATGAAGTTTATACTTGGAAAGAGTGAAGCATCATGGTCCTGCTGAAGAGTTTTGATGGCAGTTACCTGATTAATAATTCTTGCTAATGGTTTGTACTGCAAAGTTTGTCAGATATTTGTTAGACATTATTTTTTAAAAAAATAGGTCCTTTGTGTAACCCCTAAAAATACCTTCAAGATACAAAAATATGTAATAAAACCAAAATGATAAAACTCCTCAGGTGATCCATATTTCATTGTCTCAGTAGATATTTCTATATTTTTACATATTTTTTTATCTTTATATATAGCATATATGGATAGTAGTAACATATAAAAATATATAGTGTATGTTTTTATATTTTTATATATTTGTGTGTATGTTTTATATATATTTATAAGTAAAGATTTATATAAAATTAACACTCCACACTTAATTAACTCTACTCACCTGAGTTCCTTTGGATCAAACACTAACTTCACATCGTTGACAATTGCTGGCAAGTATTTAAGTGCTGCCCCCTAAAAAAAACCAAAAAACCCAAATTAATAAAATTAATGTGTTTAGAGGTGATGCAAGAAGAGAATCAGCCACGAGGAGGTGGCTTTGGTTTCACCATTTTCTGTGGCACCTGAGTTGAAACTCTGTGAAAATAAAGTTTTAAACTGATTTAAAATAAGACAGAGGCATGAAATGTTCATAAACTGAGGAAACTTAGACCAGAATTAGAGATTTATAAGTTCCTTCAAACATTTTACAGAAACCTTTTGGTTCCTCTAATCCCTTTATCCCCATCTTCTGCTGAGCACTTTCTCATCCTCCTCCTCAGCCACGCTGGAGTTGTTTGGGTTTAATTTTCACTCCACTAAAAAATTAAACAAAAAACCTGATTAGCATTTTTTCCCTGCAGTAAATCCTTGGTAGCCACTCATGAAACCCTGGCTCTTCCCAATTCCCCTTGAACTCGCAGCTGCCACTGCACAGCACATGAAAGAGCTCAGAAGATACAAACAGATGTTTAATATTTTAACTGTTTGTAGGAATTTTTACTCCTTTCATCTTTTTCTCAGGAACAATTCGTAGTTATTGTGTGCACTGAGCACCAGACTAGGAAAAAAACCTCAGAGTAATTGAAATATAAACCAGAACAGCCAGACTTGTCTGCCTTACCTTGTGTGTTACTGATTAAATCAAATGGTTTGGTAACAGGTGTATTTTTGCCTGAAAAAAGGGTTGGATGGGAATTGGGAAGGAATTCCTTGCTGGGAGGATGGGGAGGGGCTGGGATGGAATTCCCAGAGCAGCTGTGGCTGCCCCTGGATCCCTGGCAGTGCCCAAGGCCAGGTTGGAGCAGCCTGGACAGTGGGAAGTGTCCCTGCCATGGCAGGAGTGGCACTGGATGAATTTTAAGATCTTTCCAACCCAACCCCCTCTGTCACTCTGTGATGTGAGGAATTATTGTGATTTACACTCCCCAGGCTGCACACAGACATTTCCCATCCCCAGGGGTTCCTACAGGTGGAAGAGCCAGAGGAGAACAGTCCTGAGGAGCAAACACAAACCCACTCCTCTCTTCTCCAAGAATTCCCCTTTCCTGCCACCAGCCCTGTCACTTCTCACCCAAGCCCAGAGCTCCTGACAGCAACAAATCAATGGTTTGGTGACACCCAAGGAGAACCTGCAGAGACCACCAGGGCTGAGACCCTTCTCCAAAGGGAACCCCAGCCTGGCCCTGGGCTGGATGCAGATTTCAGAGCACCTGATTTTCAGCCATCATCCACTGAAGCTGCTGTCCTGGACTTTATGATGCTTGTATCCCCAATTATCTGTTCTGTTTATGTGGATATTAAATTCTGCACCTTTCAGACTGGGTCTGAGAGCAAAGAGGGGAAAGAAGCAGTGTGGGGTTTGTTTGCAGGAACTGCACTCACTGCTCCACATTCTGCTCCTGGACAGACAGCAAGAGACTCTCCTTTGCTTCTTAGTCAGTTTTTGCTAGCTGAGGACAAGAAGTTCTCTGGACTGCTTTTTTCCTTTTTCTTGGAATTGTTTAAACCTGTTCTGAACTGAAAACCCAGGAAAACACCCAGAGTTCCAACCATGGGACCCAGGTCAGCATTTCCAGCACTAAAAGACTGATGGGAGACTGGGTGAGCTGAGCTACAACCCACAGCAAGAACTTCTCCATTTGCCATCTCTCTTCAGAATGGCGAGAGATTTTGTTTGATATTGTTTATTGGTTTTGTGCTTGTGAGCACTTTGCCTGTTGACTGAACAGTTTTTCCCATTTTTTCCCAGACCAGCTGGGGAAGACACCACTTGAATTTGCTTTCCAGAGGGACCCCATTTGGAGGTTTCCCCCCAAATTTGCCCTAAAACAGGCCAGCTGTCTGTTGGAATTCTAGAAACTTAGATTTTAAGATTTTGGTATATAGTAATATATGTGGGGCAAGATGGAGTCTTTAGGGTGGAGGTTAGTTGTTCTTTTTTTCACCTCCTTCCTTCTTCATGGGTTTTTGGGTGGTTTTCTGTAACTGGTTGATGGAGTCTACATTGTGGGCTTAGTGGTTATTATTGGGTTTAAAGTAAAAATAATTCAGGTGGCATTTCATAATTGGATAGATTGTCCTTGAAAAGATCTCGTAGAGGTAGAGAGGTGCTTCACTTTACCTCATTCCTGTAACTTGCTAGTTAGAGCTCATGGCTCATGAGTCTGTAAATAGCTAAGAAATAATAAATATCCAAGTGTGAACACAAAACCAACATTTCCCGTGTATTAATCCCAACCTTGGCAGAGACAAAAACAAGCCAGAACCATCACAGATGTCAAGCTGGATCATCAAACATCCCACATCTGCAGGAAGGACTCCTGAGCCGGGATCTGGAATTCCACAAGTGGAGCAGTGATGGATGAGGGCTCCAATGACCAGTTGGGAAGCACAGGCAGCACCAGGGGTTTATTTGCTGATCATTCACAGGCATGGAGCCATAAATGTTTAGTAACACGTCTTAAAAGAGAGCTTGCATTTTATATCTTGAATTAAAATTTCACACCCAGCATAAAAATGCTTCTCCCATGAACTACTGTGGGGTAAAACTATTTACAACAGCCATTTACAGCTCGTAGCTGCAACAATTAGCAGCAACTGAGGGTCTGCTTTATGGACAAACCAATTAAAGTTTAATTCTGGAGATTTAAAGAAGACTGTGGAAGTATATTTCCCAATTTCCTACCTCAGCTGGCTCGATTATGTGACAGGATGATCAGACCATGAGGCTGTGCAGCCCCGTGATTAAATCTGTGTCTGTCTAAGCCAAAGGGCTGCTAAAATAATTCTTTATTGGTATTAAATCATGTAGGAGAGCAGCTCTCGCTGTCGATCTTACTCTGCTCAAGCTGCAGCTGAAGTAGATTTTCTGTGAGCAGTAGCTCCATTGTAATGCTGGTTATTCCCAGGATAAATGAGGAATATGAATTCAGATTAAAAAAAAAAACCCTGCTCTTGTCTTTCCATATAACATCAGGAAAAAACAAATAAGCAGCTGGTTTGGTTTGGGTTTTTTTCCTTCCCATTTAAAGAAATTAAATTAATTACTTTTCACTCTTGATCAGCACTGGACAAAGGTTCCAATTCCTCATTTCCACAAGAAGCACACGGCAAACTAAGCCCAAAATCGTAATTCCACGGTTACACAGGGATGCCTTAACCACTCAAAAATTCCATCCAGCATTAAAGAACCACGCTAGTGAGGATCCTTAATGTTCAATCAAACAGGTTTTTTTGCAGTAATTTCCCTGTGATCACACACCCAAAGCTGGCAAGATCAGCCTCACACACACACACAATAATTACAACAGCTTCAACCTGACTGCCCAAAGGGGCTCCTCTCTTTGTGCAAAACCAGTGACAAATTATTCCCACCCTTATCAAGTTACAAAATCAGTCATTTCCAGGACTACAAAGCACACAAATAAAGCAGCAAAGGGGCAGGATGAAAAGGAGTGAAAGCTGCAATGAGCCAGTGTGTGGCATGAATAATGGATATATTCCCCCTGAGTTGAACTTCCTCCTACACTCACTGCTCTGCTGGCTGTGGGGTGGGGGTTTGGGGTTTTATTTTTTTGCCCAGGCTGTGATTCACGTGGCTCAGTGTGACATCAGCCAGGCCATGGCAGGCTGCAGCCAACTCAGAGCACTCTCAGTGCTGTGGCTCATCCTCTGCATCCCAGGCACTCAAACACACATTAATTTCCCCTTCAGGAACACCAGATCTGGGTGTAAAAGGAGTTATTAATGTTTATACACATTATTTCCCCTTCAGGAACACCAGTCTGGGTGTAAAAGGAGTTATTAATGTTTATACACATTATTTCCCCTTCAGGAACACCAGGTCTGCGTGTAAAAGGAGTTATTCCACAGAAAGGATGGGAAGAACCACGAGCTGACACTCCTCCGAGCAGGAGCTGCCAAGAGAGGCCATGGAGATGCTCAGTGCTCAAGGATACCTTTAAAAACTGTGAGAAAGGCAATTAACTGAGCCAAGAAACACAACTCACTAAATGAAAATAAGCAGGGCCAGAAAAGTCAAAGCTTTGCCTTAAATGGAATAAAATTAAGCAATAATTGATGGCCAGAGCTCTCTGCACAGCCAGTGCAGGGGATGGCAATTCCCAGGATTTATCCTTCCACGGCCTAATTGCAACTCATTCCCTAAATCATCCCAACCAGCTCTGTCTGGAGCAGGACCCTTTGCAACCTTTCAGATAAATTCATTGATGGGCTTCTAATGACTTCACAGCTAATTGTGTTCTCCTAAACCTCTCCAGCCAAATCACGTTGGTGCGGAAAGAACAAATGCAGTGTTGGTATCAAAAGATCATCTGAGTGAAAAAAACCCTTCATATGTGGTAAAAAAAAACCCAAAATAAATAAGATCAGGTGCAATGGAATTGTTATTCCCAACAGGGACACCTCTGAACATCAACTGATTTAACAGCTAATTGTGTTCTAAACTTGTCCAGAGCTGGCAGGGAAATCACGTTTGTGTGGAAGAACAAACTCAGTTGTTCCAAAAGATCCCAAAAAATTATTTGAGGGGAAAAAAAACCCTTCAAGAAGGCCAGAATAAATAAGATCAGGAGCAATGAAATTGTTATTCCCAACAGTGGCCCCTCTGAACATCAATGAGGAGTCCCCTGCACTGCCCACGCTGCTCTTCTCTCACTGATAGTTCATTTCCAGACAGGTTTAATGAGATAAAAATGGGTAAAGAATGGGATCTACCAAGAGGAAAATCAGCACATTGTCCAGATCTAAAAGTTCAAGGAGTTTCTATGACTTAAAGTTGATCTGAATTATTCATCTTCATTCTCTGAAAGGAATTTTTTTCTGCAGTTTTTTGCTGGGTGGGGAAAACCTCAAACCTCAAAAAACTTACTGTGATACTTGAAATATCTAAATAAGCTTCATTTATTTATTGGGATAGAAAGTGGCCCAACTCCTGAAACTTCCAGGAGGACTGCCAGGAAATTTCTGCAATTTTTAATTTCTTCACAAAAGGATGAGAGGACAAATAAAAGCTTTTCTTTGTGTCATCAGGCAAATAAAAGCACATTAAAATAAGACAGGGCAACCTTGCTAAGTACCTCAAAGTATTTCTGATGTAATTTTGAATAACTGATAGAAAAATGAGTTTTACTCCTTTACTTTTGTTTGTTACACAGTTGAGAATATGGAGAGATCTCTTAATTAATACAGAAGTGAAATCACCTCTGTGATAATTACAGTAGGTCACCGGTGAGTGAAAAGAAAGGAGGACAGAAAAAGAATCTTGCAACAATAGAAAATTATCCCATTCTCGAGTTTATAAATGGAATGACAAAAAAAGTGTCACAAAAGCTTCTTTGCAGCAGCTGTTTAAAAAAAAAGACTAACTTAAGGTTGTCATTAGATTGACCAAATGACATTTGCAAAGCATTAAACAAAATGTATTCTGAGCAGAACACCACAGCTTTTTTTCTGGGGTTTAAGTTCAGCTCTTTGTAGTCCATAAAAGCAAAAAAAAAAAAAATCCTTAATTTAAAAACTGTCATTTTCCAAAGCCATTCGTTTCCATCAGCACGCCTGGCCTCCAAATTAAGCACAAAAACTCTGTGCCAAATACAGGATACTCCTCTGAACTCTTTTGTTTGACAAAGCAATAAATTTGTTTTACCCAACTCCATTTGAGAACGCTATTTTAATGTTAATTTTCATCTTTTGTGCCATTCAACAAAGCACCTCCCTTCCACCCCAACATTATCTCGGGTGCCATTCCATTAAACTCATCCAAACCCAATTAAGCTCAGTCAGCAGCTGGATCAAACAATCCAGGAACACCTAAACCCTATTTTAGATTTGCCCCAGGTGGAGCAGTAATTCACCCACAAACTAAAGCAGTTTTTATCCCAGTCGTAAAGCAGCACCTGGCACTAAATTTAGTGTAAAAACGGCCCAAATTCAGGGAAAAAAAGCCCAAAGTCAGGGAAAAACACCCAAATTCAGGGAAAAAAACACCCAAATTCAGGGAAAAAACAGCCCAAAGTCAGGGAAAAAACCGCCCAAAGTCAGGGAAAAAAGCCCAAAGTCAGGGAAAAAAACCGGCCCAAAGTCAGGGGGAAAAACCGGCCCAAAGTCAGGGGAAAAAACGGCCCAAACTCAGGGGAAAAAAAACAGGAAAACCCAAATTCAGGGGGAAAAAACGGCCCAAACTCGGGGAAAAAAGGCCCAAATCGGGGGAAAAAAGGGCCCAAAGTCGGGGGAAAAACGGCCCAAATTCAGGGGAAAAACCCAAATTCAGGGAAAAAACCGGCCCAAATTCAGGGGAAAAAACGGCCAAATCAGGGGAAAAACCGGCCCAAATCAGGGGAAAAAACCGGCCCAAATCAGGGGAAAAACAGCCCAAATCAGGGAAAAAAAAAAAAAAAAAAAAAAAAAAAAAAAAAAAAAAAAAAAAAAAAAAAAAAAAAAAAAAACGGCCAAAGTCAGGGAAAAAACCGGCCAAATCAGGGAAAAAACAGCCCAAACTCAGGGGAAAAACAGCCCAAAGTCAGGGAAAAAATCCACTCAAATTCAGGGAAAAATACGGCCCAAACTCAGGGGAAAAAAACGGCCCAAATTCGGGGGAAAAAAGGGCCCAAAGTCGGGGGAAAAAAGGCCCAAATCGGGGAAAAAACCCAAATCGGGGAAAAAAGGCCCAAATCGGGGGAAAAAAGGCCCAAAGTCGGGGGAAAAAAGGCCCAAATTCAAGGAAAAAACAGCCCAAATTCAGGGAAAAAACAGCCCAAAGTCAGGGGAAAAACGGCCCAAATTCAGGGGAAAAAACCGGCCCAAATTCGGTGGGAAAACCGGCCCAAATTCGGTGGGAAAAACGGCTCAAATTCAGGGGAAAAAACGGCCCAAATTCTGGCCAAATATGGCCAAAAAAACCTGGCCAAATTATGATCAGAAATAAATATCTTCTGGAGATATTTCCCACACAGATTCTAAGAGACCCAGAAACTTCACGGTTGCATTTTGTTACTGAGCTAATCTGAAGTGATGTTTATTAACAATTCCACCTGTTGGAAAAGCCCTGCAGATTAACACAGGCACCTGGTATTTCCCTGCCTTCATTTAAACACTTTCCTGTGGCTTTAGCAATAAATGCTGAATATTAAAGTACAGAGTGGACACTGAGAAATGTGTTAGAAGTGACCAGAATTATTAAGAACCCACGGGCACAGCAGAATTCACATTAAAAAACCATCTATCTTCCACCCCAGCTCTCTGTGGCCACACACAGGATGATTTTATACACACAGAGAGCTCACAACCTCCTTAATTCAGATTATTCCAAGCTCCCAGGCTTTTCCCAGCCATCCTGAATAAAATCAGAGCAGCAAATATCAGAGCTGAGAATGGTCCAGCTCCCTCCACTGCAGGAGGAGCTTCTATGCCTCCCAAGAGCTGCAGGAATCCCTGACTAAGGAATATCTGCATTTTTCCCCACACTTGAAACATCACTCTCAGGCTCCAGCTGAGCTCCTGCTTCAGCAGGAGAAGGTTGAGGAAATAATTATCATGCACCAATTAGCAGAAAACAGGAATAAACCCAGGAAGGCTCAGCACACTTGTAAGCATTAAAAATGCATGTGCACGCACCAAATGCTGCTCTCACCTGATTTCATCAGGTTTAACCCTCAAAGTCAAAGAGATGCTTGGAAAACAAACTGGATCCTCCCCTTCCCAAGCTGCTGCTGCAGCCCAGGGACACTCAGCACGAGAGGAGAATTTTTGTGTCTCAGGAACAAGCACAGTACATCAGCCCACATCGCTGCTTGGATTTCCCTCTCTGCCTTGGACAACCCCACACCTTGAAAAAACTGCAAAAGGCAGCCCTGAAATGTCAGTTTCCACTGCAGGCAGCACTGAAACCCCAAAAAAATTCCTAAAAATTTTATTTAATTAACTAAAAAACACTGAGTTTGGTACCAACTTCTGTGTTGTTTTGAACATTGTAAATTTACCAGTTCACCTTCCCAAATTCAAACCTACAGGACTGATTACAGCCCGGGGTGAAAGTGGAAACTGGATTTTAATTCTTCTTGCATCTCAACTTTTTAATTACAACACATTTGAGTACATACAAGGCAAAAGAAATGAGGTATAAGCACCAGCAGAGTGCTGTAAGAAGTTTAAGTTCTAGTAAAGCTCTGCTCAAACCACATTCCAAGATCACATGGAATTTTACCTATTTACTGCAAAAATTCATAGCTGAAGTAGCACCAGTCAATTTAAAAATAACCTTTTAATGTTTTATATATATATATAAACCCTATAAATTCTCCCTTACTCAAGACTTTTAGAATATAAAAGAGGTACAAATTCCAAGCCTCTTTTTGTGCTCTACAACCTTAAATCCTCATACAATTCTGAGCGTTTTCTTTTGAGAAAACTTCTTTTTCCCTCACATGTTCCAAAGCCTTGAAAAATTGAAATTAAAAAAAAAAAACCAGAAACCATTTAAATGCAAAACATTAAACAACTGAAGACCTACAGTCAACAGCAGCTCATGAGCTTCCACAAGGACATAAATATTTGAATACATAAAGAGAATTTTTGCTAAGAACACAGGACTGCAGTCTTTCAATCTGTGTCAGCTTGAAGGCTACTCCCCCAGCAGATAGGAAAAAAACCTCCAGTATATCCAGCCCAAAAAGTTGGGAACATCTCAGGGAAAATTTCCAGTGGCACTTCTGCTCCATGGTGATAAACTGCAAAGATTCCATTTTTGCAAGGAGAAATGGAAACACTGGGATGTGTGGAAGAAGCATCTGCCTCATTTTGTGTAAAGCACCTTTATTTTCTGGGTAGGTTTTGCAACTTCTTATCTCTCTGCACACACACTTTGTCTACACTTCCCCACTATTTATAAAAATCAGTGAAAAAAGCCTAAAACTGCTACAAACAAGATCTGCTGATCTTCCTGCACAACACAAGGGGACTGACCTGTTTAAAATCATTAGTTTTCCACAAAACTTCAGCAAAGTATCCAACAGCACCAGAATTCCAGAGTGGTTTGGGTTGGGAGGGAATCAAAGATGATCTTTTTTCACCCCTGCCATGGCAGGGACACCTCCCACTGTCCCAGGCTGCTCCAACCCCAATGTCCAACCTGGCCTTGGGCACTGCCAGGGATCCAGGGGCAGCCACAGCTGCTCTGGGAATTCCAGCCCAACCCTCTCCACCCTCCCAGGGAACAATTCCTGCCCAAATCCCATCTAAATCTCCCCACTGTCAGCTTAAAGCCATTCCCTGTGTCCTGTCCTCCAGCCCTTGTCCCCAGTCCCCTCCAGCTCTCCTGGGGCTCCTTTAGGCTCTGAGCTCTCCCTGGAGCCTCCCCTTCTCCAGCTCTCCCAGCCTGGCTCCATGGAGGATGCTCCAGCCTTTGGAGCAGCTCCTTGCACCCAGATTCCCTCCCTGGTGTGCTCCCAGCCCACATCCTGCTCCCAGCAGTGCCCACAGGAGATGCCAGCTGTGGTTCTGTGCTCCCTTCCCCTCCTGGCTCCCAGCACAGCCCTGGACCTGAGCTCTGTTCCTCTGCTGCCTCCACAACCCCCTTCAATAAACTTCAATAAACTTCAGAAAAGATAAAAAATTCCTTTGCTCCCTTTTCCCTCCTCTCCTAACAGCAAGTGCCTGTCCTTTGTACAAATCCCAAAACACAGGAATCCAGTGCTTCACCTGCTGGGAAGGTGCAGCATTCCCAACCCTCTGCACCCTTCAGCCCCTTCCTGAGGTTTGGAACCAGCACAGCACTCAGTATGCACAAAGACTCCTCTGAGGCTCTGTGACAGCAGGGTGACAGCTCTGTCACCCCCAACACCCTGCTGATGGCTCCATGTGCCAGCTCCCAGTGGAGCACTTGAAGGGATCAATTCACTCCTCCTGCCCACCCTGCAGCTCCAGTTCAGCCCCAGCTCTGGGAGGTCCAGCTGAGGCTCCACCTGCACTGAGGTACAACCCAGCCACTGCTGGAGATCCTGAATGAGGCCCCTAATGCCACCCCCAGTGTCACTGACACCTCCCAGCACTGCTGCAGCTCTGCCAGGCAGGACGCACAGAACCCACACCCCAAAAAACCCCACATTTATCCACCTAGCCAAGAGTTCTGTTCTCTAACATGCACTTTGACCAGGTAGGATGCACAGAACCCACACCCCAAAAAACCCCTACAATTATCTACCTAGTCAAGAGTTTTGCTCTCTAGCACACATCTCTGCCAGGCAGGACGCACAGAACCCACACCCCAAAAAAACCCCACATTTATCCACCTAGCCAAGAGTCTGTTCTCTGTAACTGAAGCACACATCTCTACTAGGCAGGATGCACAGAACCCACACCCCAAAAAACCCCCACATTTACCCACCCAGCCAAGAGTTTTGTTCTCTGGCACACATTTCTGCCAGGCAGGATGCACAGAACCCACACCCCAAAAAAACCCCACATTTATCCACCTAGCCAACAGTTCTGTTCTCTGTAGCAGAAGCACACATCTCTGCAGGCAGGACACACAGAATCCACACCCCAAAAACATCCCCACATTTATCCACCCAGTCAATAGTCTTGCTCTCCAGCAAATATTTCTGCCAGGCAGGACAAACAGAACCTACACCCCAAAAAATCCCCACATTTACCCACCTAGCCAGTTTTGTTCTCTAGCACACATTTCTACCAGGCAGGATGTACAGAACCCACACCCCAAAAACCCCCACATTTAACCATCCAGTCAATAGTTTTGTTCTCTAGCAAATATTTCTACTAGGCAGGATGCACAGAACCCACACCCCAAAAAATCCCCACTTTTACCCACCCAGCCAATAGTTTTGTTCTCTTGGACACATTTCTACCAGACAGGACGAACAGAATCCACACCCCAAAAAACCCCAACATTTACCCATCTAGTTAAGAGTTCTGTTCTCTAACATGTATTTCTACCATGCAGGATGCACAGAACCCACACCTCAAAAAACCCCACATTTATGCACCAGTCAACAGTTCTGTTCTCTGTAGCAGAAGCACACATCACTGACAGGCAGGACGAACAGAATCCACACCCCAAAAACCTCCCACATTTATCCACCTAGCCAAGAGTGTTGCTCTCTAGCACACATCTCTGCCAGGCAGGATGCACAGAACCCACACCCCAAAAACTCCCACATTTACCCACCCAGTCAATAGTTTTGCTCTCTAGCACACATTTCTGCCAGGCAGCATGCACAGAACCCACTCACTCTGAGAACTCCCACATTTATCCTCCCATCCAGAGTTTTGCTCTCTGTACACACATTTCTGCTGGTGCTCTCACTGCAGAGCTCCAGCAGATACCTGAGCATCATAAAAGCAATTTCACCAGCTGCAAAAAGCCAATAGTAACAATTATGTGCTCTAAGAGCTCGGTAATTAGAGTCCAGAGGAGATGAAAGCAATAAATAATGAATGAAAGGTTGTCAAGGCTTCTGTAAAGGCATCCTCAAGCACACTTAACCCCACGCTGGCTCATCCCTCAGAGCTTCCTCTGCCACCCTACAAACACAGACAGGAGCTGTGCTGCTCTCCCCAAATCTGCAGAGTTTGAACCTGGACTGCTGCTGGTGGGATCTCTCCAGTTCCTGCCAGTGAAGTTTTCCTTCCTGCATCTCAGGTGAACACAACCAAATCAAGTTTTACCTTTTTTTCTTTACTTTTTCCCCTCCTGAGGTATAAATTAAAGAAAAAAAACCTCATGTTCATCTGCCCTCTTGCAGCAGGCCCTGCAAAGGAGTGTCAGGAAAGGAAATACCACATCCCACTCCCATAACCTGCAAACTCCCTATCTGTAAAACCCCAGGCTGCATCCTCTGAGCCACGGCCCCCAGCTGCCCATTTCCATTCAGGACAGATGCTCTGGCAGTGAAATGAAAATGCAGCTTTCCTGAAATGTGTAATATCCCTATTTTGTTATCAGATGAGGCAGTCTGGGCCTCTCTACCTAAAACATTCCTGCTCAGCTGCTTTATCCCCACGATCTGTTTTTGCTGTGTGCTCAGCATGGCATCAGGAGCTCAGCTACAAAGGGCTGGGGGCTTTCACTCAGCACTTTTCCCACTGGCACAGGGATTCCCCAATGTCTTTCCAACCACCTGAGCAGGAAAAGTCCAACTGTCCCCAAATCTCAGCCCCTGGATCATCTCCCAGCTGATTCAGCAGGGCTGGGGCAGCAGTGTGGGCTTGATATTTCTGAGCCTGAGAGAATTTCAGTGTGTTAACCATTGCTAGCTCCCTTCCCAAGGGAAAACTTACAACAGTTCCTCTTCCCAAAACATCTTTCTCCTTTTCCCAAAACATTTCTAAGTGAGCAGTGGTTTTTTCTCATAACAATCTTCCCCAGTTGTTGTCTTCTATTACTTAACCAATGGAAAGAGCTGTCAGTCCTACTGACCAATGAATATTTTTTTAGCAAAGCATGCTATAAAAGAAGCAAAAAAATTATAAATAAAGCCTTCTAATGCTCTCTTTGTCAAAACTGGAGTTAAACTATCTTTATTTCATGTCCTATTGTGACACAGGGGTTTCATCTTTTTTATCAACTTGAGTTGGAAGCAGAAGGAGAAATTCAAGGTGCAGTTTATCAAACACACATTTAGGGCAGTCTCTGCAGTTTTCCATGATTAAAAAGATCCACTAACTTCTGTTTCAGCCTCCTCTGGATACTGAAATCTACCAAAACTATAATTGAGAGCTTTTGCTCTTTGGTATCTGCACCATTGAGGGCTCAGACCCCTGTCCCAACTGCATGAGGCAATGTTACCAAAAGCAGATGCTGTTTTTAAAGGACACAAGGAAGGGTCTTAAGGAACGAAAGGTGGAGCTCCCAGTCTCACTCACCAGTAATTTCCTTTTTAAAATATGTAATAGGGCTTAAGATCCTATATTGAAATTCCTGAGCAGCCTCAGATATAAATAAATGCATTAAAATGTGAGGATCTACACTCAGCATCTTAAATATGATGCCTTAAAAACACCTGAACTTTAAGGTTATCCAAGTTTAAAAAGCCAGATATCACTGCACCCAAATTAAGTTATCTTTTTAAAATAAAAGTGAAGTTTTTGACACAATTAAGGTTGGACTCAATGAGCTTAGATGTCTCTTCCAACTTCAACCATTCCAGGATTCCATAAATGCTCTTGTTCAAAGAAAGCTCTTTGCAGTCACAAACCCTTCAGCACAAGCACCAAGCATTAAAAAACACAGCAAGGGGAAGAACTTGGCCCACTGGTACAATGAGTGTTCCTGCAATTCTCTGGAGTGGTTTAAATGCACTTTACCTTGCTTGAAGCAAAGCCAGCTTTTAAACACCAACACAAGCAAACACTTCACTGCCTGCCTTGGTGTGGTTTAGGATGCAAAACTGAGCCCTGGAAAGCACCAACCTTCACTATGACAGTCTGGTCAGAGTTGCTGCTCATCATCTCATTGATGGACTTGAAGAGCTGCAGCAGAGACTCCCTGAAGTCTGCTTCTCCTTTGTTTTCATACAGCCTGAAAAAGAATTAAGGTTTCATCAGCACAAACCACAATGGAAATAATGTTTTAAAAAATCTGGTGGCTTTTCTGACAGTCAAAGGACAGGCAGCCATTTGTCGTCTTAGATTTTATCACTAATTCCTACAACTTTCATCAAGAGTTTTCTTCCACAAAAAAACCCTCAAGACAAGACAGGCTGGGCCAGCACAAAGAAGGGATTTTCAGTGTGAAGCTGTCTGTGTGAAATGCCACATGCAGCAGTGCTGTCCCTGTCTCTGGTGAATCCCTGAGCAGCTCCCAGGTCCCTTGGACAGCCTTCCCACCCTTCAGATGTCTGGCAGGACCCTGGCCAGGCAACTCGTGCTGCGAAGAGCAGCAAAGCAGCAAAAAAACAGGAGCAGGAAAGGAGCAGGAAAGGAGCAGGAAAGGAGCAGGAAAGGAGCAGGAAAGGAGCAGGAAAGGAGCAGGAAAGGAGCAGGAAAGGAGCAGGAAAGGAGCAGGAAAGGAGCAGGAAAGGAGCAGGAAAGGAGCAGGAAAGGAGCAGGAAAGGAGCAGGAAAGGAGCAGGAAAGGAGCAGGAAAGGAGCAGGAAAGGAGCAGGAAAGGAGCAGGAAAGGAGCAGGAAAGGAGCAGGAAAGGAGCAGGAAAGGAGCAGGAAAGGAGCAGGAAAGGAGCAGGAAAGGAGCAGGAAAGGAGCAGGAAAGGAGCAGGAAAGGAGCAGGAAAGGAGCAGGAAAGGAGCAGGAAAGGAGCAGGAAAGGAGCAGGAAAGGAGCAGGAAAGGAGCAGGAAAGGAGCAGGAAAGGAGCAGGAAAGGAGCAGGAAAGGAGCAGGAAAGGAGCAGGAAAGGAGCAGGAAAGGAGCAGGAAAGGAGCAGGAAAGGAGCAGGAAAGGAGCAGGAAAGGAGCAGGAAAGGAGCAGGAAAGGAGCAGGAAAGGAGCAGGAAAGGAGCAGGAAAGGACCCATGGACCCTTTTTTTGCAAAAAAGATCCTTTTTTTTTTTTTCTGTGGGCAGGAAGCACTGAGGTTAAATTGTGTTTCAGCATTAATTTCAGGCTCAGTTTCCCATGGAGTCACACAGGAGTGACTCAGCCCAGCTCAGCTTCAGGTCAGGAGCAAGGTCCCTGTGCCTTCAGGCAGATTCCTCAGAGCTCAGCTGCCCACTGGGATCCCCCTCTCTCTCTCAGAGGGGTAAAAACTGCACAGAGGCACCTGAGCAACATCAGACGCAAAAAAAATACAGCCAAGGTGAAGAATTTGGGCCACTGGTACACGAGTGTTGCTGGAAGTCCCTGGAGGGGTTTAAATGCAGAACCAGCTCTGGTTCAGGTGTGGGATGAAAACTGGAAACGAGGGGGACACAAGCCTGGCTCCACATCATCCCTGGAAACTTTCCCCTCCTTGGGCAGCAGGTGGGACTCACCCACACCAGGGATGTTCAAACTTATCATGACCAAAACAAAAAGGGATTGGGAATCCAGATTAAACCTAAACAGGAGGAGTTATAAACATCCCATGGGGACATCCAGGTCAGGCTGGACAGAGCTGGGAGCAGCCTGGGACAGTGGGAGGTGTCCCTGCCATGGCAGGGTGGAATGGGATGAGTTTGAGGTCCCTTCCCACCCAAACCATTCCATGACTCCTTCCCCCAGTTAAACCCCACCTTTCCCAGTCAGCTCTGACTGCTCCAAGAGCCTCACCCAACAACAACTGGGCAGCCAAAGCCACCCTGGTCCCACTGGCTCTGATCCCCCCAACACCTGGCACCAAGAGCAGCTCCCACAAAGAGTTCAACTCCCTTTGCCTTTCCCCCATTTTCTCCTGGAATTAAATCCAGCAGGAAGATCAGAAAGAATTCCATCCAGAAATTTGCTATGCACAGCCTTGTACAATTCCTTCATGTTCCAAGATCACAGAATCATGGAATGGTTTAGGTGGGATTTTAAATCCCATCAAGTCCCACTCCTACCATGGGCAGAGACACCTTCCACTGTCCCAGGGTGCTCCAGCCTGGCCTTGGCACTGCCAGGGATCCAGGGGCAGCCACAGCTGCTCTGGGCACTCTGTGCCAGGGTCTCCCCATCCTCACAGCCAGGAATTCCTGCCCAATATCCAATCTAAAGCTATCATGATGGATCACATATTGCAGCTGGAAACGAGCTTTTTCTGGGATAAACACAGAGTTCAGGATGTTCCTGCTGCTCTACACTGAAGTTAATGTGTATCATTTTTAATGCTGTGCTCATAAACCTTTAAAAGCCCCAGATATGAAAAAATTTATTTTAACCTGGACACAGATGAAATAAATACTACAAAAAAAAATACCCCAAACCACTAAATTGTGTTATTTAGCTGTGCACACTTCTACTCCCCTTTTAGGCTAAAACAGGGGGTTATGCAGGATAAAAAACTTGTTAAGTCCCCATTTCCATAATGGATTTCAGTGTCCCCCTGCACAGATTAGAGAGGTGAAACTTATACCAACAGAAAGAGTAACTGAACTTGACAGCCCAATAAATCAAAGGGCTTCAGACAAAAAGCTCTGCCTTTCAAAAAGGAAGTTATAAGGCAAATAAACAAGTTAGTCATAAATGTGTTCCTACTGTCAGTTAATAACATCATTTATTTAATATATCTGATAAAGCACAGAATCTCTGCAGCTGTGAGAAAATAAGGTTTGCACCAGGCTGGTCCTTCCAGCACTGCCTGGAGGATTTTAAAACTGCAGTAAGCACACCACAAAGCACTGGGATCATTACTGAGGAAATCAAATAAAGATATTTCTAAAGGTTACTTGTAATATTTTGCCTTTATCAACTTCTGCTGTAGTGAACAAATAGATGTTCCACCATGCTTTAAGTGGGTGAACTTCCACGGATTTACCCAGAACTGAACTGCTAAAATGCTCCATCCATCCATCCAGCCCACCACTCTCCTCCTGAAGTTAAAAACACACCAAATTTTGGAATTAAAGCTTCAGCTTGCTGCCTGTGATCCCCCAGCAGCAGAACAAACCACAGGCTCCTTGTGCACTCAGCAATTTGGCTGATTAATCCCTTGGCATGGGAGAGTTGGGGTTTCCCAACACTGAATTTGTGCTTCCCACAAGGAAATCCCACAGCCAGTCCTGGAGGGTCAGACTGTCTGTAAATCCAATCTGCAGCCACAGGGAAATTTTTATTCCTGTTTTCAGGTGATTTGTAGCCCCAGTGACATCCAGTATTTTATGAATCTCACAGCAGGGCTCCTACAGAAATAAATTCCAAGCCCTGAATTAGAGAAAAGGGTGGTGGGGATGGTAGCTGAAGAGCTCTACATAAATCCCTTGTAATAAGGCTGTTACCACTGCTAACAAGCAGTAAAAGGACTCAATCTAAGTGAAGATCTCATCAGCTTGGTTTATAACTTCTGTAACATCTTGTGAATAAAACACAATACAGTAACAGAAGTTTTCCCCAAATACTGCCAAGCTTTAATTGTTCAGAGACGTAAACTCTCATGGATTTTACCAATTCACTGCTAGTGAAAATTCACATCTCTGCTGAAGAGGGAAAACCTTTCTCCTGAAATAACTCCTCACAGTTTCAAGTATTTCTAAATCAGTGCCATCCTAAGATATTTTAACTGATGGACTGTACAATTTTGGCAGTTTGGGGCATTATTGGCAGTGGGAGGTTTGGGCACTGTCTGTACTCACTGGTTGAACAATATCCTGGAGCGGACGATGAATTTGAAGATGTATTCCAAGGCTTTCATGGCTTTGAAGAGTTGGTCAGTGATCCCACACTTCTCAGCATTGTCCACATAGGTTTTTAAAACCTTGGTCAGTTTCCTGTTAAATATAAAAAACCCACATACAAGTCACAAGTATTCTCACAGAATTGCCATTTTGAAAAGCTGAAAGAAAAGTTCAGCACCCACAGAGCTACCAAGTTAATTCTTCAACTAATAAACTTTGTGATTTTTTTTTTCTGATAAATAGCTGTAATTTATTCTTGAGAAAAAAAACCCCAAAACACAGACCATAATCTCATTTAACACACAAGCAATACAACAAATCTCAGTGAGGCTGATTTTCTGCTGGATGTTCACATGGATATTCAGATTTAGGCTCTGAAAAAGATGCACCTACTAATAATAAACAGAATAATAAAAATAATTAAGTGAAATACAAGCATGCTGTTAGAATTAACACCAAGTGTGAGTTTCTTCATTCAACAAGGCTTCCCCTTCAGAAAGCTTTCCTGTGGATTTTGGGCTGAAATTTGTAAAATTTATTTCTCAAAGCATACACCACCAGCTGGAAATTCTCTTCTTCCCCATTTTAAAGCCTATCAAACTCAAAAGAGAAACAATTTTCAAAATAATCCCATTTCAGCTCCCTCCCTTCCAATGAATATAAATCAGGGCTTTAATGCAACCATGAGCAATTCCATTTTAAATCACCCCAGCTCCAGTGCATGATCCAACATCTCCACTCCAAGTAAACAAGCTCCACGTTATTCCCCACCAACAGAAAACACCCTGAGCTCCCTGAGATCCTGCTGCCTGGGGATTGATTTGTTGGAGCAGGAGCAAACTGCCTGAGAATTTAAATATTGCCAGGGCCACTTCTCTTGACTGCAGGGCTAGAAGATCTCAGGTCTTTTCCATGCTGGGTGTTCAATGAATGAAAGGGAGAGGGCCGGGATCTGTCACATCCATGGGGACACCTCCAGCCAGAATTCAGCTCTTCCCTGTTTCTGCCTCCCTGCACTTGAAGGGAAGGATGTTTTCTCCATGCCAAGCATGAAAGGATCACCCACAGCTTTTCCTGAGAAATGCAGGTGGTGCAGGATGCTCCACATGGAGCTGGAACAGCAGCGCCAACTCAGTGATCAAATATCAGTGCTGAGACTGAAGGCTCAAATCTTCTTTGGGAATTATGGAAGGATTAGGGAAATGTTCTTCCCCCAGAGGGTGCTGGGCACTGCCCAGGCTCCCAGGGAATGGTGACAGCCCCCAGGCTGCCACAGCTCCAGGAGGGTTTGGACAAAGCTCCCAGGGATGCCCAGGATGGGATTGTTGGGGGGTCTGTGCTGGATCATCCCTGTGGGTCCCTTCCAGCTCAGGATATCCCATGATTTTGTGATTCTTCATGAATTTTAAATCAGCATTTTCAAACATTTTCAGGTCTCTTGATAGAGACTCTGCACCAGCAAAGATCACCCCAGTTTTCCTGGTTTGGTTTGCCTTCCCCCCAGCACTGCTAAGACATCCACCAGATATTTTTCTCCAACACTGACAGTCTAACATAGCAGCAAAGATTTCAAAACTATCAAAAAATACTTAAAACAACAAAAACAGTGGGCCTTTGTTTTTTTGTCCTTTGCTGCTTCTTCCCCACACTGACAGTAATGTGGATAATTGAGGGTACAATGTCATTTAATTCACAAAAAAAACCAGTATTTGAAGCATCTTAAATGGACATGATTTCCTTCCAATACGAGCGAGAATTGCTTTTGTTTTCCTTACAAAACAACTCCTGAAATTGTCAAATCATCCTCTTCTTCTTTACACCACAATTGAGACTTATTCCTGCACAGGACTGAAAGTTTTACCATTTCATTGCAAGAAAGAAACAAAGACCATCCCCAGTCTTCTCCAAGACCCTCCCAAGCTCATGGGCACATTCCTAATTAAGCTACATAAACAAGTAATTAAATAACATTACCTGGAGAAATCCTCCAAGTTACATTAGGAAAAATAAAATTTCCAACTTACGTGTAGGCCAAGGTAGCACTGAAATGCTTCTTGATGTAGGTCTCCAAGACAGGGTTGAAGTGTTGAAATTTTCTGTCAGCAATCAGTCCAATGATAAAAACCTGAAAAAACTGCATAGTTAGTGTGGTATTCTCAAAAAATATCTTCAATTTTTGTCCATTTCCCTTTCTTCTCAGAGAAGAACATTAAAATTTCTGCTTCTGTCCTAAATTCTGCTGTTAATCCATTAAAATACTGGATTTGAGTGCTTCCTTATTTTCTAGGAGAATGACATGATATAATCCAACTCCCTCTAGATCTGAACCTTAAAATATAGCTTTTAAATTAAATAATAACTCTCAGCTCAGATCTTTTCCACTAATAACCTTCATTCTATCATTTATTCCCCACATTTCAGACCCTCCCCACTGCAAACTCACCAAAGCATCAAACACCAGAGTGTCAAAGGTCTCACTCTCTGAGTTCTCCATCATGATGTTAAAAAGGGCATCCAGTGTATCTTGAAGAAACTACAAAGAAACAACACAGCTCATCATGTTTTTCAGAGCAAAATTAAATTTAGATTCCACACAGGTTTCTATATATATTTTTGCTAAAGTAAAGGCATATTAAAAGTTAGCTGAAAAATGGAAAACCCAGCACTTTCCTTTCCAACAAACGATTTTTAGTGAAGTTGATTATCTATACACAGGTTATCACTCCAACAGAAAAAAAAAAAAAAGGCAGAGATCACACTTGGCACACCTGGACAAGGATTTTAATCTGTGACACTGCTCCAACAACAAGAATTTCCAAACTGCAGGTCACCACACGGCCACCAGGCTCATGCATCACTGAGAACTCAGGAGTTCCAGAGCACAAACCACACAAGCAACTGAGCCTCATGCCAAGGCAAGAGGGAGCTGAGGGCACTCAGAACATCCCTGCTCAGCTCCACAGCCCCAGGGGGGATCACTCATGCAGGCATGGGAACAGAGCCCCCCAGTGCTGCCCCAAACCTACACGGGAAGGGCCTCACTCCTCCCATCTGTGCAACACCACAGGAAGAGCAGATTAGTGCCAGGGCTGCAAATCGAGCACAGGGACAAAAAGGTTCCTGAATTCCAGTTGTTTTCCCCAGGGACAGCCAGGAATCCATGCACTGCTGGAGATACTCATCACTCCTGCTGGAATGGGGTTGTGCCTGAGCAGCTCCTTCCTCCAGCTGGCACAGCCACACAGGGGCTCCTCCAGGGCACAGCCAGGCTGCAGCACAGCTCAGGTTGGGTTGAGAAAGAAGGGGTTAAATGTGGATGGTTCCAGCACATCTGTCTCACATCATCCCAGAATGGTTTGGGGTGGAAGGACCTTAAATCCAACCCAGTTCTAACCCCCAGCCATGGCAGGGACAACTCCACTGTCCCAGCTGCTCCAAGCCCCAGTGTCACTGCCAGGGATCCAGGGGCAGCCACAGCTGCTCTGGGAATTCTATCCCAGCTCCTCCCCACCCTCCCAGGGAAGTAAAATAAAAAAAAAGGTTTCTCCTTGGATGAGACAGGGAGCAACTGGGGAAGAACAGCTCAACAAGCAGAAGGGAACTGATCCTGAGATTCCACATGCTGTGAGAGGGATGGAAAAGCAGCCTGACTCCCACCTTCCTCTTCAGAAATGTTTAGCTGTGCAATGAGTCTCTCCTGGCTCCAGCCTGACTCACCTGATCCCCTAAATCTCCAGTCAAATGTCAGGAATTAACCCCCATTCACAGCTGAATGTCAAACTCCTTAAACCAAGTGAGCACACACAGTCACAGCTTGTGCTGCTGAGGATGAGAAAACAGAAAAGCCAAAATTCTTGCAGCTGATCTTAGCCCAGTCCTGGGGAAGAGCCAGCTCATAATTTCACTACAGGGGCAAAAGAACAACATCACCTTCTCACAGCCTTACTCATTCCATTAAAGAAGATGTGCAAATAAAGCACATTAAAGGCTGGACTCAATGTTCTAAAGGTTGAACTCGGTGATCTCAGAGGTCTTTTCCCAACCTAAATGGTTCTGTAATTCTAAATGATCCTGTGGCTGCTGCCAGCTGGCTGGGAGGGAAGTGCACAGCACAGCTCTGAGCTTTGACAGGAGAAGTTTCTCTCCTGGTCTGATGAGAAGTTGCACCCTTGGGTCCCTTGGAAGCCAGAGGATGGTTGGGAGGCTGATCAAGCCTTGATTTCACACTCAGCCCAACTTTCATTAGCAGAGTTCAGGTTTTAAATCTCTTCACCAGCACTTGGTGCAGCAAGCAGGAGGAGCAGAGCAGAGATGCTGCTGCTGCTGTGTGAAGGGGCAGGACATTTCTCAGGTAGCATGAATAATTCCTGCACTATTAGTTTACATTCTCATACTGCACAGACTCTGCACAAATGGAGCCAGAGCCTCTGGGGAAGGGAGATAACATTTACAGCTTCCACACACTCTGAGAACAGGCACAGAATGGGTATCTGGGCTCATCTCCACTCAAATAAATGAATACCAGTAGATCCAGGCCTTTTACTGGAGTTTTAAAAACAGGCAATGGCTTAAGAGAAAATATGAATGCATTTTATCACATCAATACCTTTTTTTAAAGATATCCAGACTGCACTGGGTATTGTAGTTAAAAACACAAAGAAAGCTGGGAAGGACAGCAAGGAACAGCTACAAACCAGATCCTGCAATGGAGCAGGCTCCACAAAGATGGAACACTGCTGCAACAGATGGAGAATGTAAACACTGGCCCTCTAAAAAAAGGATAAAACTGGTGGTGGAAGCAATATGGAACATTCCCTCTTCTGCCCTCTGCATGGTTCCAGTTGTGCTCAGGGAGAAGGGAATTTCACTGAGTGCTGAGTGTGTGCCAGCTGGAGAACTCACTCCAAAACTCCTTTTACTCAAACCCAGTTTGTGCATCCTGAGGAAATCCCTGATCCCCACCCAGCAGGAATGTGCCACACGCTGGGATGTCACATTTGGAGGGAAGGGAGAATTCCAAGTGACAGAGCCATGGCAGGAGCCAGTACTGCTGGCAAGATTCTGCTCTCAAACACCCCAGGACAAAGGCACAGCAAACAGAACCTTCCTAAAACACAAATCTGTGGGACCCCACCCTCCAAGGATGACAAAAATCACCATTCCCAGCTGCTTTAGGTTACCTCAAGCTGAGGCTTCATTGTGCTTCTGTTAACCAACCAAAAATCCCCTGGAGTAAGGAAACAACTCTCCAGGGTCACCTGTCCCCAAGTACATCTTCTGACACTCTTTTAGATTTGATTTATTACAACACCTTCAATGAAGTCCCAGCCTCCTCTTTTGCACAGCTAAATCTGTCTCTGTGTAGCTCTCTGCAATCACTCAGTGGCCTTGGCAAATGTAAATAACTTGGCTCAGCTAAATGTTTCCAGAAGTGTTTTTTAAAAGAAAACAACAGCAGCACACACTAGGATTGCACTCCACATTCAGAAATCAAAAATGTATTTAATATCACCATGTAAGACTTCCAAGATGGTTGGAAGAAGTTTTCCTTCTTGCAAAGAAAAACACCTTTTCTTCATGTATCTGTATATAAAAAGTCACCACAGTGCTAGGAAAAAAACAATTAATTTACAGAAATGTATGTTTTATCAGTTCTCAAACATCTGAAATGTTCTTGGAGGGCAGGGAGAGGAGCATCAGCACCCTGAAGTTTGAGATACCTGGTTGCAATTTAATGTGCCAGTCAGGTTGAGGGGGAGAGTGTGGGGAGCCAAAAAATTAAAAAAGAAACCTCAAAATCTGGGATTTTTACAGACATTAACTCTTACCTTGACCACTTCACCACCATCAACTTTCATCAGCTGCTTCAAGTTCTGGTGCAACAGGCTCGTGTTGGATCTCCACTTCAGCAGCCCCAAGAGATCAACTAGGAATAAAAAAAAAAAAAACAAGGAATTCTCATGCAGGATATTTCCCTTTCCTCAGGCTCCATCACGTGTGCAGGACACAGAGTTTTATTTCCTTATTTCAGCCTTTTTCCCTGGACAACAACAACAACGCATTTCTGGTGCCCTCTGACGCTGCAGAAACCTGGGACAATCCTTCTGCCCTGACAGAACTCTGAAAGGCTTTCAGAAAAGCAGCCAGCTTTTGAAATATCAGCAGGAAAATCTAGGCCAAGGGAGCCTGGTCCCTGGGTTTTTAATTTGCTGTACACAACAGTTGTGTATTTAGAAAAAGATGCCAAAATGAAATTAGTCAGCCACCAACACAGTCATATCTACAGGGCAGTGACTCTCCCAGCATTAATGTTTCCAGCTTCTTTGCTCTCTCTGCATAAACTGAATAGAAAATAAAGCACAGTGAAGCACAAAGAGTTGCAAACTAAATGAGAGTGGGGGAGAGCTGGGTGATGGATAACTCCCAGTGCCCACGCTGCTCAGATGCTCTCAAGGGATGGGCCCTCAGGGCACAGCCCAGCCCCTGCAAATGGGCTCACCCCCAAATCCTGCATTCCCTGATAAATAAGGGAAGGCAGAAGGACAGCTCTCTCCATCTGTCACTGCAAAGATTCCTTTAGGGAAAGCTCCTGGGGAGTTGTTCTCAGTGGGGTTTCCCTGCAGTGCAGCAGCTCCCTGGTAAATCCCAAGCCCAGCACTACCCACAGACCCCAAATCCTTCCCCATGAAAAGTCAGGTTTCAGCACAAAACAAAACTCACAGCAACCCCTGCTCAGGAGAAGTCTTCAATAAAAAATTGATCTCAATGATCTTAAAGTCTTCTCCAACTTTAATAATTTTATGACTAATTTCGAGACTCACTACCTTCAGTTTCGCTCCTGGCCCACTACTGCACCTTACCCACCTCCCCGTATAATTCATACTATGTGAATTTTTCCCAAATAACTCAAAACAATTCATACTATGTGAATTCTGCCCAAAATAACTCAAACCAGGCACTTTCTCCCAACAAATACCCCCTCACCTCTTTGCTATTCAGACTTTCAAAGCAACCAACAGCACGTTTACCAAGGCATGAATCTGCAGTGTTTGTTCTGGAAATTATCTGCACAGACTCAAAGCAGCTGCTATGCTTTTCCCAAAAAGCTTTCATTCAAAGTAATAAATGAAATTACTTCTGGTGGAAAGGACCGCAGTACTCCTTGGAAAGATTCCCCTCTGAGCAGCACTCAAACCAAACCTTCTCATCATCTCTTTGTGAGGAGAAATCAAGAGAGTTTTACTACATTAAAGCTTTGAAAGACTTGAATCCAAGTTCCTTTTAATACATCCTACAAGATGTCTACAGCCTGAACCCAAACTCTTAGAAACTCGGTATTAACAACAAAAAAAAAAATTGCTTCTGGAAGCGAAGCAAAGATGCCTCCATGAGTTACCCAAAGTGTTTCATGGATATATTTATATCAGCTTTCCACCCCTGAATTTTGGCTGCAGTCTGACTTCTAACAAGGCATCAGCTTGACAGAAGAAATGATCTGAACAAAAGCCAGCCCACAGACAGGCTCTGAACAGCATCACGGATTGCCCCAAGAAAACAAACCCACGTGGACTCACAGCGTGATGGCAGAGCAAATGCTAACTGAATATACATTTGTGAGCACAAAATGTCAGGGCAGGCCAACTGAAAGGGAAAAATAACTCACAGGCTAAGGAAAATGGGCACTGGCTGGTAGTGCAGGCATTAATTAACCCCAGCAAAGCACCAGCCAGGCACTCAGTCCCACTCTTTGCACAGGGCAGTGTGTATTAATGCACTAAAAAGGATGGAAAATAGTATTTTAGCCTACAGGAAACAGGAATGCTGGAGTCAGCCTAGGTCAAGTGAAATTTGAGGTTAGAAAACATCAGGAGGAAGACAGAATGAGGCTGCCCAGAGAAGCTGTGGCTGCCCCTGGATCCCTGGATTGTCCAAGGCCAGGCTGGAGCAATGTGTGACAGTGGGAGGTGTCCCTGCCATGACTCAATGATCACTGAGGTCATTTCCAACCCAGACCAGTCTGGGATTCTGTGATTTCCCACTGCAAAAGGTTTAAACACCCAGACTGCAAAGTACCCAACAGCAACCTGACTTTGTTCATGTGATTTATTATTTTATGGACTGCATAGAAGATTTTCTTTTACACAGTATTTAACAAGAGGAAGGGAACACCCTAAGCTCCTGCCTATCTGCTTTCCTTAACCTGTATCTGTGCAAAAGAAACACCCAAACTTTCCTCAAAGCCCAGCCATGAATTCAGCTAGATATTCCCCCTCTAACTAAATTCCCATCTGTTCTTTGAAATTCTCTGCCTTCTTGACTTTAACATTTCATTTTCCAGCCTGTATGGTTTTTATTTTAATTCTGTGCTTACATTTTCACTTTTTATGCCACTGTATCACTTCCATTTGTCATATGTGCATGTTGGGGTTTTTTTAATTATCAACTGTGCTAAGTCAAATTCCTCCCAACTGTTCTCCCTTGGTTCCTCCAAGTCCTGACTCCAAGGAAGGAACAGCCACTATTATCCAGAGATTTGAGTCCTTCAGGCAGAAAAGAAAACAGAGAAACTCTTGGAATAAACCTTAGAGGTGCCCTGGATGCTTCCAACAGCAAATCCATGTGGACAGCACCAGCCAGCTCTCTGCCTATTGGTAACTGAACATTCTCCCAGTATGCCCATTAAAGCAATTCCAGTTCTGTTCCCATCACCCTGATAACAAAAGGATACCCTGGAAGTTTGGGAAGAGGCACCAGGAGGATTTACTTCCACAGGCACCAAGGGTTTCTTCTCCTCCTCTTTGTCTTACCTCACTACTCCTCCTCAAAATCAACTGCCAAGTCCAGGAAAAGGCCAGGGCATGTCCTGCTTTAATAAATTCTGCTCAAATCACTAAAAACTGCTCAAGTGTTAACTAAGTAGATACTTCACACCATCACTCTGTCAGTCTCAGCAGTGGCCAAGTTTGCTATTTTGAAGGCTTTTCCATGCTAAGGGCATCGATTACTGATAGAAAACCAAAATTAAAAACTCACAGTTCATGGAGAACTGAAGTCAAGGGAGTGTTCAAAGAGCTGAGACACAAAAAAGTCTCTGCACCATCAAACACCAGGCAGAAAAGGCCAGATGACTTATTCACATACTTTCAGAATTACCAAAAATAAGTCTCAAAGCCAGTTCTGAGATAGTTAAGGAAGGTAAAAGAAAGAACTATTATAGGTAACCAAAAGGAGAAAAATCTGCTTTGGCTCAACATTTTTCTAAGTGGGGGTAAATAATGGATTTTTCTTTCCTTGGTTTTAAGAAAGTTAAAGGAAGAATATTAACCAACCATTTTACAAAATTTAAAATCAGCTTCAGAAATCACCATCTGAAAAGCACTGCCAATTTTTAGATAAAACTGATACTTGAGGGAGGAATTTAATGATGATTTTTTGTTTTGTTTCTTTTCTGCTCAACGAGACATGGTGATCCTGCTTAATAATGTCACAGTACTTTGAAGAGAAAGAAAAGACTTTGGCAACTCCGAGGAAAAGTTTCCCAGACAACATAATTAACAGCAGCATTAAATAAAGATCAGGCCTTCAAAGCAAACAATATGTAAATTAAGCACCAAACAATGCTCAGGCTTAATTTTAATAGCAGTTCTGTGAAAGCCACATCAATATATTGATCACTGGGAAATACTTTTAACTACTAACGAGCCCTGGGGAAGGCTGAAGGGAAAACCAGCCCAGATTTTCCAACAAAAAGGAGTTTAATTCCAGATGTTGGCTCCTGCTCTCCAAACCCAGCCCCGCTGTGCTGCTGCAGAGCTGCGATCCCATCTTTGCAGGGAAATCCTACAAGCACATCCCATCCCAGATATTTTATTTTGCTGAACGCCCTGCCAGGCTCTGAGGCTGCCAGACTGCAGAGGATCTGATGTGCTCTGCATGTGAAACACCCGGGGTGAGGCGGGAGGTGCCACTGGAAAACACCGCAGGCAACTCCGGCCACCCCAGCGGGGACATCCCCACACCCAGAGGGGACTGGTGAACGTGGCAGTGTCACCGTGATTCCAGCAGCTCCCCACAGAGCATCCTGAGTCACAGCAGCTCCCTGGAATGACTCAGTCCCTGTGGAATGACCCTCCCACACTCCCCACTCACTGAGAACAAGGGATGGCTCCATGGAAACGAGCGCAGGAATCACAGGCAGGGCACAGGCTGCAAATGGGAAATGTTTGCTTTGGTGCCTGCCACCAGCTTGCCACGGCCTTGGGATGCACTCAGCTGGCTGGCAAACAGCAAAAATGCACGGAATGCAAGGTTTCAAAGGAGCACACTGAGCCAAGGCCACTCCTGGGAAGGTGTGGGAACATGAGGGTGACCTCCAGGCAACTCATCCTCCCCCTCCATCCCTTCTGCACACCAGGAGAAAACATCACAGCTGTCCTCAGCCCTGAGACATGGATATTGCACCTGGAATGACATAAACCAGCTTGTTTGGGAGCAGAGACCTGACATTACCTACTCTTGAAAGCCAACTCATCCCTTCCACAATGAAAGTAAAATGCCACAGAGCCTGTTTCAGTGCACTTGAGGGGAACAATGTCAACTATATGGGAAAAACAACATCCCTGGTTCCACTTAATTTGGGATTTTTCTGCTTTTTCAGAGACATCAGCTGCTCTGGAGTAAAACAAAAAAGGCTGGTTGGTTCACACACTCACCCAACACAACCTAATCCAGCCAACAGCCACCAGGGGCTGGAGAAGGCAGCAAAGCCAGCACACAGATCCCAACCCTGCATGAGCAGCAGGAGCTCCAGCAGCTCTGGGAACTCACCGTTCTGGGTGAGCTTTGTTGAACACACCAGAGTGGAGATCTGGAAAGAGTCTTTGCTGATGGTGCAGCTGCCAAGGTTCTGCATGCTCTTCCCTGTTGCTGAGTGTCCCTTTTCCTCCAGCTCGATTTTCGTGGATGGCAGGCTCAGATAGGTCGAGGCATCCTCCAGCTTCTTGGCTTCTGCCTGCAGGGGTGTTTGAAACACAGCAGGAGAAAACATCCAGTCAAAATCTCGGTAAGAAGAAAATTTTAACGTTTATCCTGGATTTTCTTAGGTTTGGGGCTATCAAATGTATATTTAAGACCATTTATTATAATTTATATATATATAATTTAGCACTAATCTGTCTACATTAGAGCCAAAACAGGATTATTTAAAAGGCTACAGAATTCACTTTTCCCAACCCACAAAAAACTCAACAACAAATACCTCTGAAATTAAAGCATATAGATACATTTTAGCACTAATTTGTCTACATTAGAGCCAAAATTGGATTATTTAAAAGGCTACACAATTCACTTCTCCCAACCCACAAAAAACTCAACAACAAACGCCTTGGAAATTAAAACATATTAAAGGTTCAACACTCCCATACAAACCAACTGCTCAGGATTTGCTGCTTAGTTTGATTTCAACACACATTTTCCAGTGTAATTCTGGAAGAGAATTCCCCAGAATTCAGTGGAGCTGCCCTGCTGGGAAGTCAAAATTCTACCTTGTAAACGATCAGGTCGTGCTCTCCATCTCTCAGAGTTGTCCCATCATATCTCATGAGCTTCACAAATGCCAGAGCAAATATTTTCTCAGATTTATCTTTGGCTGTTACCAAAACAAAGACAAATCATCACAATGATTTCTACAGTCAGGACACCTAAATCTCACAAACATGGACAACCTGTCAGTGAGCGACCACAGCAAGGATTCTCGTGGAAATTAAGTACACAAAAAACTGGGGAAGTTTTCTAAAAGCAAGACAGAACCAAAAAAAAAAAAAAAAAAGCCAAATGAACACATCAGCAGTAACCAGATGCTTCATATTTCCATATTCTGTCTGTTCTTTTTGAAAAGCTTTATAAAGGCAAATTTTAAAACCAAAACAGAATTGTGATGCATTGAGAAAGCCCAGGTTTTTAGAAATGGCAGTGTTTGGGAGCTGGAATAAAGATTAAACACCAGCACTGAGGATCTCATCAGAGCACACAGCCCTGAGGACACACATTTGGAGGGGGAACACGAGAAGCAAAACAGAAACTGGGCCCACAATTGCAGATGAAGTGCCTCAGTTTTTTGAAAGCTGACCCATTCTGCAAGCCAAAGAACTAGAAAATGTATTCAGCTTGTTCTTGCTCAAATCTGTTGGCAAAAGTTTAAAAAAACAAAGCAACAATTGAAGGAGAGATCACAAAGGAAGCTGAGAAGTGAAGCCAGAAGCAAAGTGCCATCACCTTGAGACAGCCCAAGGAGCCTGGGAGAAAGTCCTGAAAGGGGCTCTTCTAAATATTTTTAGGGATGACCTCTTCAAAATACTTAGGCTGTGGCCAACCTAAATATTTGAGTCATCATAAGAACATTTCTGACTCAATTTGTAGCACACAATCATGATTCTGATAATAATGACACTTGACTTTTGGAACACTGCTTTCCTTAAAAAAGTCTCTAGATTATTTTATTAATCCTAAAGTCTTCAATTACTGATGCTGAGCCAACTGTAAATTTTCATGTTCCCATTTGTTGAAGATCTTTACTGTTCCCTATCTCTAAAATAGAGAATACCACAACTCCCTGAGTTACTAATGGAAAGCTTTACTCCATTAACCTAAGAGTAAAAATTAGTAACTAGTAAAAATAATTTTAGTAAATAGTAAAAAAAATTATTTATTCCCTTTGGAGAAAAAATGGGCAGGGAAGGAAAAGCTCAATCAGGATAGGTAAGAGAGAGGAAGATGTAAAGGGGAAAAGGAGTTGAAATATGACAAAGTAAAACATCACAAATTGAATCCTGCACTAACAGTGATGGCAATAATCAGCTCTGGATTGGCAATGTGGGAATGCCATCCCTGCTCCAGGAGACCCTGGCAGTAGGTACTGCAGGAATTCCCAAGGAGAGCTGAGTGTCCAGCTGTTAAACCAGCTGGGGCAGTGTTCTTTATCCCTTCCAGGACCCACCCTCCCTGCAGGGGATCTCTGCTGTCCATGGGCCATCCAGGCTCACTGCAGGGCTGATACAATTCCATCATTCTTTATCCCTTCCAGGACCCACCCTCCCTCCAGGGGATCTCTGCTGTCCATGGGCCATCCAGGCTCACTGCAGGGCTGATACAATTCCAGCATTCTTTATCCCTTCCAGGACCCACCCTCCCTCCAGGGGATCTCTGCTGTCCATGGGCCATCCAGGCTCACTGCAGGGCTGATACAATTCCATCATCCCATGGGGAGATGCTGCACCCAGGGGGAGGAGCCCAGCATTCCCACCTGGATAAACCTGGGATTCAGAACCCCAGCCCAGTCTGTGTGCACGGCATTCCCAGAGGAAAACCAGACCCATCTCACACCACTGGTGCTTCAGAGGAAACTCCACCCTGCTACAGGATCATTGCTCCAACAGAACCACATCTGTCACTGCAGGAGGACTTGACTGGGCTGCTCCCAACATCCTGACCAACAGCGTGTCAGGTCATGTTCTGACTCTGTCAGTGTTTTTCTATTTTTTGTTAATTTGCCTTTTTTTTGTACTACTACATTTTTAATATTCCTAGTAAGGAACTGTTATTCCTATTCCCATATCTTTGCCCGAGAGCCCCTTAATTTCAAAATTATAAAAATTTGGAGGGAGAGGGGTTACACTCTCCACTCCAAGGGAACTCCAGGTTTTCCCTGGCAGACACCTGACTTTCCAAACCAAGGCTCAGAGTTACTCACAGTCCTGGGAGGATCGGTGGCGGAAGGTGAACCTCAGGTGGCTGCGGTTCACGTCCTCGATGGGGATGGCGACCTGGCACCAGGGAGAGAAGGAAATGGTCAGGGCAGCACCTCCAGCCTCCCCAGCCCCACCCAGACATCTTCCAAATGATCAGTGAGTGACCACACATCCATCCTCAGCAGCTCCTTGCTGTCTACAGACACAAGAAGGGCACCTTTGGAGGGCAAATTCTGGTGAGGAGCAGCTCCAAGGCCCTTGTGAGCACACAGTCCCTGCTGCTGTTGCCAGATTAAATGCACCAGACAGTATTTTGCGTCCAGACTCAGATGTTTATTAATTCTTATCTACGTTACAATCTCACAAATTGTGAGTTCTACCTAACAAAGTAGAAAATGGTTCTGTCTCTCTCTCTTTACAAGGCCTTTTAAGGATAAACTGTCCAATTACGAAATGACACCTAAATTATTTTTACTTTTAACCCAATAACCAACCACCCCTGGCCCACAATGAGGACTTTTCTATCCAATTACAAAATACCACCCAGAGCCATGAAGAAGAAGGTGAAAAAGGACTGGCCTCCACCCTAAATCCTCCACCTTGCTTTATATACATATTACTATATTCTAAACCCTTAAACTCTCAGTTTTGCACCCTGTGATATCACACACCTATTCAAACTCCACACCCACAACCCCAGAGCTGTCACTCAATTTTGGGAGCCTTTCCACAGCCTCAGGTCAGTGCAGGGTTTGCTTGGGGGTCAGTGCCTGGCAGCACAGAAAGCCTGGAATTCTCAGCCCCCAGGGTTCCAACGTGCTCCCACTGCTGCAAAGACTGAATGGATTCCAGAAAACCACCCCCAACCCCAAACTTGGCAGTGGAAAGGTTATTACCCAGAAAAATGAGCAGGCTTAAAGCACAAACTGTGGTGAGTCCAACACAAGGGGAGGGAAGGAAATGGTCACTGCAGCACCTTCAGCCTCTCCCAATCCCATCCAGACATCCTGCAGCAGTGCTCTGGCACTGCCAATGATTAAGGAGTGAAATTCCAGCAGCACATTCATCCCCTGCCATTCCCCAACAGCCCTTTTCTGCCTATGGACACAACAAGGGCATCTTTGGAGGGAAAATTCTGGAGTGGGGAACAGCTCCAAAGCCCTTGTGAGCACACAGCCCCTGCTCACAGACAGGCTGAATGGATTCCACAATCAGCCTCCTTTGCAATCTCCAAACTTGGCACTGGAGAGGTTCTTACCCCAGCAAAATGAGCAGGCTTAAAGCACAGCCAGCTCCCCAAACAGCTTTGAGTCCAACACTATGGCAAATATGTTTTAGCCTTAATATCCTGCTCTCCTCTAGGTCAGCCTCATGGAAATGGAGCAAACCACTCCTGAAGAGATGCTGGAGTTTCCCCACCAGTCATCCTGAGCAATGGCTGAAATAAAATTCAATATGCAATAGAAGCCAAAGCCTTTCTTGGCTGAGCCATTCCTTGCCCTGCTGAACACAGGCACTGAATTTCCCCAGTTTTGTTCCCCATGGCACATTCACACCCAGGGAAGGAATTTTAAAAGTTTAAATACCTTCACAGTCTCAAACCAGCGAGGCTGCTTGACTTGGTAATAGATCACTGACTTGTACTCTGAGATGGCTTCATCACCAGCACCGGGAAAAATAACACTCTGCAAAACCAAACAAAAGGGGAAACATTTATGTCGTTTAAACTCCACTTTTTCAATCAAAGAAATAAGAAATGAATCAGTGAAGTAGGTCAGAATAAGAGAGAATGCTCCTCATGGAACTGGTATCAAAATGCATGCATTGATAAGGCAAGATACATTTAATGGTGACAAAAGTTTGCTTGAAAATAAAAACTGGGACCTTGAGCTGACAAATGCAGCTGTTAAAAAGGCTTAACACAATACAGATCAAAATCAAAAAAAGCCCCCAGACATTAAATACTTTAATACCTCTAATCTTTTGCCATCTTCATCATAAACAGACACTGTGACTTCCACGTTCTTTGCTGTGGTTTTACTGCCTTTGTCAAAATCTCCCTGAACCAAGGTGACGTAGATGTCATTACGAACATCTCCTACAAGGGGAAAGCAAAGCACAAAGTAACCCACAATTCCCCCAGTGAACCCAAGGATTTGGGAAGCCAATGACACACAGAAACAATGGCAGAACATTTAAAACACCACACATTCCCATTTATTTTATTTTTACACAACTGCCTTCAGTATTCACTTGAAAGGAATGTTTCGACACAGTCATTTATCCCACACACAAAGGTATTTTGCAATTTGAAATATTTTAACAGCCTCCAAGAGGTCTCTAATTTGATACAGCAGGAAGAGGTTTGGTGTTTTTGCTGGCTTGGGGGTTGAATTTAGATTTATATCTTCAAATGCTCCTCTGCTCCATCCCAATTCCACTGAAATTCTGAAAACGAGCTGGGGAAACAAGGAATTTCCAATAATTTTAAGAGCCAACAGAGGATGCAAACGAGGTGCTGAGGCACTCACACTTCTGGAAGAGACTGTAAAACATCTGACAGACATCTGTCAGCAGCCACAGGGAGACCTGGAACTGCGATGGGCTCTGGAAACATCTCAGGGATCCTCCAGAGCCCATCAATCTGCAGAGGACACTGCAGGTTCTGCTCTTGCTCATGGCAGTTTTTACTTTGAGAAGCACCACGTTTCTGGGTTGGTTTTCATGGGTTTTTTTCTCTGTAAACACCTGAACATGCACAGAATACAGGTATTTAAGAAAAGATGATGTGGGCTCTCTTTCAAACACATTATCCAAATCTGGTACAAACCCTATGAGAGCTGCTATCTCTAAATCAAGCCTGTGCCTCAAAAATCTGCTTTGGATTCAGCACAGGAGGTGAGTTTTACATATGCCCTTGCTATGGGGATAATACAAAGTGTGTACTTGGTGTAATTCTTTTTAGAAAAAAAAAAAATAAATAATTTCCACTCTCACTGGGATTTCCTGTCTTCTTGATGGGGTGGGAACTTTATTTATTGATGCAGGTATTACCAAAGTATTTCACATTTATTTTCAATGAGATGATCTTTTTTTTTTAATGCATACCACACATGCCTTAAATTCATCTGCAATTATTTTTTTCCTCCAAAACCTTCTGTACACGCAGCCATTTCAAGCAGGTTAAAATATAACAAAGCAGCATTAATTAAGTGCCTTACCAGGCATGATAATCTCAGGAAAGCCCATTTTCCGAGCCACTGCTGTTGACCTGTCCACTAAATGTGGAAACTCTTTCCTAATCTGATGGATATCTCCTGGAAGAAGTTTCAAAGTCACCCACAGACCTGTTGTGTAAAGAAAAAAAAAAAAGCCACAATTATGAAATTGCTGGGATTTATTCTGAGATGCTACAGATTTCTTTTTTACAAACTGAAAAACGTAAGAAGGTTAAAATAATTAAGGTATGTTAAGATAACGGATCTTCCTTTGCTAAAAACAATTCAAAATATTTTAAAGCACTCAAAAGATCCATCACTTCACACAAAAATACGAGTACAGCACCCAGAATTATTTCTGATTGTGTTCCGTGTCTTTGTAATGAGATGTTTATCTTCCACAGGGGAAAAAAGAGAAGGAGCAAGGATGATTTGCATGGAAAAACCCAAGGATTCCAAGCAAGCAACACCAGCAGATCCATACCCCAAACTGATTGATCACCACCCCTCTTCAGTTGTTTTTACTGCTCTGAGCACACAAATCTACAGCATCAGCTTCAGCTGATATTTTTCTGCTCAGCAGCAGAAGAAGCCACTAAAAAGCTGCTGCTTGCCAAATAACATCAGGCACATTTGTTACAGGAAAAAGAAAGATGCCAAAGTGGAAAAAAAAAACCCATAAAAATAAAAAAGAAACCCAACCAAAAGAAGCCTTCCACTTGGTGAAGTGGCTGGCAATCAAGTTTAAGCACAAAATAATCACAGCAGCAATTTGCAGAAGAAAATCCTAAAATTAAAAGCTACGAAAAACACCCCAAAAATATTCATCCACAAATAATTGTGGGTTACCCTGTTAGAGAATTAACTGTACATTCACTCTGTGTACACTTGGCAGCCTGTCTTTTTCCATGATGTTCTCTAAGAGTTTCTGGGCTGATTTGCTGCCAGGATGGTTCTGACAGCTGCTGTTTCACTGAGCTGCAACTGTACCTGCACTGACTGGCTAAGGAACAACCTTTAATCCTTCTCCTGTTTGCTCGGGCAAACTCTTTTTTTAGGGAAAGAATCTGGAATGAATCAAAGACACTGAAATGTTTCCTCCTATGGGACATACACTGGCCACAGGTGAAAACAAGGAAAGGAAGCAGAGAAAACTTCTCATTAGCTAAAGGAGAATCTAAAAAAATAAGGTTTATGGAAAATTTTGTTTGCTATTAATTAGTGGAAAAATAAAGGAAAAGAGTGTAGTTTTCCTGGGGTTTGCTCAGCTATGGAGTGATACAGATATTCACAGTGTTTGGTGGAAAGTCTGTATTAATCAGCATAACTCCACATTAATCCTCAATTCCCAGAAAAAACTGAAGCCAGTAGAGGAGTAATTGGGCACAGACACACCATGATATCCCACACAAAAATAAATCAATAAATCAGTGCCCCAGTGGAGGCACCAGGGAAGGTTTCAGAGGGACTGCCTGGCTCTGGCTCCCTCCTCACCTCCTGTGAGCTCAGGTCTCCTGAAGGAGCAAAATGTTCCAAGTGCAGCTGCAGAGTGGAAAAATAAGGGGAAGGAAGAGAAGAAAGGGAACATCCCTTCAGCATGGAGAGGCAAAAATCCACAGCTCGAGGGCTCAAAAGGTGAGTCCTTGAGCATCACCTCCAGCAGAGCATCACAGCCATGGGATAGGTGGGGCTGGAAGGGAGCTCTGGAGATCATCCAGCCCTGCCAAGGGGAGCAGGGGGCACAGGAACGTGTTCAGGTGGGCTGGGAATGTCTGCAGAAAGGGGAACTCCACACCCTCCATGGGCAGCTGTTCCAGAGCTCTGCCACCCTTCATGGCAAGAAGTTCTTCCTCATGGTGAGGTGGAACTTGTTGTGTTTTAGTTTATGGACACTCCTCATTCTGTCACAGGGAACTACTGAAAACAGTGTGGCCCATCCTCTGACACCCTCTGGATGTCTTTTTATGGAATAATGAGATTCCCTCTCAGTCTCCTCCTCCCCAGAGTAACCAGGCCCAGCTCCTCAGTCTCTGCTCATCAGAGATGTTCAGACCCTGATCATCTTTGTGGCCTCCCTGGACCCTCTCCAGCAGAAATCTAAAGACATCCAAGAGCTGAGCAATGCTGCAACATTCACAACCCACACTGGGCAGGGGAAAAATAAAGGGGAAGCGGGAAGAGAAGGCTGAGCCCTGAGGGGTGGGAAATGGATTTGTAGAGAATTCTCAAAGCCTGACAGAAGGCTCACATAGGATGGATCTGTATGTAAATTCTGAGATAAAAAAATGCTGCTTAGAAATGCCATGGAATAGGATGGACATTGTTGAGAGAGAAACAGAACTGGAAACAAGTTTCAAATGATGGCCTTGCAAATAGATTGGATACTCTGGAGAAACAGAACTGTGAAAGATGTGCTGTAGTAGGACCCTCAAGGGGTAATTTTAGATGATTGGCTTTAAGGCATTAGCAGCATGGTGTGGCAAAAGCTGATAGGCCAAAAAATGCTTATAATGGAGGAATTATAGGAAAGGTTTAGGAAATAGTTTGGCTATTAGGAAATAGTTTGGCTTCTGATTGTGATAGCGTGAATTGTAATATCTGTATTGTCTCACCCTTCACATGAGACTAAAAATGAAATGAAGTTTTTAAAACAACTCTCAGTTGCCCCATCTCTGGGTCAGAAAAAGGAATAATCCCACAGTGAAGGGAAGAACAAACCACACAACCACCAACTTTGTGACTCCAAAACCCAAACCACCACGGCACGAACCGAGCGCGGTACCTACCCTGCCCCTTGTGGTTGACTTCTTTAGCAGCAATCACTTTGTTTATAACAGTCTGCAGGAAATCATTCTCCCCTGCCACCCTGGGTGAAAAACGGGATGATATGTTCAGCTGCTTGTGTCGAATGGCGTCATCCAACGCTAGCCTGGAGGATGCACATGACGACCAACACCAGGAGACAAAGGGGCACAGAAAACCAGAAGTCACAGTGACGAGGGAACACAAAAGATCGTATCACAGTTGTGACAAAGAGTATTTATTAGTCAACGCAGGACAAAGGACAGGAAAGGTAACAAGAAAGACAGAGGGAGATCATTAATCAGAAGAACGCTGATCTACCACAGAGAGTCCAGCACACCTGTGAGGGCTCTGCTCCCTCAGGGAAAGCCCTCAGGGAGCAGGGGGAGGTCTCCCACCTGAGAGTCCCCAGTTAAGCAGTGGAAACCCACACAGGCAGCTCTCTTGGATGTAAATACTGAAATATGGATATATTTAAAGCAGACTGGCCCTGCAACACCTCCAGGGTCACCTCTGTCATGCCACCGGTGGAGCGCCTGAAGGAGAAGCTCCCATCAATCTCACAGGGAAAAGGAGGAGAAGAGCAGACAACCCAAACTCGGTGAATAAATGAGAAGATGGGGACAATAAATAAACAGCAGCATTAGGTGGCACTGAAGTAAATCTTGCCAAGTGCTTTTGACAGCCATTGTGCTGGTGGCCAGTGAATGAATACAAAGAAAGATATGAAAACAGAATTGCATGTGGTACAACAGAAACAAAGCATGGGATGAGGAGAAAAAAAAGTGCCTCATATACACAGCCCAAGTTGGAAATAACACCGCCAGCGTTCACCCTGCCTTTGTTCCCACCTTGTTCATATCCTTTGGGATGGACTTTTTTCAGGAGAATGTTTTCATTTATTACAGGGGAAGAAGAAAAATCACATTGTGCATTTTTTTAAAGCGCTGTGTTTATGTAACAGGAAAAATGAATCAGTGCTAATGGAGCAGAAAACTGGATGTTCCATTAGCACCCCCTTTGAAAGGTTCATTTTCGTTGCATACTGGCTAAAAAACAACTTTGCTGTTGTTTACCACACAAGAAACGTATCCTCTCTTCCCCAAACCCCATTTTCCTTCAAAAATGGAATAGTTCTTTGATTTTGTCATTAACAGCCCCTACCCCTGCAGGGCCTGCACACCTTGCAGTCCTCTCACCAGCCCTACACCTTCAACCACAGGGTTTCCTGAATTATGCCTATTTCTCAAAACAAAGTTAATTTAAGATTTTATTATGTCAAGCTTTTTTAAAAAATACTGTTAGAAGCCCATCTGAATACCCATCAGTGTATTAACCAAGGAATTTAGCTCCCATAACTGTGTTTTGCCTTTTGGAACAGATGGCAGTCCAGCATTTCCCACAATGGGAAACCTACACATCCATACTTCATGTAAATTTATTTGCCTTATCCCTTCTACCTTTCCTCACTTCATGGAAGTAAAAACTTCAGATCTATGGATGGAACATGATCTCTACTGACCTCAGGCAGAGCTAAACCAGCAATGAACTTTAAGCATTTCACCTCTTACACATTCTCCCCCTGACATCTTTAAACAAAAAGAAAACAAGGCTGCAGAATTGGGAATGCATGCTTTAAAATAAAAAAAACCCAAAGTTTCTGGGGATCTCACTGTTGCAGCTAATGGTAAATTATCAGGGAAGATATATGAGCAATATTCCTCAGGAGAAAATATCCCATGGAAATAAATTAACTTAAAATATAGCCTTTTATAAAATTTAAGTTAAAAGATTTTAACTATGGTTTGGAAATTTTTTTTCACTCCTGCTTGTTCTCCCTACTTACGGCTGGAATGGGATGAAGTGCTGCTTGTCCTCATCATCAACCTTCCCGTTAATGATGTCAGTAACATCCATCACTGCAAAGACAAACCAAGGGCACTGAATGAACTGAGCAGTGTGGGAAGAGGGCAGCCCCTGGGGAACTGAAGCACCAGTGACTCAGAGGAGGGCTGGAATTACCAACTGTGGAATTTCAGAGTTGGAATAGCACGGTGCAAAGGAGCTTTGGCATCCCGGCTAACACAAACCTTGTACAGGATACAGCAACCAGTCCGATGAGATTTGGAACAACTCTGAGTTTATACAACCCCCACAGCAGCTCCACCACCCCATTTCCATGGAAGGATTGAAGAGGAGATGGAGAGATCCACCCCAGGGGTACCTGCCACCCCGAAGGGTCTGCGCAGCCCCGACGTGAGCTTCCTGGTGTTGTTGTCCCGCAGCTCCATCCTGCCCACACGCACGATCTGGCACACAAAACTGATCTTCTCTCTCTTCAGGTCCTTGCTGCCCAAGTCCTACGAGCAGTAGTAACATCAGGTTGCTTTCTAATAGCTGAATTTCAAGTTCCATTTCAGCAGGCACAGGGTTTGCTGCTCAGAATTTGCCTTGGCTGTGCAAGCCTCTAACAAGAAGTGCTCTCAGAGTGGAGCAGCATTTGTAAGAGTATTTAACATCTTACTGGAGTTCTGTGTCAATTAATTCCTTAGGAGGCCAAACCATCTCTAGTAAGTTAAAAGTTCAAAAATTCATCTTTTTTTCCCAGGTGTGGAGAATATTCAGCAGCCACTTAGGAGAATGTCTCATGTGAGGCTTCAGCAGCACAGAATCACAGAATGGTGTGGGATGGAAAGGACCTTAAAAATCATCTTGTTCCCACCCCAGCAATGAGCAGGGACACCTCCCACTGTCCCAAGCTGCACCAACCTGGCCTTGGGCACTGCCAGGGATCCAGGGGCAGCCACAGCTGCTCTGGGCACCCTGTGCCAGGGCCTGCCCACCATCCCATCCATCCCTGCCCTCTGGCTGTGGGAGCCATTCCCTGTGTCCTGTCCCTCCATCCCTTTTCCTAGAGCCCCTCCCCAGCTGTTCCCCCTGCAGAGGTGCCCCAGGCTGCTCACACCCAGCTCACTGCCAGGGCACACTCACAGTGAACACGGCCCGCAGGTTGTGCAGTCTGTCAATGTCCTTGGGGAGGCCACAGCTCGACCACCTCACCAGGTAGTTCTCACTGAAAAGAACGAGATTTTGAAGGGGTTTTGTTTAAATCATAGAGCAACAGCAACACAGAATGCTTTGGGCTGGAAGGGATCATAAAAATCATACAGTGTCACCCCCTGCCATGGCAGGGACACCTTTCACCACCCCAGGGTGCTCCAAGCCCCTCCAACCCGGCCTTGGGTACTGCCAAGGATTGGGAATCCACAATCCCTCTGGGAAACCCATGCCAGTGCCTCAGCACCCTCCCAGGAAAGGATTTCTTCCTAATATCCCACCTAATCTACCCCGCTTCAAGCCACTCCCCCATATCCTACCACTGAATGCCCTTTAAAACAAGCAGACAAAACCAACTTCAGAATTTACAGGACACTCTCCAACCCAATTTCCTTATCCTAAGGAAACAAATGTTGACAGAGAGCTGGCATTTCCCTTAGTGCACACAATTTTTATAAAGAAAGCTTCTCAGCAAGCAAATGTGGGAATTCTGCAGCTCAGCAAGGGCACAGCCCTTGCAGGTGTGCTCACCTCTGAATTTCCAGCTGCTCTCAGGGAACCACCAGCACAGCACGACCCTGAAATGTGCCCCAAAGTGCCTCTGCCTTTCACTGCAATTTGACTTTGCCAAGCCCCAGAACTCCCTCACTACCATCCCTGAGGAAACACAGACAAAATGGCACTAACCTGATGAATTTGGATTCCAGTGGGTCATACAGAGACATCAGCACTTCTGCATCCTCTCCTATTTTACACACCACGTTCTTTAAATTGACAAATAAAGCAAATGAAGGAGTGGCAGCAAACTTGGCTTGTCTGTTGATATCAATATTCTGCTTCTGAGACTGAAATTCAAGAAGAAAATGAAGTTTAACTTAGCCTAACAGATGTCCAACTGCTATAAAACTTTCCTAAAACCTTCCAGAAAGAACAAGAGGTGGTTTCCATTGAGTGTCTGCTCCTGTGATCTTTTTTCTGTTAAGTTTTATGACAGACAGCATTTTCTGGATCTGTCTTGAAGTGCCACACCATAAGGAAAAAGTTAAAAAAAAGAAAGATAAAGGAGAGAAAAGTTTTCTTCACTTATTAAGTAGAGAGAGACAAACAGAAAAAATAGACCTGAAAAAATACAGGGACAACACAACAGAAAAAGAAACAAAAAAGTTCTGTTTAAAAATCAGGATTTTGAACTGCAGAGGTGCTGACAATTCAAGACTGAGAAGGGCTTTAAATTTGCCCCTTTTATTTCAACCAAGTTTTTAGGATTGGCATAAAGAAACCACACAAGAATGAGGATTTTATTCTTTGTGATTCTCAAAGAGAAACTCTGAAGACAACCTAACTGACAAACCTCTCACATGCACATCTCTGACATTAACCTACAAATGCAGCTGATTTATTCAAACATAAATTCCACTTAAACCCTTTAAAGGATGAGAAAAACCCAGCCTAAGACATAAAAATTCTTACAAAACGTTTAAGCCTGATAATTCTTCATGAACACATCAAATCCCTCATTACCAATGCTAAAAATAACAGTCATCCAATCAGTTTACAGCCCTGTGTTTCACAGGGAGAAGCCACAGAGTCTCTTACTTTTTCCTCCTGTAGCCTCTCCTCCACCTGCTTGGAAGCTATTTCGTGTGCTCTGAAAAGGCTGATGGTGCTGGTCTGCTCTGGGTCCAAAATGTTGCCATCTTCATCTCTAACCACCAGATCCAAATCCAGAATTCTAAACAAGACAAAAAATGGATTATCAGCACTCGAAGGAATGCCTAAAAACACCTGCCAAGTGTTCAACTTGCACACCTGAAACATGATGGAAAAGAAATGATGTGAGACATGATAATGCAATTTAACATGTCACCAAGCCTGCAGATCCAAGTCACTCATTACCCCAGCACTGGGAGAGCTGATGGAAATGAAACAGCACAACAGCTGGGGAAGAAATTTCTTCAATAAATTTGCCTCTGACTTTGTCTCCTCCTCTGATTGATCCAACAGCCTGAACAAGCAAATCCCACCACACACAGCTCATGTCTCCCACTCCACCTTCAAACTCATGTTTTACCCACACCTCACAAGATGAGGCAGAAGTTGTTTCCTTTTTTTTAAAGCAGAAGCCAGATCTGTCAGCAGTGTTAACATCCATAATTACCTTCTGCAGAGAGGAAGCTTTCTGCCACAATCAAATCCAGGCTCAGGAAAAAAAAAAACTTTCACATTTTTCCACTTTTTCCACAGCTGGCAGCAGCACCAAGGATTAAAAAACCAGATCCATTCTCTGGGACTGTCCTTGTCACCTCCATCCCAAAAAATGTGTCCCTATTTCCTTCTAACTCCATGCTCAGCTCTCCCAGTGGAGCTGCTCTAACTTTAGAGTTGAAATATGTTTGATCAATGAGCTTAAACCAAATTTGCTGTGTCTGGTAAGTCCCACAGGGGTTCATGATTTATCTGGAAGTAAATTCCCCTGGGCAGAACCTGCAAGGACTTGGAACCAGGAGCTGTGGCACACAAAGATATTTTCCATGGACTTGGAGGATTCCTCCTCACCTCTCCCACTCCTGGAAGTGTTAAACCCTGAGTGGGGTCAACACCCAAACCCTTCCAATTAACTGCACTGCATTAATTGCAGGGGAGACAAAGATCTCTCAAGCTGCAGAGTGGAGGCAGCAGATTTTTTAAGCTCTGCTCTGGAGCTGGACCCAGCCACCACAAACTCTGCAGAAAATCACACTCCCAGATGAATTTTCTGGTGAGAAAATGGTTTTATCGCTGAAGTCAATCAGAAAAGCAGCCAAAGTTGATTTCTTCCTCCCTGCTACTGCTCCCTGGGCAGCAGGCAGCAGGAGAAACACCCACAGAGCACTGGGACTGTCAGAGTCCTTCCATGGGAGAAACTGCCTGGGCCAGGGGAAAAGCTCAGAAATTCAGGGAAAGTCTCATGACCCAGACTACAACACAGCAATGTTTGCACAGGCTGTCAAAGGAGTCACAGCAAATCCTCCTTTGATTCAATTTCTTTGTTTTAGCCTTTAACTTGCAAATGATGCTTGGGAAAAAAACCTGAATATTTTTTCCTAAGTGTCCCAGTTACAGATATTTGCAACTGAACAAAAAAAAAAAAAAAAAAGCAGCGTTTTCACAACAAAATTACCTGACCCAATTTCAGAAAGATATTAAAAATACAGATTCCTAAAGCCATTTTTGCTTCCTCAGTTATTCTGACAATATGCTGCAAAACTTCTGTCTATTTATAGAAGGAAAAAAAAAAAAACTTATTTACAAATCAATGTTTCACCAGTCAGGAAAAGTTAGGATACCATTAGAACAGAAAATATTTAGAATAATTTGGGTTGGGACTCAAAGATCACCCAAGTATTTACAAAGCAGATAATGCATTCATTCTGTCTGGATCCTAAAATCCCCCATTCATGCTCCTTTTAGGCACAAGTGAATGTGGGGTTTTATTAGGAACATATGTTATCTTTCAGTGGTGAGGATTTACTCTGAGGTTCACATTCACCTCCCTCCTGCACTCCCCAGAGAACGTTCTGATCACTTAATTAGCCCATCAGAACATTACAAATACAAAGCACAGCACAAGATGTTCCACTGGATTTGAAGGCTGAGCATCTGGAGGTTATTCAGAGCAACTCCTACCAAGCCCTTGGGCAGATGGTGAAATCCAGTAGCCAAACAAATAATCCCACCAACATCTGGTTAATTGTCTGCAGAGGTACCACTGTCCAGAGCTCAGATTACAAATGATAATTACTGACTGAATGCAGCTACTGATAATTTTTTTTTTAATTTTTTTTATTAATCACAGCTTTTGCTGATAAAGTACACCAGCAGAAGTGCTGCAAATTTAGCAGTTCTGAAGGAATTAAACACAAAGAGCTGAAATAGGGTGAGATATTTACAGCACAAAGCATTTAAAGACTGGGTTGGTGCAAAGTTTTTCACTCCTCAGGTTGGAGGACAACAGAATTCCACAAAATGGGTAGGACTGAAGGGAGCAGTACAACGTTGTCACTCAGTATTCAAAACACAGCTTCAAATGATGAAGAGTCAGATTTGATTTCTCATTTCTGACTAAAATGCAAAAATCCAAATTTATTAATCTAAAATAATTTGAATCATCTAAATATAATCTAAAATCTGTATTTACAAAATCTGTCTGTAAACCCAGACAATCACCTGGGGAGAGAATACATCTGAATTCCTAAAACATCCAACATGTGCAACCTGCACTGCTTTTAGGGTCAGTATTTCCTTCCCAAGTTCCACTCTCCTGTGCTAAACTGCTCCTTTCTTTTATGAAATCTCCCTGTTCATCTTGTGCTACCAGCTGGATCCTGTGCAAGGAGAGCAACCAAGAGCTAAATGGTGCTTCTGAGCCAAATCCTTCAACATCCCATTACAGCTGAGTGACTCGAGGGCACAGGCAGCTGGTGGTGCTCACAGGGTGACAACTGTTTGTGCCACAGAAACGAGCAGAGCTGAAAATTCTATTTCCAAGGCAGGCAATATTTGCACTTTTGAATTGGCCTTAAAAAATTACAGCTCCATACCATGATCAAATTGATGATACCATCGAGAGAGAGATGGATTGCATTTTATATATTATATTTTAAAGATGCTGCCTCAACTGCAATCTTTATCTTGCTGTAACAGAAGTGTGAATATACAAATATTTCAGCTACAGCTACGGGGGGAAAAAAAGAATCCTCCAAAATTCACCAACAGCTGATGTGTCTTACACAGGGTGATCTTACAGGCAATAAAACTTGGAAAATGCTGCTGACAAACCTGTTGCCATAATCAATTTTGGCAGTCACTTTCTTTTTCAGCTCCTTGAGCTCATCTTGGGGCAGGGTCCCGGAGAGGATTTGGGATCTCCACTCAATCAGGTCGTAAATCATGTGCCGGACGCTGCGGAACATTTCCCTGTTGTCCTGCTGTTGTGGGGAGGGGAAAAAATGGGGAAGAAATGAGGTTTGAAGGTTTGGGAATACACAGGATAAATTGCAATTATAAATAGGAATTCAAAGTGTAGCTCTGAAATAGGAGCCTAACTTCCTACAGCACAGAACACTGAATATTCAGAGTGCTGCACTCAGCTTTAAGGAGCTAAATAGGTGTAAATGCTTGGGTTTATGTTATCTTAAAACCTGAACCATGCTGCTTTCAGGCATTCAAGGGGAAAATGTCCTTTTATTGATTCCCAGGGTAGCTTTGTTCAGCGACCCTCTGCACTGAGCAGACGGGGCTGAAAATGTCACATTTTAACAGCAAGAGGCTCAAGTCCTGCAACAGATGGGAGAATCCTTTCTCTCCCTGGTTAAATCTCCACAACAACACTTGAAAATCCCTCCTTGTGCACATCAGTGCCACACAAACCCACAGGTGACTTCTAAAGAACGCCAGGAAAGATCTAAACTTGATAGGAAGTAAATACCTCAATTGTTTATAAAGCCTGGAACTGTGGATACTCAATATTGCCCACAGTATATACAAACTTTCCTTGGCACACTCAGCTATGCTAGGAATAATTAATTAATTACAATAAAATTTCCACTTTAAAAAAAAAACCCAAGGAAAAACTGCAGAAGATGCAGGAAAAGAACATAATGCTCCAAGACTCTGGGAAAAGGATATCTAACTGTGAAACTTAAAGACTTCAGTCTGTTCAGATTATCCAAAAGCTGGCTTGATTATAGTGGGAGAACCTTCACAGAGAGAAAATACCCATTATTAAAAGCTCTTTAATGTAGCAGAGAAAAGACACAACAGGCACATACGGCTGGGAGCTAAATACAGACAAATCCAAATGGGGAAGAGGTTCCTGATTTTCGAGGCTGCAGGCAATCATAAACCAGAGAGATGGGAAACATTCCACATGCCCTGCTCTCTGCAAACAAAAACTGAGCATCCATTCAAGATTCAAACACAAATTACAAACTGAACCGAGGCATAAATGTGGCCATTTTTGATATCCATGGATATTCAGCATGGAATATCCTTCAAGTCTGCAGATTCCCAGTCTGAAACCAGTTACCTCCAGTAACCCAAACCTCCCGACTGCCTGCTCCTAAATTCAAAATTATCAGCAAAGCACTCAAGTATTGTCTAGCTGTATTTATAGTATCTCCTATGAAAAGAAAATGATAATGTATTAAAGAGAGAGCTTTGAGGAGCTGGAATAGCAGGGCAGCAACTGACAGAACAGAGGACACAGCCTCAAGCTGTGCCAAGGGAAATACAGGCTGGATATCAGGAAAGAGTTTTTTACAGAAAGGGTGATAAAGTATTGGAATGGTCTGCCTGGGGAGGTGGTGGAGTCACCATCCCTGGATGTGTTTGAGAAAAGCCTGGATGTGGCACAGGGTGCCGTGGGTTAGTTGAGGTTAGGATTGGGTTGATGATCCTGGAGGTCTCTTCCAACCTAGAAATTCTGTGAGTTTGTGTGGTGAGGAGCAGAGAAGGAGCAGACAGACAGAAATAAAGGAGGAGGAACAATCTCCAGAGGGCACTGGGAACAGCTCTGCCCTTGGCTCCACTGCTGTGGAATCTCAGAATGGTTTGGGATGCGAGGGACCTGAAATCCCAACCCCAGCCCATGGGCAGGGACACCTTCCACTATCCCAGGCTGTGCCAAGCCCCAACCCCATTTCCCAGCCAGGAAGAGTCCAAATGTGGATGGCTCCAGCACATCTGTATCAAATCATCTCAGAATGGATTGGTTGGGAGGGACCTTAAATCCCAGCCAGTGCCACCCCCTGCTATGGGCAGGGACAAATTTCACTGTCCCAGGCTGCTCCACACCCTATCCAGCCAGGCCTTGGGCACTTCCAGGGTGGGAAATGGGCTTGGAGCACCCTGGGACGGTGGAATTTGTCCCTGCCCACAGCACTGGCTGGGATTTAAGGTCCCTCCCACCCCAAACCACTCTGGGATTCCACAGCACTGGAGCCAAGGGCAAAGCTGTTCCCAGTGCCCTCTGGAGATTCTGCTCCTCCTCCTTTGTTTCTGCCTGTCTGCTCCTTCCCTGCTCCCATCACACAAACTCCCTGCTATTCCAACTCCTTAAAGCTCTCTCTTTAATACATTATCTGTTTCCTTTCATAGGAGATATTATCCTTCATCTTGTATATTGCCACACTAGATCATTTCCATTACACTCTTACTCCTAATCTTTATTTTCATGGGTGTGATTAAAAGCCACATTAGTCAGCACAAACGTCTTCATTACCACTCGGTGTCTTCATTACACAGCTTGCACTTTTATGATACAAGATTTCAAACATATTTATGGGAAACAGAGACTGCATTAAACCCTGCTTTAAATAAAGGAATTTCGTGTTCCCATTATCTTGTTACAGTGACCTTGCACAATGAGAGCATGGCAAGTGTGGGCCAGGCACCTTAAATCCCACAGCAGGCCTTGCTTCTATCTGAACTGCACTTATTGAAATGTAACTTTGAATTCTTGATCTTATTCATGTGCATTTTCACCTCTTTTTGTATATTCCCATCTGAGAGACTATCAATAATTATCATTACAAATTTCTAATATATTCTTCTGTGGTTGAAACCTCAGTGTACCAAAAGAAACAAGTATGCAAGGTAAGGTGTCAAAATTTGGGAACAATCAACTTTATGTAAAGGAACACTGAGAGGTTAAAGGCCTACACTGCTAATTTTACAAAGCTTTCAGTTTACACCCACAAATTCAACATTAAATACTCAATTATTTCATAACAGAGACCAACAGCCTTAAGAAACAGCCTGAAAATAATTTCTTTAATTTCTTTAATAAAATTACATGTTAAATTACTCCAAATCTGTATACACCTTAAAAATCAAACGTTTTCTATGATAAAACCTACACAAAAAAGGGATTGTAACTGCTCAACAAATTATTGCTAGATCAAGGTAACACTCTAAAAAAACCTGACTCTGCACAAGGAAATAAAGAGATTGGAGAAAACAGGCAAGAGATTTGTGCTTTAACAAGCACAAAAAAACTACTGAGATTTGTGCTTTAACAAAGATGATGCTACGTGGATGTTCAGCACTGAAAGCAGCTTTTAGAAACAACAGAAGGGGAAATTCATAAAAAGTTCTTCATAAACAGCAGTTCCCTCCCTGTACCTTTCCCAGCACCACCTTTCCCACAGAACTCTCCCCATGTGAACATTTTCCTGAGCTGTCCTCACCACATAGAGCTGTCTCCAGATGATGGACCATTCCCTCAGCGTGGTGGTGACCTCCTGGATCAGGGCAGCTCGTTGGGGATCACTGTCTCGTGTTGGCTGAAGAAAAAAAGAGTTCAAAAGAAACTGAATTAAGCAGCAACTTCAGGGAGAGTGAAGAACCACGGAATTGTTAAGGTTTGAAAGGAGCTTTAAGGTCATTGAGTGTGACCAGCACCACCATGGTCATCACTAATCCATGTCCCCAAGTGCCACATCCACACAAATTCTGAGCAACTCCAGGAATGGTGACAGCACCACTGCACAGAGCAGCCTCCTCTGTGGAAATTATGCTGATATTTAATCTAAATCACCTGACCTAGAATAATTCCTAGAGAAAAACTGTTCATTTCCACAGAGAACTGAATAGAACTGGGCTGGAATTAACATCACTTGTTATAAATTTATAAGTAGAAATAAGACATGATCAGATATTGAAGCACTGGACACCAGTAAAGCCACACCACATATTTTGATGTGCTCAGATTATGGAATCATGGAATGATTTAGGCTGGAAGGGATCAAAGATGATCTTGTTCCACTCCTGCATGGCAGGGACACCTCCCACTGTCCCAGGCTGCTCCAAGCCCCAATATCCAACCTGGCCTGGGACACTGCCAGGGATCCAGGGGCAGCCACAGCTGCTCTGGGAATTCCATCCCAGCTCCTCCTCACCCTCCCAGGGAACAATTCCTGCCCAAATCCCATCTAACCCTGCCCTCCTCTTCAGTTTAAATCCATCCCCTCTTATCCTATCCCTCCACACCCTTAAAATTTTTCCCCACCCTCTCCTCATTTCTACTCTCCCAAGGATACCAGTGCACACCTCACTGTAACGTTCATTACTGACTTTTTATTTTACAGAAAACAACCAAGATAAAAAACCAGATGTGCCCAACTTATCATGCCACCATACTCCTCTTTAATTGCTCTTTTTATCAAAATATTGGTCTTGCAAAAGGAAAATTAAGATTCAATTCATTACCAGGAAGTTTCTGTGTGATTTGTTTTAAGATGAGGTGCCACAAAGGTAAGAAACAACAGCCAGACCTTTGAATATTGCAGATGTAGGGCACTTAAAGGCAGCTTTGCAATCAGCAAGGAAGGTGTCATTATGCAGCAATCTCATGATTAGTAGTTTGATCATTTACATATTTAAGAGTATAAAAATAAGTCAGGCACAAAGGAATAAAACATTTTAATCCTGTTTCACTCCATCTCATACCTGGGTAATGATTTATTAATTTCAGTCCATCTCCTTTTTCTTCTGGGATTTGGTTTGGGGTTTTTTTTCTGATTTTTAACTCAACTTTTATACCCATGTTAGAGACTTTTACCAGCAAAGCTGATTTGATACATAAGGATCTGAAGAGCTGCTGAACAACAAATACAGCTCAAAGTATTGCACACACCAGGGAAAGGAACAGGAAAATTACAAAATAACTTCTCAGCAGGCAGGAAAGCACCTGCAAACAAGTGTAAGTTACCTGGCAATGCACTGAAATGATGTGGATAAAACAGGAAAAAGAAGTTTGGTTCTTTTCAAATCCCACTTACCCTTTGCCTTCAACGATTGCTTCCTTTAGATGGATATAGGAGGCAGGGAATATGCCCTTGGAGAGGGAAAAAAATTGTTATTTAACCAGTTGCACACCACATGTTGTGTTTATTAACTAAAATATGCCAAAACACTGCTGGGTGTGCAGAGCCATTCACATCTTGGGACTTTTTAAAATATCTATTGAATTTGTGCATTGCCTGTCCTTTCAAGATGTTATTGCAACTGTACAGCTTCTCTAAAAAATACTCTCAATTAATCAAGATGCCAGAAATAAAACAATATTTTTAAAATAATCCAAATCAAGCTGATGAAGCAAATTCCAGCATATCACTCTTCAAGGTAGGAGTTCAGTTTCCTGATCATCTGGGAATGCAATAAATTCTTGGGGGGAAACAGTGCATGGGCATTTTTACCCCATTTAAAAAATATTTTAAAAATTACTAAATTTAGTGGCAGTCCACAAATGCAGCAACACAGGAATTAATTTAAGGCAAGAAAAATGTCTAATTGCTTCTCAGACTGTAAAAAGCACGTTCATGAAATATGGTTTGTAAGAAATCCAATGTGTTTACACACACCAAAAAAAAGAGGAATGTATAAAAATAGAATAAAAACCCAAGCCTGGTAAGGAAATGGGTGGGATGAACCACCCAACTCTGTATTTTTAGACATGGAAACAACTAAAAACACACCTCTGGAGGCAAACGTGGCATTTGCAGTGTTTCTGTGAAAAAAAAGCAGCCAACCCTGAAGTTTAATTTTGTTTAATTACTACTATGAAGCAAAAGGCTCAAAAAATAAAACACCAATGCCACAACCAGTATTTGTGTGGTTTCCTCTTTTTTCCTTTCAGAGAAGCTGCTGTCAGTGCAGCCCTTGGTGCACACTCAAATTCCACTGCAGGAGAAGCCTCCTCCTCCTCTCTCCAAAGGGAATGACTGAAAATTCCCAAGGTCAGGCTCCACTTGCAACTGCATTTCACCCACTGCAACTGCTGCAGGCTGCATTTCTCCAGGAATGCAGCGTTTAACAGGAGCAGTGGCAGCCTCTGAACAGACCGAGGAGAGCACCAAGGTCTGAACATTTTACTGAGGAAAGGTTTGGTGCAGCAGCTACTGCACAAAAAAAAAATGATGAAGGTTAAGATTTAGTGATTGATTTACCTTTAAATTGCAAAAAATGGGATCACAAAAATATAAAATAGCCTGGCTTGGAAGGGACCTTAAAGCTCATCCAGTTCCACTCCTGCCATGGCAGGGACACCTCCCCTGTCCCAGGCTGCTCCAGCCTGGCCTGGGACACTGCCAGGGATCCAGGGGCAGCCACAGCTGCTCTGGGAATTCCATCCCAGCCCCTCCCACCCTCCCAGGCAAGAATTTCTTCCCAATATCCCATCTGAATCTCCCCTCCTTCAGCTTAAAGCCACTCCCCCTTGTCCAAAGTCTCTCCCCATCTTTCCCACAGCTCCTTCAGGCACTGGGGGTCACACTGAGGTCACCTCTAAGTTTCTCCTCTCCAGGCTGAACAATCCCAGCTCTCCCAGCCTTTCCTTTGCTCCATCCTCTGCTCATCCTGGTGCCTCCTCTGGGCTCTCTCCAGCTGCTCCAGGTCTTCCCTTTTGACCCCAGAGTTGGATATGCCACTCATCTTCCAGGCCTTGCTAAATTAAGTTATTAACCTGAAAATCTCCCACTGACCAGAGGCTGAAGACACAGAGCAGCAGGGACCAGGACACACCTGGGATCCAGCTCCATCAAACCCACACAAAATCCATCTTATTCCAAGAGAAAAATGAGGACCACACTCTGGGAACACTCACCTTCTTGGATTTCTTCCGTAGTGTGTAACCCCTGTACCAACCTAGGAGAGAAAAAAGGGGAAAGCATTAAAAAGTTCATTTTTGGCACCTCCCTGCTCCAACAGCACCATAAGGTGATTTCTGATCATGCTTCAGCCCTGCACATCCCACCTGAACTTCAAATTTCCATAGGTTTAACATCCTGGATAAAACAAGTCACCCTGGAAGGTATAAAATCAGAGTGATAATGGAGAGAAGTACAGGACAGAGATGGTGTTTACATGGTGTGTTTAATTGCTGTGAATTTAATTTTAATTATTAATTCACCAATACAAACAAAGCTGACTTAACAGCATTAACTTGACAAAATTTACTGATAGACTACTTCCCTTTCAAAACCCACTTCAATTCCATAAATCCACATTTCAGCTGTTAGCCATCTCACCAGGAAACAAATATTTTGGAATTTAGGGGTCACATATCAAAATACAAAAGCAAGGAACCCTTCTGGAAAACTGAGCCTCCAGCCTGATAAAGAAGGGTTTGTACAGCAAAGCATCCCTGCCCAGGGGAGGATGGGGAGGTCACAAAGCAGATTTGGAATAAAAACTGCAGCCCCAGCCCTGAGAACAAGGAGAACACTCCATGAAATCAACACATGCTGATAAATTCATTATGCACGCTCTGAGACCAGAAATCCAAATTAAAGGCTCAGGCACATAGGATTTTTCAGTCTGCTCTCCCAAGGGATTTCATCACCTTCTCCCTGCAGCACTTGGGGCTGGTTTAGTGCCACCTCAAAAATCTGGGGTCTGTAACCACCACACTTCACCTCCCAACAGAGGCAGCCACGGGCTCACATTCCCACTGCTGCCAGGGGAACACCAAACTGCTGCTGAAATCAGCACTGCCAGTCCTGCTCAGCTGCAAGGGAGGCAAAGCATTCCTGCCTGTGTTCACTGCCTGAAATCCATGCACAGACCCCAATCCTAATAAAAAACTCAAGTTTTAGATGAACAAACCAACATTTTCAAGTCCTGCAGTTTAACCTGCTGAACAACCTAACTCTGATCAGATGCACTGCACAAACCAAAGAAGCAGCAATCATCATTTCTTCTCCCAGCCCACCTCCTGTGCCGCCTCAGGACATTCTGTTGCCTTGGGAAGGCTGACCTGAAACAGAGGCTGGGCAAAACTAGAGAATAAAATCAGGATTTATTAAAAGGTCCCCAGAATCCACCCTAGGCATTACAGAAGGCTGCACCCAGGGTGTCTGCAAGTGGTACCAAAGATGGCCCTACAGTCACGAGATTTTGCCATTTTATAAGTTTAGGTCTATTTGCATATTGGGGTCCAATTGTCCAATTACAGCCCCAGGCCGTGAGGTCCCATCCTTCTTGTTCCACCCCTCAGTCCATCGTTGTGTTCTTGGGCTGAAAGTTGTCTTTGGTCTTCCAGCAGAAATGGATTTGTTTTGTCTCACTGCTATATAGAGGGAGCTCAGTACAGTTCTTAATAGGAGGCTTCATCCCTAGGCAGCACAGAATCTGAAAATATAAAAGCTAAGGCATCAATCCCACTGCACCTGTGGCACAGAGAGCTCCCCAGGGATGAACCTCTGCTCCCTCAAGTTCTGCAGCCACAGCTGCCAGGATGGTGGAGAAGAGAGCAGCCAAAGCTGCCTTGGAGAACCGGCTGCACTGCTGCTCCCTGCAGAGGTGCTCATGCAGCCAGGCAGGTCTGACCAGGCTCCTCCCTGCTGGGGCTGGGTGTCCAGCCTGGAGCTGTGCAGGAACCCAGTTTGCACCTGCAGCTCTCACTGGGTCAACTGGAGGCACTGGGACTGGCCAGGAACGTGCTCAGGTGAGGGCAGGGTCACTTCAACACGTGAAACCATCTCTGAACAACTCCCCAAAACATGGGAGAGCTGGGGAGGAGAAGGCTCCAGGGAAAGCAAAGGCTTCCAGGGATAAGGCTCCAGAGAGCTGGAGGGACTGGCGACAAGGATGGAGGGACAGACACAGGCAAGGGTTAACTGCCAGAGGGAGGATGGATGGATTTTGGGCAGGAATTTCCCTGGCAGGGTGGGGGATGGAATTCCCAGAGCAGCTGTGGCTGCCCCTGGATCCCTGGCAGTGCCCAAGGCCAGGTTGGACATTGGGGCTTGGAGCAGCCGGGACAGTGGGAGGTGTCCCTGCCATGCAGGAGTGTCACTGGATGAGATTTAAGTCCTTCCCAGCCCAAAGCATTGGGGGATTCCAGGAATTCCTTCCCTGGGAAGGAGGGGATGCCCTGGCACACCTTGGGGACTCCTCATCCCTGGACATGTTCAAGGCCAGACCTTCCCTTAAGAAATCTGGGACCAAACAGCAGGAAATGTGCATCCAAGGAAATGCTCAGCTAAGAAGACATCAATTAAATATTTCTGTCTGTCAAAGCTGCAAAAGACACTCAAGAATTTGCTGTGGTTGCCCCTCAAACAATGCATCCATTTCTGACACAGTTACACTGCATTCAGAAACAAACTGCAACAAAAACTAAACTTTCCTGTATATCAAGATTTACTTCTGTGAAAATCCCTATTTGGGAAGCCAAACTCCCTTCTCAGAGCAGAATCAAAATTAATTGATGCTCCAACAGATAATCTTGGTTTTGAGGCTGATTTTCTGTTACATTTCCCAGCAATTTCCCTTAATGAGCCACATTGATCACATGGTTCCATTTGCCCATTCCATCCAATAACATCAAGAAACAAAATTAAGACAAAAGATCTGCAAAGTCCTAATTCAGAATGTGGTAAATACTTGGGTTTTAGGATATCTGCTAGAAAATGCAATCCTCCTCTCCTGCAGAACAGGATATTTAGGAATTCCTATGGCTTTCCTGTTTGGTTTTTCCTCTAAATCTCAGATTGGAAGGACTGAGAAAGTCTTCTAACTGAAAAATCAACTAAAATACTTCCTAAAAGAAAAAAAATTAATTTTATTTTCAACGTTAATTAGCCTAAAAAGTAGCCTCGTCTTTATTTTGGTTCCTGGAAGAACACAAATTTGGTATTTAATAGTGAAATGTGCACATTCATTTCCAATCTCCTCACTCCCATAAAAACTGGGGATGTTTTCACCAAGGATGAAACTTTACAGGATCTGCACTCTGAATTCTTTCTACACAATTTTTTTGCATTTCAAAGAAAAAAAAAGTTTCCACATTTGGAATTTAAAATGTCAAAACTTTTTTAATAATAAACACTAATTCCAAAATAATTTCTACTCACAGGCAACACAAGTAAATATTAAATACAGGGAGAGGTTCAACTCAAAATAATTCCAGTACATGGTAGCAACAGATATCCTACATCTGTCCTAAATCCAGATCATCCAGGCTATGGATGTGAGACTGAGCCCTTCCAACTCATCTGTCTTCTGCAGGGACCCAACTGAGCAAGGATTTCCCATGAGTTTCTCTTGGCAATGCAGATTCAAAGGGGAAAAAAAAAACCCAAAAAACAAATTTCTACCACTTCAAAGCCCACAGACACTGACCAGTCTTCAAAACTACTCTAAATTTAGGAATTATTGCAGGAAACTAATTTAAAATAGTATCAAATCTACTGCAGGATGGGAGGAGCAGAATGTGGACTCCAGCAGGTATCATGAAAAAAGCCCACAGGGAAAAGGGGTAGGAAAGGCAAAATCCCAGATCCTCAGCAAAAAGGCTTTACTGACTCTTCCACCAACTTTTCTGTCCAGGATTATTTAATTAGAGGTTTTCCTTTGGATGGGCCCATTCCCACCTCAGCCTGGCCTGGGCAGGTGAGTCCCAGGCACACACCTGGGAAACCTGAAAACTCCCAGGGACACAATTCAGGGAAAAACAGGAGATCAAACTCAAATAATCCCCTAATCTTGGCAGCTCAAACAAAAGTTACAGCATTGAAATCCCCATCTCAGCAGGTCAGGAATGAGCAATCAGTGCTTGGGAAACAGGAATTTGCACTTCTTTTACCAGGAACTCATCCCTGGTGCTCCAAGCCCTGAGAGGGTGAAGGTTTTCCTAAATTCCAGTCCAGGGGACAAGTGGCTCATCCCCACTGTCCCACTGATCTGGGAACAGTCAGCATTTGAGAGGCTTTCAGCATCTCAGAGGGTTTCACATTCCCTGCTCAGTTTCTCCCACATTCATTAAATAAATCTATTTATACATAAATTTAATGTATCTATTTATATATAAAAGTACAAAGCTGTGCAATGTTTGAATCGCTCCATTTGCATTTAAAACATTTGCATTATTGGGGGTTTATTAAAGCATCATCAGTTATAAAGATTGCTTTGCTCAGAGTCAAACTTGGCACTGCAGCAGCAAAACTGAGCTCCAAGAAAAGGGCAGCACAGGAATAATGAGAAAATTCAAAAATTCCACTTCAAGTGATGATCAGCTTGTTGAAATAGCTTTGTTTCAATAAATATTTAAATAAATCCAATTAAGTCAATAACTAAAATAAATTTATCATCCAGATCAAAAGATCCATGCCTAGAGAAGCAAATTAAATCATTATATTTTATACTATTTTAAACACACATTTTAGGTCTACACCTTTCCAAACCATGCCATAAAATTTCAAATATAATAAAAGAGTTTTATTTTGCTTGGATTAAGAGCTGAAAATGTTGTGACAATTTCTACATCGTGTTGATTATCAAACTCAGCACTGAAATTCCCTTGTACAAGGATCAGGGAGGAAAGATTTTGGTACAGGGGATGTTTGCAGAGTTCCATATCAAAAGAAGTTTCTGGAAAAGCTTGAAATGAGTGCACAGCACAGGCACCCATCTCAGAAAAGACAAATAAATAATTTAGAACCCAGGTGACTTTCAAATTCAGATTAAACTTCTTGTAGCAGCAGGTTGTTTTGCACTACCCAAGGGTACCCAAAAAGCATCTCTCATTTCTCTAACGTGGGGGAGATGCTACAATTGAGCCACACAAACCCAAATTTTGGGTGAAAATTCTTCTTCCCCAGAAATTCCAGCGCTTATTCACCAGCTCATCAACCACACAAATGTCTCCATTTGCTTCAACTTCCACTTCATCGCTTGACAGCAGGAGAAAGTCACAAATAGAAAAGGAATTCCCCCCAAAATCTTATTTTCCAATTCAATTTTTGCCACCTTACCCTCGTAGGTTTCCAGTATGTGCACGGTGTCACCGATCTGTAGGGAAAGTTCATCCGGTCCCCTGGCATCGTAGTTGTAGAGAGCTGGGCAGAGGGAACACTGCTGTTAGTACAGGCAAGGCAACAATTCCAGGTGTTTCTCCTGGAATCACTGCTTTTATTACTCATTCTTGCCATTCTGAATCTTTTTTGTAAAAAAAAAAAATTAAAATTCTAATAAAATTCAGCCACGTTCTTAAATCCATTAATATTTCCCTTTGTAACAAAAAAAACCCCACAAGTTCATTTTCTCACGCTGTCCCTCACTCTGTTTATAAAGCTTTGCTTCTTCATGGCAATAAACTCAATTTTTTGTTGTATTTGCCAGCCTTCCACAGCACTTTGTGTCAATTTTAGGCAGCCCTACAAAGAACTGCTCTGTCTTCCCCTGTCAGCTCAACACACAGAAAACTTACAAAGTGTCTTTAGAAAACCCAAATTGCCACTCCAACATGAAAAGATGATTTCTCAGCCACTTCAGTCATTTACTGCATGCACAGGACATTGAAAAATACGATTTCAGAATTTCTGAGTGCCACAGGCAACTGCAGCAACCCATTGTACAATAAACTACAAGAAATCCAACAACTCAAAGACCTCTCCTCCCTGCCAGTCCCAAAAGAAAATCTGGACATTTCTTGAGCACTGAGATCAGCAATGGCCACAAATTTATCTGACAAAGAATGCTCCAAACCAGGTTTGCTTGGGAAAAAATACTCATGGTCTGAAAAATAAAAGTTACAACTCCTAAAGTCAATTTTTTCAACTTTTATATATGGAGTAAATTCTCTGTAGGAGAAAAAAAAAAATCTTCCAACACCAAGGAGGATTGAAGGCAGAGACTGAAATGTTTGACAAGTTTGAAATGAAAGAACTTTAGTCAAGGTGGACCCACAAAAGTTTATTCCTCAATTTACAACTGCAGCTACTCCCTCCAAGAGTCTCTCCTCTGATTCTGAAAATCAGAATTTCTCACTGTTTGTTGAAACTGCTCAGGAAACAAAAGCATTTTTAGAACTTAATTACCTCCCAAGCAGATTACCCCTGCTTTTCTTTCTGCCTCCATTTCCAGGGCAGGACTCTGGGATGTTTTATGGGAACAGAAAGACCTGGATAAGTGACACGGGGCTCTCACAGGAAATTTGCAGCCCAAGAGTTCACAGAGCATCCACCACACATCCCACACTCATTACAGGTAACAAAACATTTCCAAAAATCCCTCAAATCCCAAACCTATGGCAGAGGTATAAATGAAGCACTGACAGGTGGGTGAGGCAACTCCTGCCTTACCTGGCCAGCTCTGCCCTCCCCAGCAGCCCTGAGCAGCAGATTTGTAACACACAGGACATCAACACCACAAATTACACCTGTGAGAACAGGGAACTGGGCAAAAAACACTGCTCTGACCCCAAATCTGATAATGGGGTTAGACCTGAGCTCACACACTGGGAACAATCCAGTGGGAACCAGGGGAGATCTGATCCCAGCATGAGGATGGGGCACAGAACCAGTCCACTGCTGCCTCCAGTTCCAGCCTCTATTTATATTATTATCTTATAAATATATATAATATAATATATTTATTTATATAAATATATAAATATATAAAAATATATATTATATTTAACAATATGTGTTTTGTTAAATATAATATATGTATACATATATAATAAAATATAAATACATACGTATATAATATTACATTATGTGTATTGTATAATATATTGATATATTATAAATATATAAGTATATATTGCATTATAATATATGTGTATGTATAATATATTAATATATTATAAACATATAAGTATAAAATATTACATTATAATATTGTATAATGTGTATTGTATAATATATTAATACATTATAAATATATAAGTATATAATATTACATTATAATATATGTGTATGTATAATATATTAATATATTATAAATATATAAGTATATAATATTACATTAGAATGTTACATAATATATGTGTATTTTATAATATATTGATATATTATAATGTATATTTATATCATATTTATTATATCATCCTGTTTATTCTCCCCAGAACTCCTGCAACTCCAGATCACAACCAGATCACCAATAACTAAACCCAAAATTCATTGGATCACCAGTAAATAATCCACCCAGGCTGGCTGGGTCCTTGTCCCTGCAGAACTCCTCTGGCTTGACAAATGTTAGAGTTAAGATGTAAATAAATAAATCTGAGTGCACAAGCAGAAAAAAAAAACCCAAAAAACCCATGGAGAAACAGTTTGGGAAACACTGTATAAGGTGGAAGATTATTAAGGGAATAAAAACACTACAGGGTAAAAGGAATAAAGGTCAGGTGCTCTGCAGAGACCAACAGCACCAGGATTTAAATGAAGGTTTTAGGAAGTAACAGTTTCTATTGACATCAAAACAAGCCAAGCTATTTGTGCTTTAATGTTTTCATTAATTTAATCATTATTACAGACAGATGAACCCTCCCTCCCAGGTATCTGAAGCCATAAATGCTGTCCTGCAGGAGAAGGAGGTTCTGAGAAACACATTAACAAAACTGCATTTAATTCATTAATTTAATTAATTTTAACCTGCTCTGAGCAGAGGGATGATGGCAGTGGTGAGCACAGAGCACATGGGACAGTGAGCTTGGAAACACTGCCCAGAAATATTCTCATTTCAGCTTTTGTCACAGCAGGGAAAACAAAGTTACACAGCCCTAACTCCTCCAGACTGGCGTGGCTGGAGTGCAACATAAAAAAACAAACAATCATTGGGGTGTTTATTCAGCTCCCTTCAATGCTCCAGCTCAATCAAGGGATGTTCACACATCCAAAAATGGATCCAAGGACAGTCTCCCACCTCCAGGACCCTGACAAGCAACTTCACTGACTCACACCAGACATGCCAGGCAGGAAAAATTTGCATTTTAACAGATTAAAAACCAGTCCTGCGCTCAATTCACACTTCAGCTGAGCGTTTCTGCGACATTTAAGTGGAATAACACTCGGGATCAAAGGCAGCTCTGAATAAAAGGCACTAAAATCTCTGCCCAAGAGTGCTCAAACCGGTGTCTGTCAGGAGGAGGAAGGTCAGGCAGCAGGAGCTGCAGTGTAATGCCCAATTCTTCTGCCAGGAGATGACAAACAGCCATCAAATTATAATTACTGCCCACCACAGCCCCCACTGACCTCAACTGACTGAGGAGCCAGGGAGGGGGGATTTATCTTCAAATATATATATATGTGTGAAAAATATGTCTGCAAGAGAAAATAAATCACATTTCTGGCTTCCAGCAGCATTGACAGATCATGAAGCAAGCAACCAAAATAACTATAAAGTGCATTCCACCCCTGTGATGACAAAGCAAGGCTTGAACTACTCCACAAACTCCCCTGCAAGCACATAACTCCTGCTCACAGGAGGGTTTTTTATGTACAGTGACATCAAAAGATGTTGTGACAGGAAATGTTTGATTGGAGCAAATGCCAAGGCTTTAATTAAAGGAAAAGACAAAATTTAGAGGAGTAAAGCATGAAACTGCTATGTTTGCATTTTGTCTCATCAACTGTATCGTGAGCTATCATTTAAAATATTTAAAAACCCAAGCTATAACTTTTGATTAAGTATTTTTTTTTAACTGAAGTATGTTTTGCTTAATTTAAAAAACCCACACGAGAGCCCCAAAATGCCAAAACAAAGGATTAAGTGTTTTAAGAGGCATTTTTTCAACTCTAAGAGTTGATAAAGTAAGGAACAATGAGCAGGGCATTGAAGTAATTGCACCAAACCCCCATTTACTGTTCAAGAACACAAAAACTCCTCTGTGAGCTGCACTCATTAATCAGCACAAATCATAAAAATGAGGAGAACAACACTAGGAGAACTAGAGGTGAGAAAAAAGGAAAAGCAAATAAAGGTAACATCAATTTATACTGAAAAAGCTTTTCTCTGACTGTACAAAAGGTATCTGAAGATACCATAAAGATGTTACAGAGTAATATTCCCTGGTTTTACTTTGCTCTCAAGGCTGTATTAATCATCCCAAACTCCTCAAAGAAACCAAACTACATTTAACACATTACCAGCTTTATTTTACACTGGCTTTTTAAAAAAATCCCTAAATCATAACTGTGCTTTTTCAATAAAAGCAGACAAATTGCAGAGATGAAAGCAAAGGCTTTTGTAAATTCTCTGGTATTAAAAGACATCTGAATTTTCTTATTTTCCCTAAAATGAAATTGGAGCTTGATTGGAGTATTCAGGCAGATTCCTCAGTCCTCCTCACCCAGAGGAGTTTCTCATTTCTTCACCTGAGGGTAAAGGACAAGCAAAAGGGACAAAGCAGTGTTTGAGTCAGGAGTTGTACCTGAGAACTGTTAAAGACAATTATTTCAATTATTTCCTGTGTGCATTAACCAAGGGTAGACCCTCTTGTCCTCACCTCTATCATTCCTGGTCTCACACCAAGCTTGATTCAGAGTTCTTTCTCAGTATTTTAATTTTAAAAGTAATTTAATTTCTCAGTATTTTAATTATTTAATTGTTCTGTTATCAAAACATTCCTAAAAAATTATTTCCTGAAGAGAGGAGAAGCCTGGAAAGATTCTTAGATCTGAACAGTTACCACCAAGCTAAAGGAAAAAATCCAGCTCGAGGTTCCTCTGCCCAGTGATGCTCTAATCTTATTGATTAAATCCACAAATGTGACTTTTATCACAGGATTAGCCTAAATCCCACAAGTTCAAGTAGATAGAAAGGATTTATCACCACTTTCCCTGACAAAGGTGAGACAGTTCCTTTCACTCCTCTCTGTGAGCAGCAAATTCCTCAAACACACAAACACTCAAAGTTCACCTGGAAACTCACAGGGCACCTGCTGAGGGTGAGAGAATCCTCAACCAGCCTTTGGAACAAGCTCTTCCAAGCACAGCCACCTCAGGGGTCTGTAAAGGCAGCAACACCTTCTGCATCACATTTGGTGTCTCCTCACTCACTACCCAACATGAATTAATTCATGAGCTGAGGAAACTTCAGAACAATCCCAAACTTGAGGCTTGGTGCCTTCCCTAAATGCTGAGTCCTGCTGGTGAGCTCAGGTAGGACAAAAGATGCTCACTCGTCCTTTCTGCACCAATTAAAAAATACAGGAGGAAATAAAACCTGGAGAAAAGGAGGCTCAGGGGGAAGCTTCTGGTTCTGCACAAATCCATGACAGGAGGGGACAGCCAGGTTGGGGTCAGGCTCTGCTCCCAGAAGGCAGGAGGATCTACCCTTGGTTAATGCACACAGGAAATAATTGAAATAATTGTCTTTAACAGTTCTCAGGTGCAACTCCTGACTCAAACACTGCTTTGTCCCTTTTGCTTGTCTTTTACCCTCAGGTGAAGAAGTGAGAAACTCCTCTGGGTGAGGAGCAGAGGACTGAGGAATCTGCCTGAATATTCCATCAAGCACTTTCATTTTAGGGAAAATAGTAAAACCTTCAGATATCTTTTAATACCAGAGAATTTACAAAAGACTTTGCTTTCACCTCTGCAATTTGTCTGCTTTTATTGAAAAAGCACACTTATGATTTAGGGATTTTTTTAAAAAGCCAGTGTAAAATAAAGCTGGTAATGTGTTAAATGTAGTTTGGTTTCTTTGAGGATTTGGGATGATTAATACAGCCTTGAGAGCAAAGTAAAACCAGGGAATATTACTCTGTAACATCTTTATGGTATCTTCAGATCTCACCTTTCATACAGGGAGGTTTGGAGTCCCCACCCCTGGGGGTGTCCCAGGAATTCCTGGAGGTGGCACTCAGTGCTCTGGCTGGGGATGTGGCACAGCTTGGCCTTAAAGATCTTGGTGCTCTGAATAAATCTGGGATTCTGTGAATGGAAGAGTTCTGGACAAGCCAAGATTTCCAAGAACCAAGTTCAGCTTCTTGCTTTCCTTCCTCCCCCCTTTCAAGCCAGACACTTCATTTTTAGGGAGCTAATGAAGTGAGATGCTCAGTCACCTTTTTAATGGCTCTCCCCCCTCCTTCCAGCTGATCTGTATTCAGAGTACTTCACCACCAAGTATTGAGGGTATAAAGCTGAAACTGGTGCTAAAAATATATATATACATCATTATTGACTCCAACAGCATTATTAATGTGCCATAATGCACGGCTAACAAGAAGCACAATCAAGAACATCCAAATTGATTTTTAATATTAAGAAGTCCATTAAATGAAACACCCTGGATGCAAAGAGTAATTACATCACCCGGAGCTCTCAACGCTGGCTCTTGCAGGAAAAGCAAGATGCTGATTTAGACTAACACAAAACATTATCCAGAGGCAGATGTTTTGGCATCTGTCTCGGGGTAACTCAGAATCACAAAGTAAGTGAGTTTTGATGTTCCCTCAGACCTCTTACATTCCCCTGGGGGCCAATAAGGAGCTGTAACTTGGCTCTTGCTCTGGCACCATGCTCCAGGAAGGCAAGGACAGCATTTGAGCATTAGCTCTGCTCACCCCAGAAAGGATTTGTGCCTCAGTGCTCAGAATTAAGCAAAAGTCAAAACAACCTCTACACGTGATTATTAGAAAATTTGAAAAATGTTTAAAAGCCTCAACACTGCTATGCAGAAACACCCCCAAGGGTCTGCTGGGCAGGAGAAGGACAAGAGTTAAAGGCTGGAGGGGAGAGGAACTCATCCAGCTGATGGTCAGGGCTGGCAGAGCCCAAATGTGCCTGGGCTGGTGGTGAGTCAGGCCAGATCCTCCAGCTGAGGTTCCCCAGGACGTGAGAAGTGACCAGAACTGGCAGAGCTGCAGCTCCACACCCACCCTGCCTGATGTGCCTCCATCCCTGCCCTGCACCCACCCCATCCTCAGCCAGCACTGCCCAGCACTCAGGGACAGCAGCAACTCCATCAACGGCAAGGAGAACTCCCCAATCCAGCCACAGAACCCCAAAAAATCAACAGCAAGGACAGCCCCAGAATCCCAACAACTCCATCAACATCAAGGACAGCCTCAGGAGAAGTTCCAAATCTAGTCACAGAATAAAAAAAAAAAAAAAAAAACAACAGCAAGGACAGCCTCAGAAGTCCCAAATCCAGCACAGAATCCCAAAAAAACTACAGCAAGGACTGCCTTGGGAGAACTCCCAAACCAAGCCACAGAATCCCAAAAAAATGACAGCAAGGACAGTCTCAAGAGAGTCCCAAATCCAGCCACAGAATCCAAAAAAATCAACAGCAAGGACAGCCTCAAGAGAAGTCCCAAATACAGCCACAGAATCCCAAAAACTCCAACACCAAGGACAGCCTCTGGAGAAGTCCCAAATCCAGCCACAGAATCCCAAAGCAGCTCCAGGGACCTCTGGAGATGATCCAGTCCATCCCCTCACCAAGTCAGGGACACAGAACACATCCAGGTGGGTTTGGAATGTGTCCCTCAGGGAAGGGGACTCCAGGCCCCCCTGGCAGCTGCTCCAGCGCTCTCCCCTCATGGAAAGAGCTCCTCACGCTGAGGTGAAACATCTCACATTTTAGTTTGTGTCCACCAACACGCACATGGGTGCAACATCCCAAATGTCACAAGCTCAACTTTTAAATCCAGAATGTGAAAGAGTGAAGTCCTTCCCAACAAAGTAAATCCACACAAATGATGCCAAAGCTCCCCCAGGCCCAATTTGGTGCTCCAGGAGGCCACAGAGCTCCCTGTGAACATCCCTGAGGCATCAGCCCCCTGATTCTTCAAGCTTCTCATTTGCCACGGCAGGAAATTCCCATTGCACTGAGCAGAATTGTGCTAACAGGGCGTGTCTCACTAAGCATTACTGCAGCAGTGAGCTTAATGGCACTATTATTTTAATATATTTTACCTGTATTTTAACAGGCATTTCAATGACTATAAAAATCAAATCCAACACACAAACTCCTCTTGCACTGCTGTGCAAACAGGAAAAAAAATTACACAATTCACTGCAACACCGAGCTGATGATGCAGAGCAAAGAGCCTAAAGCGAGGAGGAAATGAGGTGATGGGAAGATGCTTTCATTTCCTACTGTTCTTCCTCCTCAGTATTTCCACAAGGGACAACAAAATCAAAATTCCTCTGTTTCTTTCTCAGGAAAGCCTCTGGAATGGGAAAAAAAAATGGAGTTTGAGGCTTTTTACACATCAAACCTGACTCAATTTCTTTTTCTTTGTCATCACTTCATTAGGCTGTCTCCAACAGCAAGAGGACAAACCCCAAGTCAAATAAACCCCAAGGAACTTGTTCTGCTTTCCCCGAAAGAACACCCAGAGAGGGGAATGAGCTGCTGAGAGCCCCAGTCTGACCCACCAACACTTTCCCCTTTTCTCCCAGCACAGCCAGGCTACAGCAGCAATGGGAAACCAGCGACGCTTTTCCTGAGCTTGCACCTCACACCGGAATTAGGGGGGAAAACGTCACCATGGGAGCGAGTCAAACAGCGCTGAATGCACCGAAAGATAAGAGCAGCACTTTGCAAAAAGAAAAAAACACAAAACAGGGAAAAATTGTTTTTCTCCAAACCAGGGGCGATCACATGCTCCGGGCGGCTTCCAGCGCACTTGGCTCGGCCGCTGGCCCTAACAAAGGGTCACTGTCCAGCTCCCTGTCTGCACCAGCACTGGGGCAGCTCCCAGGGAGACTTCACAGCCCTGTAATTCCATTTTTCCCACCTCAGGGCACTCCTGAGAACCCACACCAATTTTTGCGTTCATTCTGGAAGAAATAAGTAACAGGTATGATCCCACTATTCATTAAAGACCCAACATCACAATTTATTCCATAAATTCACACACTTCTGGAAGGGGGAAACCAGAGTAGAAGAACACCCTAAATTCTCTGCTTCAAGACACTGAGCTCCACAATTTTGGCAAATAAGAACCCACTTGTATATTCACAACCATTCACTTTATCATGAGTTAATTTAATAATTATAAATCCTTTTCAAGCCTAATCATAGAAATCTGAGTTGGGAGTGACCTACGAGGATCATCAAGTCCAACTATTTATTATTGTTATTATTATTTAAATTTATCAATGATTTTTAATATGTATTTCTATATGTATAATAGTCTAATAAACTTTAAATATTTTAAAGTTGTTGTAGCCCAGTAATTGGTCCCAGATGTACACAGGAATTCCCAGGTGAGAACTTGTTCCCCACTGCTAAGGCACCCTTGCAGCCTACTGAAATATATCAAAAACAACCCCTATACCTCCTTCCCTCACTGCCCTGAGCCTCACAACTGCCCTTGGTAATTCAGATTAGTTCACAGCTGTAGCTCCTTCCTTCCCAAGCACAATCATCCAAGGAAAATGTATTTTAAAACCCCCCTGATGGTCACACATTAATGCCAGGAGGGTGATTAAGGTGCCACTAACCCAGCAGGACATCGCTAATAAATTAATATTAATCCTCTGCTGGAAGAAAGGGAGTATTTTGATTATTCTTTCCCCTTTTTTGGCAGGTTATTTTCCCGGCATCACTCTGAGAATTCCCTGAAAAGGGGTGAGGCATTAGCACCCAGCACATGCCTGCTGGCAGCCGGGGCAGAGGCAGCTCCTGGCCAAGGAGCAGATCCGTGCTGTTCCTAGCACTGCTCTGCTGGGAACAACAGCTTAAGGGTCATTTCCCTGCCATGACTCCCAAATCTGCTTCCACACCTCTGTTTGGAAAGCTCCAACAGGCAGCAGAAGTTTGTGCTACACTGGACAGTGTTAACTTTCACCTTGAAACGTTTGCTGAAAAAATACTGCGTTCATCTAAAATTGGTGTTATTTCTCAACTATTCAACTCATCTCCACTTACATCTACCTCAAAACAAACTATTAAAAAACCAAATTAATGGCAGCCAGCACTCAATTCATGCCCAGCAAACCAGCTTGGTTTTGATATATAAATCACACATTTGCCCTGGCTACACTTGGTGAAAGCATCCTTTGAGACACCAGGAGCACTCAGCAGTGGGACCCGTGCTGGAAAAGGTGGGAGACTATTTGTGCCATTTCCCTGGAGGAATCTAACTCAGTCCTCTGGCTGAGCAGCCTTCAGTGCTCTGGAGAAAACCAATTTAAACTTTCAAAACCTTTCTTGCTCCAGGAAATGGCCCAAGAGCAAGAGGAAGCTGCTGCATGCAAAGGTAACAACACCAACTCTGTCATGTGCAGCTCCAGCAAGAGGGGAAATAATTGTAGAACTCAAAATTTCATTAATTATCGTTTACTAATATTATTTCATTAATGATCACCAATATTTTATTTTTCACTGAGTTTACCCAGGCATTTCACCAAGCTGTCACTGCCCATCTCCTGAAAACCTAAGCTGGCACGCATTTATTCTAGTTCTCTTCCACAAAATTATTTTATGTTTTCCCAACTTTTTATGTAAGTGTTATGGAAGCACCCAGACGGCACTTTACAAATATAATATGTTAACTCCTGGTATTAGAAGTTTATATCTTGATTTAAGCCTGCTGTGTTATAGATGGTATCACATCCAGACTGTAAAAGCCTGCAATTATGCCAATATTTTAAATATTCAAGCCCTAAAAGTATTAAAACTCCTGGTTTTCAGCCAAGAACATGTTCACCTTCGTGTGCTCTAACTGTGGAAACTGCAGCTGTTGCAGGAAGCCCAAACTGGATTTTCTGTGTTTAAGGCAAAAATCTGAACCAGTTCCATCACTAATCAGAGCCCAGTAAATAAACAGAGGCCTCCTCTGCAGCACAAGTGATTGATAAAAATCTGTTAATAAATCACTTCAAGAATACATTCCACTAGAAAAATCAAACCAGAGCTGAACCCACACAAAACTTCCAACAATGTCAGCTGCATCATAACTGAGTCATTCTCTCCAGTCTTTACTAAAATGTGCTTATCTGGCTATATCCAGTCTTTATTTCCTGGGAATAAGAATTCCCACCCCACAGAGATCAAAGCAAGACACTTTAGTCACTCAACTGATTCTTAAAGAAGGTTTGGGATATTTTTCCCAAAACCACTTTGCTAATCTTAAAGGTCCTTTCCAATGTTAATGATGCCAAGATGATCCAGCCCAACAGTCAACCCAGCATCATGGCCACCACCAAACCGTGTCCCCAAGTGCCACATGCACACATTTTGGACACTTCCAGGGATGGGGACCATGGTCATCACCAAACCGTGTCCCCAAGTGCCACATGCACACCTTTTGGACACTTCCAGGGATGGAGACCACGGCCACCACCAAACCATGTCCCCAAGTGCCACACGCACACGTTCTGGACACTTCCATGGATGGGACCATGGTCACCACCAAACCGTGTCCCCAAGTGCCACACGCACACGTTCTGGACACTTCCATGGATGGGACCATGGCCACCACCAAACCATGTCCCCAAGTGCCACATGCACACATTTTGGACACTTCCAGGGATGGGGACCATGGTCACCACCAAACCGTGTCCCCAAGTGCCACATGCACACATTCTGGACACTTCCAGGGATGGGACCCCACTCCCAGTTTGTGGATGAAGCACTGTGTGGTTGTTGAGACAGACACTGCACTCAAAGTGTTTCAGTAAAAACATCAGAAGGCTTCAAGCATCACCTCTTTGTTACCTAAAGTCTCTTGTACCTTTTCTCTTTAGCAATCCCACAGGGCAGCTCCACACAGCCCCAGCTCTTTCTCCAGTCTTCTCCTTCTGCTGTTCCAGCTCACTCCTTTCTGTCCATAGCACCGCCACCCAACCCTACATACAGCATCTGACCCTTTCTGTCCCTTGCATGACCTCCTGTCCCTTCCTCCTCACAGCACAGCCAGCAAATTCTAACTCAAACTGAGCTCCCTCCCAGCTAATTCACTCTTTATCCCACCCACAGCTGGGAGGGCAAGGCTGTTCCCACTCCTGGATAATTAACACAGCTGCAATGTATCAAGGGTAAGATTGCCTTTAGTACTGTCTCCCACAGCACTGGTTTAACCAAATCTTTGCCATAATCTTGCATAAGCACCACCTCCATCAATATCCCAAAACTGGGATTTGGCAGGAGCTGGACCAGACAGAATCCAAAGTCTAGTTCCCATAATCAGCACTTTAGAGACAGATCAAGACCTTATAAAAAATTCCATCACCCATGAGAACCTCCTGGAGCTCTTCAGCATTAAAGCAATCCCAGCTAACTGCAGATGTCCTTATTATCCAGATAAACATCTAATGTGCTTTTTTAATCCTTTAGAGTCTTAGTTCCAGTCAAACGCTCAGAACACAACCTACAAATACAAATAAACAAAGTGTAGTGTAATAAATACCAAAAGAATATCTGGCTCTGCATCAAAAAGTTTGGGGTTGGAGTTTTGTCCCGTTTGACTCACACACTGGAAATTTCTGGCCAAGAAATGTCTCTGCAACACCAAAATAAAAAAAAAAAAAATCTGTTCTCATCTCCAGCCACTTCGCTGTGAGCAAGGACAACTGTTTTCTCACCAAAAAAGCTCAATGGCTGAAATCTCTGGGAAAAGGATATTTATCCACTGCTTTGTCACATGTCACTAAATTTTAAAAGGAATCAATGCCAGCTGTTCCTGAGGCAGTCCCAGCGCTCCAGGAATTCTGAGCTGCTCCTGTGCCCACTCCTGCCACAGCCTGGTCAAAATTTTTGGTTCTTTTATGCCTGAACGTCAGTGAGCAGCAACGAAAAGTGCAGAACAGCCCAGTGGAGGTGACAGAGAGGTGGGACACAGACTGTGAGCAGCTACAGAGGCATTGCTGACAGGAAAGGACAGAGCTGGATCCCGCCACACCCACCACAAACCTTCTACAGATCAACTCTGATGTGAAACAGAAGCCAAAATACCTCCAAAATTAAGAAAAATTAAAAATGCCACAAACCACTATTTTTTTTTGCAACCAGTTTGAGTCACACCATTTACCCTTCACACTGGAAACTTCAGAGATCAATCCACAGCAGGAAAAAAAAAAAACAACCCACCAAGAAACAAAAAGCAAACCCATAAGATACATCAGGTCAGACAGATGGAAATAAAGTCTCTCAAGTCTTCTCCACCTAAGATTCTTGGTCAAAGGAAGTGATGGATTGGTGGAAACACCAACACCTACCAGTCACAGCAAGAAAAATGTAACAGGCAAGACTGAGGCAGTGTAATAATGGAAAAAGGGTGAGCAGGAAGGAAGGAATTCCTGCAGGGATGCAAGGCAACAGGTGATGCCTGCAGAAAATTGGTGGGAATTTGTGTGTAAAGAGAAGAGATATAAAGAAAAAAAAAAAAGGCTGGACACCAAGTAACATCACCACTATGTCAGAGTGGACAGAACATACTAAATGCCTGAGTGCAAGCATCATTTTCTATAGTAAAGCTACAAATGAGCCACAGATGGATGCAAAAGAACAGTAATTCTCACAGCACCCCAAAGCAGCAGGAAAAATCAAAGTCACTCCAAGAGCTGCTGGACACATCCTCTTTTAGCTCTTCCCATTACTTAAAAAACAGTAATTAAAGTAAAAGATTTCTTGTCGTGTTCACGTCAGTTCTCACTCATAGGCTCCCAATTTTGAGAGATTAACCTCGTATTTATCAACAGAAACATTCCCACAGGCCCTTATCTCTAACTTTCCTGGCCCAAGTGACACATTCACCATCTCTCTGCACAGCCATGAATCTGCAGTGCAAGCCCTCCTTCAGAGGACAGCAGTGTCAGGGCATTCCAAGGCACTGCCTCCATAACCCCCAGCCATGGCAGGGGCAGGCTTTGCTCACTGCAGTCATATGCACAGCAGATTTTTCTGAAAGCAAGCGTCCCTCTCCATCGCTCACCATCTGCCTCAAGACTCACAAACTCCAGCTCTCATCAACAGCTCCATCTGGCTCAGCACAGAGATTTCCTATGGCAGGGTCTACTACAGGAGCACTTTTTTATTTTATTACCAGTTGCTTCCACTTTGTTTCTGATACAGACACTGCACACGCCGCATGAAGCGACTCCTCAATAAAAACACCCAACTCCACGCCCTAAACCATTCCCTGCTGCCAACATTTTTCCCTGCAGAGCAGCTGGTGCTGTTAGGAGGATGCTGAAGGTTGAAGCAGCAGCTGGGAGGCAGAGAAGCTGCTGGAGACAGGTAAGAGTGGAGCTTTCCATAACCCTGCACTCCCAGAGGCACCGGGCTTTGCCATGTTCTCCCTTAATTCTGTTTTTCCCTTGTATGAAAATGGGGAAAATCCCATTTTCAGCACAGCTGAAGGTCTTAGGTTTGGGTATGGGGTGGCCTCATCTGTTCCTTGTCCTCCCAGGACACTCAGGCCCCATTCCCTCCACAGATGTTATTTTATTCCATCCCAGCCCAGTGACGCCGGCACTTCCGTGCTTTGTTTGGATAAGCAGCAGAAGGAAGGCAGAGCAAACACAAACACCTCAGGCTGCACTTCCAGGAGGCATCCGCGTGCCTCAAGAGGCTCTCAGGTATTCCAGGGGCTCTGTGCTCTCTCCAAGCACCCACCTTGCACTGCCAAATTTTCCAAATGCTCCAGGGAGCTCTGCCAGAACCAGCCAGGAACTCCCCAGGTCGAGCCAGGAGGTTCCTCCTCAAGGAAGATAATTCCTGATGCCTTCCCCACATGGGACTCCTCAGGGACAACCAGATTTTCCCAAAACCTCCACACCTGCTCAGCCAGGCAGCTGCTCCAGCAGGTTTCCCACCTCAATATTCAATAATTTGCGCAGCACATCCATAAAAGTGGCACAGCCACTACAAGAGCAGGGATGTACAAACAGAGTGCCTCAAAAACCCAAGTGCCTGCAAGCACAAACATTGATTATGAACAATTTTGCTGCCATTCCCGTTCAGAAATTACACAGCAAATCCTGTTCCACTCACTTGTTGGTATTTTCTACTGGGGAACACAAAGACACCCTCAGGGCAAAATCAGCCACCAAAACAGTCTGCAAACACGTTCTAAAAAGGGTTGTGCTGAAATAATACAAACAGCACTTGAAATAAGGCAGCAGTGCTAAAAAACATCACACAAAAAACCCTAAATTCATGTATGGCAGCCAATGGTTGCTTCAGTTCTTCATCCATCTGTTTGTTTTGTTACGTATATGGTACATGATTATACATAATAGTTCTCAATGCAATTATTTCAGTTTAGTTACAAAGCTATATGGAGCAGAAAAGTATTTCCAGAGATATTTATTTCTGCTGATGAAACCGAAATGCAGCAACTGCTGCTTCTTGTGTTACAAATCTTTACATCAGAAATCAGATTTAATGCACAAATTACATAAACACGGGCACATAATCTATAAATATATAAATGTTTCCACAACTACAGTCTGAAAAGGGGGAGAAAGTTTCAGAATTACAAGAATTCTCTTATTGAACTTTTTTTTTTTGGTTTAGACAGGGCATGATTTCAATTTCCCCTCCCCCCCAAGCAAAAGGAGGAATGTATTCCAATAACTCATCAAGGAATTCATTAAAGTCTTATTCAGAAAATGACTATTGTCAGAACAGCCTTGAGGGCCACCACAGGCTAGAAAACAGAATTAAAAACGCTTTTAAGTTTAAAAATAAAAAAAAAAAAAACCCTGACTTGTCAGTAATCTACCACCCTGCCAAAGAAAAACCATAAGGAGGAGCAGCTCCACTGAGTATTCTGAGGAAGTTTTGGACTTGCAGAAGTCAAAGAGAAGCAAAACTGATACTTTTGATGGAATAAACACTTCAAAACTGGATTTGGGGCAGTTCCTGGTTGGAGCTGCCATTCATGAGGAGTCAGCCCCAGCCATTTATCTCCAGCCAGACACATCCACAGGTGTTGGATTTCAGTCCTGCAGGACCACACTGAAGGATTAGACAAAGCAAAGGCTCCTCCATGTGCTCCACAGCCAGCAAGGGACAAACTCCAGAAACACCAATATTTAAAGGAAAAATTCATCCCAACCCTTATTCCTGTAGCTGCAAACTGACAGAGGGGCTCCCATGGAGAAGGTTTAACTTTAAGTTGCCTCCTTTTTTTTTCTTTTCCCCCCCTTCCTTGAAAGCTTTGCCTTTGCAGAAAGGAAAACGCCTTTGTAACACAAAGAAACCTGTGCCAAGCGTGGCAAAGAGCCCAAAATTCACATTGCTTGAGTGCACCTAAGTCAGGCATTTCCAACAGAACAGATAAAGGGATAATTGCAAAAGCCACCAAGGTGCTACTTGAAATTAGAGAATTCCAGAATGGTTTGGGTTGGAGGGACCTTAAAGCTCATCCATTTCCACCCTTTCCTATGGGCAGGGACACCTTCCACTACCCCAGGGTGCTCCAACCCCATTCAACCTGGCCTGGGACACTGCCAGGGATGAAAATAAATCAAAAACCTTCAATCAGCCCCCAGACTACTGTCACTGCCACACTTGTGTGCCACAAAGTGTAAAACCTCCCTTTTCTACCTCCTCTTTTATTTTCTAGGATAAAAGCTAAAATTACCTGCTGAGAATTCTCTAAACTGACCAAAAAATTCCTTTGTAAAGTTAAATAAAAGCTCTGTATTACAGCCATAGGCAGCTGGCTACCTACTGAAGTCAGTTTGTGCTCCATGGGAGAAAAAAAAAATAATTCCTGGAAAATCCCATCAGGTATCATTTCTCAGAACAATCGCAGCTTGTGATGATGTTGCTAGCCAGGATGAAAACAAACAGGAGCCCTCAGTCCCTTCCACTTATCTGCTTTCGTTATCCCTCTCCAATCTGCTGTTTGCAACAAGTGTTTATTGACAGAGAACAATAGTGGCTGCTGAGTAAACCGGGAGGAGCTGAGCACACGCCTGCAGTCAAACCCAGGTCATTCCTGGAGGAAGAGGTGAGGAACACCTGCCAGCCCCTTCCCTGTGCTTCGGGAGAGGTCAGGGATGGGCAGCACAGAAATGAACCCCTCAGCGAGCAGAACGAAAGGGTATTGTAAAATAGAGCCATGGAATGGTTTGGGTTGGAAGGGACAATAAAAATTATCCACCTCCTGCCATGGGCAGGGACACCTCCCACTGTCCCAGGCTGCTCCAAGCCCCAATGTCCAACCGGGCCTTGGGCACTGCCAGGGATCCAGGGGCAGCCACAGCTGCTCTGGGAATTCCATCTCCACCTCCCTAGGGAACAATTCCTGCCCAAATCCCATCTAAATCTCCCCACTTTCAGCTTAAAGCCACTCCCTGTGTCCTGTCCCTCCATCCCTTGTCCCCAGTCCCTCGCCGGGGCTCTGAGCTCTCCCTGGAGCCTTCTCCTCCCCAGCTCTCCCATGTTTTTGGGGAGTTGTTCAGAGATGGTTTCACATGTTGAAGTGACCCTGCCCTCACCTGAGCACGTTCCTGGCCAGTCCCAGCACCTCCAGTTGACCCAGTGAGAGCTGCAGGTGCAAACTGACAGCTCCAGGCTGGACACCCTGTGCCAGAGCTTTCCCACCTTCCCAGTATCCCATCTAAAGCTCCTCTCTGCCATTTAAAAGCCATCTCTCCTTGTCCTGTCCCTCCATCCCTTGCACAGAGTCTCTCTCCACCTTTCTTGTGTAGTTCCTTCAGGCCCTCTAAGTCCACAATGAGGTCACCCCAAAGTTCTCTTCTCCAGGCTGAACAACCCCAATTCTCTCAGCCTTTCCTCACAGCAGAGGGATATAACAAATAAAACCCTAATCTGTGTCCATGGGATATGTTGGCTCTAGGAAACTGAACCTGCAGCGCTCACCCCAATGAACTGATCAATGCAGCAGCAAATCTTCCATGGATATTTTACACTTTTACTCCATGGCTTTGGGACGTGTCACAGCCCTGCTGTCACCCCTCCTGTCCTGCCAGGCAGCTCCAAACCTCACAGCACAGCAGCGCTAAAATCACTAAGATGCATTCCTAAGATGCATCTTTTTCAATTTCCTTAAAATGTTTCCTTCCCTGCTCTAAGGCACAAATATGCACAAGATCATCACCTTAAACAAGAGTCCCCAGTGCCCCCACAGCCTGGACTGTAACTCCAGGGCTCCACAAAAGCCTTAAATCTGTCCTAGAGCACCACAGTCCTCCCAAAGCAGCAGAAGAGAAGCAGCAGTGCTCGGCTGTAGGATTTCCTGTGCTTTCACCAGCTTTCCTCTTAACAAATTCTTATCCCTCCATTCAAAGAGACATTACAAGAGCAGAACTCAGCTGCAAAACTTTTAAATCATGATCATTGTATCATCTCTTAGTCCACCAACTCCTTAAAGCCATCCCTTTGTATTAATAAAAATATAAAATATATATTTCTATGTACCTGGTTTGAAGGTACTTCCATGAACCCCTTTGGAAAAGTTATCCCAGCCTCAGAGAGGCACTAAAACACCCTGACTGTGAAGTGTGGCCAATATCCCCATCTAAAATTAGGCTTGTTATTATCTGCCAAGTCGTGACACACAACAAAAACTCACCAGGAACAAACAAAAACACTGGAACTCACTGAATTTGGAAATTACCTCCAAGACCATCAAGGCCAAGGCCAATCCACACCTTGTCAGCCAGCCCAGAGCACTGAGTGCCACATCCAGCCCTTCCTCGGACACCTACAGGAATGGGACTCAAGCTCTGTAACTGGGGATTTCTCCTCTTACATCTGACCACCCAAGGGCACATGGCACTAATTTTTTATTTCATCATTTAGTCAATTAAAAAAAAAGGATTAAACTACCACAGAAGTGGTCTAATTACTCCATATGCACACAGAGGCACTTTAAATACACTATTTTTTAACCTCGGTAGCACCAGTTCTACCTCTCACTGCAGCTCTCAGCAGAAAGCAAAAGGGGCAAAGAACAGCAGAATTGAGGATTTGGAAGCTACCACAGCCACTGTGCACTATCTCAGATGTGCTGGTCAGGCTCCCAGAGCTCCCAAAGCAGCTCTTTACATCCCCTCTCCCCAGAAGAAGGAAAACCACCAAAATTCCAAATTTCACATGACGCTAAGAGCGGGGAATGTGAGATGGAGCAGCCACACTCCACAGCCACTCAGTGACACCAAGGGGACACAAACAGCTCTCAGGATGCTCTGGAAGCCTCTGATGTCCCCGTGGAGGAAGCCACACACCCACGTGGTGCCCTGCACACAACCACACTCCTCCCCACAGCTCAGGGCGAGGGATGAAAGGCAGGAATGAGATGAAGAACAAGGATCTGCAGCACCAGGAGCAGGGAAAAGCTCCTCCAGTGAAGCTGATCATTTCCCTGCTTCACGTGGCTCCCCATATGTTAATCTAATATCCGTGTTATCCCATTAGATCCACACCCATTCCTCCTGCAGCCTCCCGCACGCCGAGCCCTGAACTCTCTCAGGAAGCAGAGCTGAGTCACTCTCTCAACTGCCTGCTGAGATAATGCCTCTCTGCATAGAGGCTTGGGGCAGCAAATTCACTTTATTCGAGAGCAGGGCATCCAGCAGCATCCCCAAATCCCACTGTGCCACGGGGGGAGTGCTCCTTAGCACACCTGTGTCCTACCAGCTGTCACTACAGGCTCCTTGGTGTAATTCGTTCCAGCTGCATCACAGCCAGCAAATCTTCAGGCCTTGAGATGTTAAGAAAACTCTGTTGTGCACAGGGATATACCAGAGGAAGGGAAAAGGGATATAAACATATTGTGTAAGCACATGTGTGAATTTCATATATACACATCTCTATATATAGACATACGTAGCTTTCTGAGCTCCCACCAATGTGACATAAACATAACCACAACAGCACACCTTCCTGATATTTCTGCTTTGGGGAAGCCTGCACACACAATCCCAAAATATTTGGGGTTGGAAGGTACCTCTGGAGATCATCCAGCTCATCTCTGGAGCAGGTGGCACAGGAACACATCCAGGTGGGTTGGGATGTCTCCAGAGGGGCAGACTCCACACCCTCCCTGGGCAGCTGTTCCAGGGCTCTGCCACCCTTCATGGAAAGAAGTTCTTCCTCATGCGGAGGTGGAACTCCATGGCCATTGCTCCTCATCCTCTGGAATGAGCCTGGCACCATCCTTTTGGAGATACTTGCATGGCTTGATGAGACACACAGAGCATCGTACATTATGTTTCACTAAGTCCCATTAGCATTCCTATTAGGGATTTTCTCCCCATCAGACAATACTGAGTCAACATCAGCCTCCAGGACTGGTCAGGGCAAATAGGAAGAAAAGTATTCTCAAGTCTGAGTTTTCAGTTTAACAGTGCTGTCTCCAATTCTGTTTGGGACTACACAACCTCCAGCTTTCACAAGCAGCAAAAAATAAAACATCAGAAGACTCACAGTGCCCTTTCTTAACAACATAAAGGTCCATAGAACACATAGAAGCAAACTGAATATTCATTTTCTTTAGGAGGACACCAAAAAGAATCCATCCCTCCCAAAGCAGCCTATAACAGAATGGCACAGGCCAGTGAATCCAACGTTCAATCAGCTCTAAATCTGATTTATCTCCTTGTGACACTTCAGCCACTTTCAACCCTCACATGCCTGTCACTCAGCAGAGAAATCCCCCAGTTTGGTGAGGATCTCAGCCTCCTTGCAGGAAAAAGAAAAACTATCAGAGAAACGCAAACCTACCATAAAACCATTACAAACTTCTCTGCAGGGCAGCAGACACAAAAAATACCAACTAAGCATATCACCTTGTGCTTTTTCAAACTGGGAGGGATTTTTAATTCTTAAATTCCATTTAAATCCAGTTTTCTTACTACACATGCTGACGATGCAAGTACACTTAGTTATAAAACAATCAGTCTATTTCCACAATTTTTTTTTATCTCTCATGTCATTTTCAAATCAATTTCAAACATTCCTGGAAAGCAGGGCCGGGCAGTCACCCCCAGCAGCAGACACAGAGTTCCTGCAAAAGAGGAACTTGCTTTCCAGTGTCACTGGGTTGGAACATCAGCTTATTCTACGTGACAATTCAGTCATTCCAAGATACCCATCCCACACCAGCAGGCAGATAATTTGGAAACTTCAGGAGTGACTGCCATCCGTGGCATTTCTGCTCCCATATGTTTGTCCTGCATCCCCAGCACTGGAACAACCTACAGGTTTCACACGGTGTAACTGGGATCTTCTAAAACCTTTTAAAACTCAAGCTGAGGTTTTCTAGGCACATGCACACAGAGTTTAAAATTAATTCCTACAATTCGCTTAGTTTTTACTCAGCCCCAGAAACTCCCTTCTTCCTGCTCGCTTTGTTTAGGAGGTTTAGCTGTGAGTTTCTATGAAAAGTTGATCCTCACAATCAACCCAGCCCAAGAACTGTGGTGGGCATTGAACTTCACGATTCCAATTTGAATAGTCGGATTTATTATTTCCTTCCCCCAGACAAACGCTCATTCATGCCAATAAAGCTTCCTGCGCCGCAACCCCGAAATAAAACCTTGTGCTGCAAACGCAACATCTTTAAATTCAGCATGGGCCCTGTCGGCACAGCCCTGCCCAAACCTCACCGGGGTTCGCTCCTGCTCAGCCCCAGCGGGGATGTCTGAGGCACCAGCTGGGAACAATCCCCCTCTGTTCCAGCGGGACGGAAGGAGCGGGGTAGGAAATGGATCCCAGCGCGCAGGGAAAGCGCTCATCTGTATGAGCATCACACTCCCCGCAGAACCCAGAGCTCCCTTCAGCTCCCATTCAGCGACAGAGTAGGGCATGGGGTGAGCTCCCAAAGGAGCCGGCTCGGGAGCGCATCCCGCGGAGAAAGAACCCGAGGTGAAAACAACTCGGAGCTTCTTCACCCCGCGCAGCGCTCGGGGAGCGACAGCGGAGCAGAGCCGAGGGAGAAAGGGAACTTCTCCCAGACAACTCCTCAACTTCCTGGGAGCCAGGAGGAGCCGGGAACCGGAGGGGACTCGGAGGGAACCGGGGAACACCGCGCTCCATTCCGGCCGCGGAGTGGAGCGGGGAGCCGGGGAGGGACGGGGAGGCCGCGGCCGGGGGGTGCCCCCTGTGCGCAACAGGCGGGAGCGGGGCGGGCGCGTCCTCACCTACGCCGTACTTCTCCTCCCTTTTGGTGGGCACCCAGCGGGTCATGGCGCCAGGAGCCGCCGGGATGCCAGAGCCCCGCTCCCTACGCCGCCATTTTCCGACCGCGGGACGGGAAAAGTTTCTCCCGACCACGGAGTCATGTGGTGCGGGCGGAGCCTGCCCGGCCCGCCGCCCCTCAGCGTCCCCTCCGCGCCCGGCCGGCGGCCCGGGCCGGCCCCGCGGCTGCCAGCGACGGGAACGGCTCCACACAAAGGCAGCGGCCTCCCTGTCCCCGCTTTTGTTCCAGGTGCCTCCCCGCCTGTTTCGGTTGTGTCCCAGGTGCACCCGGTTATGTCCCCGGTTCCTCCCCGTCTATTTCGGCTGTGTCCCAGGTGTACCCGGTTGTGTCCCAGGTGCACCCGGTTGTGTCCCCGGTTCCTCCTCCCCTATTTCGGTTGTGTCCCAGGTGCACCCGGTTGTGTCCCAGGTGTACCCGGTTATGTCCCGGTGCCTCCCCGCCTCTCCCCGGTTGTGTCCCAGGTGCAGCCGCTTGTGCTGTGCCGGGGAGTTTCTGACTGCATCCTCCCCGGAGATGCGGCTGTAAAACAAAGGGGTTTTTGCTAATGTTTCATAGTTGGAGCGAGATGCGTGTTTGGAGGTTGCCGTGCGGGAGCGGGACAAGCAGAAATGCGGCTATAAGAACAATACGGGGTTAAACAAGGCCAAGTGCGGGTGTTGTAGGTGGATCGGGAAATCCCCGGTGCCGATCTGGGCTGGGGATGAACTGATGGGGCAGCCCTAAGAGAAGGGTTCTCTCCAGGTCTGGTCAGAGCTGGACATGTCCCTGCCATGTGGGAAAAAACCCTCGAGTCCTGGAATGATCCCACACCATGGGTAGTACAAAAGAGGGGAATTCTGTCCGTCTGCCCCGCTCAGGTGAGGCCACACCTGCCGAGCTGCCTCCAGCCCTGGGATCCAACATGGGAAGGACGTGGAGCTGCTGGAGCGATGCAGAGCAGGCCGTGGATATTCCCCGAGGGCTGGAGCCCCTCTGGAGCCAGGCTGGGAGAGCTGGGAATGTTCAGCTGGACAAGAGAAGGTTCTAGGCACACCTCAGAGCCCCTTCCAGGGCCTAAAGGGGCTCCAGGAGAGCTGCAGAGGGACTGGGAGCAAGGGCTGGAGGGACAGGACACAGGGAATGGCTTCCCACTGCCAGAGAGATATTAGGGATAAATTGTTCCCGGGCAGGCCATGGTACAGGTTCCCAGAACAGCTGTGGCTGCCCCTGGATCCCTGGAAGTGCCCAAGCCAGGTTGGATGGCAGCTTAGAGTATAAAGATTATAAACCTTCTGATTTCTAGACCTAAGTCCAAAATCTTGTCCAAATCTAGCATCTCCTGGCTAATTAAGTGTGGATTACAAAAGAACAAGCAAGGGAAATGAAGTTCCTGTTCCCAATCTCAGTAGTCTTGGAGGCATCCAGGACTGTGATTTAAAAAAAAAAAATGTTTATAAGTCTTTAGGAAGCTGAAGATAAAGTGTGTAAAAGTCAAGAAACAGCAGAGGGATAACACTTGAATAAAGAGAAGTGAAATGACTGACTGGATGTCATTTGGGAGGATTAGTCTTCTGCCGAAGGGGAAACCCTGTAGCACAAATTTAAGGATTAAAATAGATCTGGGGTTGAATCCTTTCTCTCCTTATTTTCTTGTGTTGTGTGGATGGCAAAGGAGCAATTTCTGCGACAGCATTTTTGCTGTCGGGTTTTGAGATCAAATACTCAAGTACCCTGAATGAGTCTGCTTCTCTTTCCGTGTACCTTCCCTTCTCCCAGCCTTGGGATTAGTTTCCCAGGGCATCACCAACATGTTCAAACTAATCTAGATTTTATTGTGGCTGTCCTGCAGAATCCCAAGGGGCTGTGATGGAGCCAGTTCCTGCAGCTTTGTTCATTCTGCCTGGGAGTGAGGACATCAAAGTCCTGGCTTGTCCTCCTTATCCTGCACTAATGGATCAATGATTTAGAGCCTTCCCAAACACAACTTACAAGGGAGCTCTTTGATTTCCCACCTTTATTTTCATAAGGGAAATCAAAGTGAATTGACTGAAATACTGGCTGTGCTCGCTCCGTGCCTGTAGTCACCTTTGGTTTTCCACACAGGGAGAGTGAAAAGCAATAATATTTATTTCCAGCTTTGAATGTTACACCCTTTTATACAGCTGGTGCGTTATTTTTAAATATAAGCAGCAAAATTGCTGGAGCTGCTCAGGCCTCAGGTGCTTCAGGGTTTTGGAGGCTGTCACTGGAACAATCTGTAAATCTGGAAGCTGATTGACTTTTCATTTACATCACTGATAACCGAATCACTTCTGTGGAACCGTGGTGGCTTTGCAGGTCCAGGCTGTGAGCAGGGGACACAAAGCAGGATGCTGGTGTTAATTTAAACCTGTAATTAGTTAATAAATGAGTTATTGCTGCAGTCTGTCCTTTCTGGGCCTCAAGGTTCAAAGCTGAAATGTGCTTTTTTCTGTTTTGAGGGAGGCCAAGGGAGCATTCGTGTTTCCCTTCATGAGGAACGTGCTGCAGCCAAGCTTTCTTCAGGTGTTAACCAAGAGTTAAATTAAATTCTCCCCAAAACTTGGCACTCCTTAGTCCCAGCTTACCTCTATATCTGCACTAAATGGGAATTATATGGACACCAAAGATTAAGTACAAGCCTAAGGCAGGAAGCACCAGGTTCAATAAAATGAAAGTTAAAGAATTACTTATAACTTCTACATATTAAATCCATTCAATTGCCCAATTGATGTTGATGCCAGTGAAAAAGAAGTTTGTCCTGTTGTCTGATCATGATCTGTAACAAATATAACACAGCTGATCCCATGACCACCATAAAGCCTCACTGCTACTGATGAGGGTCTATATTCATTTTACTGCTTTCCACATTCTCATTTTAATGAAAACGTGTTACAAGTGGAGCTAATGCTATTAAAATTTTGATAGCCAGTAAAAAATGCTCCTAATTCACAATGCATAAATATCCCAATGCTGGGGTTTTACAGCTAGGAAAAAATGGTAATTTTTGGACTGTGACATGGAGAAAATAAAAGATTTTTATTTTTTCTCCAGCAAACGTAATATAAACTGTGCTGAAAAAAACATTTTTCATTAAACTGTAAAATGTTCAAGCTGACATATTTTACATGCTTAGGCATAATATATTTCTTTGCACTGTGCATGTGTGGTTTTCATTTATTAAGGGGAAACTGAAAAATGCTTCTTTCCATAAAACCTGCAAGTTTTATCACATCCTTATGTCAGCTCTTGGGGTTCTCATCTGATTTCTTTAATGCATCACACAGAACTGGAGACACTTCTCTTGGAGCAAAGGAACATTCCTTTTCATTCCTTACTTCCAAGAAATCCAAATGCAATGTTTGGCCATGAACAATGTTTGAAATTCTTGTCACAGCATCTTTTCAAAAGGATGAACGGAAACAGAGCTGCTGCCCTGCTCGAGACAGATTTACAATAAAAAAAGAGATATTCTGTAAATGTACAGATATAATCAAGATTTGTTTCATGGTTATTGCAGATGACTACACCAGGGGAATGTTTGTTCCATCTCAGTTAAATATCACAGGTTTTTGTAGTAACTTCTTTTCACTGACAGGCCTTTTAGGTAAATTCAGCATTTTCAGGAAAAAAAAACCACATAAGCAGTTCTTGTACACCCACAGTGCAAATTCTTCTTGGAAATATTCCTCCCAGGGGGAGATGGGTGGACTTACAAAAAAATAATGTCATCACTTCTTGGCTTTTCTGTTTGCACTAAAGATATTCTGCTGGAAATGTTATGGCTTCCATTCCAGCTGCTGATCATCTATTTTTGTGTGATTTCCTTGAGGGGTGAACGACCTCAGTGTCTGGGGCTGGCTGCACGTTCCATGTTTGGGTGTACCCAAAACAAGAGGTTTTTACACCTGGTGGGAAGAGGCTTTTAATGAATCTCTGGTTTACAATGTACTGCAATGAATCAGAATGGAAATAAAATGAAATTTGTGTCCCAAAAATGACTTCAGCCTTTGCAGATAGCTGATACATGTCTGGTTAACCTGGGGGTCTCTTGCAGGTGAAAGTTTCTCCACTTTCAGGGAGAATTGAGAAGTCCAAACTGCATTTCCTTGACATTCCTGTTGGCTCCTCTCAGCCAGGGTGTGGCATTGATAAACCTGCACAGTTTGACAGGAGCTGGAGGGATGTTTTGTGCTTTTCCAGGCTTTGCCCCTGTTTTTGAAGGGTGCTCAGTAATCTTTCCTCTTCTTTTCACTTTCACAGAAGCATTTTGATTATCTCTGGGTGTGTTTTCAGTTTTATTCCAACAATATGGCATTTGGGATGCCCAACATGCTGCATTGCAGGACTTCAGTTGCCAGCAGAAGCCTTCAAAGGCAACATTTGAATTTATTAAGCTCCTAGGATGTTCATTTCACTGCTTTAGGGTCTTTGAGAAGGGTTAAAGAGAACATTTCTCCTTCCATCCTGCTGGCTCCATCAGCAGTTTCTGCCTCCTTGCATTTGAATTTTTATATTCCAAGATTATGGGGCTATTAGGGATTTAGAGGGTGATTAATTATTTCTTTCAGAGAGAAGTCCAGAAAGGAGCTGAAGATACTAATTTATTAAGTAATATTATTTTATTAAACTGTTTATGTTTTAGCCTAAAAAATGGGGCTGTATGTAATGAAATGGATTGTTTCCTAAATTATATTCCTTCAGACTGTGCTGCTGAAAGTGACTGAACGAGCAAGGAATCTTCAGAGGGGTTGGATGTTTAGATACAAATGTGGGAACATTTTTACAAATTTGTACTTCTGTACTTTGTACTCTTTACAAATGCACAGGGGTTCCCAAAGTGATGTGTTTTTGGAAGGATGGGATTGTTACGGATACAACTTAGTTTATTTATACCCTGTGCTCTGTAATAAAAAGTGGTTTACAATGCCACAATAAATGGGAGCAGTTTCATGTCTACAAAAGGGGGAAATCTGATTTGTGCCCATGCAGAGCATGAGGTTTTACATCCTTCAGGGAGAAAGTGCAGTGAGATTTTATGGTGGGTCAGTGCTATCACCGTGTGCTCTGAATAAATAACATTTACATAAAGAGCTGATCTTTTGGCAAAACCATCTCAGGCATCACCTTAAGGACGTTTTATGTGATGCCTTGGACATTGGCTCACAAGCTCTTTCCCTACTGGGTTGTTTTTACCCCTCACCCTTCCCAGGATGTTCATTCCTGCAGGACTGAGGCAGCTGAATCCTCTTGGCTATTGCAGGTTTCTCCAACTCTCTGCAGCCAGAAATTTCACCAAATCTAAATAAACCTTTTTATTCCCAGCTGAAGTACTTACTAACAGGAGGAAGATACTTTCACTCACATGAGTGTTATGTTATCAACTCCAAAAGCACACAAAAGTTAATTTTTTAGCAGCTCCTTGCACAAACTGGTCTTTAATTCTTAGAAACAGCAACAGACTCAGGAATATCTTTGCAAATTTTAAATCCATTTAATCATTCAGTCAAGCCCAAAGCAGTGAAGGGAAAAGGTTGTACAAATTAATCTAAAATACAAATCGAGTTCACTGTTCCTCTTTGCATCACCTGTGAATAACCAACAGTACAAGGGTTTGTGTGGTTGTGGGGTTTTTTCTGTTGGTGTTTACTGGTACATTTTTCATACATTTGATATCTACACTCAAAAATGAGATTATGAACTCAATTTACAAAAGTCTCTGACAAATTCAAATGTAACTGGCGAAACAAAAAGCTGGATGTGACAAGTCGGGGATGAATCATTCCCAGAGAGTCACTGAGGTTTAACTGTATCAACTCCAACAGATCTGTGATTTTAAATCTGTGCTGAAGCTCACAGGAAAAATTAAGAGCATTTTCCAAAGATGTTTTCTGGTAAAGCTGTTACTTATTAGAAGCCAAATAATGATTACACAGAAGAGTGCAGGCTGGAGTTGCAAACATCCATTATTTCTGGTAATAAGGCTCGGCACTCATGTTGCACTTAACATTTTGAAAGCACTGAACAAATATTAACTCTCTCTTGTGATCCAGGGAGCTTTCAGGATCTCCATTTGCAAGGGGGAGGCAGCTGAGCTTAAGGCCAGCTTTTTAAAATGTGACAGGCATTGAGAAATTGAGAAACTCAGAATGCCAGGCCACTTGTGTCACCTCCTGATGATGTGATTTTCCTGAGGCCAAAAGTGACACGTTAGCTGGGGCAGGGTTAGATTGGATGATTTCCTCGGCCTGCAGACAATGTTCCCTCTCATCCTTTGATGAACGATACGAGATGACAATGAGAAATGACAGAGAGGGAACATGGTGTGCTAGCACCTGTTGGAAGGTTTGAAAAACTGATTACTGGAATATGGAGTGTTTGAAGTGACGAGGAAAATGAGTTTGTGGGAGCAAGGAACCGGGTGGAATTCACAGAAATGGCTTCTGTGTATAAAATGTTAATTTCTGAAGGAAAAACAAAACATCCCATCGACTCTCTACCCAAATTTTATCCATCTGAGCTCTTGGAAGACCAGGTTAGGAAGGGATGGAGGATGCCCAGGAGGCCGTGTGTACTGCAAGAAGCTGACATTGCTTTTGACAACAGATTGATCCAAAGCACTCAGCAAACCCTGCTGGGGGAATTGTGCAGCACTGGTGGGGTCTGGGGCAAGTGGTGCCATTATCTCTCCCTGGCTGCTCTCCAGAACTGGGTTTCTAAATGGATTTCTCACTGCAAACTCTGGTAGGCTTTCCTACCGAGCAGGATTGGCTTCCTAAAGAGTCTTTTAAAGGATTTTATCAGCTGTGCCTTAGGACAAAGCCTTTGCTCTCCTCTGCCTTTGCATGGAGTTTATTTCGGGGGAGATGATGAGGTGGCAACTCCACACCCTCCAGCTGGGTTGCCGTGGCAGGTCCGGTTCCTTTTGGAAAATCCCCAATAATTTTGTTTAACCTTGGTGCTCACAAATGACTGATGTAGCTCAAGTTGGCTTCTCCAAAGTGAGGTGTGATCTTCACCTGGGGACAAAGAGCCAGGAACTCAGCCACTTGTTTGATCTGTAAATCCTGTTCTGGGAGGGTGGGCAGGCCCTGGCACAGGGTGCCCAGAGCAGCTGGGGCTGCCCCTGGATCCCTGGCAGTGTCCCAGGCCAGGCTGGACAGGGTTAGGAGCACCCTGGGACAGTGGAAAGTGTCCCTGCCCATGGTAGCAGATGGAACTGGATGAGCTTTAAGCTCCTTCCAAACCAAACCATTCCATTCTATGAAACCAGGTGAATTTTTTCTTCCCTTTGTGTAAGATCCAGGATTCCTGGAAAGTGAGGACAGGTACTTGCTGTGCTTTGCACGAGGCTCAGTTTTCCACGTGGAGCACGGAGCTGTTTGGAGCTGGCTGCCAAACATGAAACAGCTCCTCGTTCCTCCTTGGAAAAGAGACAGGAGCTGATCTAATGCTCAGTACCTTCCTTTTGTCTGGCTTAGGAAAACATCTCCAAATTCTCTCCTGTCATGTTGGAAAAATGTCACATTTTTATTTCCAGCAGGCTCCTGCACTGAGATGAGTCAAACATAATAAAGCTGATATCTGTATTCCTGAGCTCGCTCTGGCTCTGCCCAAACTTCAGCTTACAAACTATTTATGTGGAGTTGTTTGGAAATGGAAAGTTGCAAGTGCTCTTCCTGATTCTGTAATCAAAAGTTGTTTGTGTCAGCCACAGGAACTACTCACCAATGTCTGTTGACAGTGGTTGAAATGGAAATACAGAAGCCCTTGTCTGAAAATGAGAAAATCTTCCTCCTCATCAGAAGCCTCCACCTGAGAAACAATGATTTACTTGTTTGACAGCGAGAGAAACACTGATAAAATAAACCCTGTTCCAGGCTATTTTCAATGTTCATCATCTATCTGTCTATGAATATGTACTTTTATCTCTAAAAGACACATATTTCTGCAATAAAAGTATTAATATTCTGGACGGGAATCCAATTTTATCTTTAAGCAGCATTTGCCAGGGATTGTTAAATCATATAATGGAAGCTTTGTCTAGACACATTTCTCAGTGGCCAACTTTTTTTTTTTTTTACTTTGATTGTTTTTAATGTATTTCTCGGAAGAAAAGGTCCTAATAAATTTGTTTACAACCTTTTCTGGAAACTATGTCAGTTTTATAATGTTCAACTCTGGTAATAATTTTTCTAACCCAAGCCCCCTATTCTTGGAGTCTGAGTGTTCTCTGGGAGAACCCTCAGCTGAAAGTTCCCTCAGATTGTTATTAAAAAAGTTATTAGATTTTTTTTTTTTGCAAGTGAAACATTATCAAGTGTATTACTTGGAAAGGAGCAAAGCTTCTTTCAGTGACTGCAGGATGTTTCCATGTGATGATTTTTACTATGAGTTATTAACATAAATCGCTTGGGTGTATTTCACAAAACAAAAAATCATGGAAAATCCGAATTATGACCATTATCAAACCTGGGACAACCTCAGCACCCAGAACATGGCTTTAAAGTCTCAGCATGGTTGTTGGAACAAAGGGCAAGGTATTTTTGTGCAGCATTTTTAAAGCTGCTGCCTTTGTCCTCTGTCCCCTGGCCCTGGTCCAAGCTCCCTGAACTCAGTGGGAAGGCTCACTTGATTTTGGTGGGATTTATCCTGGCCCAGCTCCTCAGTGAGCAGGTTTCAGCTTTTAGACCTCTCAATCACAAGCATTCAAGCAAGCCTGCCCAAATGTTACTGCTTTCCACAGGGCTGCAGGTGCTGTTCCTGAGGCTCAGAATGTCACTTTTTCCTTTGTTTCTCAGTGCTCTTTATTAATGAAGTTTTATTTTCTTCCACTTGCCAGGTGTGCACCTCAATCACCTCAAAGACATTAAAAAAAGAATGCCAGGATGGTTTGAAAAAGCCAAAGTAGCTGCATGAAGCTGGATTTTTACCAGAGGCTACGAGTTCATTCAGGACACCTTTCCTTGGTTTGGGTTGTTGGAGGTTTTCAGTTAATTTTTGAATTTCCCCTGCAGCATTATCCTGATTTAAACTTAATTCTGTGTAAATTCAGTGTGTCATCTGAGAACTTCTGCGTTGGTCAGAGAAGGAGAAGTGAAACTCGTTAATTGGGTGAATAAAGCAGAAGGATTCCTTCCAGGATTTGGAGCTTCCTGCCTCCCACAGCTTTGGGGGATGCTCAGAGCTGTCCCTGCCCTCCCACAGGGGGACAGGGGACACGAGGCGCTCCTTGGAGCTTCCCAAACCCCCCGAGCCATTCTGAGGGAAAATGTCACTTGGCAAGGTTCCAGTCATCCCAGTGTTCCTGCTCTGGGTGCTGGGGAAGGCAGCAGCTCCAGGAGGGCTCCTGGATTGCTCTCACCCTCCGGGTCCATCTGCTGGGACATTTCCAAGGACACTGTGGATGACATCACCTCTGCTTACAGGAGGGATCGTGGTTTCCATGGCCACCCTCCCATCCCCTCCATCTCCCTGCCTGCACTGCCACCTTAAACACAAAGGATTCACTTTCCAATTTCCAGAGGTCTGAGCTGGTGCATCTCGAAGCTGTCACACTTTGATTGTTCTCTCAATGCTTTAAAAACTCAACTTTTAGCTCGACTGCGGAGCGAGAAATATTTCTTCCTTGAACTCTCTGCATTTATACACCCTCTGTCTTCAGATTAGACAAGCAGATACAAGAATTGTCTTGTAAAATTGTAGTTTCCCTTTAATAAGCCACTCTGACAGGCAATTATTCATGCAGTCTGCTCGGTGCTAAATGTTTTTTCATGCTGTGCACCCCTGTCTCTTGATTGCAGGAATGCACTCCTGTGAATTATAATTATGAGTAAATATGAAGTGTGCAGGAAATGATTTACTAGGCCTTCCATTGCTACATGCTATTGATTCTCCTCTCCTAACAAATAACATGTATTTTTTTCATTCTGTGGGTTTTTAAGTGTTTCCTGCAAGTTATTTTGACAGAAGTTGTTGAAACTCCGCATAAAGAATCTCTTCGGTGACAAATTGTTTGCTAACGTTTGAATTTCAGGACAAAAATGGCAAGAAGGTGTTAAAGTTTGGTGCTGGAATATTAAATATTTTACAGGCATAAACATGTGGATCCAATTCACCTTGATAATTATCCCATTTTCAGATATTGCAGACAAACCACAGGCTTGTCATACTTAATAAACCAGATATTCCCTCATGATTAAAAAAAAAGAAGCCTGATCTCACTCTTTATAGATTTGTGTATATTAGGGCATAGAGAGTAAAAATCCAAACTATATTAAAACTATGTCATAATAACCGTTTTGCTCTTTGGCTATGAGCTGTGTGATAGAAATACAGCAGGAAAGCCCAAAAATAGACAGAACATCGTGAACCTTTCAGGATCTAAAGTTTTCTTCCTCTCCAGGCAAATCCTGTTGACTGAGATGTCGTGAATCCTCAGAGAAAACAGTGGAGGTTCTGTGAGGTTCAGAGTTGTATTTAATTTTTGAAATAGTATCACTTGACGTGGGTATGTAAAGAACAAATCATGTCAAGCAAGATGACTCCTTTTTTAATTAAACCCCAAATTAGTGGGAGAAGGCGAGGCGGTGCACGAAAAGCATCCAGAATTTACTAAAGCATTCGACACGGCGCGTCTCAAAATTGTGTTTGACAAATGAATCCGAGTGGATTAGGCAGAAATGCAATTATGAGCCCGAGTAATTGGCTAAAGAATGTTCTGAGGAGTAATGATCGACAGGGGAGTGCAGTACCGGGCCCACACAGGACATTATTGGGATTTCACTGCACCCTGAGGAGGGAGGTTTGTGGTGATCATGTTGCAGAGACAATTTAACTTGTCTGTGTGGGGTTGTGTACCTGGCAGAGCTGAGGATTTGGGGAGTTACAGAAATGTTCTTTCCTTTGTTCCTGTCCTGCTGGAGGTGTGGTGGGCAGCTGAAATGAGCAGCGTGGCTCTGATCAAAATGCATCTGCAGCTTGCCCGAGTCAGAATTATCTCCTTGCCTCACAGGGAAACAATTGCAGGCAGATTTCAGTGCCCAGCGTCACCTCCTGTGCAAGGCTGTCACCTTTTGGGGCTGTTCCCCTTTTGGGGCTGTTCCCCCACAGCTCCCCTGTGAAAACACAAATGAAACCATTCCATCTGCCCATGGCAGGGCAGCAGTGACCCACAGACCACGGGGTTTTCTCACCAGGCATGTCCCTGGTGGCTGGATGCTGGCAATTACAGAATCATTTAGCTTGGAAAAGACCTCTGAGGTCGTGGAGTCCAACCATTAACCCAGCCCTGCCAAGGCCACCAGTGACCCACGGCCCTAACCATGAGGAGAAGGAAATTCCCTTGCTAAAAGGGCAAATAAATTGAAGTCCCTGTGTGAGCTGAGCAATTCCCTGTGAGGCATGAATTCGAGTAAAACGCAAGCTTGGATCACACACCAAGGAAGCAACAGGCTGGGGTGAGAGGAATAATTGGCCCATTTCCCAAATTCACCTCCTGTGTTTAGTCACAGCCCTGAAAAGGGCGGGCAAATCGCTGCAGTTTGGGGTTGTGTCCCTGTTTTCCCTTTATCCTGCTTTGCTTCCCGCAGCTGCAGAGGTGGTGGGTTTGGCTCTGCCAGTGCAGCGTGTTTCGATGAGCAAGGTGGGATGTAAAAAACCGCAAATCAGCTCTCTGGAATATATAAATAGATGAAGTTGAAGGAGCAGCTCTTTCTTATTGCTCAGGCATCGCAGCACTGAAGGCTGGGGATGTTTAGGGTTATAATGGGGAAAAAGAAATGCTGCAGCCAGTATGGGATGGGGTATGGGTTCTACACCCTCATTCTGCTCCAAGGGCTAAATTTGGGCCTTCAGGGGAATTTTATCAGGGAATTCCCTCAGGGGAGTTTATCAGCCTTTGTGGGAGCACCTCTGATTGGAGAGGAAGGGCCAGGAGCATTCTCCCCATGTCTGTCAGGACAGTTTTAAGATAGTAATTCCAATGGTGAATATTTAGTCTGTGTTTTCATCCAGCCACCCTCGGCAATCAGTGAAGGGAGGGTAACACAGCTCACTTTTAAACATGTGCAGGATAGGTCACGTCGGTAGAACGAGAAAACCCCTCCTCTTCCGCCAGATAAAACCTGGCCAAAAAGCTGTGCCAAACCGTGGGCAGGTCTTCAAACCGACAGTTCTGTTACCCACCTCAGCTCTGGTTTATTTACAAATAAATTTATAACCACTGGCACATCCTGTGTTGGTTTTTCCCTTTATTTTTTGTACATTTGTACATTTTGTGTCCCTGCACATCCATTCTGCTGTCGTCCCCTTCTCCAGGGCAGGGAGGGACACTGGAGGCCTTCAAGCAGACTTGACTCCGCTGATCAAACTTCAGAGATCATTTAAAATTTTCTTTATGAAATAAAAAATTACTTTTTTTTTCCAGGCTTTTGCTGAGGCAGTTTGGTCCAGGTGATCCTTGAAGTCCTCTCCAACCTGGTGGTTTTTTTCCAGCAGTATGAAACTGGCAGAAAGAAGCCTTCCAGCTGAGAATGTTTTCTCTATATAAAAGGAGAGCGTTTAACCAGAATATTTCAATCAATCCCATGAATATATTTCACTCCAGTAATCCAGTGTCTTGGTTTTGAAAGACAGTTGTCTGCCAGGGAAAAAACAGAGCTTCTCTTAGAGCAAAGAATGTAAATCCCCTTCCCTCCTAATTATTATAATTTTGCAATTAGGGGCTTTCAGGCAAAGAGATGGGAGTAGGAGTAATAGCTCTATACTAGGAATATTTAAAAAAAAATACAAATGCAGTAGTACGAAAAACCCCAAGCAAGCAAACAAAAGTCCTGGTAAAACCCTGACAGGGTCAGGGATATGACCTGACCCCTGTTGGTCAGGGTGTTGGGAGCAGTCCAAATAAATCCTCCTGGAGTGACAGATGTGGTTCTGTGGAGTAGAGATGGTCCTGTACAAAGTCCAGTGGTGGTGAGATGGGTCCGGTGGTCTGGTCTTCTTCTGGGAATCCAGTGGGAAGGCCAGGTGCCTGCAGCTCCTGAGTCCCAGTTTTTATCCAGGTAGGAAGGGTTGGCTCCGCCCACACTGGGTGGAGCATCTCCCAATGGGATGATGTCATGTGTGATGTCACTGGTGAGCCTTCATGGCCCATTATCAGCAGATATCCCTGATGATGTCATGTGTGATGTCATTGGTGAGCCTCCATGGCCCATTATCAGCAGATATCCCTGATGATGTCATGTGTGATGTCATTGGTGAGCCTCCATGGCCCATTATCAGCAGATATCCCTGATGATGTCATGTGTGATGTCATTGGTGAGCCTTCATAGCCCATTATCAGCAGATATCCCCTGGAGGATGGACGGGTGGTGACAGAGATAACAAACCCTGCCCCAGAGATAACAAACCCTGCCCCAGAGATAACAAACCCTGCCCCAGAGATAACAAACCCTGCCCCAGAGATAACAAACTCTGCCCCAGAGATAACAAACACTGCCCCAGAGATAACAAACCCTGCCCCAGAGATAACAAACTCTGCCCCAGAGATAACAAACCCTGCCCCAGAGATAACAAACACTGCCCCAGAGATAACAAACCCTGCCCCAGAGATAACAAACCCTGCCCCAGAGATAACAAACCCTGCCCCACCTGCATTAACGGCTGGGCCATTATCAGAAGGCATCCGCCCCCCTCCCCCTGGAGTTACAAGAGATAAAGAAAAAAAAAAATCTGAACAGCTTTCCACATGAAATAGAACACACATTTTTTGGTTACATAACCCAAGACATCCAGGGTGATGGAAAAGCTCTAGGATTGGGGAGCTGATCCAGGAGTGGAAATCAGTTCCACAGCTGGGGCCACCTGGGCTGGGAAGCTGCAGAGAGAGGCCTGAACTGGCTCACGGAGGTGGATGTTGCCATTTAAATGATTTCACTGCCTCACTATCCCATAATCAGGAGCATAAGGAGCTTTAATGTGCCTGTATTCTTCACTTTTATTTCTAGATCAAGCAGCCACCAGCACTGAGCAATGCGTTGTCACAGTTGTGAGTAATGAACCTGAAAAGTGGACACTTTGCTAATTTGCTAAAAATAAGGTTTTACATCTCTATAAAAGCTCCCTCTCATCCCTTTGGATGATGAAATGCAGCACTGAGATGTTCTCTTGCATCAGTGGCCAGGCTGGAGAAGGCTCTGTTTCACCAGACTTCCCAAAATTCACTCTTTAATCCTATTTCATGTGTGGTGGTCTCACAGGGAGAATATAAAAGGTGAATGGTGGAGTCATAGCCATAAAATAAAGAAAGTAAAAGGGCTGAACAGTGGGGCTATGAAAGCAGTTTCCAAGCAGTCCTTATTGAAATTAATCTGGTAAAAATAGAACCTACATTTACAAGCATCTCTTTCAATGGGGTGAAAATACTGCAAAATAAAAAGCTCTGCAGTTTATCCTGTGGGTTACTGTTTGCTTTTATGAGGATTTTCTCAACGACAGAACAAATATTGTAAGCATTTCCTGATTGGGGTTTTTTTTTTTCCCTCTCTGCTTGGGAAAACAACAAAATAAAGAAATAATTCTTTATTTTTTTTTTCCCCTTGCCTGTTCATTCTGATATCACTCTTCAAGCTATTCCTCTTCAGTCTTGGTGATAAATGGTGCTTTGCAGGGAGCAGCCATAAAGCTCTCACAGTTTGTTTGTTGCACGTTGCTTGTGTGGATTTTAGAAGAACATTTTATCGTAATAAACAACCATGAAAAATTATATATCCTGATCAGTTGTACTAACAAGTATTTGTAAAATAAATCAGGGAATTCAGGTTTGTTTAGTGCTTTCAGAGGAGTCTGTTTGCCCTGCTGTCACGCAGAGATTTTATTTCATTTTTCTTTCATTTTCTTTAATTCAGCTTCAGGTTTTTAGACTTATTTTCCTGTACAATTTGAAAACATCTCCGTCCATCCATCATCCATCCCTCTCTCCTTCCAATGGCACTAAAAATGGGATTTCCAGATCTGTATTCCTCCTGAATTCCAGGGGATTTCTTTTCCTGACCCGTGAGGAAAACATTCATCCCAAACAACTTGGCCCTAAAGTCCAGTTATTTGGAGAAGCCAAACAAGACACGTTCCATCAACACATTCCTTTTAATGAAATTAATCTCCATTTTCCAATTAGCCTTCTCTTTTTTTATCAGTTCCCACACTTAATAATATCTACAATTACGAATAGAAATTTTACTTAATAGTGTCTATTAACAACTGGCTTTAGAAGAATTTATCTCCCATTTAAATATCTGTGGTCATAGTAACAGAAGTAATTGAGGACTAAATGAGTTTGCAGCCTTGAGCGTTGGACAAATTGTGTTATTTCCATTTTTTGTGTTATTTATGCAGCACCACAGGTTCAGGTGGGAACCCTTTGGTGAAGGAGTTTTCCCAAATATCCAACCTGAACCTCTCCTGGTGGAACCTGAGGCCACTTCCTCTTGTCCTGTCCCTTGTTCCCTGGAAGTGAAGGGGAAAAAATGGTGGCAAATAGAACAAATTCCTGAAGGTAAAGGATAAATAAGTGATAAATAAATGATAAATAATAAATGATAAATGATATTGTTTGGGTTCTTCCATGCCCCAAATTTCCATAACCATCTTTTTTAATCAGCAAAATGAAGCCTGGAGCAGAGCCATGGGAATCTCCTGCTGGAGCAGAGGAAGGCAGGGCTCCAGGTCCTCTTTTTGCTGGATTTCTCCTCATTGGGGCCAGGTCTGGTCCCAAACAGCCTCTCTCCATCTCCTTCCTCCCTCCTACAAATCCTAAACACTTTCTCAATGTCCTGGGGTTTTTTCCTTCCCATTTTCTCTTTATCTCTCCCTTCCCTTTGCTTTTTTCCTTACTCACTCCATTTCTTTTTCCCTATTAGTGGATGTAACCTACATCCTTTCCCATTTTCCAGAGGCGTTCTCTCTGTTCTCCTTTTCCCCATTTATATTTTTCTCTTTGCTTTTTTTTTTTTTTCCCTTTGGTAATTTCCATTTTTTCCTCTTTGTAGGAAGATTATATTAGGTGACAAGAATAATGTCAAATAAATGAGATTATGTTAATTAACAGATCTTGTCGCATTGCCATGATTCACAGGAAAAAATATTCACACTGGCTGATTTTTCAATTAAATCATTTGCTCTGTTATCTGCTCAGCATATCTTTATGAATATGCAGAACTCTAATGCAGTTAAATTGTTTCAGGTCCTTGTTAACCTCAAAAAGCCACAAGGTGCCTACCAGCAAAATAGGGGATTATTTTTAAATTTTTTTGCCTTTTTGGGTCAAAATCACAATTCTTTGTTTTAGCCTTGGTATCTTTTTCAAAGAAGTACAGGGGATTAAATGTTTGGAAAAGCATCTTGATTCTTTCCAAGGATAACAGGCTCATTCTTTTCCTTGTTCGACTTACTTCATCTTAAAAGCATTATTATATTTTTATATTTTTTGTGTGTGTGCCTTTAATATTTCTCATAATGTCTCTTTATCCCATGGGGGCTCTCACCACGAGCAAGCGCAGCCCAAAAAACGCCTCGGAAAGGATCTGTAGAGAATTAGCTGGAACTTCAAAGATATCAGAGGCATTAATTCTGAAGTGGAAGATTGTTCCTGCCCACGTACAAAGGGAACCTTTGGGAATAAATTGGAGCTTCCTGAACGTTCCTTTCCTATGGCAGGGAAGGAATTACGAGGTCTGGTGATGTGGTTAATGGCAAGCACCAACATCTCTGATTTCAGAGCCTCGTGGAGCTGTTTTGCAATTTGAAAATAAAAAAAACTTTTCATCATGAGCTGAGAAACTGGAGTGTCACGGGCACCTTCCCAGGGGGGTTCTGTGCTGAAATTGCTCAAATTGGTTCTCTGGTGAGATTTCAGTGAAAATAAGATAACAGAGCCTCGTGCCATGGAGGAGAGAGGAGATCTCTGTCCCCTGGAGGCTCCAACACAGGAGGAATTACAAGGAACAAATGAAATGAGCTGGTGGTTGTTTACTGATGGAAATCACCCAGGACAGACATTCCCCCTCTCCAGGTTCACCCTTCGAGGGCTTTCCCTTCCAAAAGCTTCTCTGTGTTTTGATTACTCTACTCAGGACCACTGAAAAATTAAAAAATAGAGAATTTAAATATAAAAATTGAAAAATACTGCTAAAATATTGCATCACGGATGTAATTCATCATGTATTATTGTTATTATTATTATTATTATTATTATTACACATGCCAGAAATTCTTCTTCTATGCACTGCAATAATGATTTTTCTTTTCTACAAGGTTAAAATCCTTTCAAACTTGCAGCCTTTATATCTTTCTATGTGTAAAACAAGACAATTTACCAGTGTGGAAAATATTCTTTTTGTAATAAGAAGTGGTATTTAATGTATTAGTTAAGTCTGATTAGAACAGGAAAAACATGAATAAAAATCTCCAGAATATTTTATTTGGGATTTTCATAGAGTTATGAAATTATGGAAAAATTTGGGTTGGAAGGGACCTTGAAGCTCATCCCATTCCACCCCTGCCATGGCAGGGACACCTCCCACTGTCCCAGGCTGCTCCAACCCCAGTGTCCAACCTGGCCTTGGGCACTGCCAGGGATCCAGGGGCAGCCACAGCTGCTCTGGGAATTCCAGCCTGTGCCAGGGCCTGCCCACCCCACAGCAGATCTGGCTATAAAAAAAACAGTAAAAGAAAACATTTCAAGGAATATTCCACCCTCCACTCAGGAATAGCAATTTCAGGAGTAGATCTTAGATGGTTGAATGTAATTTGGGGCAAGGGATGGAGCCCAGGGTCACATAAGGCTCCCAGGGAGCACAACCACAGCTTTCCCTTCTTTTTCTTTGCTCCTGGTTGAGGATCCCGTCATTCCCCAGCACACCTGTGTTGTAGGACACGAAATAAATTGACTCCAATTATCCTCCAAAGGCAGAAGAGAAAGAAATGAAGACTTTATTTACAATTTCTGTAGCTTCTTTTCTAGCATGCTGTGCTAAAAAGGGACCCCATTGGTCCATAGGATTGACACCTCTCTCCACTGGTTCAGTAACAGAAATAGGAAACAAAACACCTGGGAGAGGTTTTGTTATGGGAAAAGTACATCCTTTACCTAAAGATGTTTCAGAGAACAGTAGCTCTTTACAAAAGCTGTTTGGGGAAGAGAGAGAACTGCTGAAAGGTTTCCCTTGGGAAAACCAGCACAGCTGAAATTCTCTCAGGCTCAGAAAATCACGTCCACACACCTGGGCAGGGCAGGCCCTGTGCCCTCGCTCTCCCTCTGCTCAGGATCAGAAGTTTCCACTGCCATCTGTCAGTTCTCCTTCTATGCCAGGGGCAGAGGAGTCTCCCACTGCAGTGACCCCTTTTACTCTCTGGGATTCAGCTCATTCTTCCCAAATCTCCACAGCAAAACTGCCCTGCACATTCCAGCCTTAATTTCTAGGTTGGTTTGGATTTAAAAAAAAAAAAAAAAAATCACCAAGTGCTCAAGGACAGGAGCTGAGTGTCCCCCACTTTGTGGAGGGTTCAGTCTGGTAGGGAAGGAGGGAAGGCACGATGAGTCTGTGAGGCTGATGCAGCCACCTTTGCCATGACAAAATTCATGTTCAACAGAGCTTCCCTCTTTCAGTTCTTGTTTCTTTGGGCTGATACCCCCCGAGATGTTTGTTAAAAGTTCTTCTCCCAAGCCCTGAGCCAGAAGAGAGAGTCGGGATGTGTTGGCTCAGGTTCTCAGGGTTGTTTATTGTTTCTTATCTGGGACATTTTGTTCTCACCCTGCTTGGGTGCTGCTGCAGTGCTGGTCATCCCTGACTGACCACGCCGAGGGCAGTCTTAGATTTTTATACCAAATATTACGTGTTCCATGTTTACAGTGAGATACCAATCCCTACCACCTGTGTTAGACAGTGCACTTCTGTGCTAAACCAATCCAAGAGTGCCACCACCACAGCAGAAGATGGAGGACAACAAGAAGAAGCAGAAGGACAGGGACACACCCAAATTCCTCCATCTTGCCCCTTTGAACCCCCATTAAAACCCCAAAATTGTACATTTACACCCGGTGATAAATTAATATTGTTCTAATCAAACTCTCCTGGCTTGTCTCTGGATTCCTTGCCAGGGTCTGGGATCACCCAGGGCAGCCAGAGGGATGTCCTGGGTTCTGACACCCTCTGCCCTGGAGCTCCTCTGAGTGTCCCTGGACGTTGTGGGTGCTGCTCCTTTTTGTCCCAGGCTCACTTTGCCCAAGTGACTGCTTTGACTTTGTCTCAGCTCGTGCTATAATTGGTTTGAACATCCCTGCCTTTTGCTGACTCTCCTCGTTTTATCAGAAGTAAATGTCCCTAATCAATATCCATTATTCTGCTAGATTCATTATTCCTTAATTGCTGACAGGGTTCCTGCCCTGCCCCGTGCTCTTTACGGAGCTGAAATCCCAAAAATGCTCCTGCAGGTGATGTTTTCACCCCACTCCGTTCCCCTTCAGGATGGAGGTTTTGATGGGACACAAAACCCAGGGACGACACTTTTGAGAGCTGTATATTAAAAAATAAAAGTGGAATTGACTTTTTGCCAGAAGGTTTTTGATTTTTCTGGGAGTGCTCTTCCCTAAAATGCTCTTCAATTGGCACCCTCAAGGGTTTAAACAAAGGAGATAATTAAACAGATCCTTCAAAGCAGAGACTTACTGGTGTGCAGGAAAATGGTGCTTAAGCACATTCTTTTATTTGAAAACTGTAACTTTGTGCAGAGCTCTTTTTATCTTTTCTCACCCATCTTTTGTGCTGGTGCAATTATCGTGGGCTAATAACAGCTGAGTGCATTTTGAACTTCAAATGAGAGAGAAATTCCTTGGGTTCCATCTCAGCACTCACGTCCTGCACAAGGCCAGCACAGTCCAGGATTTTCTTCTGATCCTGAAAAAACGAAAAAACTCTTCATGTGGCAGGTCTGGAATGGGAGCAGCAAGGTTTCTGCAGGCTGTAGGGCAACTGGGAATGTGGTGGTTGTCCCTTAAGGTCACCAGTGGTGTCACACACCACAAAACCCGCTCGTGCAGCCCTTGGAGGCTTTAACATATAAGAACTGCATCAATATTTCTGAAGGTTCCATTAGGATCCCAGTACATTCCCTGGTTTCCAGCAGGAAGGACAGAAAGAGAAAATGGGAAGGAGGGGAGAGTGATTGTGTGCAAAGTAAAAGTGAATTTGAGTAATCAGATGTGGGAAATTAACTCTGCCAAATCCTGGCTGCCTCCTTTCAAGGGATAATTATCTATATTTTGGAACAGGATCTTTAAATTCGTTGTAAATGTTTATTGAGAGTAACTGCATCATATTACATTGCTCTTTTGTGGCATTCCGAGTTATGGAAGCAACAAATCCCCTCATCACCAGTGGAGCCTGTGGGCTTTGGGTTCTCACATTTCCCTTGTCTCCCTCCCACACACTGCAGGTATGACACAGGATGATGTCACACTTTGCCAGCTCTGTTACTGTTTAGTCAGAATGTTGTTCAAACAAACCCAGATGAAGTTAAAAGTTATCTGTAACCCTCAATGTTTGAGCACTGCTGGTAACAGCTGGGCAAATAAATAAGGATTTGCACTCTTCAATTGTTGTCGCTCTAATTATGGAGTCAATTTAAACCTGAACTCAGAGTTTCTTTTAGGGGTTACCAGGAGAGATGCAATTTATTGGCTCTGTTTAAATAGACTCTAGTGGAGCTGAGGAACAACAATGGGGTCTGGTTTCACTGGTGCCAGGGGGAATCTCCCACAGATCCTTGGAAAAAGCTCTCAGTATCACCACAACCAGAATTTCACAGAATCATGGAATGGTTTGGGTGGGAAGGGACCTTAAAACTCATCCAGTGTCACCCCTGCCATGGCAGGGACACCTCCCACTGTCCCAGGGTGCTCCAACCTGGCCTTGGGCACTGCCAGGGATCCAGGGGCAGCCACAGCTGCTCTGGGAATTCCATCCCAGCTCCTCCCCACCCTCCCAGGGAGGAATTCCTTCCCAAATCCCATCCAGCCCTGCCCTCTGGCAGTTTGAATCCAGTGGGAATGTTCCTAATGATTTCTGTGTCACCAAAGGGGACCTGCTCAGCGATGGAATCCAGTGCCATAAGATGTCATTGCTCACCTTTTGTCAGCCTCCAGAGCACAGTGGGAAACAAAAACAGAAATCAAAGCTGCAGGAAGCTGGGTTTGGTTGAATTTCATCCTTCCCCTATGATCTGATCAGTGCTGGGATTGAAGAACCCGGCGATATTTGGGAAGTGCCCACCTAGAGCTGTCAGACAACACAAGGTGCTGTACCTGGTTATTAACCTATTAAATAGGTTCTTAATTATTAATATTATATAATTATATAATAATTATATATAATATATAATAATTTTATCTATTATAATATATTATATTATATTATAAAATATCATATTAACCTATTAAATAGGTTATTAACCTATTTTTTTTCCTTGGATTTTGCCCACATGACCACAGGGGAACCCACCAGAGCCTGAAACTCTTGGTTTCCTCTACAAGTGGGGAAAAGAAAATAATAATTGAGCTGGAAATTAAAACATTAACCAAGAGTCACAGTGAAAGAGTGAGAGAAAACGGGTGAGGAAGGGAGAGATGCAAGTTTGCAGGAGTTTGAAGTAGCTGTCTTTGAAGCTTTTTATGTTCCACTCATCTTTCCTGCTGCAGCCCATGGGGAATTCGAGGATGGAAGTTCAGAACTCCGTGTTCAGAGGAGATGAAAGGCAGAGTCATTCAGATCTCTGGAAGTGCATCCAACCCCACGTAACTGCAATTAAATCACAGGACATGGTGTTACTGGTGAAGGGGTAATGTGGCCCTCAGTGCTGCACGAGGTAAAATGAATAATAACTCCTGGAAACAGCCACAAATCACTGAACTTTGCAACGTTGGTGGTGGGGGCTGAAAAATGAGTGACTGGGGATTAATTGGGAGTGTGTGCTGCTATAAATTATGGAGACGTGCTCAAGTTCATCAATAAAGGTTTAAAAAAAGCTCTTTAAATTAGCTTTTTAATTGATCAGGAGCAGTTCTGAGAAAGGATAGCAAAGGGTTGGAGCAGCTGAAGTCTGGGAGCACAGTCTGGACCTTGAAAAATCTGGGCTGTCTTTGTAAATGAAGAGGAATTCAGGATATCTCTGGAAAACTGACTCACCTTGATGGATGCCAGCTTGCAGAGAGGCAGAAGTCAGTGACTCAGGAGGGGGAAATGGTAACTGATGCAGTGCCTGACAACAATCGAGAGGTTTTCTTTCATTTTTGTAAAGATTACGAGATGCAAAATAATGCAAAAGGGTTTAGGATTGCTTTTGTTTGCTGACACACCTTACCTTTGGATTAATACCCATAAATAATGGGTATTTATTCTGCAGCAGTGTCTGTGTGAGTGTTTAGACCTGGAAATATACTCCTTTATTGTTATCTGAGCTTCTCCCAGCATTGCAGAACACAAACCCAAGGAGGTTTGTTCTGTTTGGGTTTGAGTGTGTGCTTCCTTCCTGAAATTGCCTGAAAGGCAATTCCCCTTTACTTTCAGCTGTGCAGGATATTCCAGTTTCATTCCAGGGTGCAGCTTCCATGATTCCATGAACTCTGGGAGCAGCCTGGTGTCCTGTGGGGTGGGAAGGCTGGTTTGGGATGTTTTTAATTCCTGGAGTGGGCATCCTCTCATCTCCAGCCTGGGACCAGCTGGGAGGAGGCCAAGATGATTCTGCCAGTGAGGGCTGGCTGAGCTCCCCCAAAATCCCCCACAATTTCTGCTGGTGTACAATTTAAACACCAGAAAGGCTCAAATAAACAGATGAAGATGAATAGATCCAGCAAGCACCAGTGGCCACACAGTTGGGCTTTTTCCATCTTCTGAGTCCTGTCAGCACACTGAAGTTTTCAGGCAATTCCAGAGGAATCACGTTTAGGATTTACAGGGAATAAGCCTGGAAAGGTTCACAGCTCCCTGCCTGCCTTGAGGTGGCATTACACAGTGTGAGCAGCAGGGATGAGTCCTCACCCCCTGGTTTGGATTCCTCCTCTGCCCTGCCACTCACAGCTCCTCAAACATCATTAATCATGTCACGATAAAAGCTGCCTCTGCACTTGTCTCACCGTGCTCACAGCTCCTTCTGGAGCTTGCTGCAGTTAACTTCTGCTGGGTCAAACGATAAAAGGAGATGAAAGAGCAGGTGCTGAGGATGCCTCCTCTGAAAGGTTCTCCTATCTCCCCATGTCCTGCCATCACTCATTCCTACCGGGGAGAGCGGGAGATAATTATAATCTCAGAGTGGGAAAATCACTGTCTGCCTCCTCACTGCCACCCTGGGGAGCGTTTAAGCACTACTTAACCACGGGTTAAGCGTTGCTGGCTTTGCAGTAAAGTTTAAGTACAACTTGCTTTGAATAAGGACGGGGTCTGCTCTCCTGGAGGTGCTTTGAGGGCAATCATCCCCTCAGAGACATCAGCTGTAGGATGGGCTGGCACCTGAACTGCCTGCAAAAACTTGTGCAGCACTCGAGTTCCTGAAGAGTTCAATAATTTAAAAGTGGAAAAGACATGGCAAATTATCGAGGTAATTTTCCTGAATATGGGTTTAACTTAATTTTCTGTCTCTGCAGCAAAGCAGTGCCCAACATTTCCCTTGGGAGCCATCCTAATGAATCTCATTGCCAGCGAATTTTCCCTTATATTCAACCTAATTTTTCCCTGTCTTAATTTAATCCCATTACTTCTGCTTATGCTCCCTCTTGCTACACTAAATAATTCAGTGTCCGTAATTAGGTGCAATCAGAGATGCGTCAATTAAGGTTCGTTGGCATGGCTGCAATGCCACGGGAAGGTCCAGGAGACCTGGCTGGCTCTGTGGAGTTCCAGGAACTGCTGAACATGGATCTGGTCCCTTGCAGGCTTCCATCCCATTCCCACTCCTCTATATTTAGCTGAAGTTGCCGGGCAGAGCAGCTCGGATTATTCTTATCAGCTTTTCGTTATTCTGGTGACACTGAACACATCCATCCCCCCAAGCCACTCAGTCCCATTTAGGCCAATAATTAGCAAAATTTATCAGGGATGGAGTGTGGATATAAAACCACAGACACATCAAATCAGCACGGGTTGTAAGAAATATTGGAGTTCCAATTAAGCCATTAAATTCAGTTCATGTCCTTGTTCCATTGGTGAGTTTGTGCTACCTGGGAGGGAGTTTTTCCCTGTAAGATTTGGAGTTTCCTTCCCTTAGACCACAGAATATTTCCCTTGTTTCCTGGAACAGTTGCCGTGGTTTTGTAGAGATTTGAACTGCTGAACACTCAGCTGGAAAAGATTGACTGTAGCAGTTTGGATAAATATATTTGATGCACAGATGTTCTAAGAACCTATTTTGCATGCTTGCCTGACTCTCTCCCCTTTCCATTTTAAAGAGGGATTCCACCTATTCCATCCATCTGCAACTCCTCTCCCTTGCCTCTGAGGGAAATAACAATTCCTTACCTGCAGATTTATAGAAGCACAGAGTGGTTTGGGTGTCCTGGTTTGGAAAGACAGGTGTGTGCTAAGGAGGGCAGGAGCCTCCCTTGGAATGGAGAATGTAAACCCCCTCCCTCCAATTATTGTAATTTTGAAATTAGGGGCTTTCAGGCAAAGATATGAGAATAGGAATAACAGTTCTTTGCTAGGGAAATTTAAAAAAAAAGGTAGCAGTACAAAAAAGCAAACAAACAAAAAAGAAAACACTGGCAGAGTCAAAATACAACCTGACCCCCTGTTGGTCAGGGTGTTGGGAGCAGCCCAGTCAAGCCCTCCTGCAGTGACAGATGTGGTTCTGTTTGAGCAATGATCCTGTAGCAGGGTGTGGAGTTTCCTCTGAAGCACCAGTGGTGTGAGATGGGTCGGTTTTCATCTGGGAATCCAGCACACAGGCTGGGCTGGGGTTCTGAATCCCAGGGTTTATCCAGGTGGGAATGCTGGGCTCCTCCCCCTGGGCAGAGCCTCTCCCCATGGGATGATGGAATTGTGTCAGCCCTGCAGTGAGCCTGGATGGCCCATGGACAGCAGAGATCCCCTGGAGGGAGGGTGGGTCCTGGAAGGATAAAGAAACCCTGCCCCAGCTGGTTTTAACCAATGGTAACAGAACACACACTGCTGGTTACATCCTGCATTGCAGCCTCAGACATTGGGTTGGGAGGGACCATCCAGTCCCACCCCCTGCCATGGGCAGGGACACCTTCTGCTATCCCAGCTTGCTCCAAGCCCCATCCATCACCTTGGACAGCTACAATTAACGGATCCATGGAAATCCAGCTTGGTGGGTGGCAGTGTACAGGGAGAATCCATCCACATCAGCCAGGAATCCAAGACCCTTTTCAGATAAGGAGTGTTGGGATCCTCAGGATTGCCTGCTGGGACCAAGTTCCCTTTTCCCTCCCAATTTTTGGTGGCATGAAACTGCTGGAACTTCCCCAGGAAGTGCCACAGGAGCAGCACTGGAAAGGATTGTCCCCAGAATTGTAAAGTGGGTGGTGATTCCTGACGTGGTCCCTGTGTTCCATGGATTGAGGGGTACCAGCCCTGGATGTCAAAGCTTGTCTTCATCCAGCTGATGACCCTGGATCTTCCCAGAGAATTCTTGAGCTTTATCTGCTCCCATGGGCAATCCTGTGCCTCCAGCTCAGCAACAGAACCAATTCTGTAATGCTGTTATTCCATGGAAATTGGCTGATTATCCTTTAGAAAAACCTAAAGATCTCTTCTTACCCTCACTGATATTTCAGCAGAGATCCACAGGAACTTGTTTCAATAAATTAAAATTAAAAAATAAATCTAAAAAAATCCCCAAATAGCGTGTGTCAGTGAACGGGAAACAACTGTTAATTTTGGTTTTTCAATTTAGGAAAAGAAAGCAGCTCCAGCTGGAAAGAAAGGAACCCGGGGTGATTTTGCCATGGAGGTTTTTATGTATCTTGTTCTGTATCCTATCACCAACATAACAGACAGCCTTCCTGACCTGCAGGGGGAATGAAAAGGTGCTTAAATTTAATGCTTTTAAAAATAATTAATCATCTGTTATTGTTATATATGGCCAAGTTCAAGAAACAGTAAATTGCTTTTTATCTTTTATCAGTGAAAGCCAAATTTCAGGCATGGGAATGGATAAATCTAGGTCAGTGGCTGGATTTTCTGCGGTTTCTCTGACATTTGAATAAATTAAAACTGCATTTTGAACACTGAAGGCATCAATCACTAAGTACTCAAAAATGGAAAGAAATTTAGGGGTTGGTCCTTCAGGAGTTTGCTTCCCAAGGCCTGGGTTCAGTCACAATGTCACAACAAACAGATTTTTAATTGTATTATGCTCTCTGCTCTTATTTTAGTTGTGGCTTTTGGGCGTGTGAGGAGATAATTTCTGTGGTAGAATTTATTTTCTCTTTTCCTTCCATCAAGCCAAACTGTGGCTGTTGGTTGTAATTTTCCTCTATCGTGGCCCTGCTTCCCTTTGACCTTTGGTGTGAGCATCCTTGTCCTGGTCAGTTGGAATTAAGTCACAAATCTATCAAATTTCAGCAGGGTTGAATTGTGCTGTTCCCTGAAAATCTCCTTCCTGCACCTGGCCCTTGTAATTCTCCATCTTTTCTTCCCCCTGCTTCCCACCCAGCACAGGTCTGGGGCTGTTCAGCAGCACAATTGATGCTTTTTTTCGTATTTTATGACATTTTTGGGCAAAGATCTGTCAGGTGAAAGGATTCCTGTGGACCAGGAATCATCCCTAGGCCTGAATCTTAAACATATAAATTATTCATAGTGGTATCAATAAAAGGTGGAGTGGAAGGCAGAAAAAATTTTAGGATTTTTTCCGCTTTTTGTTTGATCATCACAGGGTTTATATGTTCTTATCTATTCTACTTCAGATTATATCCTTTGTGAAATGTTATGAATATAATCTTTGCTCATTTAAGGCAGGTAGAGATCAGTTTTCCAGTGAAACATGAGGGAATACTTATCCAAAACTAGATTTGGAAGGAGCCCTCCCACAGCCCAGCTCATCCCCAGATCGCCCAGTCCTCCCAGAGCACCCTGGGGTTGTGAGGCACAAAAAACAAGACACAGACAAGGAAAGACACTTCTGCTCCTGCATGGACATCCATAAATCCGATATTAGGGAAAAAATTCTTCACAGAAAGGCTTCCCAGGGGAGTTATGGATTCCTGGAGGGATTTAAAAGCCATGAGGATGTGGCACTTGGGGACATGGTGAAGTGGTGGCCTCAATAGTGCTGAGTTCATGGTTGGACTCAAAGATCTTAGAGGTTTTTTCCAAACTTAGTAATTCCATGATTTTATGAGTGGAAGTGGCCCAAATGGGAAAGGAAATTATTCTGAATATTTTCAAAGCACCTTTCTCATCCTTGGCTAATTTGGAGCGAAACAAGAAGGAAACTGAAGTTTCTTTCTCATTTGGAACTCACAGACTGCAACATTTCAGATGGCAGAGGGTTGGGAATTTTAAGACAGATTTCCTGGGAGTCCCTAAGGGTGAACTTCATCCAAGCCAAAGCAGAACGATGGATGTGCTATTTAGGACACCCAGCTCCACATCTGTGGCTGGTTCAGCAAAATAAGATTAAATGAGGAGAAATTCTTCTGATTTCCTTTGGGTTTGGTCGGACCTCCAGGGAGAGGGACATTTCCAGGGACAAGGAACTTCCCTGAGGTTTCAGATGACTGGGAAACAATTCTGCCTCCCAGGTGGGAAAATGGGACAGCACATCTGCACCTACAGCTTCTGTGGTGGGACACTGCAGTTTGGTGAGGGCTGGGGCAGGCACAACAACTGGAAATTGAGGAGGAGGAGGTTGCCTCCCATGCTGGAGGGTCTCCAATCCAATCCAATCCAATCCAATCCACTCCAATCCAATCCAATCCAATCCAATCCAATCCACTCCAATCCACTCCAATCCAATCCAATTCCAATCCAATCCAATCCAATCCAATCCAATCCAATCCAATCTGATCCAATCCAATTCCAATCCACTCCACTCCAATCCAATTCCAATCCAATCCAATTCCAATCCATTCCAATCCAATCCAATCCAATCCAATCCAATCCAATCCAATCCAATCCAATCCAATCCAATCCAATCCAATCCAATTCCAATCCACTCCACTCCAAATCCAATCCAATCCAATCCAATCCAATCCAATCCAATCCAATCCAATCCAATTCCAATCCACTCCACTCCAAATCCAATCCAATCCAAATCCAATCCAATCCAAACCAACTTGGTTTGTTGAATGTCTCCACCCATAACCATAAAGTTACAGGATGGTTGGGTTTGAAGGGACCTCAAAGCCATGGCAGGGACACCTCCCACTGTCCCAGGTTGCTCCAGGCCCCAATGTCCAACCTGGCCTTGGGCACTGCCAGGGATCCAGGGGCAGCCACAGCTGCTCTGGGAATTTCCTTCCAGGGCCTCCCCATCCTCACAGGGAACAATTCCTGCCCAGTATCCCATCCAGCCCTGCCTTTTGTCAGTTTAAAGCCATTCCCTGTGTCCTGTCCCTCCATCCCTTGTCCCCAGTCCCTCTCCAGCTCTCCTGGAGCCCCTTTAGGCCCTGCAGGGGCTCTGAGCTCTCCCTGGAGCTTCTCCTCTCCAAGTGAACAATCCCAGCTCTCCCAGCCTGGCTCCAGCCCTTGGAGCATCCCCATGGGCTCCTCTGGACTCTCTCCAGCAGCTCCACGTCCTTCCCATGCTGAGGCCCCAGGGCTGGATTCGGAGCTCCAGCTGGGCTTTCACAGGAGCAGAGTGCAGCTCTGGAAAACCCTTCCAGGGAGGAACTGCTTCCTTGCCTGCTGCAGCAAATCAGAATTTCTCCCAGTGTTCCCTGGCTGCTGATTTCCCCAGGATTCAAGGAGGGAGAGCTGTGCTGCCCTTCAGCAGCTCCTGGGCTGAAAAAAATGAGATTTTTTTTTTCCCCTCTGGGCAGGGGAGCCGAGCAGCAGCGTGGGGTGGGGAGGACACTGGAGCCACTGGAAGCAATCTGCAGTCATTAATATGGATTCCAGGGTAATTTTATATTTCATGAGCTTCTTTTCTCTTTCTCTTCAAGCCCCCAGGAGATGGCAGATGTTTTCGGGTATCACGTGGAGAGCAATGTGTCTTTTTTTCCTTTTTTCTTTTTTATTGTGAAGATTGCTCCTCACTTGAAGGGATTAAGAGAGGAAAAATCTCTGGGTTTTTGGATTTGTTTGTTGGTTTTTTGGGTTTTATTTTAATCAAATGCAATCAGCATTTCTGAAAGGTTTGCAGTCATTTTTCCTCTTAAAGCCCTTCCAAAGGGGTGAACTGGGTTTCCAGAAAGTTTGGATCTCTCCTCTCCTCCAGGGGTCCAGCTCATGAGCAATAAAATACCAGGATCAGTGACACTGCAAAAGGGTTTTGCTACTTTAGATTCTACTTTTATTACATATTGTCTCCATCTAAACCCAAATTCAGAGCAAAACACCTCGTGACATCAAATCTGTAAATATTTGCAAAATGAGGTCTAATCCTGAAGTCTGTAACTAAGGGAAGGCGTTACAAATAAATTGCAAAAGCCACATTGAATTTCTCCTGGTAAAACCCAACAGCAGCATGAACCACTGGAACAATGAGCAGCATCACCCACCAGATCTCTGTTTTCCTCTCTACAGAATTAATCTCTTGTGGTATCAAATCCATTGGACTCCTCTATAATTGCTCCTTTCTCTCAATTTCCTGTTTTCCTTTAACAATAACAATTTTTTCTCTCTTTTGCATACAGGTGGGAAGATGAAGTTGTTGTTGTTTTGTTTTTTTTTCCTGGAAAAACTGTAGAAATTACAGTGTATTAATTTGCTGCACCAAATATTAAATATGGGTTTTCCAGCGTGGATTTCTCCCTGATTCCTTCCCTCAGTACCTGGCCATGTCCAGAAGATTCTGCACCCTCCCAGCAGGAAAACAAGACCTGTCCTCAATAATTTGGAACCACTGGATGTACTCAACCAAAAAAAAACCTGCTGTGCATCCCTGAGGGATAAAGGTGCTGGAAGTGGAACCTTTTCCCTGGTGTGCTCCAGGAATGGTTTAAAACTGCTCCAAGGTGTGGGGATGGGGGTGAATATTGGAAATTTTGGCTGCATGGGGGCTGTTCATGCTTGGCTGCTGCGTTGCTGCCAGCTGGCAAGGCTGGGAACATCCATGAATTCCCTGTAAAACACGGGAATTCCATGGGCCAGTGCTCAAAGGCTGCAGATGTAAATCCAGCAAAGGAACTCCAGAGGAAATGCCAAAGTTCTGCCAACTCTCCTCCCCCGGCCAACTTTTCTTTTAGCTTGAAATGTGAGAAATAATTTACTTCTTAGAAAATATGGAGGGCAATTCATAAAGAATTAATTCCCCTTACCTTGTGGTTAAGGTGGCTCTGTTTTTCCTTCCTGTTTCAGGGAAGGGAACAGGCAGCCCAAACTCTGCTGAATGAAAGATAAATGAGTGATGAAATTGCTGGAGAATCTCTAATGTACGTGCTCAAGCCATCAGGCTTCAGCTCTTATCAAGTGTGAGCGAGGGCTGGGACTATTCCTGTGCTTGACTGACGTCGGAGGCTTTAAAAAATTCATTTTGAAGGACAAAAGCTAAAATAACTTTCAGATGTTTCACTCCAAGTAACCAGAAATATTTTGTGGAGTGTCATGGTTTGCTAATAATAAAGGAGAGAGAAGGAGGGGAGAAATAAAGCCCAGGCAAAGCAGTGATGCCCCAGCAGTGATGGGTGGCTCCCAGTTTCCCCAGTTCATAAACTGGGCAGTGTAAGGTGTGCAATGTCCCTTTGGTCACTTCAGGTCACCTGTCCTGGCCGTGCTCCTCCCAAATTCTCATGCAGCTCCTCGCTGGCAGAACTTGGGATGCTGAAAAGTCCTTGACACCAAAATATCAGCGTGTTCTCAGCATTATTCCCTCCATCCCAGCACAAATGGGGTGAGGATCACATTCCCTAAACCCAGGGAAGGGTCCTCCACACCCAGACCTCTCAATATTGGCTGCACAGAGGGGAAAAACAATTATTTTAATGTCCTTTGCAATTTCACTCTGCCTTATCTCCTTCAATTGATGCTCAGGAAAATAAAATGGTTGTGGAGGTAGCAAAATAATAATAATAAAAAAAAGCTGTGAGTGTTTCTCATAAAATGCGTTGGGCTCTCTGAGCTTCTCCTAATGGTTAAAACAGAGAGAGGCAGCCTGAAGGCCCAGACTCATTTTGCAGTGGGTTTGTTACACAATGAGGCAGGGAATAAAGGAATGGCTGGAAGGAGGGGAGGATGATGATGGAGCCCTTCCTCAGCCTGTGATGTGCCTTTGCCCATTCCCAAGAAACAAGGAAGAAAAGTCTGGCAAAAATTGTCAGCAATATGAAAGTACATTATCTGGGACACCAAAGAAAAAAGATCATAACTTTTGCTCTCCATCCTCTCTATTCCCCTGGTGTCGAGTGACAGAACCTTAAAATACTCTTTTTTAAATTTTTGGTTTATTACTTGGAAAAGTGGAACGAAGTTACAAATCTGAAGTTTCAGAGAACTGGTTTTAAAAGAAACTTCTTCTAATGGTGTTTTTGCCTGATGTGCAATATTGTGCTCTGTTCCTGAGCATGTGGAGTAAAGGGATCTCCTGGAATGCTCAGGGAACTTCCCGGGAGATAAATAGAGTTCATATATATATATATATATGTATATATATATGTATATACACTGTCTATAAATACTACTACACACTATTCACATCGTAGATTTAAAGGATATAAACTACAAACCAAAAAAATATCCTAAAATAAAATCATATTTGCTGAACTGAGAGGTGACTGCTGAAGTGGCAGAATACTGGGAAAATCCAGCAGGGACAGTTTTAGAGTGAAACATGAGCACCTGTATATATGAGGTAGCAAATATACAACTGTCTATAAGAACAAACTAAAGTGTTGATAGACCTGAATATTCCTCACTCACCATATAATTAATTTAAGTAATTACAGGGTTTTTTCTCTTTTTTTTCTACCTTGGAGTGAGTATTCCAGAGCTTCAGACAAAACCCACTACATGGAAGAAAATCCCAAAACCATTAAATTATTTGTTGGGGACGATGCAACTGCTTTTCATGGAATCCCAGACTGCTTTGGGTTGGAAAGGAGCTTAAAACTCATCCAGGGACACCTCCCACTGTCCCAGGCTGCTCCAGCCCCAATGTCCAACCTGGCCTGGGGACTGCCAGGGATCCAGGGGCAGCCACAGCTGCTCTGGGAATTCATCCCACCCTCCCAGGGAACAATTCCTGCCCAATATCCAACCTCAATCTGCTCTCTGTCATTTAAAGCCATTTCCCCTTGTCCTGTCCCTCCACCCCTTGTCCAAAGCCCCCACCCAGCCTTCCTGCAATCTCCCTTTTCCCTCATATTTTACATATTAAGAATATCTGAAAACACCAAACTCTGTGCTGGAGCACAAAACCTGACCAGGGTGAGTTTCCTGCTCAACATGAGAATTAGGGGCAGCATTCCAGAGAAAAGATGGGAAACAAGAGCAAGGTAAAAGTTTTTGGGGTTTTTGCTTCGGGCTGGTCCCTGTGAGTGTGGGATGCTGTGGAATTCCCAGGCCTGGAGAGGCCATTCCTCATGGATGCAGGGAAGCAATCCCTGAGCCGAGGTTCAGTGAGGCTGCAATTAAGTGTGAAATTCAATTAGGGGCTTCTGGAGGCACCCCCTCTTCATTTCAACCACTGTCTGTACAACTTCTGCATCATTTTTTTGTGTATATATATATATATATTTATATTTATATTTCTTCCTGCTTTCTAAACTAGAAAAATCCCCAGCAGAATAAAAAGTTCCCCTGGAATTTCATTCCTGATGCATTTTTCTTATGTAAACAGCTTCTGGGGAGGGAATGATCTCTGGGAGATTTTTTTTTTCCTTTCTTTTCACATTCATTTAAAAGAGAAAGGCTGAGACTCCTTCAAAGCACAGTTCATCACTTCCTCACCCGTGGCTGTGACAAGTTCTCCTGAGGAAACACACTCATTCCATCATTCCCCATCCAGGCTGACACTTCCAAATCACATCTCGCTGTCACTCATTTCGCCCTGGCACACAGGGAACAATTCCTGGAGCAGAAGGATGTTTCCCAGCCCTTTTCCCAGCACAGCCCATGGGAAGCACAGGTGCTGCTGGCACTGCCATGTTCAGGGGCAGAGGAGCAGCACAGGGTCCTGTTGAGATCTGGCAGGGAGCCCCTCTCAGAGGAGAGTTTATGAAAGATATATAAGACAAAAAAAAAAAAAAAAATTAAACTATTAAGTTTTCATGGAGTGTAGGCTTAGGTGTTTAGAATTGTAGATTTTCCTCCCTTTTTTGCAAAATCCAAAGAACAAGCTTAAAATTGTAAATTATTTGACCTACAAAGCTTTATAACATATATATTTAACCAGGATGAGAGAGGTGGTTCTCTTCTCTCTCCTCTGCTCTTGTGAAAGCCCAGCTGGAACTCCGAATCCAGCCCTGGGGGCCTCAGAATGGGAAGGATGTGGAGCTGCTGGAGAGAGTCCAGAGGAGGCCATGGGGATGCTCCAAGGGCTGGAGCCAGGCTGGAGAGTTGGGATTGCTCAGCCTGGAGAGGAGAAGCTCCAGGGAGAGCTCAGAGCCCCTGGCAGGGCCAAAAGGGGCTCCAGGAGAGCTGGAGAGGGACTGGGGACAAGGATGGAGGGAGAGAACAAGGAGGAATGGCTTCAAGCTGAAAGTGGGGAAATTTAGATGGGATTTTGGGCTGGAATTGTTCCCTGTGAGGGTGGGCAGAGGCTGGGCTGGAATTCCCAGAGCAGCTGTGGCTGCCCCTGGATCCCTGGCAGTGTCCCAGGCCAGGTTGGACACTGGGGTTGGAGCACCTGGGACAGTGGGAGGTGTCACCATGGCAGGGGTGGCACTGGATGAGTTTTGAGCTCTTTTCCACCCCAAACCCTTCCATGCTCCTCTGGCAGGCACAGAGAAATGGAGAGGTGCAGGGACCTCTCTAACAAATTCCACTGAATTCCCAAGCAAAGCTGAGGACCTGAGCTGGAATGGCAGGACTCATTTAAACCTCTCTCCCTGTGCTGGATCCCTGTGCTCCAGGGGGGAAATGGAATTTCCAGGACGTGCAGTTGATTTCTGGACTGTCCACAGGAACAGCAATTTGCAGGTTACCTCTCCTCCTGGGCACCCAGAGAATGAAATGCTTCTGCAACAGGAAATTGGGGAAGTGATCCCTGCCAGGCAAAGGAAGATGAGGAAAGGGTCATTTGGGAGTAAATATTGCAGGTTTGGACCCAGGCCCATGCATGGTGCCCTGCTGAGTGAAGGGTTGGGCCCCTCTCTCACCAGAACAGCCAGGGAAGGTCTCCCTGAAATGGATTTTTACAAAGCAAAACCTTTCCTCAGACACTTCTCATTAGCACTTTTTGTCCTCCACAATAGTGCTAATTATGGAAAAGGAAACTTTTCTTTGAGGGATACAGCCACGGATCACAGATTAAGCACACAGAGATCAGAAATGTAGCTCATGATCTAAAAGAAGGGTTTTAAGTGTAATTCATCAGCCAGCTTAACATATTGTCTGAGTTCTTTCTCCTTGAGGACATTTAATGGTTTATGGTTCTTTTAACAAATAGGGACATTCATATTTAAAGAAAAAAAGTGAAAAAAAAATGCTGGAATTTCTATTTTCTTCTTACTCCAGTTACTAATTATTATATATATATATATTTATTTATTTATTTATATATTTATATATATTTATATATATATGAATACATATCTAAATCTATAAATACATCTTATGAGGAAAAGGTTCTTCCCCCAGAGGGTGGTTGGGCACTGAACAGGCTCCCCAGGGCAGTGATCACTGGAGGTCTCTTCCAACTTTAATAATTCCATGATTTTCCTTTGGAAAAAAAGAAGAATAAAAACTCCAGGTTGCTTCTTGTGTTCTCCTGTGCTGAGACAAACACACTGGACTGTGCCTATAATAAGCACAAGTTCTTGAGCTAAAAAACATCAACCAGCATTTGGGAATCCAGTTAATTATTAAATGACCATGAAGATTTTGAATGCATGGCTGGCTTTTGTGAGCTTATCTGATAGACCGAGTTTCTCTCTTTAATTTCTACAGATAACTCCAATTTCTGCTCTTTTCTCAAAAATACGTCATGGCAGCTGGATGAGAACGTGTTTGGGTAAGGGGTGCTTTGGTGAGGCACAACAGGGGAATGAGAGCTTCAGAAATGTTCAAAGGAGGAAAAGAGAATTGCAGATATGTCTGGTTTCAGCACCAAATGAAGGTCAAATTCAATTATCATTAGAGGTTATTAAGAAAATGCCGTAGGCAAAATAAACAGTGGCTGACACACCAAGGAAAGCCAGGTGTGTGATCAGATGGACCTCACAGCCAAACCTGGTTTTTACTGAGGTTTAAAAACCACACACTGTCCATTGTGCAGACATTTCCCCACTGCCCAAGCCCAATTCCAAGGAATCAGTTCAGGTTTGTTGTTTCCTCTTCAGACCCCTGGTGGTTTCCCGTATTTTTGTCACGGCACTTAGAGCAAAGTGATGATCCAGGGAAGATATTCCTCCCACAGCTCCATCCCCTTGCCAGGATCCCAAAAAGCTGCTGCTGTTCCTGCCTGTGCCCCGTGCTGTCCCTGGTGGGGCACAAAACCCACGGAATTAAGCGAGCGTTAATTTTTCATTTCCATAACGAGCTTTCAGGATTCCGTGCAGAGCATGAAGGAAACGTTTCCAGAATGGAAGGGATTCCATGCAGGCCTGGCTGGGGGCTGATTGCCACTCTGGCAGATGAGCAGCAGCCCTTGAGCACAGAATCACTCAGTGCTGCTCTCACATCCCCCTGGAGCTGCTCCATCACAGCAGCTCTGGCACCAGGACCCTTATCGAGGAATGAAATCTCTCATGGCAGAAGAAATGGGACACTTAAGAAAGGTTAAACCTTGGGATTAGCTGTCCAGGAATGGAATTATTATTTCTTTAGGAACTGGAGTCTGCCAAGTAGGGAGTAAAGTGAAACCAGGTGCTGAGGGTCACACACAAGCGTGGTCACCACAAGTTAAGGTCACCACGAGCTGTGGTCACCACAAGCGTGGTGTACATCATGTCATGATTCAGAATCCCAAAGTAAAAAGCCACTGAACTTTTATTTGCAGTGTGTCATGAAGAAGAAAACAGCCCCTGTCTTCCTATTCTTTGGGAGGAATGTAGAAGAGAATTTTTGAGAGAACCAAAAGAAATTCAAATTTGCAGTCGAATGCAAACAAAATTATTTAGTGCCCTGTATTTGGTTGGTCCCAGAACAAATTCGGGGGGAAAAAAACCCACAAGAATGGAATGTGCTAAAAGATTTGCTTAGAAATCAAGAATGAAAAAGAAAGTGCCTTAAATCAAAAAATAACCAAAGGAAAAACATGAAGTTAAGTCAGGTATCATGTTCATATCTTATGTTGTTTGCCTTCAGCAATGCAACCTTACCTGTCAATCAACCAAAAAACAAAGTTTAGGGCTCAGTAGTGTTGTAAAATTCCTTTGTTAGTTGATAGTCTAAGGGAAATATGCACGTGGTTGGAGTTTCATCATTCTGCTCCTCTTGTTTTGGGGGTTCCCAGTCCAACACCACTCCAAGCTACCCAAAGCCCTGCTGAAATCAGTGAGTGCACTGCCAATAAAACATGAGTGTGCTCCAAAGTCACTGCTGGGAGCCCCAGCGTTAGTCAGGTATTTTAAGTGCTTGTTTTGATGCAAGGGATGTTTTCAAAGGAAGTTATGGGAATGAAATAGTCCATGGAGAGGAAGATGGGTCATTTTTCATCATAGCTACTTCCAAAAAAATCGATTTTTGAGAAAGTGCATTATGCTTAAGGAAACTGGTACAAGCAGGATGGAGATGTATAAAAATGCTCTCCTCTCTTTGGTACAATACTCTGACTTTACTCATCACCAGCAGATCAATAGATAAGTTTGGTCTTCATCCTTTTACCACATCAGTTGTTATTATCCTCTGATTCAGGTCTTAAATATTGAATATTTAGGGAAATGTACATAAAGGTTTTATAGATATAAATGTATATAAGCATGTACATATTATAAATTATAAATATGAGTCTTTGAGTATAAGAATTGAGTCCAAAGATGTGTGAGGAAGAATTTTAAGTTAATTACAGAGGTTCTTAAATAGCTGTGGCTGCCCCTGAATCCCTGGAAATGTCCAAGGATGGGGCTTGGAGCACCCTGGGGTAGTGGAAGGTGTCCCTGGGTGGGCTCTAAGGTCCTTTCCCACCCAAAGCTTTCCATGATCCTGTGATTTCATTACCATAACCCTGCACCCTTGGCTGTAAAATTCTCTCAAAGCAATGTAAAAATTCTCCTTTGGACAACAAAACTAGGAATTTGTAACAGATGAAAAATACTGTGATTTTTGACCCTAGAATTTACCAGTCCAAATATGTGATTTTACATTCGTGCTTCAAGGTACCCTCATTCTCCTCAAGCAAATGCTGAAGTGTAGTTATAAAGGGAACAGAGCTCCACCAGTTTCCTGAGCCTTAATATGCTTTTTCCCCTGTTTTTTTTAATGAAAATGATCATTTTAATGCTCTTTAAACACTGATCTTCCCTTCGATTGGCCATTGATCCTAATGCCTAAATCCATACCTGCTTTGCTGAGGTATCTCTTGCTGTATATTGATAAATCCATATTTTTATGATCCGTTCTCCAAAAGAAAACAGAATTTAATGTGATGCAAGGGTTGATGTTAGATTTTATTTCTATATAAATAACAGTGGAGCTCAGGGCAATGCTCTCAACTCACCTGTGTGCTCTAATTTCACAGTTGTGTACACACATCATTCTGATGGGTTTTATGCTTGGTTTTTCCTTACGAGGAGATTTTCTCCACCAAAGGAAAGGTCAGGGAGGTCCCATTCCAAATGTCCCTGGGAATGCTTGGCCACTGTGGGCCCTGACAATCATTCCTGTGTGGCCCAAAGAAGGCTGGTGCCCTCTTTCTTTCTTGTGAGGTGGAACAGTGAAGATCTGGGAATGGTGGGGTTCTGTCTTCTCCCCTTTTGTGCTGTAATGTCTCACTGTGTCAAACCTTTTTTTTGGCAAGAAACAGTTTGTACTCCCAAGGCTGCCTGACATTTTTGGTGCATTTGTGCACATTTGTCCTGGTTTGGAAAGACAGGTGTGTGCTAAGGAGGCAGGAGCCTCCCTTGGAATGGAGAATGTAACCCCCTCCCTCCGAATTATTGTAATTTTGAAATTAAGGGCTCTCAGGCAAAAATGTGGGAATAGGAGTAACAGTTCTATACTAGAAATATTAAAATAAAAATGCAGTAGTACAAAAAAGCAAACAAAAAGAAAACACTGACAGATCAGAACATGACCTGGCACGCTGTTGGTCAGGGTGTTGGGAGCAGCCCAGTCAAGCCCTCCTGCAGTGACAGATGTGGTTCTGTTGGAGCAATGATCCTGTAGGAGGGTGGAGTTTCCTCTGAAGGTTCAGTGGTGCTGAGATGGGTCCGGTTCCTCTGGGAATGCAGGCACACAGCTGGGCTGGGGTTCTGAATCCCAGGGTTTATCCAGGTGGGAATGCTGGGCTCCTCCCCCTGGGTGCAGCATCTCCCCATGGGATGATGGAATTGTATCAGCCCTGCAGTGAGCCTGGATGGCCCATGGACAGCAGAGATCCCCTGGAGGGAGGGTGGGTCCTGGAAGGGATAAAGAACTCTGCCCCAGCTGGTTTTAACCAATGCTAACAGAACACACACTGCTGGTTACATCCTGCATTGCAATCCAAGACAATATTGGAAATACAGTCAGACCAGCAGTTTGCAAAATTAAATCCATGAGTGGTAATAAAGAGTTCCTTCTCCTTTCTGAGCCAAAAATTTGATTTAAATAACCAAAAAATAGAGGGGTTATAGATTATTTAAAACTCATTAATAGCAAATAAATAATTTCATTGTTTCATGTGGAGGGCTGTGGCCGGTTCTGGGATTCAATGAGATGCTTTGATGGGACAACAAGAAGATATTTTGTGGCTGGGCAGATCCAGCATCGAACTTGGCTCCTCCCAAATCCAAACCCAAACCTATTACAACATCATTTCAATTCAGAGCAAACAAAAACCCCCGAGGCAGCTGGATGGGAATTTTTGCAGCCGTTGTTTTCCCAGCACAAGAGGAGCTGTGATCCCCACCCCACTTTTGGGAAAGGAGGAGTCACCCTCTGCCACCCCATCTGCACAACTGGGGACAGAGCTGCCTTTGTCCCAGGAGGAAAAACACAGAGGCATTTTATCACACTGGGATTTGGAAAATGCTCAGAATTGTTTAGGGAAGAGAAAACTTTTTCAGAGATTCTAAACCGGATTTTATTTTTCTTTTTTTCCCTCCAAGGATTTTAGTGATTTACTGAGTCTTTCAAGGAAAATCCTTGTGAGAGATGAGGAAGGAGAAGTGTTTGCAGACAAAAAGTTGGATAGAAAAACTCCTAAATCCAATAATTGCTGAGTTCACTCGAAGCTTAACACCAGAGCAGTGAGAGCAAAACTCTTCTTCTCTCTTTGTTTCAGAGCACTGGGTGCTTCAAGTGTTTAAGGCTGATCCTCTCCAGAGGATAAAATCTCCCCATTTTCTGTTCAAAATTCTAAAAGCATTAGAAGTTTTTCCTCTCCAGAGGATAAAATCTCCCCTTTTTCTGTTCAAAATTCTAAAAGCATTAGAAGTTTTGAAAGATTTTGGTGCTTCAATAGGCAAACAGAAGCAGGAAAAATAGGGAGTGACTGGATTTTATGATAATTATGTACGAAGAATAGGAAGTGACTGTGATTTTATGGTAATCACATTCCCTGGAACTGTTCACAAGGTATTTAATGACAAGGAGCCAGAACTGTTCCTTAGGGAATGCATTGGGATTTCAGTCCAGGAGAATTCAACAATCCAAGGAGGAATTAGTTCATGCTCTCCCATGGAAATTCTGATCTATCCCTTCTCTCTGTCTCTCAGCTTTCAACACCCACCTCGAACCCCACAGTGTCAAAAAGTGCTGGTGCACATCATGATCTTTGGGAAAAACAAGGAGTTGTTGTTTCCCAGCAGGTTTGATGATACTTTTGGCTGATGCAGCAATTAAATAACTGTAAATAACATTCAAAGTGTACAAAACCACGTGTCTGGCTATGCCCATGATGCACCTACAAGTAAAAAAATACACATCAGCATTTCAAAAGAACCTAAATTTTCAGTTCATTGATTCAGAGTAATCCTGAGGTTTAAGATCAGAAATGCTGCATCACCTGCAGTGGAAGATCTTTCATGACAGTGAATGTTATTCTCATAAAACAGATTAAAAATCATCCTTGAAATAGATTAAGAATTCAGTGTCATATCTGCCATAAAGCACCTGTAGCTATTTTACTTCCTAAAACTAATTCGTTATGGAAATGCTTAAATGCATATTAAATACTGCAAGTTCTACTGCATTGCAAGAGAACAAGACCAGGTTAATCCCTGCACACTGGAGCTAAAATACATGGATTTTACACTAAAAGGTGAATTAGCATGTTCCTCTCTCACAGGGACAGTTAGGGAATGGTTTGGAAGTCAAATATTTTCTTGTCCAGGGCAGGTGTTGAGGATAAAAAATAAAGCAGTGATTGATGGACACCCCGCATCACCTGGCTGCTGGTGCATCCAGAAAATACCTGGAAACATCACCCACGATCCAGAACAGGATTAGAACAGAGCAAAATCCTGCATGTCACAGCTCCCAGGGAAAGCCTTTCCATCAGCAGGGAGGGGAAAGGGTCGCATGGAGCTGCCAGCCCTGGAAATTCAGTAAAAAGCAGCGGGGTCAGAGTATGATCAGCTCCCAAGGGGCAGGAAAAGTCTTTGGGTTTTCCTTCCCTGGAGGCTCTTTTGAAATAAATCAGGGCCCCTTTCAGCTCAGGAACAGGCCACATCATTCCTGACAGACCCAACTACAGGCCATTACCAAAATTACCTTTCTAAATTAAATTTTTTGACAGAAAGAACAGATTTTCTTGGGTAAACAGAAGTTCCAAACCCACTGCACTCCAGGTGACCCTCGCCCCTCCCTGTGCCCCCTGAGTGGTTCCAGCACTGAAATCCCAGAGTTTTAACGCTCCACCTTACTGATATTATGGAATAGAATAAATGCATTTCTCCATTCACATGACTTGTTGCTGCTCAGTTATATTTTTCATCTGTTTGCTTGGTTTTCCCAGCCGCTTTCAACTTTAACAGGGAAATAACCTGAAATATCCCAAAATCTACCTGAACCAAGACCTACACCTGCCCCAAACCTTGCAGCAGGCTGTGAGTAAACCCAGAGCATTCTGTGTGTAAGCACAGGGCCCTTTTTTTTTTTTTTTTTTAAATACATTCATTGTGGCAAAACCCGTTCTGCTGGTTCATTGTATTATCACAAATGTTTTCGCTGACTTAACTCCTGGGATGACTCACACAGAGGCAATTTGGCTCCTGGAATAAAACCCTGTTGTAGCAGTTTTTCCACATAAAAGGCAAGTGTTTCAGGGCTCCTGCTTCAACAGGGGTTTCTTTTTTAATGTATATAATACACAGTTCAGTCTCATCTCCAAGCTGGTGAATAACCAGCGAGGATCATCTCCCGCTGAAGCAGCCTGGAGGAGGGAGGTGCAAACCTATACAGGCCACCTAAATTTATATGGCAAGGAAATTTCTTTCCTGGGACAGCATTATCTCTGTGTTTCTATGGTTGCTTGTTCAGGTCGTTCTATTCCCCCTCGTGAAGTCTCCCTCTCTGCCAAAAAAAAAAACCTATTTTTTTTTAATGAAGAGTTACTGACATATTCATGTTGCAGCATAAATCTGTTTGACAGGAGTGATTGGCATTTTCCAAGCCGTGTGACTGCATTAACTGGGCACATTTAATGGGGAGCATTTGTGAACGGATGAAGAAATGCTATTTATACCCCAATTCCCGTGGCTGCTGGAGAAGAAAAGGTGTGAAACTTCCAACAGGAGAATGAGAAGATCCGTGCAGAGGAGGTGCTGGATGTCCTTGGGGAGAGCCAGTTCCACCTGATGAAGGCTGGGATGGGCAAGCACTGACTCAAGGCTGCAGTGAAAGGAGTGGATTTTTGGTTGGTTTTTTTAAGGTTTTTTTTAACAGACACTTCAAATGATGTCTGTTTGTTCTGTCTCACGTGCTAAAGTGAATCTGCCTGGATTTCACCCTGAATTCTTTCCTCCAGCAGCACAGTGTTAACCAAGGTTTCATCTGCCTTTTGGTGCTGTGACCTTTCTTTGTGCAATCAGAGAATCCCAGAATGGTTTGGGTTGGGAGAGACCTTAAAGCCCATCCAGTGCCATGGCAGGGACACCTCCCACTGTCCCAGGCTGCTCCAAGCCTCAATGTCCAACCTGGCCTGGGACACTTCCAGGGATCCAGGGGCAGCCACAGCTGCTCTGGGAATTCTATCCCAGGGCCTGCCCCCCTCACAGGGCAGTTTTTTTCCTAATATCCCATCCAAATTGTCTCTCCTTCCATTTAAGACCATTGCACCTTTTCCTGTCACAACATCCCTGCTAAAAAGTTGTCCCTGGTTTGTCCCCACATATTCCTTACCACAACAATCCTGTTGGGTTTGCTGCTCTGGACTGTTGAAACTGTCACTGTTTGATTTGGCACAGCAGAGCAGACAGACACAACTTCCTGAAGATGACAAAATACCATGATAATGTGAATTATGAATGCAGTTTTGTTATGTTAAATATCTATAAATATAAATATCTATATGGGCATTCACTTCTCAATCGTGTCAAGGGGAAAAAAAAAAAAGCTTTGGCAACTCAGTGCTCTACAAACTTTTTAGAAGACACTTAAGGATTATTTAAAACAGAATTTGAGGGCTGAGGGGCACAGCTGCTTTTTTTGCAGTGAAATCCTTGAGTTCAGGCTGGCTCGGTGTGACATGAGGCCGTGCCTTTGACACCCGAGCCCCGTGGGATGATGGAGCAGCCCCACAAACAGCGGGGGAAACAAGGGCCAAACCCCGCTCCCAGGGACTTGGTAGGGCACTGTCCTGCTGGGGATGAGGCTTCTGCATGCCAAAATCTCTTTTCGGAGCTTTAGATCCATCAGGCTTGAGAACTTGATCCCGTGGATTGAAAGGAATTGGGCGGGGAGGTGAAAGAGGGAGTTTCACAGCAGCTCCAAAGAGCCCTCAGCACCTCAGCGAGAACAAAGAAGGGTCTGTTCCACCCTGAGCTCCCTCAGGATTCCCTCCGGCATGGAGGATTTGGGAAAATCACCTGTGGCCACTGCAGGGAAGAGTCCTCAGGGGATGCTGAGGGTGAGCTCAGCACACAGCGGCTCCCACCCTCTTCTACAGGATCCAAAAACCTTCGTGTGCTGAGGAGAAATCCTTGGGAAGGAACTGACAGAGGAAAAAAAAGCTTCATCTGCACCTGCCAGACCCTGGAGAGCACAGACCAGCCAGCAAATCTAAGGTAAGGATGAGGGTGAATTCCGAATTGCAGCAAAAATGTCCAGCTGTTGAAATCAGAATATTTAATCATGGGGGAAGTTGGTCACTAACTGATGTCTAAGCAATGTGAAATTGAACTATAAAAAGTTTAAATGGCGTGTTTCTCTTAGCTGAGAGGATAAATGTGAGCTGGTTGGAATTAGGAGAGGGAAATGGATGCACCAGGGCCCAACTTGCCTTGTCAAGGATCTTGCTCAAGGAGCAGGATTGCAGCTCTGCACTCTCCCTCTGAGTTATAAAACCAGGATTTCTCTGTCTCTAAAATTCAGGTTCTATTCATTTTTCCTCTCCTCCAAAGTTCGAGAAAGAAAATAAGCCGTATCAGAAATATAAATGGTGCTGCTGTGGGCCTTTTGTTTCACTTCTGCATATCTAATAAACTCCCAGATATATCGCGGTGTCTCCAACAAAGCAAGGCCTCTCGTGTTGGGCAGAGATTATTCTCACAAAAGGGAACCTCTTCGTCAAAACAATGGGAATAAGAAAGTTTTCAAGATTAAAATGTCAGGTAGATAAACACATTACTTTGAACCGTATTTGTATTCCGTGGCTGGTTCAGACACTCCGGCAGTTATCTTTCCCAAAGTAAACATGCGTGAAATCTGATCGGCTCCTCATTGTACACGGAATAAATTATGCAGGGCATTGTCGGAGACTCCTCTACGGCTCATTTACACATCTTTTGATAAATGTAATATGCAGATTCCGGCTCCTTTGTGAGGCATTAACCTCCGTGCATATTGATGCTGTTATTCGGGAGATGACAGGAGCTCAAAGACCTTTCTGTGTCTCTCTGAGAGCCGCCAGGGCCTTGATTCGCTCTGGGATGTACGAACGACCTTTCTTTAGAATTCAGCCTTGTCATAAATTTTCTTCTCGCTTGTCAGAGAATTAAAGGTTTCGAGTGGTTTTGATAAGGGTGTAAAACAGTTGGGGTATGAGACGTGAGTTTATTGCGCTGTTCAGGAGGAAATCAAATGACAAATTCCAAACATGGAAATTTAAATGACAAAAATTCACATTAAGTGGCCAAACTCTTCGAAGATCATTTGGGGTGCTTATCTCTGTTTAAGACGTCCAAGAAAATAAAGAGCTCCTTAAACGCCTCAATTTGGGGCTCCTCAGGCACTGAGGATCCCCACACATCAAATCCACAGCGAGGATGTTGGAAGCTTTTCCCAAGTTGGAAAGTTGGAAGGTTTTCCCAAGTTGAAAAGTTGGAAGATTTTCCCAAGTACTTGTGTTTTTGCTAAAACCTTGTCTGATAGGGCTGCAAAGCGATAAAGCCACATCCTGTGACAGAGCATTTGCTGATAAATGGGGTTGAAATGATGCGCACACCTTTTCTTTGTGCAAAAAAAAAAAAAAAAATTCCTTTTCCTTTATTTGGCAGCAAAAGGAAAAAAAAAGAAAAAGGGATGCTGTGCTCTAAAGGTGAGGATTTGTAGATTTTTCTTTTGGGAAGGAAATCTGAAGGTTTATTTAAAGTCTTCTCTTTACTCAAAGTCAAGGCTGTTTGTTCTTGCAGCCTCCTTGTTCTCACTCAAAGTCAAGGCTAGGGAAAAAAAAGGCCTTTTGGGGGAGGAAAAAAAGGAAAAGGAGCATTTTTGGGGATGTTCTCCCAGCACGTGAGGGCTGGTGGATGTGAGGAGAGCAAGAGTTTGCTGGATTACACAGATCCCCCGGGTAAATAAAGCAGCTGCAGGGTTGAGACTGGGGGTGTTGTTTGCTCCACAGTGCAAGGATCATTTCACTGGGCAAGGTAAGGAAGGGTTTGCTGCCAAACATCCCCAAGCTGAGACATCTTCTGATTCCTGGTTTCATCCCAGCCAGGAGGAACTGGAAAGGAGTTGAGGAGCTGGGGAGGGAGCCTGAGAGCAAATGGCTTTTCCACAATTCTTTGGGATATTGAAAAGTCGAGCTTTTTGCTGGTAATTGAACAAAAATGCTCAAAATGAGCTAGAACTTGACAAAAAAACTCCAAAGAAGTCAGATAATTCTGCTTTATAGTAAAGGAACCTCTTAAAAGCCACAGTGCCAGGATGTCATTGGCTAAATCCTCCTGTGGGCATGAGAACAGCAATTCCAGCAAGGAGCTTTGCAGCTTAACCAAGCCTCACTCAGACCTCCAGGACCTTGAAGTCCTTTGTGTTGTTCCAACACAAAAAACTGATAAAATACTTCCCCCTAAATAAACCCCTCTATGAATTATCAGACACACAAAATTCTCATTTTGAGTTTGCAGAGACAGAAATATTTTAGCTGGTACATTTGGGTCCAACAGAGGAGAGAGAGGAATTTTCTTGTTTTCAGGTCAGGAGCAGTAATTCCATTAAAATCACCAGCAGGTCAACCAAAAAATTACTGACTCCAAAATCACAGGGTTAAGATAATTATGTGTATGCAGACATTTAATAAACGAAGGCTTATTAATTATTCTCTAGAGTTTGAGTGCGTGGGATGAATTTACTCAAAAAACCTGGAAGCTCAGATGCAAGCAACTGCTGGGGCTCAGAGCAGGGTTTCATCATAAAGCAAAAAAAAAATTAAAGTAAAAGGAAGTGAAATGAAATGAAATGAAATGAAATGAAATGAAATGAAATGAAATGAAATGAAATGAAATGAAATGAATAAAATAAAATAAAATAAAATAAAATAAAATAAAATAGTAACCCCAAGAGCAGGAAAGCAAAGGCCAGAGTGCAGCCACTCACTTTTAGGAGCACAATGTAAAAAACAGACCTGCAGTGATGCTTTGGCAACACCACACCAGTGCCAGCAATCCACGTTATCAGGGGAATTAATTCCTGGTGTCTGCCTGGTTCCAAATGCTTTGGAGACTCTCATTAATGGAAAAAGATGGGCTTGGAAGGAAGCAGAGTAAAAAACAATTAAGCAACCCATTTCCTGAGCCCCTCCATGCCAAATTCTGGATTAATGAGCAAGATCAGCCCAGGGCTTGGTGGAACTCTTGATAACTCCACATTTCCAGTTAAATCCCCAGCTCAGTGCCTGTGTTTGGTGCTTGTCTCTGAAGGGAAGAATTACTCACACTCAAAATTACTTGCTGGCTGCTGGCATGGAAAAATATTCTTTGTGTTTCTCTGCCCTGGCCAGGAAGGTTTTTGGATGTTTATTTTGGGTACCCATGTTTTCCCATTAAATGATATAGGGACAGCTGGCAATCTTTTCATGGATTCATTTGCACAATGCTCCTGTGAGATGGGGAGATGTGATTAATCTGCTTTACAGGCAGGGAACTGATGCAGAGAGAAACCAAGGCTCAGATCTGTAGAGATCTTAAAAAGCCCAGTGACACTCCCAAGTCTGAAAGGAAAAACACCAACCCCACAAAAAAAACCCAACCTCAGTCAATATCTTATTAAAATCTTTCAGCATCCCACTTGGTGGCTTCATCCTGGCTAAGGAAGGAGATGAACCTTCCCTAAATGATCCAAAACAGCCCAAAAAGAGGAAAATCAGAAACACAGAGCAGTCTAAACTCAAATCACCTTTGCCATCACCGGTGCTGCTGCAGCTCTGCCCATCTGCCAGCAGCACCTCCAGCCCCAGAGCAGGCAGTGGAAGGTAATTAATTTTTCACTCCTAATTAACAGTCCTCTAAATGCTGTAGCCAATGAGGTTTTCAGACACCCAGAGCCTGCCTCAGATCAGGGGATATCACTTATTTTTGGAAAGGTACTCACAGACTTCTTCTCTCCTTCTGTCCTGACCTACTTTGGAAGACATCTCAAAAATAGCTGATTTCTCCCACAATAATTGGGTAAGCAGGCAGAAAAATAATGCTGTGCTGCCCCTTTTCTGCAGTGGTGTGGGCACTGTAAAAATGTGCCTGCTAATAGGAAAAGAGAAATTAATCTTTTCTTCCAGGGGGAGAAAGTTGTCAGTAAAAGCTGAAGAATAGAACATTTCATGCAAAAAACATCTCAAAGTGTTTTGTACTAGAAATCAAGAATCACAGGATCAGTCCCAGAATGGTTTGGGTTGGAAGGGACCTTAAAGACCATCCATGAGCAGGCAACTAAATTTTTCTTTCCAAGGAGGAAAATCATAATTTAGGAGGTCTTGGAATTTCCTTTCTGGGAATCCCCCAATGAGGGTTTTTTCCTCACTAAGTCCTGTACCAGGGTTCAAAGGATGAATGGAACTTGCAGCTTCAGACTTTAAACATGTTTATTCAGTTTCTTATCTCAAGGTCTGCACCCCACCAAACACCAGGCTTGACATGCTGAAAATCACAGCTGGCAAGGACCTCAGACAGAGGATTCAAGGTTGTTTTTAAAGGTTTCTAAGCCAATCAACTCTTAAAATGTACTATATTTATAGTTTTGTGCCAATAATCACTACCTACTCTAGACACACAATTTCTACATCAAATCCATCCCACCAATGTCTCTGTGCCACCGTCATGGCAGAAGATGGAGTTGAAGAAGAAGAAGAACATGAGACACCACCCAAAATTCTCCATCTTGCTCTCATCTACCTCCATTCTAAAAACCCAAAGCTACAAATTTTCACCCTGTGACAAACTAAACAACTTATTTATTTCAAATCTTTGTTGTTTTTAACTCATCCATGAGTGTTGGGAGTTTCCCCTGGACTAAGGTCAAAGGCAATGATTTCCTGGGGTCCTGGCCAGGGTCTGGGACGCCTCAGGGCAGCCCGAGGGGTTTTCCACATGCCCTGGGCTCCAACAAAGAGGATGAAGAGCAAGGCCTGTCTCTTTTGGTATAAAAGGTTCTTTCATGCCAAACTTGCTCCAGAGGGAGCAGCTCAGGCTCTTCCTTCTGCCTGTCCCTCATTTTGGGAGCAGCTGAGGAGGAACAGAGGATGTTTGCACCACCTCCCACATCCTGCCTTCCTCAATGTGCTGAAACATTTTATTGCTTCAAAGAGGGTCTTTTTGCCTTAGGTATTACAGCCAGAGGAAGCTGGAGTGATTTCTTTTCTTTCTTTTAGCTGTCTTATTCCCAGTCTTCAAGCTGCATGCTAAAACCCCCATCAAACATAGAAATGGGAATTTGTGCCACTACTGTGGCTAAGCTAATTTGGGAAAATAAATATTCCACTCGAATTCCAGGTAGGATTTACAAATTGCAGCTTAATTCCTGGAGATGGAAGTGATGTCTATTGTAGCTATTTTCTCACCCACTCTCACTCTGAGAGCTAAAGAAGGAGCTGTGGTGCTCTGCAGGCACTGGCACATCCTGGAATGAAGATTTTCTGCTCTGCCTCCAGCTCTGGGCTCCCAGCACAGGAAGGACATGTAAGGGTTGGAGCCAGGCAAGAGGAAACCACCAAGTTGGTGAGAGGGATGGAGCAGCTCTGCTGTGAGGAAAGGCTGGGAGAATAGGAAAAAAGAAAAAAGAAAACCTGGAATAAAGAAGCTTTGGGGTGATGTCATTGTGGTCTTCCAGGACCTGAAGGGAGCCTACAGGAAAAATGGAGAGAGACAATTCACAAGGAGCTGGAGGGACAGGAGGAGGGGGAATGGCTTTAAGATGAAAGGATTGATTTAGATTTGATATTGGGAAGGAATTGTTCCCTGGGAGGGTGGGGAGGAGCTGGGATGGAATTCCCAGAGCAGCTGTGGCAGCTCCATCCCTGGCAGTGCCCAAGGTTGGACATTGGGATTTGGAACACTCTGGGACAGTGGGAGGTGTCCCTGCCCAGGGACTGGATGGGCTTTGGGTCTCTTCCAATCCAAACCATTCTGTGACTCCTTGATAATTGATTTTTCTAGATAAACAAAGGGAAGCACTTGGGATACACTCCCACATGATTAAAACTATCACCATCAGGAAAAACCCAGAAATCAATGCCCAACCCCTGGATTTGCTGCTCTTGCCAATCTCTCGAGCTGTGGAGCTGTTTGAGCAGCAGCTCAGGATGTTTGTCACAATCTGAACCAACTCCAGCTCCCCAGCAATGCTCGTTTGGAGGGTGGAGTTGGGCATTTTCCCCTGACCTTCCTGAACCAATGGAAGTCGGGAAAAGCCAAGAGAGGTGGAATTTTATCCTGTTCCCTCAGTCAGCATTTTGTGTGAACACAGTCAATACAGAGCAGGATCTCTGTGGGGTTTCGGATGAGGGAGCTGCACAAGGGAAAAAATCCCACTGAAATGTTCAGGAAGGGGAAATAGGAAGGTGGGATCCACATGGCAAAACCAATTTCCTCAGGAAAACTCTCACCCTTTAATTCTTTGCTGGTGAAGGCAGTCCTGGCTGTGGGGAGTTACCCAGCAAGGGCTTGGCAGAGGCATCTCACATTATGAAAACTCCAGATTTTAAGATTAAAATTCCTAAAGCAATTTTCTCTTCTTCTGATAAAGGGAGCCCTACTGCCATGTATCTCATCTGATTAATTAGTAGTATCCTGCTCTGTTAATTAGGTAAAAATTCACACCTCATCGACCCAACACAATGAACATAAAAATCCTCTCATGAGAAATAGAGAGAGCTCATGTTTTACAAACTCTTTTTTATCCTCCTTTTTATCATGCTTGATGGGAAATCATACCAGATACAGGTTAAGGAAAATCCAAGTTGCCTCCAGCAAAAAATTCGAGGTGGGCAAATGTTTTCATCCCCATATTGCAGATTTGTTGTTGGAGAAACCCTGCAAAGTATTGACCTGAGTGCTTGGGAAATGTGCAACAGTCAGTAAAAACAGAGTTACCAGATTCAGAGTTTTCTGCGTGCTGTGCTGAAAGGTCATTGTGGCCAGCTCAGCTTTAAATGTGTTTAAATGCTCTGAAACAAAATTGAGAAAAGCGTGACTCTGCAAAAAAAAGGTGGTGGGAAAATCGAGGGATGATTCGGGGTTGTAACTCTTTAGCACCTGGGCGTGATCGAAGAAAATGGAAGCTTTGTTTAAACTCAAAAATAAAACAAAAGGCCTCTGTAAAGCACAGATCCGTGAGCAGGATCCACATCCTGCTGTCAGGGCACACTGAGAGAGTTGGGACTGTTCAGCCTGGAGAGGAGAAGCTCCAGGGAGAGCTCAGAGCCCTTCCAGGACCTAAAGGGGCTCCAGGAGAGCTGGAGAGGGACTGGGGACAAGGGATGGAGGGACAGGACACAGGGAATGGCTTCAAACTGACAAAAGGCAGGGATGGATGGGATTTTGGGCAGGAATTGTTCCCTGAGGGTGGGGAGGCCCTGGAATGAAATTCCCAACAAGCTGTGGCTGCCCCTGGATCCCTGGCAGTGCCCAAGGCCAGGTTGGACATTGGGGCTTGGAGCAGCCTGGGACAGTGGGAGGTGTCCCAGGGTGGCACTGGATGGACTTTAAATTCCGTTCCAACCCATTCTCTGATAAATCCACCTGAAAACAGCCATCCTTTGCATTTTAAGAAAAGATAAACAAACCTGGTGCTGCTGTAGCTGATTGGATTTGGCCTGAGCTGGTTTTATCTCCGTCCACACCTGAGGGGATGTGCAGGAGCAAAGTCAAGCCAGGTCCTCACACTGAGGAGCTTTTCACATCAACCTTCCAATGCCTTTGAAGTCAATATTTTTAGGGCATAGAAATTAATCACAATTGCAGCACGACTTAAATAATGCTATGTTACCTCATACGTGGAAAAGAACCCCAATTTGCTTTTTATTTTTTTTAAGACCAATAAAATTTTGGTTAGTTGCAAAAACTCAGGAGTGCCAACACTTTCAATTTATTATTTTTGACCCAACAATTTCACCATTTCAAATCAGACAAGGGACGTTATCTTTGCTATAAAAGGCTATCGAGAATCTAAATGAGAAATCAAATGCTTTTTCATGCTGGTTTATTTTAGATTAGAGAAACTTGAACCAGATGTAAACCCGAATTGCTGAGGCATGAGAAGGGGCTGACAGCAGAGTGATAAATATCTGAGTCGTGTTGTTCTAGGTGCAGATTTGCATTAACTCAAATAAATTGATCTGTAAGCTTTTCTAAAACTTAATTAATGCTGCACAACAAAGCTGGAGATCAATTATCAGCTTGATATCTTGGCACAGATAAAGTTGAACTAAATTAACCATCCAAAAATGCATGGTATCAATATCACATTGAAATGATTACTGGC